>OZ004716.1:8973865-10173865 GCA_963924515.1 Vespertilio murinus | reverse complement strand
CTTTTGGTACAGAAACAGAACTTAGAAATTTTAAACAACTA
Organism: Vespertilio murinus; assembly: GCA_963924515.1. Classification (NCBI taxonomy): domain Eukaryota; kingdom Metazoa; phylum Chordata; class Mammalia; order Chiroptera; family Vespertilionidae; genus Vespertilio; species Vespertilio murinus. The sequence continues at coordinate 10,173,824 of OZ004716.1, read as the reverse complement.
AGCTCAACAATAACCATAAAAGGGACACCAAAGAGCCAACAGACACATGAAAAGATGCTCAACCTCATTACTAATCAGGAAATGAACATCAAAACCATGATGAGATATCACACCTGCCCTATCAGAATGGCTAACATACAAAAGACAGCAAATAACAAGTGTTGGCGAGGATGTGGATAAAAGGCACTGTTGGTGGGATTGTAAGTTGGTGGCAGCCACTGTGGAAAACAGTATAGAGTTTCCTCAAAATATTGAAAAATGGAACTGTCTTATGACCCAGTGACTCTATTTCCTAAAAACCCCAAAACACCAATCAGAGAGAATATATGCACCGATGTTCATAGCAGCATTATTTACAATAGCTAAGATCTGGAAACAGGCCAAGTGCCCATCATAGATCTTTTTAAAAAAATATATTTTATTGATTTTTTACAGAGAGGAAGGGAGAGAGATAGAGAGTTAGAAACATCGATGTGAGAGAGTCATCGATCAGCCGCCTGTTGCACACCTCCTACTGGGGATGTCCCCGCAAACAAGGTACATGCCCCTGACCGGAATTGAACCCAGGACCCCTCAGTCCGCAGGCCAACGCTCTATCCACTGAGCCAAACCGGTTTTGGCCCATCATGGATCTTGATGTTCAACAAATCCTTAATGCTAGCAAAGCTAAAATAGTTCTCCCGATAGTGTGTGTCCATGTGTGTGTGTGTGTGTGTGTGTGTGTGTGTGTGTGTATTATATTTATCTGTTGGAGAGCAGGAGAGAGAATATAAGTTGATTTGCTTCCATCTTGGTTTTCTTTGGAGAAAAACCTTGTTTTCCCATGTTTATGCTTTTTTTTTTTTTTAAAGTCTTATTTCATGAGTTTTTGCTCACAACCAAGCTCCCAGACCCTTACCTGCCGAGTTGATTTAACCAGTCAGGTATCTTGACAAAGTAACTGCCCAATTACCAGATTTTTATAATTGCTTCATTGGGGCATTAAGCGTGAGAAATATGCATATTCACGACCTCAGTGTCCCCTCTATTTTTCATCCCTCTGTTTTGAGTTTGAAAAATTGGCATGGAAATTGTTTCCTGACACTTCTTTTGAACCCCTAAATTATGTACCTATGACTAATAGCAACGTCTCAGGATGTTCTTTCAGAGCGAGGAAATCTAGTCTGAAAATCTGTCCTTTGTTTCTCATTCTGCAATTTCCCCAAAAAATTAGTTCTGGGATGTGCTTTGCCCCCTATCCTCCCTGCAGCCCACATAAGCCCACTCCCCCCACCACCACCCTCCACTGTTCACATGCACTGTCCCCATCTTATCAGACAGATTATTTTTGTCCCCCATATTACACACATTTAATGAAAACAGGAAAATGAGAGGGTCCTCCATATTGAAAGAATTCAGCATGGGGTTGCAAGTCAATCCAAATCTGCAGGTAGTAATAAGCTAAGTACACTGTCCGCTGCCTGCAGGGGAAGGCTGAGTCTGTCCAGCTCACCGCCATGGTGGCAGCCCCTGGCATACTATGTTGCATAAGCAGCAACTCACCCAAAGCTGAATTGTGAATGAAGCTATGCCTGGTCCCAGTTACGCCTTCCTGTCTCTGGTTTATCCAGGCTTTTCCAGATTCACAGGCTTCTTTGAAACCCCGCTCCTGCCCAACCAGCTTGGCTCCGTGGTTAAGCATCAACCTATGAACCAGGAGGTCACGGTTCAATTCCTGGTCAGGGCACATGCCCCGGTTGCAGGCTCAGTCCCCAGTGGGGCATGCAGGAGGCAGCTGATCGATCAATGATTCTCTCTCAACATTGATGTTTCTATCTTTCTCTCCTTCTCCTTTCTCCTCTGAAATTAACAAAAAAATATTTTTTTAAAAATAAAATAAATCCTACTCCTCTTCACTCTATGGACCTCATTCATGAAACTGGGCACTGAAGATTCTCACACTTCATGGTCCTTCTCCTGAGCCTTGGCCTTAACCAGTCCCATACTTGAAAACTCACTCCATGACCACTCTGCACTCACAAACCCCCAACCTTGGCCTGGAAACTTCTGGTATTTGGGTCCCATGGGCCCCTTAGACCTGACACTGAACCCTACTACCTCTTTACTTTCCAGCGTGTACCTCTGAATCCTGTGGATATGGATGCTGATTTCTGCTCAGACTGTGGCTCCCATTCTGTAGACACGCTCTTCCCCCACAAACTGAGATCTCCCCACGTTTACCAAGTTCCAAGCACGGTGCTCACCCAGCCACCTGCTCATACTCGCCCTGACCTTTCCACGTGAGACTTGTGTCCAAGAGCCGGATATCTACTTGCCCACGGTCCTGTCCCCGTCCTTCCGATGTCCCCATTGGTCTGATTGGCACTTTTATTTGGGCACATAGTTAAGTTCTCTGTCACTATATAATCAGAGACAGGAACTTTGTAGCAGTGATTCAAGCCTCAGCGGAAAGATCAGATTAACTTGTCTTTGATGCCTCTTTTAATCTCGAACTTCCAACTATACAAACTATGCCCCGTGAAATATGTAGAAGTCAATGTGTGCCTAAGCCATGCTATTTTATGCAATGTGATTCAAAACTTTACTCAAGGATCTGAGATGCCGTGCAGAATTTACATGGGAGGATTCTGTCCCTTACTAAATGGAGGGACTAAATCACGTTTCCGCGGAGGCAGGTTTCCAGGGAGGATGGCTACATATTTATCTGAGTATCTGAGGGATCCTTTCCGGCTATTCTTAGCTCACAAGATGATTTACCTAATCACCGGGGCTTCTCCGTGGACATGCTGAGATGGTCTAGGCAACAGGCATTCCTTCTTCTCCTGCTGAAGTCCTCCCATAGTGTTCTGTTCCCCCATGGACAATATACAAATCCCAAGAGGACAGGGTCCCCTCCTCACCCAGCGGTTTCAGCTCCTGCAGTGCCCCCACATCAAGCACAGACTTGGGCATTCCCAAGCTCACTGCGCTTCAGGGACCACATGAAACTACCTCACACGGTTTTGGCTTTCCCTTCAAGGTTCCCTCTGCGTTAGATTCTCCTTGCCCACTGTCGCCCAGTCAAAAACCTAACCCTTCCTTAATGGTTCGCTTGAATAATTTCCTTTTGGAAATCCTTTTATAAAATTGTCACCCTCTACAAAAGTCAGTTCTTTCACTCTCTGGGTTCCATCACACCTGGCCTTCTCTTGGTACTCAGCCACTGAGTTGGTATTATTTTTTTTTTGGGGGGGGGAGCGCTCTTTCTCTCCATGTGCTGTACTCAGAAGCCCAAGTCTCATTCATATCTATATCTCCTTTATCCATCCCAATTCCAGGCACTAGGAAGCCCATGATAGATATAAGTTGAATGAACACATTCTCTCATTAATAAGATGAACCTGGGTATTTTTATGTAAACCAACTTTCCAAAGGACTGCCCACTCAATACAGTGATGAGCAAAAGATGTTCTAACGTGCACATTTCTTGTCTGTTCCACAGGACATCACTCTACATATTTTTAAAAAATGACGATTTCATCACTTTTTAAAATTAGTTGAACTCAATGTCCTCAAAGACTTTTCTTTATTCACTCAAAATGACTCTCAATGTCAAATGTATGTCACCAAGACATTATTTCCTCACCATCACCTTCAATATCTTCAAAGTTAATTAAGCTCTTATGACCTTCTTAACCTTTACTGATAGTGTTTCACAGAAGTCTAAATTATAGCCCACAAACTCCTAAGAAATGATAAGATCATTTGAGGTCGTTAGGACAAAAGTCGATGGGGGAATTTCTGCCATTTCTTATATGGTATTCCTCTTTTATCCAGGGGAATACATTTTTAGTACCCTCCATGGATGGCTGAAAGTGCATATAGTACCAGACCCTATATGTACTATGTTGTTATTTTTTTTTAATAGATCTTATTGATTTCAGAGAGAAAAGGAGAGGGAGAGAGATAGAAACATCTATGATGAGAGAGAATCATTGATCAGCTGCCTCCTGCATGTCCCCCATAGGAATCAAGCCTGCAACCCAGGCATGTGCCCTTGACTAGAATCAAACCTAGGACCCTTCAGTCCACAGGCCAACACTCTATCCACTGAGCCAAACCAGCCAGGTTTGCACTATGTTTTTTGTTTGTTTCTATACATACATAAATTGTCACTTTAAAAAAGCACTTCATGACTTCTCTTTGGCATACCCAAATTGCAAGCATTACTACCCTTGCATTTTGAGGTTGTTATTAAGTAAAGTAAGTGTTACTCATTTTCAAGACACACCCCCACCACACACACACACACACACACACACACACACACACACTTCATTTGGGGTTATATCTCTTAATTCATGGGTTGCTCTTCTTTTCTCTTCCTTGCAATCCTCTACAAAATAATGCTGTACTCTTCAATTACAGTTGACACACAATATTATATGTTTCAGGTGTCTAACACAGTGATTAGTCATTCATATATCTTACAAAATGATCTTCCCCCATAAGTCTAGTACCCACCTGGCACCATACATAGTCCTTACAACATTACTGACTATATTCCCTGCCCTGTACTTCACATCCCCACGATGATTTCGTAACTGCCAATTTGTACTTCTTAATCTAAGAACAAGTTATTTTTAATACAACGCTACTGAGTTTATTTTCCCCTACCTCAGCACTGGCTGTGTGATTTCAGAGACAGCCGCATGTCTTTCAGCGGGCTTAGCTTTTTCATCTGAAATGATTCACTTCGTGGGACTACCCTGGTGATTAAATGAGATACAGCAATGGGCGGCATCTGGCATCTGCCATCTAGCAAGTGCTCACGTAAGGTCAGATCTCTAGTATTTGTTTTCCAAAATGTCTGTCCAGAGAGCCACCTGGAACAGAGACCATACTTCAATTGGGGAGCATCCAAGACACTGCAAAGCAGGAGCCAAGCTCTTCCTGGTTGCATGTCCAGCCTTTGAGAAACTGCACTGAGCAGACTAGAGAGAAGAAAGGAACTAATTTTGATTTGAATCTATGATGGGCCAGGAACTTCTCTAATCGTTTCGTATGTATTTTCTCACTTCAGCCGCCCAGTTAATCCTACAAGGTAGCTGCTATTATCCTCACTTTTCAGAAGGTCAAAAGGTAAAAGCCAGGCTCTGAGAGCTGAAATCATGGAGGATGTGCGATCACAATGCTCGTTAAGTGCCAGACAGGAGCCCAGATGTGTCTGTCTCCAAGTGTATGCCCCATTTTCCCAAGGAAACACCCACACTGGATATAGACGATGATGCTCTTCCCTGAGGTATGTTCTACAGGACATCAGAAGGGGTTGCACGGTGGGATAGTTTCTGGGACTCACTTAGTTTGGAAAACATTAGATTACACAAACAACCAAAACACATGGGTGGGCCAGAATAGGCTTACAAGTTGTTTAATCGTTACCTGCAGTAATCGTTAGCTGCATAAAAAGACATATGCAGGTAATGAGTGCAGGTAATGATCCAAGGGTATTTCTTGGATCACATGACCTCACACATCTAGAGGAAATAATGAACAACATAGACTGGTGAACAAAAACAGACCCAGAGAAAGAGAAGCAGCAATCAGACTCTCAAACCTCAGAGGGAAAGTAGGGGAGGGTGGGGTACGGGGAAGAGATCAACCAAAGGACTTGTGTGCGTGCACATGGGCCTAGCCAGTGGCCATGGACAACAGAGGGGTGGGGGAATATGTAGGGAAGGGTTTGGGATGGGAATGGGGGGATAAGGACAATTATGTGATACCATAATCAATAAAAATACATTTTAAAAAAAGACATATGCAGGTAATGATTGCTACAGTAGCTTTATTACCTCAAAAGAACTTTCACTCACATGGCAGATCCACTTTTGTCCACCCTGAGTATCCTCTGTCTGTAGGACTTCTCAGAGCCTTGAGTGAGTTAACAGAGTTAACCCTAAACCTCCAACAGGGTGAGGGAGCTGCTATATGTGATATCTGATCGTCTTCTATAGCACACTCTGGGATACCCTAACCTGGGGAAATAATCTGTAAGTGGCCCTCTGTTCCACTCAGGAGTCCAGTGTGTCAGTGCATTCTTCATTATTTGGAAAAATAACCCAAGACCGATGCTGTTCTTTGGGTGCCTCTGCAGCGCCCGTTACTAATCTCCTGAGGCAGACAGACAGCCTCGGCACACACGATGGCGGTGTTTAATGAGGGCAGATCTACACAAAAAACATGCATTTTCCAGCAGTATTTCCTCCCGGTTTATTGTGCGGCGCTCGGCTCTTAGATACCGGAGCCCTAGCCACCCAGCTGCTATAAATCACCTGAGAAAGGTGATCATTAAATAGATTAAAATGCATAAGAATTACCTAAATGTGGACCATTAGATGAAATGAAGCAGCTACAGTATAATGCCCTCACGGCTCTAGGAACTTTATTTGGGTTATCACTGTACCAGTGTTGTGCAAATTGCAGGATTAAGGAGGATATTACAAACCTTACGGCTTCCCCTGCTCGCTACCCCCCCCCCCTCCCGCCCCATCTGCTAAGGGTTTGCCACCGAGATTCCTCCAAGGCTTAATAAACATCTACCTCCGAGAAGGCGGGGTGAGGCTGGCTTCCTAGGCCAATCTGCATTTCGATGTGGTTTAGAGCAAAGCCTTATCTCCGTGTGGCATGTTTGCAGGAATAACAGTGTTTAAATAATGCCTGCAATGGAGCATAAAAATCCTTTGTAACTCAGACGGACATATTGAGAAATCTTAAGCTTCAGCTCGCATTACCTCGGCGATGCTTCTTTCAAAGACTGACAGCCAGGCAGCCTCGCTCCCGGGAAGCACCTCTCTCTGAGCGCCCTGCGCGTGTTTTTTTGATGTTGTTCTCGCTCGCGAGCCCTCCGCGTCGCTCTAATAAAGGCCAATTTGGGGAAGCAGGAGCGGTTTGAGCTCTAAATTTTTCATGAAATTCCATGCGAGATGGAAGCGGCCCGTCTATTTCTTTCTGTCGAGCCCGATCACCGGAGACAGAGGGGATAGAGAACAGGGTGCATGCTTGGGCCTTCGGAAAGAAAACGCCTCTTAATTGGAGTCATTTCGGGAGCTACAGGTAAGATCTTTTTTGGCAGAGAAAAACATCAGCCAAGGTGATGTGTGTGTGTTTTTTCCCTCCTTCGTGTCAAACTACATTTTGTCCTCTCATCAGATCATTTCATTTTACTGAGGCTGAAAGCAAGACGGGGAGAAAAGGGAGCTCACACTGGCTGTGTGGGTTCAGTGTCAAGTAACGTGCTTGCTGTTGTCCGTGGGGTCACAGTGCGTGGCGTTTAATCCTCACGAAAACCTCTCCAGGAAGACACACGGACTCATTCATCCGTTGATCCAGCTGATGAACCAATAGGCTATCATGGTAGAAGCAGATTTTGAACCGACTTCTACCTTGAACAAGTCCATACGCTTTCTGCTATAGTCTGCTGTTTCCCCGAGGGTCACGCATGGGCCAGCACAAAGCATCCACCAGAGATCCTAGAGTGGATTCAATTTTTCTTGAGCAGCACTTAGATTCTATCCTCTAAACTGGTTTTCATTTTCAGGACCCGATGAGTCTGAGTGTGAGTCTCTGTTTTGTATCCCATTTTCTTTCTGAGAGATTCATTTTGCTTCCAAAACCAAGAAGCTGGACATTTTTATTTTGCTTCCAAAAGGGCTGATTCTCCTGACTATCAAAATTAATAGCCCCTTCCAAAACCCGTTTGGATAGAGCGTCGGCCTGGGGACTTAAAAGGCCCCGGGTTCGATTCCGGGCATGTACCTTGGTTGTGGGCACATCCCCAGTAGGGGGTGTGCAAGAGGCAGCTGGTCGATGATTCTCTCTCATCGATGTTTCTAACTCTCTACCCTCTCTCTTCCTCTCTGTAAAAAAAATCAATAAAAAATATATTTTTTAAAAATAATAGCCCCACTCCATTCTTAGATATAGTTTACATTACAGTGTTTCCCAAACTTTTGACATATGTGTACCTCTTCCATAATTTTTGTAACGCTGAGTACCCCTCGTCAAAAAAAATGGATGTACTTTAATAACAATCAAAATATATTTTATTTTTTATTTTAATAATAAACGAAAAATAAAATTATTCATAATAAAATATAAATAAAAATTATAAATAACATTTATTTGCACACCAGACCATTTCACTCCTCATAAGACTGTTTTGACTTGACTCATGAGAACGTAGAATTAGGCGCAGCTGAGCACAGTGCAGTACATATCCCCACCAAACTCTGGTGCAACATGTACCCCCACCAACCTCTTCCTGTACCCCTGGGGGTACGCGTACCACACTTTGGGAAACACTGGTTTACAAGATGGCATTGTGTGTCACCAACATCAGAGAATCCCGTGCCTGTTAATACTTTTCAGACCGTGGATAGAGTGTGGGACCCAGCCTCATGCCATCTCCTGGGGACAGGGGACTTCTTGTTCCAACTGGGAAAAAAGCTAACGTTAGCCTGACTTGCATGTGAGAGAAAAGACCCTCCTTGGTAACCCTCCATCTATAGCCCTGGCCCCAGGCAGGTGGCTCACATGTTCTTTTGCTTCTCTTTCTCAGGCCTCACCACTACCGCCTTCCTGCATGTCTTTTTCTGTAGCTGTCCTGACCCATTCTTCCCTAGGGAGCTCTATACCTCAGCCTCCATAGAATCACCCCAGTTCCTCTATCTCTTACTTCTCTTGAATAGAAAAGCTCAAAGAGCCACATTGTTATATATATATGTATTTATATTTTAGAGAGAGAGTGGAAGGAAAGGGGGAAAACAGAGAGACACATGGATGTAAGAGAGACATATCTACTGGATGCCTTCTGCACACGCCTTGACCAGGACCGGTTTCGGCAATATATTTTTATTGATGTCAGAGAGAAAGGGAAAGGGAGCGAGAAACAGAAGCATCAATGATGAGAGAGAATCATTGACTGGCCTCCTCATGCACACCCTCCACTAGGAATCAAGCCTGCAACATTCCCCTACTGGGAATTGAACTGTGACCTCCCGGTTCATAGGTCGATGCTCAACCACTGAGCCATGCCAGCCAGGCTTACTTGGATTTTTTATAACGCACCAGACGTTCACTATTTCCATGCCTTGCAAATGTGATCATTACTTCCTGGATTCTACCTTCCCCTTTGTTCCAAATGCAAACAAATGTATTTCCTTATTCAAAAATGAGCTCCAGTTTTAAGCATTTAAAAAGCTCTTCTCCAAGTAATCCCATCACCACATAGAATTAATTTCTCTCTCCTCTGTGCTTATATGTTTTTCTAGGATTACACGTATCACTGGGCATGACGATGTCTTTGTATGTATGTCTGTCTTTCATCTTGGGCTGTATTTCTTGAGAGCACACCCTGCCTCATTTTGCTTTTCTTTTAGCTGCAACTATTACCTGGCACACAGTAGTAGCTACTTAATATTCAATAAACTGGTTTAACTTGAAAGAAGTCAGAAGTTGGGGTGACTCGAGTTATTAACGAAGAAGAAAGAACTCTTCTGCTGAAGTGAGTTAAGACAAGACTCTGAAAAATCCCTACCCATGGCGCCTAGCGGGCTCTGGATTAATTGCACTCTGCACACCCATTCAGCTCCCCAACCCAGTGAGGAGAACGATTCCCTGGGATGACCTTAAATAAATTAACATCCCCGTCTCCACGGATTCCATTGTGGAAACAAGTTCACAAGTTAATGTGAAGAGAGAATCAGGGGAGGAGTAAATGAAGACAGGAAGAGAGAAGGAGGCGTTTCATAATTTATCAGACGTGAGCCCTGGCACCTCATTTATTTTATAAAAAAGGGCTGGGGATGCTTACATTTTTATGAGTTGAGACTTAAAATAGGATTCCTGATTCTCCTCCTCTCATCACCCGTCTATGTAGCCTGTGGGACATATTGCTTATTCACCAGTGAGTACTTTAGAATCCCCCTTCCCCATTCTTTTTAAAATATATTTTTATTAATTTCAGAGAGGAAAGAGAGAAGGTGGGAGAGATAGAGACATCAATGATGAGAGAGAGTCATTGACTGGATGCTTCCTGCACGCCCCCCTCTCCCCCACTGGACTTTCAGCTTGCAGCCCGGGTCTGTGCCCAGTCCAGGAATCAAACCATGACTTCCGGGTTCATAGGTCAGTTGACACTCAACCACTGAGCCACATCAGTTGGGAAGCCCCTTCCCTTTTCTTAAGCTCTGGCTGGGGCCTCTTCCTTCCCAATAGCTGTTGCAATAGTGTGGAATGCCTCTTCCCTTGTAAGTCACCCAGCCTGATCTTCCCTCATCAGTACTGAGCACACAATCAAGGCGATGGCATGTCTCGCATCTGCACATTTCCTTTGAAGCTGATCACCCCATTTAGAATGAATTAACATCTAATTGGCAAGCAATCATGCCCAATAACTTTTAGATTTGCTTATTTTTCAGAGTCAAGTCTCTCAAAATACTGTCAATAGAACAATTACATTACGTAGGCTCTTCTCGCTGGAAGTCAGCTAGACAAGTGCCTTGTTTTAGCTGTAGAAATTATTCCTCAAGGCACAGCCTCCCAGTTAAGCTCTCTGCAATAATAACAACAATAATAATAATCACGATGAAATGAAATCGGAGATCTGAACGAAATTGGAGAAACAAGCCTTTTTTTTTTTTTTTTTTTGGCCAAGTCTATGTAAAAGAATGTGTGTGACTGTCTGCCAGGAATTTTTTCTCCTGCCAAATTCTAATCAGTTTTATATCACCTCCTCCCCCCTTCCCAGTTTGGGTCCTGAGGGGCCAGAGCAGCAGAGCTTTCAAAACAATCTGTGGGTCTCTTATCTTCCTTTGCAACAAACCTCGGGGGCTGTTTCCTTTTCCATGTCAGCCATCCATTTCATTTTTCAAAACACTATTTTTTAATATTGAGTCTGGAGACCAAAAGAGACAGAACAAAGAAAAATGTCAGATGCAGAAAGATTAAGACCAGATCAACCCAGGTTTGAAAAACAGCAGAGGTTGCAGGGACTTTTCTGAAATGCTGGTCATGTTCAGAATGTCTTCACTCTCCAGAAGGTGTGCCATTTCAGTTGGTCTTCACAAGGAACAATGACCCGGACTCGGGCCTTCCTTTTCTAGACCACAGCAGCAGTAAGAACAGGTCTCTGACCGGGCCAGTGTTGCTCAGTGGTGGAGTGACATCCCATGCACCAAGAAGTCACTGGTTTAATTCCCAGTCAGGACACATACCCAGGTCACAGGCCCCCAGGCAAGGATCATGTGGGAGGCAGCTGGTCAATGCTTCTCTCTTATCGATGTTTCTATCTCTCCCTTCCTCTCTCCCTAAAATTCAATAAAACCATATTTTAAAAAAAGAAAAAAAGAATAGGTCTCTCATTTATAGCAGGGTGACAAATCTCAGGGGACTCAAGGATACTCAGCCCCTCTGTCATCCTGAAAGAAATCTGCGAACCCTGCATCCTTCTCCTTGACTAAGCTTAAAGGTGCCTTCCCTCCCCTACGCATTCTATTACTCTCGCTCACTCTGCTCAGAGTGCTGGTGGCCACCTGACAACTCAACTGGAAGCTGCCACTCCGGCGGCTGCTTTGATGCTCGCCTTGCTGCACCTGTGGCTTGTAATGCTGACCTGGCTGTGCCTAAATAGTCTACTTCCCACTTGGAAGTTAGTCCCGTCAACGAGGGGCAGCCCTCTCTTGGATTTGTTGCTCACCTTTCCTAAGAAAAATGTAGATCAATTAACTCTGGGTCTTCATTGGACATCAATTGAGTTTCCATATCCTGAACACACAGTCAGGGACCTTGACAAGATTTCAATTCTCTGCACCTTAAGAGTAAATCTCATGATCTCAGAATACTGTTTTCCAAATAGACTATCTCCTCTGTCATTGTTTCGTTATCTTAAGCCCTAAAATGTTAGGTCCTGAATAGTTTCAAGAGTTTCTTCAATGTGAATTCAAGAAGATCTGCCAGGCCCTTGTGAAATCTATATTCCTTTTGGACATCTCTCACTTGTCGAAGCTCCCAAGGTGGGTGTAAAGATGAGAGCCCATCCCTTGGGTGTGTGTGTGTGTGTGTGTGCATGTTTAAGGGAGAGAGACACAGGGAAGATGAAGGGCAATGGGGTGGAGAAGGAAGGGGAAGATGAGGACAAGAAGGAGCAGGAGGAATGAGGGGAAGAGAAGGAAGTGGTGGAGGAGTAGGAGGGAGTGGAGAAAGAGGAAGAAGAGAGGAGAAAGAGGACGATGTGGAGAAGGAGACGCCATATTGACACTCTGCCAAAGCATTTGCGAGTTCAGCCAAGAATCTTTTGCCTCACTTTTCTTTTTCTGGCTACATAGTATCAACAAACAATTTATCTGATTGTCTTGGCACGGAAATGAGTTATCTTTTGCAACTGGATTTTTTTCTGATCGTTTTGTCCTTGTGTAGAAAGGGCACTGTTCCCAACCCTTGCCCTTTCAAACATGACTTCAGTGAAAATCTCCAAGTAAGCAAAATATCTCACTGGCTCCTTTACACTTTTGCTTTCAAGCATTTGCCTCATCTCTGGGATCCTTACCACTGCCCACCGGCAACCTGGATGTCCTGAGTCCCTCACTAAGGTGCTACAGTGAGCATTGCATTCTCCTACATTATTTCATTAAAAATCATAATTTCCTTCTCCTCCCTAAGGAAAAGCATCCTATATAATAAAAGGCTAATATGCAAACTGACCAAGTGGCAGAATGACCGGTCACTATGACATGTACTGACCACCAGGGGGCAGACACTTAATGCAGGAGCTGCTCCCTGGTGGTCAGAAGCTAGGCTCATGGCTGGTGAACACGGTGGTGGTGGCTGGAGGCTTTCCTGCCTCCACAGCAGTTGGACAGCCCCTCAGGGGTCCTGGCCTGTGAGAGGGTGCAGGTTGGGCTGAGGAACCCCCTTCCCTGAGTATGAATTTCGTGCACCAGGCCCTCTAGTATGATGATAATAGTCAGTGTTAAGATCCCTACTCACTCCGTCCACTCAACACAGATTACTATTTTTTTCTCTTCTTTTCTCTTCCTCCCTTTTTTCTTTTTCCTTCCATCCTTCCTTCCTTGCTTTCTGTTTTTTAAAAGTAGTTGCCTCAGAATTACTTTGGTCTGGCCAAGTCATTCAATCTCCCTAGGCTTCACTTCCCTCAGGTAAAAATACCTCGTGCAAGAAAATATGCAGAGGGCCACAATATTTACATTTTCTTACAACTGCTTCAGATGTTTCTCCCTGCGACTGATCTCTTTATCATTTAATGTAAACTTGACTGAGACTTCAGTAACTAGTTGGTACCACCCCTTCCTTCTATTTTCCGTTTTCTTAAGTTTTTTTATGATGTGTCTGCACATAATTGTATTTGAGTTTATCCTGCTCGTAGTTTCTTGAGCTTCTTGAACCTACAAAATTTGTCTCTTTCACCACATTTGGGAAGTTTTCAGCCATTATTTCTTCACATATGTTGTGCTTCATCCACTCTCTTTCTCCTTTCCTCTGGGACAGTGCCATGGATACTGGATTTTTTTGTGTTGTCTCTTAGGTTTCTGAGATTCTCTTTTGCTTCCTTCACCAATTTTTTTTTTCTGTGTTCTTCTGTTTGGATAGTTTTTTGGTGTTTTTTTTTTTTTTTCTGCTTTGAGATGTTTTCTTCTGCTTATCTATTGCTTCCCTATTTTCTTTAGTGAGTAGGTGTTGCATTAGAATTGGATATGTATAAACATTATCTTTAAAAGTAAACACCCAAAGAATTGATATGCTTAATGTGCCCACCAGATCCTATTTGGACAAAATCAGGAAAAGTTTAGAAAAGTGAAAAGAAATGACCATCTGTCAGCTTGAGATCTATTGAGCTTATCTGCAAGGCAGAGTGAGCATGAATGAAGAATATAAAGAGGTCTGTGGGAGCCAGAAAAAGATTATTTCTTAAAAACTGTGGTTTTTGCCCTGGCCCATGTGGCTCAGTTGGTTGAGTGTCATCTCATGCACTAGAAGGTCCCTGTTTGCTTCCCGGTCGGGTCACGTGCCCAGGTTGCAGGCTGGATCCCCTGTCTGGGTGTGTGAAGAAGGCAGAGGATCAATGTTTGCCTGTAACACTGATCTCTCTCCCTCTCTCCATTTCTCTCTTTATAAAATCAATTAAAAAATTAAATTGTGTTTTAAAAAGTTCTCATATTGCTTTCTAACTCAATGTTTGCAGTCCATATTTTTTTCTAATTATAAAATTTATAATTATAAATCGTTGGTGTGTGTGTGTGTGTGTGTGTGTGTGTGTGTGTGTGTGTTGGGCCTGAAAAGAAAGTTTGCTTTGCTATCTAACAAATGCTACAGTATCCCCCTCCTAGTTGTTCCTTAAGCCTATATGTTACCTCAAACTACGTAGATCCTGACCGTCTTTTACCCGTTCATTGGTGGGTGGGATGATTGCTTAGCTTTGTTTGCCCAGGTCTGAGGGCAAAGGGCTGGGCCAGAGGCTCCTGGGAGGGCCCTGCATCCCAGAGGTTGAGCTCCCAGCTCAGCCAATCTTGCCTCTGTCAGTGGAAATCACGATAGACACTGTCCCTCTATAAGACATCAGAAGTTACAGGATCTCAGGCAGCAGTCGAAGGACTCGGCTGATAAAACTTGTTCCCTAGCCCCATCCTGATGAGGTTTTCTACCCAGAAATTCCCATTCATGGAAGGACCTTGTCTTTTTCTAACAACAAGATAAAAGCTGTCTCTAAAGCAGTGCTTCTCAACCTTTCTAATGCCCCCACCCTTCAATACAGTTCCTCATGTTGTGGTGACCCCCAACCATAAAATTATTTTCATTGCTAGTTCATAACTGTAATCTTGCTACTGTTATGAATCATAATGTAAATAATCTGTGTTTTCCGATGGTCTTGGGCGACCCTGCTAGCGGTTCTCATAACAGTAGCAAAATTACAGTCATGAAGTAGCAACAAAAATTTTTTTTTTATAATATGTTTATTGATTTTTCACAGAGAGGAGGAGAGAGGGTTAGAGAGCTAGAAACATCGACGAGAGAGAAACATCCATCAGCTGCCCCCTGCACACCCTCCACTGGGGATGTGCCCGCAAACCAAGGCACATGCCCCCGACCGGAATTGAACCTGGGACCCTTCAGTCCGCAAGCCGATGCTCTATCCACTGACCTAAACTGGTCTTGGCGCAGCAAAAATAATTGTATGGTTGGGGGTCGCCACAATATGAGAAACTGTATTCAAGGGGCGCAGCATGAGATAGGCTGAGAACCACTGCTCTAAAGGTTCACACTTTGACCTGGAGCTCAAACTATCTGGGTTCAGATTTAAGCCACTTTAGGACGTGGGGCCAAGTCAGCACCAGGGCAGATTTGGAGCCAAGAGATCCAATTCCGGTTCAGTGGGGGAAATTGGGTGAGTCTGTTAGAACCTAACCTTGTCAGCTGGGAATAATCACAACCTTCCCTGCATAAAGTTGCTACAAGAATTTAATTGTTTTTAAAAGTACAGAAAGAAAGTTCTACAGAAATACCTTCCTGAGTTGCGTGACAAACAGTAAGTACCCCAACGCCATGAGCCATTGCTAGGCAGAAGCATGGCTTCGGCCTTGCTGAGAATGGGTTTATCTTTTCAGAACTCCAGGGAATTTCCAAGGAGTGTGGACTGCTCTAGCCTCGGAGAGACAACACCCACATTCTGGTCTTAAAAAAAAAAAAAATTATTTTAATGGGTGTTTTTGTTTTCTTACCTTGATTATATAATGGTTATGAAAAAAAGATTTTTTTAAAATGAGACAAACATTCTCTACAGAGCAGTCAGGATATTTTGGAAACAAAAATAAATAAATAGGTATCACTTTTCTGCATGAAATTCTTCAATCATGCAAAATCCCTACCTCATCACCTCGGACCTTCGCCCCTAACTCCCCCTCCAACTGCAGAAGTTCCTGCCACAGGGAACAGGCTTTCTGATTTTCCCATTCCCCCTGGCTCCTTCCAGCCTCCTGTTCTCTGTTCCTGCTGGTCTCCAGCCAGAGCTGTTTGCAGGTCTCCTTGTCTGATTCTACTCCTTCAGATTTCCTTTCAGTATCACAGTGTCAATGGGCCAAGCTGGGCCTGCAGACTGATTAAAGCCCTGCTCTGTTCTTCTCTTCCCCAGCACTGCCATTTTCTTCGTTTCCACTTAGTCACTTAGATACCAGGATTTAATTCTGTAATTATCTGTGTGTGAAAAGTCGGACTCTGTCACTGGGTTGTCAAGTTCGTGGGGGCCAGATCATGTCTGAGTGTATTGAGGCCTTCATCACAAATACTGGCGAATGAATGATTTCATAGAGAGACAGAGAGAGAGAGAGAGAGAGAGAGAGAGAGAGAGAGAGAGAGAGAGAGAAGGGGAAGGAGACGGGAGGGGAGGAGAGGGAGAGGGAGAGAAGAGGAAAGAGAGGGGGAGAGGAGAGGGGAGGGGAGGGGAGGAGAAGGGAGGGGAGAGGGAGA
Organism: Vespertilio murinus; assembly: GCA_963924515.1. Lineage (NCBI taxonomy): Eukaryota > Metazoa > Chordata > Mammalia > Chiroptera > Vespertilionidae > Vespertilio > Vespertilio murinus. The sequence continues at coordinate 10,157,309 of OZ004716.1, read as the reverse complement.
GGGAGGGGAGAGGAGAGGAAGGGGAAGGGGAGTGGAGGGGAGAGGAGAGGAAGGGGAAGGGGAGGGGAGGGAAAGGGAGGGGAGGGGAGGGGAGGGGAGGGGAAGGAAGGGAAGGGAAGGGGAGGGGAAGGGAGGGGAGGGAAGGGAACTATATTTTCAATCCTGAGGATGAGGACATGCTTGGCAGAGGCAGCCTCTGTTCCTCTCCCCTCTCCATCCTTTTGGGTCACCTGTGCACCTGTTCCTTTCCTGTGGCTCATTCACCTTTCCCTGCTGGGGTCTCCTGAGAAGCAGTGTCTGGAGGTCTTTCCTTCCTCCCCTTCCTCCCAGTGACTCACAGACCACACCTCCTTCCCCCATCCTTTCTCCCTCAGGCTGGAAATCCCTCTGGCAGCCTGGGGAGCGGGATCCAATCAGCTGGCTGGGGCTGTGATTTCAATTACTGATAAGGGCCTCCAGGCCAGCCCCCTCTGCAGACATTGACATGCTAATCCCCACATCCACCAGCGGGTATTGGCTCTCTGATGGAATTCCCATTATCAGTGGGAGATTGGGGAGGGAGATCTTGGGAGTTGGGGGTGGGAAGAAAAACTCTTCTGCTCTTTCCAAATCACCTCTGGGATCTCAAGGAATTTTATCAGCAAGGCTAGATGGGTAAAGTGGGTTAAAACAAATAAAAAAACCCACACAAATAAAACAGACTACATGATAATATGAACATCAGTGATCTTATTATGATAACCAAGAAAACATATGTATGCGCAGATAATGTCTGGAAGGATATATCCCCGGGAGTTTAATCAGGCTTATAGGTTAGGGGTGAAATTAGGGTTTTAATATGTATTATATATTTATATCACTACATATTTCCATATATTATACTATCAAAAAAATCCAACAGTGCTTTTGATAAAGGAAGAGAATAAGGATTTTATTGGTATTATTTTTAAATGTATTTTTACTGATTTCAGAAAGGAAGGGAGAGGGAGAGCTAGAAACATCAATGATAAGAAGGAATCAATGATCTATTGGCTCCTGCACACACCCCATTGGGGATCAGCCCATAACCCAGGCATGCACCCGGATGGGGAATGGAACTGTGGCCTCCTGGTTCACAGGTCAATGCTCAACCACTGAGCCACACCAGCTGGGCAAAAAAATAAGAATTTTAAAGTAACTTGAAAGAGGAAAGGAAAAATAGGCCAATCAAGTCCTACGGACTATTCTTCACAGGAGGTTTAGCTTTTTCCCTGCAAAATCCTTCAAAGCAGCAGCAGCTCTCTCAGCAAGACCCCCGCTACCTATTGCTCTGGCTTCCCCTTCCTTCCTTTACTCTGCAATCACATGCCTCCAAGGACCGCACTCTGAGATGGACAGTAGGAAAATGGAGAGGAGACTGAGCCCGAGTCCCTAAAACATGACTATTGTCCCGCTTTGCTGTTCATTTTCACATTGAGATGAACCTTCTTTGAGCCAGCTCCCCTTCCGGGCCTCTCCTCTCCTCTGCAAACAGGGCTGACCTAGATCTTCTCATAGAGCCCTTCAAAAGCTAAGCTTCCATGCCTGAGCACTGAATGACTCCTGTCTCCTACCCCAACTCTATGGGTCAGCAAATTATTTATTCCAGAAAACTTTTCCAAACTCTCCTGGACTGCAAGTTTTGGCTGTTGTCTTGCTCTTACTCTTGTGTTCACCTGGGTGTCCTAAAAACAAAATTGCTCAGCTGTCTTAGAAAGAATCTGGGGCATCATTGTTTGGGTGAGTGTACAGTGTATCACCCAAACTAGCACACTAGCCTTTAATCATTATTCGTAAAGACCAACTGTCAATGGGGACTGTTCTGGGTGCTGGGAGACACCAGGGAGGGGCCAGGCTTCTGTGGGGGAGGGAGGTCTGGTTCCTAGTCTAAGAAGCTCACATTTTAGTTGGGATCTCAGCCACTAGGCTATAAGGTCCGTAAAGGAAGGGAGATACTGCTGCATTCATAATGGAGTCTTCCCTCAGTCAGCCACCACTGAAACATTTTTTTCAAAAGAGTGAGCAACTGGGAGAGCTTTGCTTTTGTCCAGTAAAAACTGTGCCAATGGTGTATGATCACATCAATAACAAGTTGAGTGGTTGTTTCTCCCCTTCACCCCCAATTTTATAGATGAAAAGTTCAAGGCTCAGAGAAGCTAAGTGACATATCTAAGCTCCATGTGAGTTGTGATGTTTGTCTACTTTTTTTCTTCATTTTCCTTTTAAAAAAAATGTTTTCCACTCCACTTCTATTTTATTTTTTTTACTTTTATTTTCTGAGCAGCAGAACCTACTCCTGAAGGATGGAGCCTACATTCAGCGCCAAACCCAGACCCACACAGCCGAACTCAGTCCTGCAGGGCAGAATCTCACCCTAATGAGCCCAGCCTGGCCTAGAAGAGCCTAACCTAGCCCCTAAGCAATCCCCATCCTTCCAGCAGGCCCAGGGAAGTCAGCCTCGGTGTGTCTGAGTGACTTCCACAGGCACCTCCCCCTGGAGAGTCAGCAGCACTTGCAACCTCTGGCTCCCAGGCCAAGTACCAGTCTGCTCACTTAAGGGTCCTTTCCTCTAAGGCTGTCTTTCCACTCAATTTTTAAATTTGATTTCAAGGTATATATATATATATATATATATATATATATATATATATATATATATATTTACATCTTTAATTTATGAGATCCTGCTACTAGTTTTTGGTTAGTGTTGAACTAGAATCCAGGGCTATTGATGGCTTTTTTTTTTTTTTTTATAATATACTTTATTGATTTTTTTACAGAGAGGAAGAGAGAGGGATAGAGAGTTAGAAACATCGATGAGAGAGAATCATTGATCAACTGCCTCCTACACACCCCACACTGGGGACGTGCCCACAACCAAGGTGCATGCCCCTGACCGGAATCGAACCTGGGACCCTTCAGTCCGCAGGCCGATGCTCTATCCACTGAGCCAAACAAGTTTTGGCTATTGATGGCTTTTTACAATTATCACTCATGCCATACTTCTTTCCTTTCCCCAAGAGTTCCTTCCTGCCATCTTAAGCTCTGTAAGACAAGCACGTCGGACAACAAATGTTTTGGCGGCCCAGCCAATATAACGGTGTGGACGAGACATTTTAATGCATATTTCATAACTTAATTTTTACAATATCCTGTTATACACAATTATTAATAACGAACTTCAACGTTCAACAATGACTGGTCACCATACTAGTGATCGTGTTGCATTCATTTCCCTTAGATACCTTACTCGAAGGTGCACCATTTCTGTCCACTAATACCAGCAGGGAATATTTTTTAAAAAATATATATTTTATTGATATCTCACAGAGAGGAAGGGAGAGAGATAGAGAGCTAGAAACGTCAATGAGAGAGAAAAATCAACCAGCTGCCTCTTGCACACCCCCTACCTGAGTAACTGCACAAATTAGTAAGTGTAACACAAATAAACTTATTTTTCCTTGTTCTCCAAAAGCTGAATATCTCCTCTTGCGCACACCAAACAAGTCAATACAAGACTAATGACGTGGCCATGGGCTGCTAAAATATTCCCTGCTGGTGCCAAAACCGGTTTGGCTCAGTGGTAGAGCGTCGGTCTGCGGACTGAAAGTCCCGGGTTCGATTCCGGTCAAGGGCATGTACATTGGTTGTGGGCACATCCCCGGTGGGGGGTGTGCAGGAGGTGGCTGGTCGATGTTTCTCTCTCATCAACATTTCTAGCTCTCTATCTCTCTCCCTTCCTCTCTGTAAAATATCAATGAAATATATTTTTTAAAAAAGAAAGAAATATGGCTCCAGCCACACATTCTGCACCTTTGCCACCTCCCCTCCTACCTACCTTCCTCCTCTCCTATCTCCCCCTTCTTCTGCCATCCCTTGCCCCCAACACACATGCTTCCATATGCAGTACAAACTGCCTCTAGCATATATTAATTACTTTGGGCTAAAACAAGGTCCCTCCCCTCCCTCTGAAAAGGAGGGGGGAAAAAAACCTGAATAATGTTTCTGGAGAAATAAATGCAAATGTTTTTATCCTGCATGGCGTTTCTATTGTCTGCGATTTAATGCGGCTTTAATGGAAGTATTTGTGTCAGAAAAATGCAAGAGGGAAACAGAAGGTAAACCCAGATCCCTTTCTGGCTGGAAAAGCTCTCGAGTCACTGAAGACGGTTTTTGCCAAAAAAGGCTTGGCACAGGAAGCAGCGATATTTGCAAATTGTTCAGTGAAACTGCCTTTATTTAGTCAATTCCATTCTGGTGGTCCAATGGGCTCCCTGCGCGGGGACCTGCCTCCGAGACAATGGCGCGCGTTCCACCAAATTATGAGCTACAGCCGCAGACACGGGGACGGGATGTCACTCCTAATTTGTTTTCTGAGCCCGAGCGCCATGCCTGGAAACATCCAAGGGGTGATCCGTGGGAGTGTAAATGCTCATTTCGGGGGAGAGGAGAGGCTGGGAATGGCTGCAGAATTGGGCACCAGAGCAGCCGAGCATGGCCAGAGCTAAGGCCGCCTGCTCCAGAGAAGGGAAGGGAGCCAGTCCCCGGAGCCAGCTGGCGCCGGACCAGTGTGAACCCCCCAACACCCCCCGGCAGCACCGCCACTGGATCCAGCTCTGCCACCAAACTCTGCGTCTGAGAGCCAAGAGAGGACTCCTCCCAGAGCACTGACATGAGCTCCTCAGAGTTTATTCGCAGCTTGGTGGAGAGGACCATTCTGTTCGGGGCCCTGAATGCTTAAAGGAAACCAGGAGGAATGCATCCTGCTGGGAGGAGAAGGCTGGCATGGTCCTCAGGCCTGGCAGGTTCAGAGTCTCCGCTTCCGCCTGGGATGCTGGGAGAAGCATCATCCCCTGCAATCCCCAAGTTGCTCATCTGTACCATGGGGAGGAGGTTCACCTTATTCAGTTGCTCTGCCACGTGACTACCAGGCATCAAGCTATATTCCACTCCCTCTGGCTTGGGGGGGCGGGTAGGAGGAGCCCCTTAGATGCCCCTCCCTCAGAGTGACCCAGAGGCTGGCTGGCCTGGACCCTGGAAACCCATGGGGTCCAAAGAAGACGCCGTTCAGTCAGAATCTTCAGAGGGTCATGGGGGCTCAAGGGGAGTTTAATAAAGTGACAGGAAACAGAGAGGCCCAGAGCGTAGGTCCTTGACTTGGGTGGAGTTATCAGTTCATCTTCCTAAAAGGTCATGTGACCTCAAGGTATTCCCTATCTGACTGAGTGACTCACCACTCAGATCACCATCTAATCCAGTATTCCCCAAACTTCTGACATCTGTGTACCCTTTCTATAATTTTCGTAACGCTGAGTACACCTCGTCAAAAAAAAAAAAAAAAGGATGTATTTTAATAACAATCAAAATATTTTTATTTTTTATTTTTTTGGTACATACACAAAATAATAATGAACGAAAAATAAAATTATTCATAATAAAGTATAAATAAAAGTCATATGATAAATAACATTTATTTGCACACCGGACCATCTCACGCCTCACAAGACTGTCTTGACTTGACTCATGAGAACGTAGAATTAGGTGCAGCTAAGCACGGTGCAGTGCATATCCCCACCGAATTCCGGTGCAACGCGTACCCCCACCAAACTCTTCCCGTATCCCTGGGGGTACGCGTACCACTCTTTGGGAAACACTGAGTCTCTCAGGTTTATATTTGCTTCAACTTGGTTGGACTCTCAGACTCGGGCAGTTCTGCCGAGTGTCCGTGGGAAAGGGAAGAGTTGGGCATTGGACCAATGCGGGCTTATGAGAGGGGCGACCCTGGAGCAAGTTATGCAGACGCACTAACCCTCAGTTGGCTCATCTCTAAAGGAGAGATAGTGTGCTGTCATATTTTTATTAGATATAATATGTACAGAATGCTCAACATAGTTCCATGTACGTGACCCACTATAAATAATCCAAGTTGTCTCCTTTTATTCCCCATTGACCTTCTCCTGGCCTCCCTATCCTCCCTACCACCCCCACCCCCTGCCAGCACATGCACTACTATTTGTAATACTTTAAACAATAAAATTTAAAAAGATAATCCAAGTTTTGAGAACCCTCTAACATTCTTTCTTCATTTAATCACACACACACACACACACACACACACACACACACACACATAATTTTACAATTGGTTTTATGTTTAAAGGTTGTGTGTGGGGAATCTTATTTTAGACTAAAGATACAAAACCATCTAAAACTCTACGTGTTGCAGGGACCTTACACAACATACCCAGATTCACAGACGAACAAAGGCACACACAGAGAAGAAAAGTATCCACCTTATGCCACAGGACCTACGACTACCAGTATTTCCAGGAATACTCGAGTCAACTGCTGTTTTTGTTAAACAAGGCAGTTTTCCAAGTGCTAGACTCTTGCTGCAGGTCTAATGTGGCGGTGCTCCTGTTGGCCTTTGAAACTGTCCCCAAGTGTAGGTCCCAGTCAGTACCAGGTGTTGATTGAGCCCTTTGTGTGATAATTGGCATCTCACCATTTCATTGCATGATGATAAAAAATAGTCCTCATTGGCCGAAACCAGTTTGGCTCAGTGGTAGAGCGTAGGTCTGCAGACTGAAAGGTCCCGGGTTCCATTCCGGTCAAGGGCATGTACATTGGTTGCGGGCACATCCCTGGTAAGGGGGTGTGCAAGAGGCAGCTGGTCGATGTTTCTCTCTCTTTGACGTTTCTAGCTCTCTATCTCTCTCCCTTTCTCTCTGTAAAATATCAATAAAATATATATTTTTTTAAAATAGTCCTCGTTGGCTAAGGCTGTACTATCCCCACAAGGGCTTTGGAAGCCAGATCTCCCCGTGAGACCTTGATGTATGCCGAGACCTTGTCTGAACTTCAGTTGGGAGGTCATTCAAGGGGCACTGTCTCCTTGATCCTGTGGCATCTACCTGCTCCATCAGGAAGACCCATCCACTAAAGGGAAGACTGGCATCCCTGTTCCATCAGTGTTTTCTTTTTCTTTTTAAGATTATATTGATTTTCTTTTAGAGAGGGGGAGAGGGAGAGAGAAACATTGATGTGAGGGCAGAACACTGATCAGCTGCGTCCTGGACACCCTCACCGAGGATCGAGCCTGAAGCCTGGGCATGTTCCCTGACCAGGAATTGAACCACCGGGATATAACTCAATCAACTGAGCCACATTGTCCGGGGCCCATCAGTGTGGTTTTCAAAGGCAAGGACACATCAGTTCTCATTCCAATTCTGCTAATTATTAGCTCTGTAACTGTGGGAATATTCCTTCCCCTTCCTAAGCCTTATTATCTCACTGGGAAAGATTGAGACAGTAACCTCTACCTCATAGAGCTGCCATGATGGTCAATTAAGGCCTGGTGCATTAAAGGAGCTTGATAAATGACAACCATTGAGCTAGGCTAGTAAGCTAGGACACTGGGAATAGGGAAACTGAGACATATAGTTAAATAGCCAAGGAGTTCACAGCCATCTAGTAAATCACAAAATCCTATTTTTCCCTAGCCAAGGACACTTCAGAAAACAATGGTTTACATCTCTCCTCCCCAACCAGAGGGTAAATAGCTTAAATCACCCTACTCAGGAAGATGGATAACAAAAATCCAATTAGTGCCACTTGTGCCAACCGCATCTAAGGACAGATGAAGTTAAGGGAATAAATCTTACTTTGGTGCATCAGCATAAAATTGATGAATATTCTATTGAGATCCTCCCCTAAGACCACCCCTAAGCTCCCAGCCTTTAAAAACCCTCAAGCCCTCACCAGGTGGCTCAGTTGGTTGGAACACAGTCCTGATACTTCGAGATTGCAAGTTCAGTCTGGAGTCAGGGCACATACAGGGGCCAACCAATGAGTATATGACTGAGGAGAATAACAAATCCATGTCTCTCTCTCTCTCTCTCTCTCTCTCTCTCTCTCTCTCTCTCTCGCTCTTTATCTAAAAAAAATCAATCAATAAGTAAATTAAAATAAAATTTAAGAAGCCCTCAAGAGGAAAGACCCAACGTGGGCCCCCTCGGTAGCACACCCACAACTTTCTTTCCCCTTTCTTTCTCAGGCATGCTTCTCCTCCCCACTAAGTCCTAAGGGTCCTCATGAGACTTGCAACCAGGAGAGCAATGGGCAGTGGCAGCTCATTCCAGGCTCACCCCTTGAACTTGTCTCCATGCCCCCCTTTTACCCTGACTTTTCATGAGCTGAAAGCAGCCCCACCTAAGCTCTCTCCTGTTGCTTCTTCTATCCTAAGCCCTTCCTTGTTTCACTGTCCCCAGCTTTGATGTACGAACTCTCAGAATCACCTGGACTTGCCTTGTGAAATCTTTCCTGCATGAAATCAAGAACCTACACACGACCGGCGGGCCCGAGGCAGACCCACTCCAGCCGGTCCCTGTCCTGTAACACCACGATTATTAGCGTGATGAGTCCCACCAGGAATGTTCGGTCCCTTCGTGATCCTTAAATGCTTCAGGAATAAACGATGCAGCAAAGTGAACTCACTTGGTAAATTCTGCATCTAGGAAACCACTTAATGCCAGACGCTCTGGCCTGCTGTTGACGACTGTTTGAAACATGATTCGTTTTCAAAACTTGAAACTATTTTGAGAAGTTAAACTATATCATGCCTTTTTAAACAATTATAAGCAGCACAGCTTTTGCCAGAGAATGACATAATCTGACCTTCCTTAAGGAGAGGAGGGAGACATAAAGATAATGAAGGAGAGAAGAATAGAAGAGCTTTAAACCAAAGGGACCAACCAGATGCCAGGCCTAAGGTGAATCTTTTAGGAATTCTGTGACTTTGAGGGTCCCAGCTCCCCTATTCTAGTTCATCCACTGCCTCATGCATAGCAGCAGTGAAGTCTATAGATGCTGGACTCCTCGCTAGCTGTGTAACATCAGGCAAGGCATCTTTGGGACCGCAGTTTCTTCATCTATAAGTTGGGAATGAAATAATGTTTACTTTCAGTTATTAGGAATCATAAAAATGACTTGGTCATGAATCTTTTAAGGTTATATTTGAAGAAAAAAAAAAGAGAGAGATCAATTAGTAATAGTTAAGTTCCTTCTTCCTCCAGACTCCCAACTTTAAGAACAATACAAAAAAGAATCTCTGATCTTAACCAGAAAAAAGTGGAAAATAAGGAAGTGGTCATGGATTTGGCCAAGGACAACTGGGAAAGGGGGTGGTGGAAGCTTCGCAGTGGAGAAGGCTGAGAGGATGAGGGAAGAAAAGAGGCCCCTAAGTCTGGTCTTGTAGCAAGCTGTCCCTGACTGGCCCCCTCACAGTGATGCAAGTTCTCCTAATAGAGATAGCCCACCATTTTCACTTCAGAATGACCGTCATCAGAACCGCCAAAGGGTCTTTATGAACGTCACTGTCTTCAGGACTCAACTCACAACCTTCCCATGATTCTGATTCACAGGTTAAGGCGGTGGCACCTGGAAGTCTACACACACATGCACACTCAAAGTGCTTCTCATGTGAGACTGGACTGTACAGAAGAGAGTTTGTATAAAAACATGGCTTCTGGGCAAATAGATTTTTCTTTTCTTTTTAAAGAATAGTTTATTGATTATTAAAGAGAGATGAAGGGTGATGGGGAGAGAGAGAGAGAGAGAGAGAGAGAGAGAGAGAGAGATATCAATGTGAGAGTGCAACATTGATCAGCTGCCTCCTGCATGCTCCCTACTAGGGATTGAGTCCACAACCTGGGCATGTGCCCTTGACCAGGAATTAAACCTGTAACCTACTGGGACACAGGATGACTCCCAACCAATCGAATCACACTGGGCAAGAAAATCTTACTCACGATGCTAAATACCCCTATAGGTAATTCCTCAACAATCACAGTCTAACTACAACCAAGTCAGTTGTGAGCTACTAACTTAGATTGCTGTCTTAAAAATGGAGATACCCCCTCCTCTCTAGTTGTTGAAGTAATATATATATATATATATATATATATATATATATAGAGAGAGAGAGAGAGAGAGAGAGAGAGAGAGAAGATCAATGATCTTCTTGCCCTGCCCTCCCCAAGCCTCCCCAGGAGAAATCCTTTCTTTCTCCATGTAGATCATGAGCTTCATGAGTGGAAAGGCCAATTCATCTTGGCAGCTCTTATAAGGCCTAGATCAGTGGTTGGCAAACCTCGGCTTGTGAGCCACATGCGGTTTGCTGCTCTGTTGACTAATGAGTTTGCCGACCACTGGCCTAGATCAAGGCCTCTCACAGAGCAGGTACCAGCAAATGTTTGAGAGTGGGAGGAGGGGAAGCATAAAGGGAGAGAGGGAAATTAGTGGAGGTAGCAGCCAGCATGTCTTCATCCTAATAGTTGCAAAAATATGACCAGGCGGTCCTTCCCAATACACTCATTTCTGTTGAGGCCTGCTACAATGCCAAGTAGAGGCCTGAAGATGACTTTTACTATTCACTGGGAATAGCACCGTTTACTAGAGCCACCTCAAAAGGTGCAAAGCTCTTCTTTATCGTGTTGACAGAAACTCAGCTCACTGGAAAACACATAAGCAGGGTCTCAGAATGGGTGAGAACAGGCTCAGCAAATTCTAATGTGAAGCCCTAAACTGGAGATACAGTATCTGTCCTGCTTTTATACACGTCATAGCACCTCGCTATCATCCGGCATTTATGGAGCGTCCTACAGATAGTGGCTGAATGAGTCACAGAAACGAATTGACTCTTCGCTTGGGGAAAACAATTCCTAGTGAATGTTTTACTTGAGGAGAAACCAAAGCTCGGAGACATGATGTACAACCCCCAAGATGGCAGCAAGAATGTAGCCAGCTGGCGGGGCTCAAGGGCAAACGTTACTTCTACCACATCGGCCTGTCCAGGGTGAGTGAGTGAAAAGTATCAGGCTGTTCAACCTGCAACTGAGGTTACAGGAATCGGAGAGACAGTGAAGAAGAGTTAGTGTGGAGTGGAGAAGCAGTGTGTGTCCTTGCTTTTCCCCTCAAGATCACACACACGTTGCATATTCATAAAGTCAGAATAATGGTTATGCCCCAATAACCACCAGTGCACGGTGTCCGACCCCAATGCTCTCATCCCTCCTCCAAAGTCTATTTCCACGTGTGACCTTCACCATGACTCAACGTCTTTCTTCCATCTGTAAAACAGGGACAGAGGGGATCAATTTCTTCAATCTCTTACGTTGCCTGACAAGTCTACTACTGCGCAAGGCCCACGTTTTTATCTTCTGGGATCACTCTTGCCTGAACTGCTGCAGAGATAAACAATCTTGACTCGGGACACGGTATCTTATCGCATCCCACAGAGAAGACAGCGGACACTGATGTACGGTGAGCCTGTGAACTTTATCATGAAGCGACCCCAAAGAAGGCAGCATGTAGCAAGTCAGGCCAGTGTCGTGTCTATGCCAGGAAGGACTTCTCATCAGAAGTCCTTGTGAGTTCAAGGCCGAAAGATTCCGTGTTGGCGAAACGGGATATGGAAGAAACCCTTCCAGTGATCCAAAGTAGAACAAAGATGGATGGTAATTTGCGCCTGGAGTTTTTCTGTACTTTTCCCCCTCAGAGCTCTCCCCTCTGGTGCGGTGCCGTTGGTTGTTTTCCTGGAGAGAGAACGCAGCTGTTGCTGTGTGTCTGGGCGGAAGATCTCCATCACCCGGGACGCATCGCAGGCGATTAATAATGCGTTGCTGCAAATCAGCCCTGTCTCCATAAACACCCTGTCCCCACATCCAGATGAAAGGTCCGGCAGACAGATGTTGAGATTTATGACCCCCCATCCCCACCCCAGTTCCCACTGCTCTCAGGATGGGGTCCCGGGTCTGGGTTACCTTGTGGGTGGTGTAGAAGGAGGGACCTAACATGTATTGAGTGCCTTCTGCATGCCAGATGCCTCTATGACATGGTAACAACAGCCATGAGACACAGGTTTTATCACCCCCATTACAGATGAGGACATTGAGGCTGAGAGAAAGGAAGTGACTTGTCAACCAATATTCCGCTTGTGAGGACCAGAGAGGAGATAAACTCGCTCTTGCGTGTCTTCCTCCCAAGCTCTCTCGCCATCCCTTGTAATTCATGGCCAGTGGGGCCGGGGGGAAAGAGGGATTATCTTGCCTGCTCCACCTACAGAGCTCTGCACAGAGTGGGTGCTCAGCCAAGCTCAGACAAATTAAATTTTTGCGAAGTGGACACGGAGAAAGGCCCGCAGGGCTGCCGTCTGAAGAGAGATTTCTGCCCAGGAGCAGAGAGATAGGTCTGCTGAGCACAGAGGCGGTCACTCCCACGGCTGCCTCACCCTTTCTTTTCCTCATTCTGTGTCTCCCTCATTCTGTGTCTCGTTTGCAGGCCCCGAGGTTGAGGTTGAGTTGGTAAGAAGGCAACTCCTTCCTAACCCTTGGTGATGGAGCCTATCAAGCTGCACCCAGATTTACCTGCTTTGAGCTCTGTCATCTCCCTGCTGGGTGGAGGGCGGGGTGTTACATGGTGCCCCTCACCTCGCATTTAGCACTGCCTGTAAGTGATGGGGAAAACTAACAGGCCAGCACCTTTCACCCTGGGTCCTCCCCGACACCCCCACCCCCGACAAGGGCCCCACCACTATAGATTCAAACAGGAGAGATGCTGATGGCAGCCGCGATGCCAACACTCTCCCCTGAGCAGTTCTAAACTGGGAGGAGGGAGTCATGTCTGAACTAAGAATGTAATCTATTCTATGTTTTCTCTGTAGTTATTGCTATCGTGTGCGTAGCTTCCTGGGTCCAAACTGGAAGAAAGGAGGTAGGCAGAAAAACCCCATCCAAGTCTCTAGCGGCTCTCACGAGACTGCATTCCCCTTGAAGGCAGGCAAGGCGCCCACACGTGTGACTGAGCCATGCGAGTGTGCCAGCAGTTTTCTCTCTGACCAGCCCTATGATATCACTTTTAAAAAATACACACACACACACACACACACACACACACACACACACGTATTTTTTATTGACTTTTTACAGAGAGGAAGGGAGAGGAAGAGAGATTTAGAAACATCGACGAGAGAGAAACATTGATCAGCTGCTTTCTGCACACCCCCTATTGGGGATGTGCCCACAACCAGGGTACATGCCCTTGACTGGGATCGAACCTGGGACCCTTCAGTCTGCAGGCCAACGCTCTATTCACTGAGCCAAACCAGTTAGGGCTGAGATCATTTTTTTTTTAAATCCTCACCATAGGCTATTTTTCCTTTGATTTTTAGAGAGAGTGGAAGAGACAGAGAGAGATGTCGATGTGAGAGAAACACATCGATAGGTTGCCTCCTGCATGGGCCCTGACCAGAGCCCAGGCCGGGGAGGAGCCTGCAACGGAAGTATATGCCCCTGATTGGAATTGAACAGGAGACCCTTCAGTTCCCGGGCAGATGCTCTATCCACGGAGCCCAACGGGCTAGGGCTGGAGGCTGCATTTTAATCCTCATGAGACAGATGAGGAACCTGAGGCTTGGAAGGAATCCAGGTGTCTTACCCATGCTGTACAGCGGATCAAGGGCAAAGCGGGGCCTTGACCCCGGCCTAGAGAGAAATGCATTTCTCGGGATTGTGCTTCAGCGGTGCCTGTTTAGGGAGAGGTGGCATGGGTCCTTAGTCCTCCAGAAAATAAAAATAAAAAAACCCCGAAACTCAAATTCCCTGGGCACTGAGGTCCCCTTGAAGGAAGTCAACTCATCCATTTCTGTTTGAAGCAGCTCCCAGAGATGGCGGGGTGAGTTCTAAAAATAGGCCTGGCCCACCCGGGCGCCATTCCTGCAGCCACAGGAGGACGCAGACCGCAGGGCCCTAAGAAAACTGAACAATTTCACTGACAAATTAAAGGCTTGGGAAGCAGCAGGAGGAACTGGAAGCTGTGACTTCAGAGAAAGCCACACTTAACATTTCAAAGCCTGCACTTCAATGATGGAGGGAGAGGCTGAGGGCAGGGAAGCCAGGCCCAAAGGGTGTGCACTGGGTATTAAGTTTGCCCTCTTGTCCTCAGAGGGGGTTAGGGACTTTTAAGGAGGGGCTGGCCTTAAAAGGTAGGGGAGGGCAGGCAGGAAAGGAGCAAGAGAGCCAAAGAGAGAGGGAGGGAGAAGGGGGCAGAGGGACCAAGAAAGAGAGAGAGAGAGAGATGCGGGGGAGGGAAGTCTTGCCTTGGTAATCAAATTGCAGAGCCTAAGAGTGGGATGTTAGAGACTGCTCTTTGCTGAGTGGAGACCAGCGTTCCTGAGTAACTGGCCCAAGCTCCTGAGCTTGGCAATAAGGACCAAATACATGAGTAAGAAATGTCGAGGAAGCACCTTTTATATGCACAGTAAAATAACATATATAATCAATATAATAACATATATAATCATCATGGTCTATATTATTGTCCCACATTTTATAGAAGAAAAAAAGAGAGAGAGAGACCAACGTTTAAGCAAGATTTCTCATAAAGGGCAGAGCAGTTGGCATCTTTTCCTACCAGGATGTAATTTCCTCCTGGAAGTCCTCCTTGTTGCCTCAGGTCTCTGAGTGCCACCATCTCTGAGTTTCTGCTCACCCTAGTACCCGCGGCTTGGGTTCTAAGGGCCCATCTACCTCCCTCTCTCTCCGACTCCAGGGGTGGGCAAACTTTTTGACTCGAGGGCCACAATGGGTTCTTAAACTGGACCGGAGGGCCGGAACAAAAGCAACCTGGCCATGCTGGCACTCTCCTCTTGGGCTGCTGGTAAAGGAGCGGAGGGGAGAGCAAGAGAACCCTCTGCTCTTTCGGCTCCGCGGGCCGGATAGAACAGCCAAATGGGCTGTAGTGTGCCCAGGACTAGGCTAGACCCTAAGTTCCCTAAGTCCTCTAAGCTAGGCACCATGCCAGTTTTGTTCTGTTTCATGCCAACCCCCAGCCCCCAGCAGAGTTCCCCTTCAGGGTTCAAGTGAGGTTTTGAATGAACCATCCTGGACCTTCTTTCTTATCCATCCGGAGGACCAAGGGTGCGACTCAGCCGCCCCTTCTCACAGGGAGTCCACACTTCCGGGTTTTCATCTCCATCTTCTTCCCTTTCCTCCTCCTCATCCTCTGTTTCCCCATATAACTCTATTGTCTGCTCCAAGTCAAGAAGAAAACTGCTCAATATACAACTTCATTACAAGTCAAAAGTAATAGAAAAGAGTATCTGTTCATTTTCCATTCCAGCAAAGTCTGCAGTTTCAAGAGCAGAAATAATTGTCGTCTATTGAGATGCAAATGATAACAACAGAAGTGCTGATAATAGCAGATTTTCGCTGAGAATTCACTAGGCCCACCCTCTTTTGCAAGTATGTCCTCATTTAATTCTCACAACAGTCAAGGGACACACAAAGTGTCATCCTCTCTCCATGTTTTATAAAGGAAGGCACTAAGACTCCTGGAGGTGACATCCTTCGCCAAGAACACACAACAACAATCTGAATCTAGATTCTAGCACCTTCTAATTCTGAAGTCAATCAAGTTTCTCTTCTATCAGCTGTCTTTCAAAGACAAATGGCAAGCCCAGCTGGTGTGGTTCAGGGGGTGAGCAACTACCTATGAACCGGGAGGCCATGGTTCGATTCCGGGTCAAGGCACATGCCCAGGTTGGGGGCTGGATCCCCAGTGTGGGGAGTGCAGGAGGCAGCCGATTGATGATTCTCTCTCATCATTGATGTTTCTGTCTCTCCCTCTCTAAAATAAATAAGAATATATATATATTTTTAAAAAGAACAGTAAATGCCAGGAACAAAGGAAATGGTCATATGCTAGGTGAGCACCTATTATGTGGTACCCGCAGTCATATACTCCACATAAGTTAGTCATTTAATGAGCTAAAGCACCCAGAATAAAGTTAGTGCCCTTTTATGAGTTGATATAAAAGGAACTTATGGAGCTCAATTGATTTAGAGAGCTTAAGGCAAGCACCTGGAGCTCCATTCCAGGATTAACAGACAATATTCTAAAGATATATGAGGCCACATGGCAAGCCCGAAAGAAAAACACGCAGGCCTTTAAGTGCCATTTTACCTCACAGCGAGGACAGGGGCTCCTCAGGCTCTGCTGAGGGCCGTCCCCAGGGGGCTCTGTGGTGTGGGGACTCAGGCACATGCACCCCCCACCCCCACCCACCCAGTCCTGCTCCTTGTGGCCATGTCTCAACACAGCCTCTGTGGGTTCACGGTGGAATGGCAATTATTTAAAATTGGCTCAGGTCTGCACACTCCACTGGGTTCTTTTTCATCCCACTAAGTCGTTCCCTTGGGACAGCTTAAACAGCTCTGTCTCTTTAATGACACACTATCCATCAATGGCGCTGGAAAGGAAATCAAGCTCTTATTTAGCAACCGGGTCTGTTTGTTTATTCTCCCAGGTTCACGAGTTCATATGTAGATCGCTTGTAATGGGCTGCGCACAAAAGTGCCTCTTTCCGGTTTCTTTTCATTTGCATTGTTGCCCATCATGGCTGTTAGCAAGCTATTGGATCAAGCCACTTGCTGGTTTCTCCTTGAAGATGGGCTGTGTGTGTATAGCACGCATGTTGTTCGTGTGGATTGGCCAATGTGCTAAACTTTCTTTTCCATTTCTTCCTCTAATGCAGATGGCTTTATGTGAGGCATATGACTTTTCCCACTGATGCATGAAATTATAATGTTACACATATACCTTTATATTTATCCATTTGTATTATGCATATATATGTGTATTTATATATACATTCATATACATATAGTGTCATACATATGTGTGTGTACACACACACACACACAACCACACACCCAACACATTCACACATATACACATACACATATATACACAGGAATACGCTTTTTCAATCAAAACAGAAGTCTTTGGCAGGGAGGGGAAGTGGGTTCTATTCCACATCAGCATTGGAGGAGTGGTTCCCTAAGTCTACGACACCAGGGTCTCCTTTGAAATGACAGGCTTGATGGACTGAGTCCATGCAGAGCCTGTGTAAGCTTCCCAAGTCCAGTACAACCGCCGTTCATTGTATCTGAGAGGCACAGCCAGTGAGAGAAACATTGATCGGCTGCCTCCAATTCTACGTCATGTGTGCTCACAAAGAGGCAAATCTGGGAACTGGGGCTTTTCAAGGTTTTGTCGATTCTGGAGGGCGGCATGAACACGAACGGAGTGTGGATGATTAGATTCTTTCATGGGAAGGGGCGAAGAGGAAGCTCCGTTTGGTTTTCTTTAGCCTTTTGGGGAAGCCGGGCAAAGTAAAATTAAGGAGCAGTAATCGAGAACCATCGCATTCTATCTCTTTCAACAAATGTTATTGGACATTGCCCTCCCTGAGAAAGGCCGTGTTTGAAAGTTCACCTTACTTCTCGGCCGTGTTGTCTTTATTTTAGTGTCAATCAGGCTGGGACAGAGAGTGATTGCTGGCCATGTGGGAAAGGTCAGATTGACAGGAACACGGCCGTGAAGGAAGGGCCGGGTGCGCAGTAGCCGAAGAGTGTTGAGCTCAATCCTGGGATTGATCTCCGGGCCTGGAGGGACAGAATGTATTGGCGCGGTGGTTCTCAAGGGGGGCAGTTTTGTCCTCCAAGGGACGTGTGGTGATGTCTGGAGACATTTTCAGTTGTCACAGGGAGGTGAGGGTGCCAGTGGCATATAGTCAGTAGAAGTCAAGGTTGCGGCAAAACATTTTATTATTTAAAAAATATTTATTTAGAGAGGGAAGAGGAGAGAGAGAGAGAGAGAGAGAGAGAGAGAGGAGAGAGATGTGGCCTGCCTGGGGATAGAACCTACAACTCTGAGCTCCCTGGCCAGGCCTAAACATTTTATATACATAGAAAGGCCTCTACAGAGAAGAAACATCTGGCCCCGAAAGTTAATAGAGCTGAGGAGGAAGAACCCTCCATCTTCCATTTAGGACCCCTGTTCTGCATTTTGTTGCCTCTGCCCTTTTGTGCACCAGCTTTCTTTATATATATATATATTTTATTGATTTTTTACAGAGAGGAAGAGAGAGGGACAGAGAGTTAGAAACATCGATGAGAGAGAATCATTGATCAGCAGCCTCCTGCACACCCCCCACTGGAGATGTGCCCGCAACCAAGGTATATGACTTGACCGGAATCGAACCCGGGACCTTACAGTCCGCAGGCCGACGCTCTATCCACTGAGCCAAACCGGTCTCGGCTGTGCGCCAGCTTTCTAACTGCAATCTGGGAGATACCTGGGGCGACATCACAAGTGTTTTAGGAAGAAGCATGAGGCAGAGGAGGGACCACACTCGGACCCTGGCTCTACATCTTGGGCGAGGGACTCATCCTCTTGGGAGCTCAGTTTCCTCATCGGCACATTTAGGGACACACTAGCACAAACCCCAGGAACTTCTTGGAAGGACGAAATGAGATAATGCTCCTAAGGACGAAATGAGATAATGCTCCTAAAAGCCTTTAGCGAGACGAGCTGGCACACAATGTTCAACCATTCCACCGTTATTTTTATTTCTATTGCTGTTTTTATTTCTTCACTTCCTATTTCCACTTTCTGGAAAGTTCTCATATTTTTTAAAAATATGGGCTTTTTTTTTTTTGTTCCAGAGAGGAAAGGAGAGGGAGAGAGAGAGATAAAGATATCAACGATGAGAGAGAAACATTGATCGGTTGCCTCCAGTACGCCCTACACTGGGAATGGAGCCTGCAACCTGAGCATGTGCTCTGACCAGGTATGGAGCCGTGACCTCCTGGTTCATAGGTTGATGCTCAACTGCTGAACCACACCGACTGGGCAACTCTCATTTTTTTAATACTATATTTTCTTTCTTAGGAAGTTATTAGGGAGCGTGCTTTCCCTCATGTTTTATTGAAGACAGCGGCATAATCAGAATGAGGGGGAGCGGGCCATGCTGCAAGAGGGGAAACTGTGGGCTATTTTTTTTTAAAGAAACACTCCTCTATGTACAACTCCATGGGCTCTTTCAATATGGTGCCCTTAGTGTCTTCCTGACGCAGGCAATGCACCTCGAAAGCTGGAGAAAGTTCTCTCTATGGAGCAGAGCAACATCTCAGCTGGCAGTCCTCCCCCAGGTGGGATCGAAGCTCTGCCTTCATCCCAGAGTCCCTCTCAGCTATCCAAGGGGAACCTCAGGCAGCCCCAGGGAGCTGGCTGCACACACTTGGGTGCCTGAACATCACTGTGAGAAAGACTGGATTAGAGAGAAGAAATGGGGGGGGGGGGAGTGGAGAAAAGGAGACAAATAGCATGAGATCTGGAACTCAGAGCATTCCAGACATACGTCCAAGGCCACACTACAAATACACGGGGGAAGCCACAGTTCAAACTCCCGAAATCCCTTCCTCTCAAGCCCTCTGCTATTCTTCCCCGCACTCAAAGGAATCCTCTGATTAGAAAAGCTATAAACAGGAGCCTACATCCAGGTACTTACAAGAAAGGCAGACAGAGGCAATCTTGTTATTGATAAAACATTGTAAAGAATGAAATGGAATGTGTTGTTTACTGCCTAGTGCAGAAAGCAGAGAAATAAGAAATATCCATCAAACTCTCCCACACAGAAAATAAACTCCCTGTTGAAAGACAAGAGAGGATCCTTATGGTGGATGCCAAATGCCTCTTCTGCCTGTGGGTGGCTTGGTCAGGGACACCCCTAGGCAGGGGTAGCTCACAGACTTGCTTGCCAATTTTGGGGGAGATGCCACTCCATCATTTGAAGCCTCAGGAATGACTGGTCCATTCCTTCGGCCAATGGGCATTCTAACCAGAGTACATCAGTTCCTGAAAGGAGGAACTGAGAAACTATAGCCCTCTGAAGCACTTTTGAAAGTTATCAACGGCATCTATGGATATGGTTTAGTTCATCATGGCCATCATCATCAATACAATCACCACCAAAAATCAGTATCCACATCCTCCTCATCACCAACAACACAACCACCTCTACCATCATCCACCACCACTACCATAACAACCACCACGACGACCATCACCACCAACACCACCATCATCATCCACCACCATCTTCAACACAATCGTTATCAACATTATCACCACGATCATAATCTACCACAGCACGATCATCAGCATTAATCACCATGACCACCACCACCACCACCACTCCCATCATCCACTACCATTTTCATCACCAGCGTGATCCACAATATCATCATGATCATAATCCACCACCATCCTGATCATCATCATCACTCTGCATCAGGGACCAAGTTAGCATTAAATATTTCTTTTAGCACGCACAGCATGAGGCAGTTCGATCTTACTAATTAATATTCCTCTCTTTCCAGGTGAGAAAACTCAGTCTCAAATGTGTGAAGTAGCTTATCTGGGGCCACATTTGGCAGAACAGGCCCCAGTACATAGCCACTGGTTGACAATGGGCCCATCATTCCAGGACCGATGCAAAGGGTCCCCTAAAGCCACCCTAAATCTTCAGCGATGGGGCTCAGCAGATAACAGCATGTCCTAGCTGCATCATGCGTGGTGGCACATAGTTAATCAGACATCGCCAAAAGTGAGAAGGTAGAGTCTCTCTCTTTCCCAGCACATAGTTAGCACTTAATACATTAATAATTGCAATGTTGGTGGCCTTGGGATAAGTTTCACAAGACTGCGAATCTTTTCCTGCATCCAAATTAAAGCGCTGAAATATACATTTTATCTGTCTAATAAGGGAATAGTTGAAATACTCCCAGCTTCAAAAAACACAAGATAAGGAGAAAGAAAAAAAAAAAATGTGTTCCACTTTAAGGCTGACCAAGTTAGTTGTTTTCTGTAAAAAATACTTTCCGGTAGAGAGAGAACGTTTGATTTAGCCTCTGTAGCAGCCTTGGGCCCAGGGCCAGACACTCCGGCCTACCTCGCAATGAGCTATCAGTCCCTTGCAAGGTTAGAACTCTCACCAAGCTGTGGTTTATTCCCTTGCTTACTAGGCAGTGAACAACTCCAAGACTTCTACTCATTTTTCTCTGATTCCTTCTCCTAGCTCAAAGCCGGCCATAAAATGAATGAATGAATAAATGAGTTTGTTTTTCTTTGTTTATCAATTTTCCCAAGTGTAATGAATGAATGAATGAATGAATGAGTTTGTTTTTCTTTGTTTATCAATTTTCCCACGTGTAAAATGCAAGGAGGTCTTCTAGATAAGCCCCAGGGAACACTCCAGTCCTGACAAAGTAATAAATGTATGGGAATATGCTATTAGGTCTGGGTCAGAGAAGTAATGGCTAGCTACGGTGGTTTT
The DNA here is from genome assembly GCA_963924515.1 of Vespertilio murinus. Classification (NCBI taxonomy): domain Eukaryota; kingdom Metazoa; phylum Chordata; class Mammalia; order Chiroptera; family Vespertilionidae; genus Vespertilio; species Vespertilio murinus. The sequence continues at coordinate 10,136,053 of OZ004716.1, read as the reverse complement.
AGTTCCTATGCAGTTTTAGGGAAGATAACAAAGGCTTGGTCAGGCTGGCAGAGCCATCAGCTTGGCACTATCTTTTCAAGCGTGACCCACAACTACTGGTTGAGAGAGAACCTAGAGGATGACGGTCCACTCTCTTTGTTGCCTGGTCAACTGCTAATCATCACCCCAATCTCTCCACCCCTCTCCATAGTACCACAGTGAAAGAGGAGGAGGAGGAGAAGATATAGAGAAAGAGGAAGAGGAGGGAGGAGGAGGGAGAGGAAGGACAAGGAAGAGGTGGAGGAGAATAAAGAAGAGGAGGAAGAGGAGGGGGGAGGAGATAACTCCTCTGGAGCTTCAACTCTGAGTGTGAGAGCAGATAAGATAAACCTGGGAGACTCTGGAGCTGAGGGCACCCTTGCCTCTACCAGAGGCACAAGCCTCTGGGAGAATTACATCTCCATCCGGCTCCAGATAGGAACTAAGTCAACTGGCTACTCAGCTCCTCCCAGAGGGGCACCTCTCCAAAACAGGTCCTCAGCAGCGTTGCGGAGGAAAGGCTGGGCCACAGAGGGAGGAATATAAGATTGGGGGAGAAAGAAAATGTGCAGCATCTCAGAGATCACCCACAAACACAGACCTGGAGAAGGCCAGCACCCAATCTCTCCACACTGGGTGCTTTCAGAGTAAATGATGGAATGTCAGCAACCTGAACAGACTCCTGCAGAACCCTGGCACTGCCCACGTCGGCAGCGCTCCACCCAGCTTTCCTCATCATCGCTGAGTGCCAGTGACATCAGCCTCCCTCTAGCTTCTCAAACATCCCCCGGCCCCTATCCCTTCACCTACCTGCTCTCCACATCACTCTCTTCCATCCTTTAGATCTCAGATCTGCCCTCACTCTTGCGGGGACGTTTGCTCTGAAGAACCAGCTGAAGTCACGGTTCTCTATCATACATTCTCCAAGCACCCCGCAGTACTGTCCTTATTGTCAATGAAACTCAGATTAGTCAATTGATACAGGGTGTCCTGAAAATGTATACACACTTTCATGGCTGATTGCTCAATTTTGAAAACGAAGTGTGTTTTAATAAACACTGCCTTTGTGATTATTCAAAGTGTGTGTATACATTTTTGGAGACACCCTACAGATATGTGCGTGATCCCCATATCTTTCGTATTGCCTGCTGCATAGTAAGCACTCAATAAATATGTGTTGAATAAAAGTTGTGGAATGGTGAGTTGTTATCTCAAAAAAATGGGAACTAAGGTTACTACTTGGAGAGTTGCTATGTTATGGCAAAAGTTAATTAAGAAAAATGATCTATGCTTCTATACATGTCCACTTGCATGATTGTGCACAGGTATACACACTCACCTTTCTGATACTGCCTTGGTCATCTAATATAAGATATCCAGATGAATTATAAAAGTGCTCCTAATTTCAACTTGAGTATACAGGGAAGAGCCTCACATTTGCAGTTAGGGGGAGGATTTCAGACTCTGACTCAAACGTGACCAGTTATGTGACCTCTGTTTATTACACCATCTCCCTGAGACCCCTATTTCTCATGTGTGAATAATGTACTCATCACTCCATGGCTTTAAGAAGTCCCGTTGTGTGCAAAGTTGAGCTAGATGTTTAGTGAAAATAGAAGGCAGGGGCTCCGTCTCAGCTCTTGGGAACCTTCCGGTTTAATGGGAAATAGACAAATAAATAAATCTTTAATAGTAACAAGTGCCATTTCCAAGATTTGGAGAAAGGGTTTTGGAAGCCACGGGAGAGAACAAATTCAGGGTGCTGTCCGAAAGAGTGAGGGCTGGCTCTCCTGAGGAGACCGCTTGGAAAATTAAGTTAAAGGATGACCTCACCTATCCATAAAGAACAGTAATGGCACCAGCTCCGGGGCCAGAGAGTACTTAGTGGAAATTCTACTCTCTCCCTCTCACTCACTGAGAGCGGGAGTCCTGCTTAACCCTCTAGGATCATTTTCCTTCTCCGTGAAATGGAAGTAATAAACACCCCCACGCCACTCGAGGGTGAAATTTAGAGATATTGTAGACAAAGTACTTTTTCTCCAAAGATCTACTCATCGTAGGTGCTCCATACATGGTAGCTGGAGGTATCATTCTCTCTATGCTCTGTCTCAAGGAACATGCTTTTCATGGATTCATCATATTTCTGTGGCAAGTGGTTAGCATAACTAGGCTGGGGGGCAAGGTAAGCCATCTGAGTATTGAGTATTTTCTTCTGATCTGTTTTTCCCAAGATAATCTCCCAAGGATCCCCCAATATAAGTTTCCTTGCACTATCAGGACATTACAGAATGCCAAGGAGGTTTTCCAGAGGGAGGCAGCCTCGGACAGCAGTGGTGAACCTGGGGGAGATTAGAGATACATCCAGATTCCTGTGGGGGCTCACCACCTCACTCTGGGGGTGAGAGGTCACGTGGTCCGTCCACCTTGTCACCCTTATTTATTACCCCCAAGAGCTTGAATGGACTGCCTTGACCCTTTGGGGAAAACGGAGGAGGGCTGACTGACATGGAACAGAGGAAGTGGGTTCACGCAGAGAGAAGAGAAAATCAAGCAGAGATGACAAGAGTGGGGATATCAAGGGACGTCTGTAATTTCTAGGCTCAGATTTCTGAGTGATCTCACCAGATGTCCATCTGGGCTCTAGACACTTCTACATTAAGACCGACGAGTCCTCAATTACCTGTTGACTTTCACTCATCGTTCGAGACTCATCTCAGATGTTCTCCCTGTGTAACACTGTCTCTGACCCCTCAGAGGTCAGAGTAGGCTCTGTCCCCACCTCTGTCAATCTACTGTCAGTTGTGGCCATCACAGTGAAGGAAAAGGGCACCTCCTAGGGCACCTCCACCTTTGTCTCTTACGGTCTCCAAATCAGGGCAGCCTCCATCCCTGACACTATAGAACTAGGGCACGCACCCCAACTTTCCTTGTAGGTCTTCCTCTGCCCAGGCAAACAGTGCTCACCTTTTTGCCGGCTATGGAAGCTGCTAGCTGGCATTTCTTTATTATCATTGTTGTTGTTATTACTGCTTTCAAGGCAGGTGTCAGACACCAGGCTGCAAGGCCATGGGCATTTCAATAGACACCGTGCCACATTTTCAGAGTGCAGGAGTCCTGCCAGGGCCCCTCGCGGAGACTTGAAGGAAGGCAATACCCTCCTCCCCTTCCCATTGAGGGGTCCTAGGGAGACTCAGCACATGAACAGCTCTCTCCAGTGGCTGTGGTCCATTGACGCAGTGGAATACGAATTGGCCACAAAAAATAAGGGCATCTTACCCTTGCAAAAGCATAGAGGGACCCGGAGAGCATTGTGCTAAGTGCAACAAGGCAGTCAGAGGAAGACAAACACCATATGATCTCACTACTGCGTGGAATCTAATGAACAAGCTAGACTAACTAAATAGAAACAGACTCCTAGATACAGAGAACAGACTGACAGGTGTCAGGGGGGAGGAGGGCTGTGGGGCTGGGTGAAAAAGGTGAAGGATTAAGAAAAAACAAAAAAACAAAAACAACCAATAACAATAAACCTCATAGACACTAACGCTGTTTCTTTTAATTTCCCATCACTTTTATTGTAATTGAATCATTGAATAACTAGAGGCCTGGTGCACTGATTCGTACATGGGGCTGAGTGTGTGTGTTGTGGGTCCCTCAGGCTGGCCTGCACCCTCTCGCAATCTGGGACCCACTGGGGATGTAAATTTAGCAGTGTGCCAAGTGGCAGATGGCCAGGGGGGAGCCCTAGCCAGGGCCAGGAGCCGCATGGCTTGCACTCATCCTAGCCACTGTTACTCAGTAGCACTGCCTCTGAGTCGGGAGAGGTTCCTGCAGCAGCAACTTGAGCCCGGCTTCTGGCTGAGCAGTGCTCTCCCTTCCTCCTCCGTGGGAGCGCACTGACCACCAGGGGGAAGCTCCTGCACTGAGCGTCTGCCCCCCTGGTGGTCAGTGCACATCATAGCAACTGGTTGACCAGTTGTTCCGGTCATTCCAGTCATTTGGTCATAACAGTCGCTTAGGCATGCACGTGCACACACACACACACACACACACACACACACACACACATTATACTTTCAATTTCCCAACTCTAGAACAACTTCTTGTCTGGCGATCTCGGCCACAGTTTCCATTTTGACATTTCATGTCAAGCATGCTCACTGACTAGTAAGAATCGTTCCACATGGACTTAGTGATAAGGAATCGCAGCATATGAATCTGCACTATGTTAACTGCTTCCTTACTCCCCAAACTGGAGAAAACAAGATTTAATTCTTCTGGAGGATAATCATATTGGAAGAAAACAGCAACAGCAGCAGCAGCAGCAGGAGAGTGGGTTTGAAAATGAATAGAACTATGCAAGGGGCTTTGAGAAATACGCCTAGAAATGTGTTAAATACACATTACAAGCCATTATAATTATTCCATAATTGGCCGAGGCTGTGATAGTCAAGTGTGTTCCATACAATCAACATGAAACAGGTATTTGGCTGATGGACCCAGACACTCTTTATTCCTCCTTAATAAGCACGGATCAGCAACAGAGCTACGTAGATTTGATAGCTTTTCAGTAACATGGCATGGAAAGAACTGTAAATGGAAAAACAAATCTCAGTTTAGTGCTGAAAAGGGAAAATGCTCACTGATCCCACTTCTCTTTAGCTTTCTGTGTGAATATGCACACATGAAACACTACCCGTTAACCCACTAGCATGGTCTCCAGGCACAAGCCATAGTAGGTTTCAGGGCCTTGGTGTTCATTCTTGGGAACATAATTTCGGTTTTTCGGTTTTTCTGATTAAACCTGCACACATGTGGTCTCTGTATCCCCAGTGTCTGGGGGGGAAATATGCCTAATGAAAAGTTACTGAAGAAGTAGATAAAATAAAGAATACACGAATAGATCTCTATGCTGGGCACACAGAGCAATGCATAGATAGGGAACCTGAACTCAAAAAACTCAAAGGAAGAGAGAAGTTGATGGTTTTAAATGATGCCAAGACAAGGTCGATGAGGGTGAGGCCTCCATACAAGGAGCTTAACAGCTTTTGCAAAGCCTTCTCATTTCTCCTGGAGCCGGTTCTTGGATTCACTTCTGCCCCTCAAGCTGGGACTTTGGTGCAAGAGTGAGAGGATGATTCCTGCCCTTTGCTGCCAAGGAACTGAATTGTTATCTTCCTGTAAGGTCTGGCCTGAGCACGTGGAAAAGTGGTCTGCTTTCCAGATGTCAGCACACCCCACAGGGGGAGGGGAGGGACGGGAATACAGACAGTGGAGCTCACACTTCTAACACCAGGACAGATGAAAATTCATCATCCACTATTAATTGAGCAACTACTATATGCCAAACTCAGTTCCAGACTCCAGTAATACAAGTGAACAAAAGGAGACAAAGTTTTTGTGTGGAAGGGGTACTAGGTAGTGAAGGAAAGAGGCGCTACATAAAAAAGTAGAAACATTACAAATATAAATGTAACATTGCAGCTGAGCTAGATGCCCTAAAGTAAGTTTTTAGAGTGTTAAGAGTGTGTCTGATTGGGTGTCTCTGAATCAGACAGAGGCGGGCAGGCAGTGGAGGGAGGGGTAAACTTTATCAAAGTCTGAACTAATTCTAAGGCACAATTTAGTAGAATATACATAGTCTGTTGCATAGTCCCCACTTTCTTTTCCCTCTTTTGCATCCTTTCTTCCCCGTTCACGTAACTGTTTCCTGGTTCTGAGTAAATATGGTGTGTTTTTTTTTGTGTGTTTTTTTTTTTATCATTTGTGCCAAATGTTGTGATGGTTGATCTCCTTTCAGAGAAACACCGGGAAGCAGAGGTAGAAAGGATGGTGGAATCAGGCAGGGCTTACTATGAATCCTAGTGCCTGTATGCCTTTGAGGAAATTGCCAAATCTCTTTGAGTCAATTTCCTTGTTTAGAATCAATCCTTTTTTTTTTTTTAAATAAAATCATTTCTGTGTGTAAATCACATTAGAGCAGCTTCAAATAGAATTTTGAAAAACAAAAAGGGAATCTGTGATCTCTTACACACCCCTGTTTTTCTTTCCTTTTTACAATTTCTTTTAAAAATATATTTTTTATTGATTTCAGAGAAACAGAGGGAGAGAGAGAGATAGGAACATCAATGATGAGAGAATCACTGATTGGCTGCCTCCTGCACACACGCTACTGAAGATTGAGCCCATAACCTGGACATGTGCATGACCTCCTGGTTCATAGGTCGATGCTCAACCACTGAGCCATGCCAGCCCACCTGAATGCCCCTGGTTTTGTCGTTATCTCTTTTCTTTCCATCTTTGTAGATGCAGGATACAGTCAGGATATAATCTCAACATTCTTAGCACGTAGAATTCTATCCCTAAATCCCTGTGTAATTTGCTCAATTCATATGGACTTTAGTCCACAGGACGTTTGAAACTTCCTGAAATTCACATTTTGGTAGAGGAGAAACAATCCCAGGATCCCGATGTGTGTCCCTAGAATACAGGGATGTGACTCAGGTTCTGCCTGGATCATGAGGGGGGGATAGAGGAGACTCAGTGGAGGGAGCTTGGAGAAGGTTTCAACTCTACAGGCAAGGATGTGGAGAGAGATACTGAGGGCACACACGGGGTCAGTCATTTCAGCTCCAAATTGACTTGGGACTCTCCTCTGATTATGCCCCTGCTCTCTCTCAACGGGGCCACTTTCCTTCTACAGGAAGAGGGATGTGAGAGCAAGCAAAAGAGACAGACAGAGACTGGCAACACAACACTGCGATATGGGGAGGAGACACAGCTTGGGGACTGGGGCCAGGAGGAAAGGTGAACAGCAGCATCCGTAGGGCTGGCCTCACTCCCTGGGGTAGCTGGGGCCTCACTTGGTTACTTCAGCTCTTTCCCCAGTTGGGAGCTGTTTTCTTCACTGAAAATGAACCTCATGTTCATATTTTGGGGTTTAAGGCTAAAACTGCCCAGCTTATGTGGCTCAGTGGTTGAGCGTTGACCTATGAACCAGGAGGTCACAGCTCTATTTTATTCAGGGCACATGCCCCGGTTATGGGCTTGATTCCCAATGGGGGGCGTGCAGGAGGCAGACCATCAGTGATTCTCTCTCATCACTGATGTCTCTGTCTCCCCCTCTCCCTTCCTCTATGAAATCAATAAAAGAAAGAATAAAACTAGTATATGTGCTTACTAGTATATTATATGAAAATTAGAAATTAGAATGTAATTTAAATGTTACCCTTGAAAAATAACAATAATTTCCTATTTCACATGTAAAAAAATTTTAGTAGTAACATAAAGAAGTGAAAAAATAATAGAAAAATGAATTACAGATATACTTATGTACACGTATATTTGAAATTTGCAAATGTGCAATATTTATCATTGTATTATGCAGTACTGACATTTTTGCTTTTCTATTTATACACGTTTGATATGGTTTTTTTATATAGATATGCTTTAATTTGCAAACTTGGGAAATTTCATGTATATACAGTTTATTTCCTCTTTTTTCCATTTGACATTATATCGAGAGCATTTTCCTCTGACGTTAAATATTCTTAGAGTATAATAACTTTAACTGATGAATTTAGATGTGTTATTCTTTATTGAAACAGTTATTGAATTTCCCCCTGTTGTTGGCTATTACCCACAGATCTCTATTATAAGCAACTCCATGCTGAATAGTCTTGTACATGTGACGACTCCACCCATAATTCATTCTTTGGATAAGTTCTAAACAGATTAGTCAAGTATGGGTATGTTGTAGTTGATGCTAAATTATTTCTGCAAACATTTGCATTTCCACCAGGAACATATGAGTATTGTTTCATGAGATCCTTGCCCACCCTGTATGTGTGTGTAGGTGTGCTCATGCGTGTTTGTAACCATCGCTGATTTGATTTAAAAAAATATATATTTTATTGATTTTTTACAGAGAGGAAGAGAGAAGGATAGAGAGTTAGAAACATCAATGAGAGAGAATCATTGATCAGCTGCCTCCTGCACACCCTCTACTGGGGATGTGCCCACAACCAATGTACAAGCCCTTGACCGGAATCAAACCCAGGACCTTTCAGTCTTCAGGCTGACACTCTATCCACTGAGCCAAACCAGTTTTGGCTTATTTTATTCTTAAAGCAACATGTCTTAGCCATGGGTTACTTCTCATTGCTCTTTTGAATTTTTTAAAAAATGTATTTCTTGGACACTCTTCCATAGGAAGTGACAGCCCCTCCCCTCGCCTTTGCCTTGATAGTGTCACTCTGATGACAGACAAGGCCCAGGGCAGTGGTCGGCAAACTCATTAGTCCACAGAGCCAAATATCAACAGTATAACGATTAAAATTTCTTTTGAGAGCCACATTTTTTAAACTTAAACTTCTTCTAATGCCACTTCTTCAAAATAGACTCGCCCAGGCCGTGGTATTTTGTGAAAGAGCCATACTCCAGGGGCCAAAGAGCCGCATGTGGCTCTAGAGCAGGGGTGGGCAAACTTTTTGACTCGAGAGCCACCATGGGTTCTTAAACTGGACCGGAGGGCTGGAACAAAAGCAGCCTGACCATGCTGGCACTCTCATCTTGAGCTGCTGGTGAAGGAGCGGAGGGGAGAGCAAGAGAACCCTCTGCTCTTTCAGCTCCGAGGGCCGGATAGAGCAGCCGAACGGACTGGATCTGGCCCGAGGGCCATATTTTGTCCACGGCTGCTCTAGAGCCTCGGTTTGCCGACCACTGGCCCAGGGGATCCCAGGGCACTCCCCCAAAGCTAAGGACTCTCTGGAGGACCCATGCATTGGCTCCACGAATCTCCCAATTCCTAGCATGAACCCCAGGAATGCAAGCCAAGGGGTGAGCAGGGGTGTGTGCATGCATGTCAGGTAGCTGTCTAGGATCGAAGCCTGGAGCTGTCTGTGACCAGAGCCCGGGCTGCATCTGCAGGTGGGGAGACCCCGTCTGCCGATGCTGATGGTTTCCTATGGACAGCTCCCTTGTGGAGGCACTGATGCCAATCTCCATGGCCAGAGACATGGGAACCCCAGGGGTCCTGAGCGGTGGCTGCTGGTCTCCTAAGCTAGCAGGCGGCCATCTGGTCCTCACTGTGCCGACCATCTGGGCAGACAGGGCTTCCCTAAACCTCTCCAGGTCTGATCCACACAAAACAAAATATTTTCTTTTAATTAAAACACTAGCTTCGCCCCAGCTGGTCTGGCTCTGTGGATAGAGCATCAGCCTGAGGACTGAAGGGTTGCAGGCTCGATCCCCAGTAGGGGGCGTGCAGGAGGCAGCTAGGCAATGATTCTCTCTCATCATTGGTGTTTCTGTCTCTCTCTCCCTCTCCCTTCTTCTCTGAAATCAATAAAAACCTATGTTTTTAAAAAAACTAGTTTCTTTTTAAATAATGGTAAAAAACAAACACACAAAATGAGACACACACTCTTTAAACTTACATGCATACAGAGCAGTGTTGTTACTATAACTATAATGTTCCACAACAGAGACATCTTAAGTGATTGAAACTTTATACCCATTGAGCAGAAACTCTTCTTTTCCCTGTCCCCTCCCACTCCCCCTCCAGGCCCTGGTATGATTCCACTGACATCTAAATATAGCTACATCCACAGTGGTCAAGATCACCAAAGCAAAAAGTAAGTTGAACTGGGCTCTGAAACCCCCCACTTTTAATTTCCAAGCCTTCTTTGAATGCACTGACATTTTACAGTGAGACAGACATTAACTGAGCACATACTGCATGCCAGGCATTAGAAAGAGCACTGTAGACAGTTACATCACTTACTGGGGAGGAGGGAATTGCTTCAGTGGGAGCACTAAGCAACCGCCACCATCATTATTATGAAGCTCAAGGTCCCTCTCCTAGCACTCACACACACACACACACACACATACACACACACACACACACACACACACACACACACATACACACCCCACACACTTTCTTTCACACACACATCCCAGACCATAGAGGCAGGGTCCTGAGTTTGCAGGCTTCTTAACAAGCTGGAGGACCCAGTGGTGACAGGCCCTGGGCATCCCTCAGCCAGCCCTGTCTCGTCCAATGGCACTGCCCTCCCTGCTGACATACAACCTGTAACTCAAAGTCCTCCTCAGCCAGGGCTTCTCAATTCAGTAAGGGCATCCGAATTCCATATTTACTAATTAATAATGCCTTCAGGTGGGTATCTAACGATGACGCCGGACGCCGTGCTGGGGACAGAGGGTCCAGGAAGTCAGAAGGAAGACCCTGCCCTGTTGGAATTTTCACCAGGTTGGGGAAGCCAGCATTACCTTGGTCAGCTTTAAGGGAGAGCCATATTGCCCTAGAGCCGTGGTCGGCAAACTGCGGCTCGCCAGCCACGTGCGGCTCTTTGGCCCCTTGAGTGTGGCTCTCCCACAACATGGGGAGTCTACTTTGAAGGAGTGGCATTAGAAGAAGTTTAAGTTTAAAAAATGTGGCTCTCAAAAGAAATGTCAATCGTCGTACTGTTGATAGTTGGCTCTGTGGACTAATGAGCTTGCCGACCGCTGTCCTAGAGAAATGCACGGTGCTGCATGAATGGGTCACAGGAGTTCTGAGGGTTATCAGGGCCTCCTCTGAGTGAGTGATGTTTAACCTGTGGTCCAAATGGTGTCTGTGAAAGAGAGAGAGAGAGAGAGAGAGAGAGAGAGAGAGAGAGAGAGAGAGAGGCTGAGCTTGAGTGAAGCCAGACGCAGTCCCTGTTTCCAATGCACACCTCCCAGCCAGAGCCCTGCTAGTTGTTTGTTTACTTAGCATAGGGGGCCGAACCCAGGCCCCTTCAGCCAGGTGGCCCTGACCTCCCTCTTTGTCCCTCCCCACCCTCCCTGACCTCCCTCTTCTCTCCTCTTCACCCTCCCTGACCTCCCTCTTCTCCCCTCCTCATCCTCCCTCACCTCCCTCTTCCCCCCTCCTCACCCTCCCTCACCTCCCTCTTCTCCCCTCCTCATCCTCCCTCACCTCCCTCTTTGTCCCTCCCCACCCTCCCTCACCTCCCTCTTCTTCCCTCCTCACCCTCCCTGACCTCCCTCTTCTCCCCGCCTCATCCTCCCTCACCTCCCTCTTCCCCCCTCCTCGCCCTGGCTGGGGCTTTCTCTAATACAGACAGGACCCTGTTGCCTAAGTCTCACACGTAGAAACATTTGGCTGCTCTGGCCAGGTTGCTATCTACATCAAAGAGAGGAGAAGCTGAAAACAGAGCCCAGCGGCATTGAAAAGGACCCATGTGGGTGATGAAGGAACCCAGATGGTCAGTGTGAAGTTTCGCCCCAGGACAGCTCTGCTGGTTTGCGAACAGAGATGGGGCCAGTCCCTGACCGCCTGCTGGTCCCCGGTCAGCACCCACGGGGCTGGGTCCAGCCTCTCAATTAAGCCAGAATCTCCTTGCATCTCCTTTGCTTTTGCTCCCCCCCATTTTACCAAAACAAAAACAAACAAACAAAAAAAACCAACAAAACAAAACAAACAAAAAGCAGAAATGAGCAAGACATAAAAAAACTATATAGAATATTATGTTTTGTACTAAACAAGTTACATGTATTTTCTGTTTAAACCCTCAGAGCTTCCATATGTTGGAGATATCATCGCTATACCTATTTTACACAAGAAGAAAATCAGAGTTAGGGAAATGAGTTCCTTACACAAGATCCCAAGCCATGTTGTGAATATCAGAAACCAGACTCATCCCCAAGTCCGAACCCATGATCTAAACAACCCTGGAGTTCCAAAGTGTATAAAAAAAGATAATAAGAAATAACCCAGAGGTTTAACTCTTAACATAGTGACGTATTTCATTCCAGTTTTTTTTTTTTTTTTTTTTTTTGGCATACTCTTTATCCTCACTTGAGGATATGTTTATTTTTTTTAAATAGGTTTAATTAATTTTTTTTTTGAGAGAGAGAGAGAGAGAGAGGAAAGGGAAGGGAAAGAGAGATAGAAACATTGATGAGAGAGAAACACATCCATTGGCTGCCTCCAGCATGCCCCCTACTGGGGATCAAGCCTTCAACCCGGACATGTGCCCTGACCAGGAACAGAATTGAGACCTCTTGGTTCATGGATTGATACTCAACCACTGAACCACACCAGCCAAGTGAGGATACATTTATTGATGTTTATTAGAGAAAGAGGAAGGGAGAGAGTGAGATAAAAACATCATTTGGTTGCTTCCCTTAGATGCCCTGACTGGGGATCAAACCTGCAACCTAGATATGTGCCCTGATCCCTGGAATAGAACCCAAACCTTCTGGTATACGGGATAACGTTCCAACCAACCGAGCCACCCGACCAGGACTCTTCTTGCATAATGCTTTTATCATTGATATCTGCTTATTTGTGTATAGGTATAATTTTGCATATTGCTTTTCTCAAATAACTGTACAATCATGAATATATTGACATCAGAAACTCTTGGTACCCATCAGTGTAGGTGATTTCGTAGTCTGCATAGTATGGATATAAAGTACATGTGTGCATACCACAACTCATTCACCCCAACAAGCGGTGGGTGGGTACATGTTGGACCATTTCCCTCTCGTTTTTATTACTTTGGGATTACGAATAATGCAGCAATGAGCATCCTTCTATATAAACAGTTCCCTTATCAGAGTCCAAAAGTGATAATGTGTGAACTGTCTTGAAGTGGCTTTCAAGGAAGACCCGGTCCCCTTCTCAATAAGAATCACACCCTAGCAATGGTCCCCTCAAGGGAAGGAAATAACAGTACCTGACTTATATGTTTTATGATTGTTGGGCGTGTGTGTGTGTGTGTGTGTGTGTGTGTGTGTGTGTGAAAGAGAGAGAGAGAGAGAGACTCAGTAACACTGTATAGGGTTGGCTGCTGTGAGGACTGTGGATCAGGGTGATTAAGAACCACACTATGTGAAGCTCTCTCTTGTCCTCCCTACCCCTCCCCCCCCCAGCTCTGCATTCCTCTTCCCCTGGCACCTGATGGAAAGGTAGTCGTCTATAACGAGTAAGCCCCTTTATGTCCCGCCGCCGTATCACACCCTGCGCCCATCAACTTCCTGTCTCCTCACCGCCACCTCCAGGGAAAGAGGCTGAGAGGGAAACAGAGCTCACAATGAAGTGACTGCTCCAAGGGAACACCACCAGGAAGACTTACTCTGGTTTCCGCCCCTGGTACCTTAAGCCCACTTTTTCCTACCACGCCTCAGCATCCTCCCGAGAGACCTTCCTAACGAACCTTTAACGAGTTACATGTAGGAACAGACTGCATGTAATATAAAGACATTTTCCATGCTTTGGGGGACACGGCTGGCCTATTCCGGCGTGGTTTTTCCGAAACATCTTCATCACGGGTCAGGGATGCTTCCTTGTCACATCCTAGACTTCAGGGGTCCCCTTCCCCCACACCCCACTTCCCATTTTGCTCTGGGAGACGTGGGCAAGGCCTGCAGCCTGCAGCCCGCTGAGCTCGGCTGTGGTTACGGGGAGGGAGGTTAAGCCGAGAGGCGCCAGCCGCTGCTTCAATTACACTCTGCCTGTTCCAAGGGCTTTTAATCATGACCTCTCACTCAATGGATCCTTTCAGAAAAGCTGGGGGGGAGAGAACAGGCAATTGGAAACCCTGGTAGTAATCAGGGTCCCGGACCTCTAGCTCCAGGGAGAAACACAGCTGGAGCATAAGACTCATTAGGGAAAAGAAAACTGAGACAGGCTAGCCGGTCCTGAAGGACCCGTGTGTACTGGGGGCCGAGGGGGAGTGCAGTCATAAACAAGAAGTGGAAAGAGGAGGTGACAATAATGAGTTTGTGGTTTTAATTAGGAGGTCTCTGGGGCCAGATGTTCACTGACAAAGAGTGGAGACCCCTCCCGAGACATGTAATGAAACTCCCACCCCCGTGGTGGAGAAGGGGGGGGAGATGCTGGGTTTGGATGCATGAGAGACGTGAGGGCCTTTACCCTGAGGCTTCCCGGGATGGGGGGGAGGAGGATGTGGGCAGGAAGGGGAGGGGGTGTACTTCTGGTGGGGTGCCGCTCCAGCCATTGGTGTGCTCTCCTGAGCGGCCTGCTTCTCCGTAGCACAGGGAGGAGCTGAGCCAGGCCTGACTCCCTGCCTGGCTGGAATTTCTCAGGAACCTGGGGCTCATTAGCGTGAGGAAAGAAGGGCGGGAGGAGGCATCCCATGAGTCCATCTTCCTGGGCATCCCTAGCCATCAGTCCCCTAGCCCAAGTAAGGGGTGACTCGTGGCTGGCTTCCCCCATGGGAAGAGGGGTAGGCTTCCAGAATAACTTTGCCAGCCATCTTCCCAGCCCATGACTTCGTTGTTGCGGACCAGGTCAGTTACTGTACCATGAGCTACTGGCTATTTTTAAAATATATATATTTTATTGAGTTTTTTACAGAGAGGAAGAGAGAGGGATAGAGAGTTAGAAACACCGATGAGAGAGAATCATCGATCAGCTGCCTCCTGCACACCCCCTACTGGGGATGTGCCCGCAACCAAGGTACGTGCCCTTGACCGGAATCGAATCCGGGACCCTTCAGTCCACAGGCTGACGCTCTATCCACTGAGCCAAACCTGGTTTCGGCAGAGCTACCAGCTATTACGTGCCCAACTCCTACAGGAAGCAACGTGGAGGTGGGCATCTGTTTGCCCAGAGGGATGGATGACGGAAATAAAGTCACTGGAGCAGTGGCTAACGTCCACTGGGCCCTTTCTAAGCAGTTTCTATGGAGAATCCCGCTGAAGTCCCAGGAGAACCCTGTGATGTGGTTCCATCCAATCGCATTTCCCAGAGAACACTAAAACTCGGGTAATCTGTGACACGTGCCAGGACGCGCACTATTAGTGAGTGGCGGCGCCGGGATTCGATCCCAGCAGAATGTGCTCAGAGATTGGTCTTGCCGTTCCCACAAAAGGAGCCGAAGAAGAACAATATCAACGAGAGGCGAGGACTGGGCAAAAGGGCATGGGTGCCCGAGGCAGAAAAAATTACTGTCCTCGGGGCCAGGGGTCGGCCAACGTGTTCTGTAAAGGGTCACAGGGTAGATGTTTTATGCTTTGCAGGTTACACCGTCTCTGCTGCAACCACCCAACTCCACTCTTGTAGAGCATAGACAACCACGAACAGGAGGCAGGCTGATGAGAGCGCCTGGGCTCCCCGAAACCGTAATTTACAAAACTAGACAAATCTGACCCCGAGACGAGTTTTCTAATCCCTGCTCCAGACCGTTATCAGCACTTCACCTATGGAGGGGCTTGGAGAGAGGATATGATTCAGCCCCCTCGCCCCATTTATAGATCCATACACTAGGGTCCTAGAATCCAGGGATGGAGATCTCAGAACCAAGACTTGGTTCATCAACTTGCCCAACATCCCACATTTTGCAAGAGGCACATTCTGAACTTGAAGCCACATCGGTCTCACTGTGAAACCCTTACTTAGCATGGCCCGCTGGATTCTGTTGGCTTTGTCAATACTAACTGACGTGAATGCCTGGATGGACCCGTCTCCAGCATTTTCCAATGCTGGGCTGAGTCGTCTGTGGTGAATGGCACCCTTGTCCTCTTCCTGCTCACCCTGTGACCTAGGACAAGGGACTAGCTTTTCTGCGTGTCAGTGTTATTCAATTGTTACCAGGGGTGTTAGGAAGATATGTGACTTTACACAGACAGCCTTTGTTTTGACGATCAGCTCTGGGGTCGGTTGCTGGGAGCTCTTAGGGGATGTCACAATCTCCTAGAGATGCCAACCACTGCCCCTACTTATATCTTTCTAAGATAAGCCCAGCACTGTCCCCACCAACGCCCACAACGGGCACACAATGAAGACCAAGGTACCTCACAGGAATCACTTTGCACACCCCTCATCAGAGCTCACTGAACCTGACCCAAGGCAATCCATTCGACTGGAAGAGCTAAACCCATCAGTTCCTCTCTCAAAATTTGCACTAAGGAGGCATCCTAGGAGTTGGTAGCTGACTCCTATTAATGGGGGATGGGAGTGTAAGGTCCTATCAAATCTTGGTTCTGAGGTCCTTGGGGGCACTCTGGCTCCCATGCATGCCAAAGATTTCTGTAGTTGTTTTCCTTCAGCCTCGATTCTTTTGCATTTTGGGACAGTTTGGTTGCATTTCTACTTTTTTTTAGGGGCAAATGTGTCCTATGGCTTTCCACCTGTAACACAAAGATAACGGACACATACTTAGCAAAGTTTATCCTGATGGGAACTAAAGGGACCAGCAGCATAGATGTGATGTATAGTAGGCATGGGGGGAGGGGGTGAATGTTAGTTCCATTCTTGCTATTTACTTTCTGAAATGGTGATTCTAAATCTGTTTTTCAAGAAAGGAGGTACAGCAGCTGTATTGGAAGCACAGACCCAAGCACACTTAGGAACAGGAAGAGGGTGTGACCGACTGCTGACTGGCTTTCGAAAGCCCCCTGGCGTCTTACCTACAGACCCCCTTCCCGCGTCTGCTCAGCAACCCCAGGGGAGAGAGCGCCTGCCCAGCACGGTGTCCGACTCCACTGTTGGATGGCTTTGATGGTGAGGGCCCTCTTCGTTGCAGTGCACTGCACATGTGGAACCTCTTATTAGTAACGAGCTACACATGGCCTCCCCGCAATTTCCACCGCTGGTCCTCTGATTGGGTTTGGGGCCAGTCGGGAGGGACTACATGTGGGCTGCATAGCTGGAGAACTAAAAGGGAAGATGTAAAAGCCATAAATATGCCTCATGTTGAAACCATGAAGATCTATTTTCAAGTGTTCTCAAGCTTGGTCAAAATGTCTCATAATTTGTAATGACAGGGGTTCTTTAAGATTGAAGCACTTTTTCTGAACTTAATCACTAATGCAACTTATTTTTTTGGTTTTGTATTTTTCTTCAAAATGTTTTTTTTTTGTCTGTAAATCCTCACCTGAGAGTATTTTCCCATTGATTTTTAGAGAGAGTGAAGAAGAGACAGACAGAGAGAGAGAGAGAGAGAGAGAGAGAGACAGAGAGGGAGGGAGAGAGAGAGAAACATTGATGTGAAAAACACATCGATTGGTTGGGGGCTGGGGATTGAGCCTGCAACTGAGGTATGTGCCTTAGACCCAAATTGAATTCAGGTCCCTTTCAGTCTGTGGGACATGCTCTATCCACTGAGCCAAACCAGCTAGGACTCATTAATATAATTTAAATTAGATTATGTATATTAAGAATGATAAATGGAAAAATGTAGACAGGTAAAAAGATACATGTGATATCGAATCCTCCAAGGTATAACATTTTCAGCTCGGCTTCTTTCACTGAGTAAAAGCTGTCATCTCTTCCAGCCCATTTCAATGAAACACATTAATGCATTTAAGGTTCCTCTATGTCTTTTAAAAAAAAATCTTTATATTTATTGTTGAAAGCGTTACAGAAGTATCCCTTCCGTCCCTTTGACAAGGCTGAATAAGCATTTGAAGGGGATCTGGCACCTCATCTTTTCAAAGCTATTTGTTCCCGTCACAACGTTGCCAAGTCTTGCCATTGTCTCTCATGATACATAATTTCCGTCTCTGGGTTTCATCTTGCTTATCTGCATCTTCTAAAAACACGGAATTAGGCATGCACACAATAGTCGACCCGTGAGTTGACTGGGGTTATCACTTCTGTTTAGTTTCCTACCGATGTTGCACTAAGTCCCAGAGACAGGGGAGAGAGTACTAGTTTGCCCAAGCCAACCCCCTCCTCTGAGATCCCAATGGGCTGTATCAGTGGAATATGCAACCCAAGTGGAATAACAACTTGGGGGAAACAGTCAAGAGCCTTTATTTTAACATGTGCCTGGGACACAACGGTGGCTTCATCTCTTGTGATTGCACCCACCAGGGCTCGTTGTCCCGATGGCATGTCTTTCCTAAATCATCTCCCCACATCTGAGCCTGGATGGTGATTCCACAACCTCCATTCTCTCACAGGAACTGTACTGGCCATTGTTTGGGAACCAGCTCATATCCTGAGATGGTCTGAAGTGGTTTGACTCAAATTTCCAGTTTCCTAATGTGATGCTTTTTTCTCTTTTTTTGCAACACTCGTGAAGAGATTTTAACCTTTTGCACATCACTTTTGCCCTGTTTGGTTAAGAAAACTGCCAGCTTCCATGTTCTGGAGTCGGTATTTTATTTTATTTTATTTTTTTAAAATATATATTTTTATTGATATTTTACATAGAAGAAGGGAGAGAGATAGAGAGCTAGAAACGTCGATGAGAGAGAAACATTGACCAGCTGCCTCCTGCACACCCCCCCACCAGGGATGCGCCCGCAGCCAAGGTATACACCCTTGACCAGAATCGAACCTGGGACCTTTCAGTCCACAGACCTACGCTCTACCACTGAGCCAAACCGGTTTCGGCTGGAGTCGGTATTTTAATGACGTTCTGCAACAAGTATAAGTAATTAAGTTACCAATTTGAAGGCAAACTTCTTGCCGTCAGCTGGGCCCTCCACAGTGACAGGAGTAGCCCAGAACACTGGCCCACGAGTGCTTGTTCATGGACTGTGGCCCCGGATGGATGGAGGGCACACATTTGGACCATGAGAGAGAACCAGAGGGGTGAGTTCTTTGAGACCCAAGCCCTCGGGCACCCCAGGGTGCCTGCTGAGAAGCCAACATGTGAGTCCTACTCAGCCGGTAAGGAACTCAGGGAGTCAAGACAGAGTTGGGTGCCTCGAAGCGACCGCATTCTACTCCCTTGCCTCTTTGCATCTCACCACCTGCAGCCACTGAACCGGTGGAAGTCAGGCTGGGCCATGCAAAAAAAATATTTCACTGGGAGTTGTTTCCATTGAGGATGCACAATGAAAACAGAAGAAACCGGAAGGGCTGTGTGTCTCTGTTCCTAAAAACCAGGGCTGGAAGAGGTGACAACATCTCTCGAGACTACCGTGGTTCCCTGAAAATACGACATCCTCCGGAAATAAGACCCACTTCACGGTAACATAATACATCCCCTGAAAATAAGACCTAGCACATCTCTGGGAGCAAAAATTAATAGGAAACACTGTCTTATTTTTAGGGAAACGGGGTAGTAGCAGGGGCTGTTTCAGAAGACAGCTGTGGATGGAGGGCCAACTCCCCTGTTGTGTGTGTCCAACTCCCCTGTTCTGGCTCAGGCTGCTGGGTGCTGAGTAAGTCTGGAGTGGGGCCCGGGGATCTGCATTTCCCACAAATCACCCATTGGGGAGGCACAGGGGCAAAAGGAGGAAAAGTTCAGGGTCGAGATTACAAAAGCCCAAGCCACACTGGTGCTGCCACTTAGAACCGTGAGTCTTTGGCCAAATTACTTCACCTCTTTGAGCTAAAGGGTATTGTTGTTGTTGCTGCTGCTGCTGCTGCTCCTGTTTATCAAATGTTGAAAATAGTCCTTAGGTCAAAACATGTTTCTAAGGAATCGATAAGATAACGTGTGTCCGGGCACAGTGCGTACACAGTAGGGCCACCGGTGCTGGCCCCCTTAGTTTCTGGGTACCCTTCCCTACCTGCCCGGGTGGGGCTCCAGGAAATGATGCTCTGTCGTGTCACACCCACTTCCCCGGACCGTTTCCTGAACGGAACTTCTTCACGGGATGTCCAGAAGCCCACCCTGTCCACCAGGGCAAAGAGCACTCCGAGCCGCTAGCCCGGCCCGTGGAGACAGGATGTCCCTCTTGTCTCAGCATCTGGCCTCTCCAGAACAAGCCTCTAATTTTCTGTGGCTCTCGGCCGGCCTCGCCTCACTGTGGGAGGGTGGTGTGGCTAATGAGCCCCATGTGGGAGGCAGCTGGGTTCCGGGGGGAGGGGACCCCCCCTCCTCCAGGCCTTTGAAGAGGCCATCCGGGCTCTGCTGGGAGCTCTCCCATTGCGGCCAGCATCTCTGTTCTCCATTAGTGGTGGGGAGAGCATTGATATTGCTGAAAGGAGGCGGCGGATCAATGTCCTCTTCTGGCATGGGCTGAAAAAGACCAGCGTGGTGGAGGAGGCTGATGCAGACGCCAATGTCTTGGACGCAGATATGGCTAACGTGCATCCGAAATGGCACTCGTGCCTACACCATCACCGCAGAACAGGCTGGTGGTAAATGAAGAACCGTCTGATTTACAGTGAAGCAAAATGGGGTTTGAATTCAAGCTCTACCACGTCCCAGTGACCCGGAGCCTGTGGGGGGCTGGAGAACTTAACAGAGAAATCCACTGAGGATTTTGAGTAAGACCCCCACCCTAAATTACCTTAGCATTATTGCTTATATATATATATATATATATATATATATATATATATATAATTGATTTCAGAGAGGAAGGAAGAGGGAGAGAAAGATAGAAACATCAATGAGAAGAGAGAATCACTGATCAGCTGCCTCCTGCACGCCCCACACTGGGGATCGAGCCTGCAACCCAGGCATGTACCCTGACCAGGAATCGAACTGTATCCTCCTAGTTCAGTGGTTGGCAAACTGCGGCTCGAGACCCACATGCAGCTCTTTGGCCCCTTGAGTTTTTAGCAAAGGCCAGCTTAGGAGTACCCTAATTAAGTTAATAACAATGTACCTACCTATATAGTTTAAGTTTAAAAAAATGTGACCCTCAAAAGAAATTTCAATCGTTGTACTGTTGATATTTGGCTCTGTTGACTAATGAGTTTGCCGACCACTGTCCTAGTTCACAGGTGGACACTCAACCGCTGAGCCATGCCAGCCAGGCTAATGGTATTGTTAAAAGCAGAGACACACAATTAAGAAAACTTTACTTTAAGATAGTAAAAGCAACTGACCATTTTAGACACAGGGCCTTGACCGCTTCACAGGTGACACACACAAGCCAAAGTCCTTTGCTAATCTCCTCTCTCATCTGGGACGTGATTGGCCCTCAAGTCCCAGTGCGACTCCGCTGGCATCCTCTCTGCATCTGTACCTGTGGTGTCGGGAGTGGTTTCCATCTCAGGGGTTCTGGGGCGATTCCTTGTGAACTGGGGCACCCTTGGTTTCACTTGACACCTTCAACAATTGCTGAAAGGGTTGAGGACGTTGATATCTGACCTCTCAGAGGGCCACGCAGCAGTGAGCTTCTACCACTTACCATGTCCATACGTTTGGGCAAGGCATTTAATCTTTTTTTTAAAATATATTTTTTATTGATAATTTACAGAGAGGAAGGGAGAGAGATAGAGAGCTAGAAACGTCGATGAGAGAGAAACATCAACCAGCTGCCTCCTGCACACCCCCCACGGGGATGTGCCCACAACCAAGGTACATGCCCTTGACCGGAATCGAACCCGGGACCCTTCAGTCTGCAGACCGACGCTCTACCACTGAGCCAAACCGGTTTCAGCAAGGCATTTAATCTTGCTGAGCCTCCTCGCCCTTCTATATAAAGTGGGGATAAGACCTGCTTTGAAAGCGTGGTGAGGCCTGCTTAGGAAAACCTCTTCCTGGCACACAGAAGCAGCGGCACACCGGCTGTCAGCCAAACCCATCCCTGCCACTCACACACTCCCTCCTAGAATATGCGCTTCTTTCCAAGTACTGAGTGTGTGAGTAAGCTCTTTCGAAGACCAGTGATCTTCCCTGGCTGGTTAGGCTCAGTGGAGAGGGTGTCAGACTGCAGGCTGAAGGGTCCCGGGTTTGATTCCATTCAAGAGCACAGAATAGGTTGAAGGCTTTATTTATCCCTGACCCTGGCCCGGGCGTGTGAAGGAGGCAAGCAATCGCTGTGTCTCTTTCACAGTGAGGTTTCTATCTAAAACCAACAGAAAAATATCCTCAGGTGAGGATTAATAACAACAAGGAAAGATGAGTGATTTTATCTCTCTTTTCTTCTGAAAAGTTTTGCTCATCTTTATTTTAATGAGAGAAGGATACTCATGCCAGTGTCTTTTCCGAAAGTGGTCCCAGCGGCGGGTGCTGGTGAAGACGGGACAGCTGGCTCTCCTGGGGGGCGGGGAGATCTGTCACCTTTGCGGAACGCCACAGTGGAAATACTCCCGAGGAAAGACATCAAGATGGTCAGGGCTGCCGAAACTGGTTTGGCTCAGTGGATAGAGCGTCGGTCTTCGGACTGAAAGGTCCCAGGTTCGATTCCAGTCAAGGGCATGTACCTTGGTTGTGGGCACATCCCCAGAAGGGGGCGTGCAAGAGGCAGCTGATTGATGTTTCTCTCTCATTGACGTTTCTAGCTCTCTATCTCTCTCCCTTCCTCTCTGTAAAAACATATAAAAAATATATATTTAAAAAAAAAAGATGGTTAGGGCTAACTTCAGTACATGGTGGGGTCCCAGCACAAAGAATTGACTATTTCAAGATAATTATTGGGGAAGGCGGGAGAGAAGGACAAAGATGGCACACAAACAAACAAACAAAATAATGAGAGAGAAAGAATGGAAAGGCGAAGGAAAGAAGAACAGCAGACCTTAGATATCATTCCTTCCAATTCTGCTATTTTGCCAAAAGAGGGGGGGGGGGGGAGTAAGGACCAGCGATAAGACATAAGCTTCCTACAGTCGCCCTTGAAGTCAATGGCGGACTTGGGACACTGAGCCCAGAGTTGAAACGTGTAATTAGAGAGCGCACATTCTGGAGGGGGGACTGGAATTAATGAGTGTAACTGAGCAAATAACACGATCGTTTGAACCAAATAAAACATTGCCCCCGAGTTAAATCTGCGATGCTATAATGACTTCCCTGGAGAAGGCCCATCACTGCGTCAGCCGCTTCAGACTCCAGACTCGGCACAAAGACACGAAGGCCGGGCTTCAGGAACAGCCGGGGCGGGTGGAGAAGGGGCAGGATGACCAGCAGCATCTCCAATCCCCATGCCAGCACCTCTAAGACCGCAGGAACTGCCACTCGGTGCTTGGGTGCCTCACAGGAACTGGCAGTATTACCCTGCAGCTACGAGCAATTAACATGCGCGATCTTGTGAGAATTGCTGAGAACTCTGGCAGAATTGCGCCGTGATTTCTCCCTCTAGCATTCGTTTTGCAAAGGGAATAATTTCTGTTGTGTTTCAGGTTTTATTCCTTGTGGTGTCAACATGCATTTAAGACCAGATGTTCCAACCGTCTTAGAGAACTCGGAGCTGCAACGCCTTCTTGCCCAAATTGAAAAGCTCAGCATCCAGTTAAGGACACCAGGCTCCTGTCTGTCACGATGGGGGGGCAATTATTTTGAGACTGAGAGGAGGAACTCAGTCTGGGGGATCCCCAAGCATCGGGCCCCCACGTTGGCCTCAGCCTCCCCGGAAATCATGTCTCTGCCACTTACCAGCTTAGCTAATCGCTGATACCTCTCCTAAATTCTCGAAACTCACCCGCCCCTCCTTTGTAAAAGAATGACATTGAACTAATCAAATAAAACAGCTTAAAGTAAGCATTCCAGAGCAAGAATATGAACGTTTGACTCCTGGTTCTGCCGCACAATAGCAAATCACCGTAGGGAACACAATTGCCTGCCCTAAGTCTCAGCGTCTCACCTGCAAAAACAGAACAAACGCAAGACAATGATGTGGTCCTGGAAAAGAGTTCTTTGTGAAGATTAAAGGAGAAAATACGCATAGAGTGCTTAGCCTGGCGCCTGGCACAGGGTAAACACAATGAACGCTGGCTTTCAGACCTTATGAATATGTTTAGTAACAGAACTAAAAATGTGTGACCCTGTTACTGAAGTGGGGGACGCTAACACCGGACAAAGAGCACTGGCTTCTCCAAAGACACAGAGCGAAGCTTGCAGCTCCCGTCCGGCTGACTCCAGATGCTGTGTGCCTTGTGCTAACTTCTTGAAAGAAGTTATCTCATAGTAAATAGGGGAATATGTATTCTTTTTAAAAAATATATGTTTTATTGATTTTTTACAGAGAGGAAGGGAGAGAGGGATAGAGAGCTAGAAACATCGATGAGAGAGGAACATCGACCAGCTGCCTCCTGCACACCCCCTACAGGGGATGTGCCCGCAACCAAGGTACATGCCCTTGACCGGAATCGAACCTGGGACCTTTCAGTCCACAGGCCAACGCTCTATCCACTGAGCCAAACCGGTTTCTGCGGAATATGTATTCTTAACAAGTATTACCGCTGCTCTTCTTTCTCTGTCTTTAGGACCAGAGACCTCTAAACCAGGCGGTAAATCAAGCAGCCCAGCAAAAGCAAACTTGAATGTGCTGGGATACGCTCCTTGTACACTCTCCCGGGAGCCTAGTTTGCAGGAAGCTGGGAGCCAGTGTTATGGTGGTTATTTCTGCCTTCCTCAAAGGGAAAGGGCCAGAGACCTATTAGGGGGAATTCTCCAATTTAGACCAGATTTTAGGCTTCAAATGACCGGTCTCATATTCCAGAGAAGTATAGAAAATGGTAACAAGCACTTTGTGAGACCACACTAGACAGTGTCTGCCACAGGCCCTGGGCTTCTTGAACTGGACCGGCCATTTATTTAGAGGGGAGAAAAAAATATTCTGATGAGAACCATTTGCTAGTTGGACAATTTTATTGCAGTGTTACTTGATCTACTCCGCGGCCTCCTGGGAAATCAGTGCTACATCTGACTTCTCTTCATGTCATCGTGTTAGCTATTAGACGGCTAATTCGCTTCACGAGATATGCCAATGTGAGAGGCGCTGGGCTTCTATCGGGAGTAGAATTTCACCACTCGATGGTCAGATCTTTTATGATTAAGACAGAAGAGCAATCCAAACAGGGCAGCCGATGAAAATGCTCTCCAATCACCTGCAATCACCGCTCTTGGGTTTCTAATGGAAGTGGTCTCACTTAGCACGGATCATGCAGCGCTAATTTATCCTGAAAATAATAATGTGGTTTGGTTTAGAAGCTGAGACTATGGGCAGGTCTGTGAGCTCTCTTCTCTCTCTCTCTCTCTCTCTCTCTCTCTCTCTCTCTCTCTCTCTCTGTCTCTGTCTTAGTTTCCTTTCCCTCCTATATAATTTTTTTCTGCATTTGTTTTAAATATATATATATATATATATATATATATATATATATATATATATTCTTTTAAGAGGAAGGGAGAGAGATAGAAACACCAATAATGAGAGAGAATCATCGATGGGCTGCCTCCTGCATGCCTCCTACCTGGGATTGAGTCTGCAACCTGGGCCTGTGCCCTGACCAGGAATCAAACCGTGACCTCCTGGTTCACATTAGTGGTCAACATTCAACCACTAAGCGATGCCGGCCAGGCTCTACATTGTCTTCGTGTGCTATGATGAGGTCATACAATTAATATAAACCATAAAAATGGCCAACTGTGAAACTGAAAACACTGTTTTCCAAGGAAGTGAAACATGGCAACCTTGGGGTCACAGGAGAATCTTAGATTCCAAATCCCTAACTGGTTACTTATTGGCCACGCATCTTTGAACTAGTCAATACATTTCATTAAAAGCCATCGTCTCTTTGCGTGTCCGATGAAGACACTTCTGGCACTCTCTGCAAGAAATAGCTGGGGTGATGAAGGAAGAACATCGCAGATGTGATGGGCATGGTTAGGGAATTCATAGGAGACATACTACTTTCCCTCTTGGGCCAATAAGTAGAATGACACAAATGTCACCAAGACAAGGTGAGGCCCAACTAAAAGCAAGTTTGTGTTCACACTGCAAGTTCTCTGGGAACTGAACAACTTGCCTTTTGGAACCTCTCATCCTCTTATTTAAGAATCAGGATTAGAAAGGGTAGGGCACAAACCTCCACAGTACGATCAGGGGCCTGGGGTACAGACAGAGAAGTAGAATAAGACCCGGAGTAGAAGAGGAAGGAAAATCAGAGGAAGTGGAGGAGTTTGGGGTGTATGTCTGGGTCAATCTACATGGACTGAGAGGTTAATTTATAGTTAATGCAAAAGGGCATATATTCTTAGATCCTTTGTGAGTGCAAAAAGTATTCCAGCTATTAACAAACATTTCACTCTTCCAATCAAACACACCAGCAATGTCCAGGGAAGTATTTGATAGTGTGAAGAGATTCGTCAGAATTTATCTTAGTAGCTGTTGGCTCAGCCACCAGTCAGGTGGGCAGCTGGGGAGGCGAGAGGCCAGATGGGCAGAACTGGGTCAATGTTAAGGCAACCTCCTCACAAGGTGACCAGCAGAATAAAATGAAATAATGGGGGCCTTGTCCTCTGCGTGGGGGACCCTACAGAGAGTTGGGTTTATAGTCACAATCAAAGGTACTATACCAGCCACCAGTGAGTAGGGGGTCTGGGTAGGGTGGCATTCATTCATGCATTCATCTATGCACTCTACTCAACTTTTGAAGGAATCAGACGAAGTGCCCTACAGTCAGCCAGGATATAAGATGGGTAGGAGAGATGGCCCCCCACTTGTCAGGGCATGATATCTGCTTAGGAAGTGGAGTGCCTAGCAAGCAGAGCTTATTCAGGGAGAGATATGACAGGGATTGGAAGGTGTCACCAAGACCAAGGAGGGGAGGGAGGGAAGCAGTTGTTTTTAGAAGAATGCATGTGGCTGAGATGCCCTCCCACTCTGCCCCAGATACACTAGACACTCAGGGTGGTAAGACTAATTCCAAACTCTATGAAGGCAGCTACCAATCTCAAAGGATCTTCTCAGCCTTCATCTGCATGGGTCTCAAATGTGGGTGGGGCAGGAGGGCCTCAAGGTCGTTGGCCCCTGGAACAAAGCCAGCAGAGACCGGCCCATGAAGTCATTGACAAAAGCATACATGTTGACACATATCAATATGTCCTCATGCCCCCAAACACTACCACAGAAGATGAAAACAAAACAAAACAAAACAAAACCCAGAGTTTGCTAGCTGGCGTTACTCAGTGGTTGAGCACCGACCCATGAACCAAGAGGTTCCTGGTTTGATTCTGGGTCAAGACACATGCCCAGGTTGTGGGCTTGATCTGCAGTAGGAGGTCTGCTGGGGATCCCTCTCCCTTCCTCTATTTCTAAAAAATCAATAAAAACATATTAAAAACACACACAGAATAATGCGTTTCCAAAGAGAGACTATGCAAATGACCATGTCTGCACTTCATTTGTATGGCGGGCCTCTGCTTGGGGGGTAGAGGCGGCTAAAGGAAGAAGCATCCATGCCTCATTGGGGGGAGATTCCAAAAGTGCAGTGACAGTGTCCACCCATTCTGGGTGGTGAGGCTGTGATCAGGGAAATAAACAGACGAGTGTCACTTCAGAGGTGTCCCCTCTCTCCACTCGGCCACATAATGCAATTATTTAGTAGTTCAGGATTCTTTTAATTCTGTTTGAAGAACTGAAGAGGTTAAGGGCTCGAAATGATAAATGCATTATTAATGTTGCCTCATAGAAACATCCAAGTCTATCATTTCCGAGGCAGGGAAGAAAAAAATAAAAAAGACTAATAGGTTTTTACTCACTCTCTCCCCCTGGTAAATTAACCTGCAGGACCTGTGAGAAATGTATAAATTAGACATTATTAGAGAAAGTAATAATGGGCCCAAAGCCATCATTTGAAGTTTTGATTCATCAGCCAGAGCAACGTGCACAACTTCAGTTTGTGGGTCTCTTTCACCGAACCCTGCGGAGCTGGGAAGAAAGGGGTTAACAAGAAGGGAATGTGTTCACACTAGGGAGGACACATTGTTCTTGTGGTCTAAATCCATGGTTGGCAAACTGTGGCTCATGAGCCACATGCGGTTCTATGGCCCCTTGAGTGTGGTTCTTCCACAAAATACCACGGCCTGGGCGAGTCTATTTTGAAGAAGTGGCGTTAGAAAAAGTTTAAGTTTAAAAAAAAATTGGCTCTCAAAAGAAATTTCAATCGTTGTACTATTGATATTTGGCTCTGTGGACTAATGAGTTTGCCGACCTCTGGTCTCAGTGATCTCCGTGAGTCCACGTAACAACTGCAGAAGAAAAGCGCACAGAAACACAGAGCATGGGCTTTGGAACCTGAAAGATCTGCATTCAACTATCAGCCCCTCCAACTATAAACTGTTTGCTCCCAAGGCAAACCTGTCCTTCGTTTTCCCCACTTATAAAAGAGGGAGAATAATTCCTTACAGGGTTTTTATGAGAATTAAGAGAGATCATGTATGTAAAGATAAGCATGTGCCCAGATGACTATAAGCATTCAGGAAATGAACACAACTAGTGTTACTATTAGCTTTCGAATTAAAATTGGTATAAGAGTGAATAGTAGTACAGTGTCAGTGTCAGTATCTTGGACTACCTCCCACAGTACCCACCTGCAGCTGAAATTTAGGTGAGTGAAGTGATGTCCCTGAGATCACAGGGTTACTCTGTGGCATAACCAGAAACATCTTTCGTACCTATAACATCATATTTACATTCCATGGACTTCCACCATGTAAATGTGCAAGCTCAAAGTCCTTTCTTCCAACCTCTCCTGGGCAATAGCCACAATATTCACTATGATTTTCACAGATGGCATTTCAGAAAAATTGGCAAAACTCTGATAGCCATTCTTTTTTTCACGGACACAGCCCATGGCAATGTAACCGATACTGGGCTCGCCTTTCCAGCATAAACAACTATAAAACTGGACAAAATCATGGGGGGAAGTGTTCAGGCATCAGAACCCAGAGTAGAACAGCGAGCCTTTAGAGAAGATAAACACATGTCCAGCTCGGACTGTAACCAGATATTCACATCACGGTTTGTCTATGGAGCAACTAAACTAAAATAATCCCTGTCCTGAGGCAAAAGCAATCATTCTTCGTCCAGAATTTACATGAAAAAATCTCGAGCCTTTGGGTCAAACGAATTTAGACTACAGACCAATTTATATGGTCAGCTATCTTTCGACTGCAGGGGACTGCCATGCAACTCAAAGTATTTTCAAATAAAAATAGGATTTATTTATTTGCATGCCCGGGAAATCAAGGGTTTTCATAGAGTGTCAGAGAGAGAGAGCCCGATGTAGCCACTCATATAACTGTTTCCGCCAAGTTTTGAGTTATGTGGAGAACCTCTGAGTAAAATATTGAATCCGGGTAGATGTTCTCATGTCAGGCCATGCCCGGATCACATCTCTATTCCTGGATCCTGCAGTGATATCAGATATTCACTAGAAAGATCGGAAAAATCACTAGACTAAAACTAAGGGAGAATAATGTTCCAAATGGGGGTAAAAAGGGTCTCAGTTACCAGAAGAAGGGAGAATAGATGGTGGGCATAGCAAGTTATACTGATGACAAAGTCATTTAGCCTTATTGCTTGATGCGAAGAAGGGAGACATGCATGGAGAGAGGACGCACAGCACGTGGGTGACTTTCTCACTGGGAATTCCTTCCGAGTCTGACTTCAATGCCACATCACCTTGATCATGTGGTGTTGTGTTTCACAAAGTTCCCACGTTAGAGAAGCACAGATTTTGTGGTGTGATTCAAGGTTCAGGAGACAGATGAAAATGAGCACAAATTCTTATTCCTGTGACTTAGCAAAATGTGAAATAATGAAACAATGGATCTTGTGGGCTGATCTGAGGTCCTTCAGACTTTATAGGAGAAGCCTTACCCGCCCAGTATCTCTGAATGTGACTGTATTTGGAGGTAAGACAGTTAAAATAGATGACTTCAGTTAAAGATTCCCTCTGGTTGGGTCCTAATCCACTCTGACGGATGCCCTTATAAGAAGAAGGCATTTGGACACAAAAAGGGATGCCAGCCCAGCTGGTGTGCTCAGTGGTTGAGTGTTGACCTATGAACCAGGGGGTCACAGTTTAATTCCTGGTCAGGGCACATGCTGGGGTTTCAGGGCTCAGTTCCCAGTAGGGGGTGTGCAGGAGACAGCTAACTAATGATTCTCTCTCATTATTGATGTTTCTATCTCTCTCTCCCTCGCCCTTCCTCTCTGAAATTAAAACACACACACACACACACACACACACACACACACAAAGACACATTAAAGGGATACCAGGGGCATGAGCATAGAAGAAAAGACCATCTGTAGACACAAGGAGAAGGCAACCTTCTGCCAGCCAAAGAGACAAAGAGAGAGGCCTCAGAAGAAACTAAACCTGGCAGACAAATGCAGTAGCTCCCAATTACTAAACGCTTTCAGGATTGTAGTGACTATACTAAGTGTTCTTATAGAGCAGCCATGGGCAAACTACGGCCCGTTCGGCTACTCTATCCAGCCCACGGAGCCGGAAGAGCAGAGGGTTCTCTTACTCTCCCCTCCGCTCCTTCACCAGCAGCCCAAGATGAGAGTGCCAGCATGGTCAGGGTGCTTTTGTTCCGGCCCTCTGGTCCAGTTTAAGAACCCATTGTTGCCCTCGAGTCAAAAAGTTTGCCCACCCCTGTTATAAAGACATCACTGAAATCCAATGTCAGTCTTTAGAGGAATGATTAATGTACGTCTTTTACAGATGGAGAAAATGAGTTACAGAAACATGACCAGCAGTCTAGGCAAGGTCACGCCCAGAGTACATGGTTCTCATCAGACCCTATAAATGCTCACTTGAAGTCTCCCCTTGATCATTTAAACATGACTAAAAACAAACTCAAGGTCCATTCACCAGACTTGGTTTTCTTATCCAATGTTCTCTCTTCCAAATATCCTGCTATATAAGCCAGAATCCAAATAATCTTTTTTTTTAAAAAAAAAAAAAACACAAACTCTGCCTCATCCTTCACATCTAATCCACCATGAAATTTTATTTATTTAACTTCATCTTGTCACACAGTGACTGACACAACAGATACACAGTCAGAACTTATTAACTTTGTGGAAGGAGAACGGATGCGCTTAGCTATGGAATAGATGGGCATTGGGGCGCATTGGAAGGAAGATCAAAGATCATGCCAAGATTATAATTCAAGGCACGAAAGGGAGTCTGTGGAAAGTACAGGGAGATCAGCCCACACTATCCTTCTCTGTTAGTTCCATCCGGGCCCCTTGACTGCCCTCTGGGCCCAGGGTGAGTGCCTGTGTCCAGATCATCATCTCCTACCTGGGTCTCTGCAGTGTCTCTCTTCTCGCCTTCTCTCCTTGTCTGTTCTAACGCCTTTTCCATGATAGCCGGAATAATCGGTTAGCTTATCAAACCCTTTAAAACCCTTCATGGGCTCCTCCACTGGACATGTAGGCATATGAACCACATGTTCTTACTGAATCTTACTCCACCTCTCAAGAATGCCCAGATGTTGACAGTGGGCAAAGAACTCAAATCGGCCAAGGCTGCAACCCCAATTGTGTCCCAGTCACAAACCCACAGATAATTCTTGGTGTGATTTCATGTAATACTGAAATCCAGAACAGACACCTCTTCCCCTGGGCATGGGGGACATCGGCAGGACCCCCAGAGATCAAGGCCTCCCTCTTCGATGAATTGTGAGTGTTAAGACAAGCCTGACATCTATCATGGAGCTGTCTGATCTGTAACATGTAAGGTCTTGGGTACTAATCTCCGGGAGCCATTTATGATAGGCAAATAAATGATGTCACTTGCTGTCTGGTCATGAAGAAGGAAGACCTCAGGATGAACTAGAGGCAGAAGAAAACAACACAGGCATGCGGTGGGGAGTGGAGAGAAACGCTGGTACTGAAAAAGGAATGTTTGGATGCACTGCCTCAGAAACCAGTGATTAAGCAAACCTGGGTTTTCCCCACCCTCTGAGCTTTCTCTACACTTGCCCAAGAATTCCAAAAATAAGAGCTGATTTTTCTCCAGCAGAAAATGGGACAGAAACCAGGACTCAGACACACCTCTTTCCGCCCAGACTGAGCCAGGATCCACCCAGGAGTTTGTGGCTGTGAGGGCAGAAATCTGGGGTGAGATACCTCCCTTTCCATTAACATGGCTGCCCTTGGAAACCACACTGGGCATGGGTGGTCTAAAAGGAGGAGAAGAATGAGAAGAAGGAAGAAGGAAAAAGGAGAAAAAGAAAGAAGGGAGAAGGAAAAATGAAGAAGTCACACGCATAAAAAAACAAAACAAAAAAAACCAAGGCAAAACACTAGAATCAAATTCTGTGGCCAATAAGCTATCTTGGATGCAACTGTAACTACACACACACACACACACAAACACACACACACACACACACACACACACACACACACACACACATTTCCCAAATAAAGGCACAGAAAAGTGAGCTGACATGCCCAAGTCCACAGAGCCAGGATGAGATATTCAAACCCTGGTCTTTCTGTCTCCAAAGCCTGTGTTCTTACTGTGACACATCTTCCTACAGAAGGGTGCTGGGGGAGTCTCTGGCTGACACCTCTGGCTTTTTAAGAGTTGGAAACATCACATTTTTGGTTCCTTTTATCAGGATATTGGGACTCCAGATTAATCCTATCCCACTTGAGAATTGTTATCTCATTTTTCAAGTGCTTTGCATGTCTTGTTTTATTGAGTCCCTTTTAACCTTGCAAATTCGCTTCTTCTAGGATTCCCATTTAACATATGAGGAAACTGAATCTGAGAGATGCTAGGTAACCAGCCCAGAGTAGCACAGCTAACAAGTGCTGGAACAAAGATTCGATCTTAAAATGATCTGACTCCAAAGACTACTCTCTAAACCACGGTGCCTTTTTAAGCTACCTTAAAAGTTACATGCCTTTAGGATTAAAAGGAATTCTCCTCTTTGGTATGCCTATTCTTATAATGAAGTTATTGAGTTCTTTCAACTTACTTTGGCCAAGCTGGGGAAGCCAACATATTTTCTGATCTGTGACTTTGCACATCTGTCTCTTCCACCAGTAACCGAGCCAGAGAAATACCTGCCACGTTACTTTCTCAGAGAGCAGGGTCAGGCCCCACAGGATGACAACTCCAGCAGCTGTTGAGACAGAAGCTCATTTACAGGAGGATCCTAAAGTTAGGAGGAATAAGCATGAGACTCTCCATGTCACAACGTGGGGTTGATTTTTTTTTATTTTTTATAATGTGTGTGGGACCATACCAAGCCACAGAGTTCAGGGAAGAAGAAGGAAGAATGCAGAAGGATTTCCATGTTTAAGTCATTGGCCAGAACACTAGCTTCATTGGAGGCTGGGAAATGTCTACACCAGGGGTGGGCAAACTTTTTGACTCGAGGGCTACAATGGGTTCTTAAACTGGACCAGAGGGCTGAAACAAAAGCATGGGTGGATTGTTTGTGTGAACTAATATAAATTCAAAGTAAACATCATTACATAAAAGGGTACGGTCTTTTTTTATTTTTTATTTCAATAATTTAGAACAGCCATCCGGCCGGCGTGCCTTAGTTTGCCCACGCCTGGTCTACACAGTAGATGAGGTCAATAGGGAGAGGGGGGACTGGAATGAATACTGACGTAACCATTCAGTTCCTGCCCTCTCTTTGACAGCTACCCCGATAAAATCCTCAAGTAAATGTTATCATGCATGTCTAAACATGCCCAACCCGAGGAGCAGTCAGAAAGTGGGAGGCGAAGGGAATGCAGGAAGGTATGAGTTTATCACAATGACCCGGGTGGATCTGAGAATGGCATAAGCAGGTTGGCATATCTAAAACGTTAACGCAAGCTACAGAGCGATTCAGCACCAGAAGCACATGTCTAACTCAATCACTGCCAATAAGAAAGGGCAGAAAACCTTGACCTGGTTTGTTCCTTGTTGCAGGGGATGTATAAAACTCCCATATCCTGCAACAGAATGTGCTCTGCACCAAGAGGAGAGAGAAGGTAAATACAGTCATGTGGAGGTCCTCTTTTCATGGAAGTGAAACATACCTGGAGGACCCACCTTATTCTATCAGCTGAGACCCATACTCTTATGGGGTGGAGAGTTATTTCACCCAACTCTCTCAAGGGCCTAGGCTGTGGTGGGCAAACTCATTAGTCAACAGAGCCAAATATCAACAGTGCGATTGAAATTTGTTTTGAGAGCCAAATTTTTTAAATTTAAATTTCTTCTAACACCACTTCTTCAAAATAGACTCGCCCAGGTTGAGGTATTTTGGGAAGAGCCACACTCAAGGGGCCAAAGAACCGCATGTGGCTCATGAGCTGTGGTTTGCCAACCTCTGGCCTAGGAGAAACAGGTCTTAAAATCACCCCACTAAACTACTTGCTTAAGTTCAGACTGGCTTCACACATGCCTGAAACAGCAGATAGGTGTGTCTTGGCAATGTATAAAGAAGGTTCCACAGTTAAGACAAATAAATTGTGATCACAGTTACATACGGGTATCCTGTAAACTTGCTTGGCATTAATGAATTACTTCTCTAGGTGTAGTTAGCTCTTTCTCCCATCACAATGCCAAACACAGTTCCTTAAACATTGCTAATTCTATCATTCTAGAGGCACGGTGCATGAAATTCACCCCAGCCTGCACCCTCTTGCAGTCTAGGACCCCTGGGCAAAGCTAAAATTTGGTGCTTGTGTCTGTCAGACTTGTGTTATGTCAACGTGATCTAATATGTGCTATTTTAGATGATTATCATGATGATGGTGAAGATGACTAACACGTGTTAATCGCTTGCCATGTGCCAGACAGCTCTCAAGGTGCTTTAAATGTTTGCCCTCCTGAATCTGTAAAGTAAGTTCTGTAGTTAGGTGTCATGGTCCTCATTTCACGAATGAGGAAATTAAAGACTAAATAAATTAATTACTTTGTAAAGACACAGAGTCAGGAAGTGGCAGGGGCAGGATATGAACCCAGATCTGTCTGACTCTCAAAGCTCAGCATTGGGTGTTATTCCTCGTGACTGTCTGGTCTGCTCTGATGGACTGCCTGGTGAGTTGGCCGGGACATCCAGAATCATGAGGAATCAAGCGAAAGTCTTAGACCTCAGCTTAACGCTGGCTAGTGTTTGTTCATGAAGTCTTAGTGAGGGAAGAAGAAGGTCAGCTGACACCCAGTAGCATTCCCATCCTTTTCTCCCTGGGATTCCAGAACTCTCCAGCCAACGGAAACAACCCTGGGCCAGAGAGCAGAGATAACTAATCTCCGGGCATGAACCATCCCACTGGAGACATTCAAAGCCGTTGCCATAACAAGAGCAGAAGCTGCGATAAGGAGCTGGGAAAATGTGTTATAAAGAAGGCTACACCCAAATCAGATTGTGGACACAGACCAGAGCCAGCCCTGGGACCCACACAGGGGAGGGGAGTGGGGGGAGCACTGATCCCAGGGTGTAAATTGTGCTCCCCTTTCCAAAAGGGCTCCTGATTCCTAGCTGAGCCTGGCCATTGCAAAGCCAGCCACATGGCATCAGGAGGGGCCCTGGTCCCTCTTGGATTTGGCCCCTGACAAACTTTCACTGTAGCTCTTGCTCCTACAACACCTTCATTATATTTGGCAGCCACAGAGAACTGTATTTGCAGGTGGCATTAGACTCTGTGCTATTTCTCAGCTTTGTGCTATGAGATATGCTTCCTTCTGCCGTTTTCCTTTTCCTCCTCCTTCCTATATTTTAATTTGAGAATGTCTCTTCATTCTCCAAGATGGATTCAAAATAACACCTTATCTAAGAAGTCCTCCATATCCCCAAATCCATAACATTCTATTCATCTAGATGAGAATGATTTTAGTGTATCTCTCTCCTCTCTCAGGAAGTCATTATACCCTGCAAATATCTACTATATCAGAAACTCCCCATATTATATTAAAATGGTGGGTTCATGTTTCTGCAGACTGTCCTGGCAGAGAGCAGAGACTATGCTGAATTCCTCATTGTATTTACAAGATGTAGTGAAATGAACACGACAATGCAGATTTTCAAATAATATTGCATGAATGGGTACACAAATATATACATGAAAAAACGGATGAGCTCAAATTAATTTCATAAAAGAAACCCTGGCCTAGTGAATGGAGCCAAAAATAATTCATCTTACCCATCTCTTGTATGGGCCTGCCCCAAAGCATTAGGTGTAGCAAGAAGAGTTCTTGAATCAGCATGACTCATAACCTAGGAGGAGGGTCCATAGAGATGATCCAACTCAACTTTGGGGAGTTTTGGGGAGGTCAGGTGACACTCCAATGACCATCCATCTCAGGGATGGGAACCTTTCAAGTGAGCGTCAGACCTGGCCCTTTACCATTAACCAGAGAGATGCTTTGGCCACCATGTTACAGGTGAAGCAAGTATATCACTGAGCTTTTATGATGGGCCTGGCCCTGTACTGGAGCTGGGGGTCTAGTGGGAAATCAGACAGACAAGGTTTCTGTGCCTCAGTGTTCACAGTCAGGGAGGAGGGGAGACAGATGAGTAAACAGAAGTACATAGTGTATGAAGAGGGTCACTGGACCCGGAGCTGGAGAGTCTAAGTGTTTTCATGGAGGAAGATTGTGGCTAGAGTTTGGGGGACTCACAACTTAAATCAGTGTGACACCTCCTGAATTTAGTAATGGCTGTCTATTTTTAGTATCAGTTTTTCTTGCCCATTCGTGATGAACCTACTAAACTGCCAGGCCTGTGCAAGGTATTTTACATAGTTTGCCTTTTCAAATCCCCCAATTTTTCCCAAAGTTAAGTTTTATTATCCCCATTTAACAGATGAGGAGACTGAGGTTCCAAGCCAGTAAGTAGTAAGTCCCCCAGCTGGTAAGTGATGGAATCAGACTACGGATGCAGGTCTGCCTTTGTCTCATTCCATGCATACCCCTCTACCACGGCTTGTTTTGATTGTGTACTTGAGGTGTTGAAGAATAGCAATTCCCACATTTCCACAAAATCATTGTGTTTCCCACAGTTATTGAGCATCAGCTAAGTGCAGAAATTGGGGCTGAGCTCTAGAAAGAGGTATGAGGGAGACTAAGAAGGGCTCTAATTATTAAAGGGCCAATAGTTCTGAGAGAGAGGGAGAGAGAGAGAGAGAGAGAGAGAGAGAGAGAGAGAGAGAGAGAGAGAACAAAGAAAAGGCAGAAATGCCAAGAGAGATAGCCCCAAAGCACTGTGGGAAACATAAAAGGAAGTGACTCACTTCCTAGGGCGGTCAGAGAGGTGAGTCCTATCAAGGTGGCTTATGTGTTGATGGCCAACTTCTAGAGCTTTGAGTTCAGACTGACAACCAGTCCCCGTGGTTATTAGCACAGAGTCAAGGAGCACAGGAGAGGATCTAACCTGTGAGTTTTAACAAGACTAAATTGTTGGCAGCCTCTACATTTCCTAGAGCTCCCCCCAATCCTGAGCAGCTAAGCTGTTCAAGAATCGGGTGAACTGAACACCTAGTAGCTGATGGGTCGCAAACCCAGCTGTACAGTGGAGGCCCCAGGGGAGCCAGTGCCCAGGCCATATATCAGACCAATTAAATCAGAATCATTGGGAGAGGAGTCCCGGTTGTTACCTTTAAAAAGCACACACACACACACACACACACACACACACACACATCTCATTGTGATTGTAATCTGTAGGCAGTTGGAAAACCTACAACTATGTGGGGGGAAAAACACCCCGTTTTCACAGCACTAAATCCATAGACAGGTAAAAAAAAAATAAAAAAGAAAAGAAAAGAAAAATCTCTAAGATAAGTGAAGTAGGTAACAGCCATTGTCGTACCAGCTCTCTCCACGGAGCCTTTAAACATCCCTTTCCT
This sequence comes from Vespertilio murinus, assembly GCA_963924515.1. Taxonomy (NCBI): domain Eukaryota; kingdom Metazoa; phylum Chordata; class Mammalia; order Chiroptera; family Vespertilionidae; genus Vespertilio; species Vespertilio murinus. The sequence goes on along the minus strand of OZ004716.1, from coordinate 10,098,538 downwards.
TCTGCTTGGATCGTCATTTCCAATTGCTACCTACCCTTCCTCCATTTAATTAACTCCTTGCCCTACTAGCTCTCATCTCAGAGGCTCTTCCCCGATAAAGGCCACTAAGTCAAGTTCTTTTGTCATCTATCCTCAAAGGGCCCGTTTCCTTACTTCACAGCCTGTAATTGTACCACCAAGAGGTAAAATATTGAATGAAGTCCATCTTGCCTGCTAGACTGGAACCTTGCAGGAGCAGGCACCATAAAAAATTGTGATTTCCTGTGTCTGAATCTGGACCTAAGTCAGTGACTAGCACAAACAGGGCACTCAATAGATATCTGTTGAATGAATGAATGAATAGATAAATGAATGGATAAATGAATGAATAAGTAAAGGGAGTGATTCAAACCTAGGCCAAAACCTGATCAAATTTAGTGTTGTTGAGTGTGTATGTGTTTTGCCTATTTTTTTTGCCTCTATGCTTTTTTCCCCCCAGTGTTTTAACATTAAATAACCTCTCCCATTCTGCATTTCAAAACTCTATTCATCCTTCAAAACCTCATTCCACAACCTCCTCTTGCTTCATGCCTTTCGAAATCATCTGGCAGGAAGTGAATTCCCTGTTCTCTACTCAATTTGGGATCCTAATTGGCATGTGCTCCTCCATTTTGTCTTAGACACATATTACCACGTTCAAGGGATTATAAGCAATCTAAAAGCAGTAACTGCCTAATCCATTTCTGTCCTTTGCCACTGGTACCTGGTAAAGTGCCTGTCACATAGTAGGTATTCTGTAATTATTTGCTTTTATGCCTGTCTGAATGAATCAGTATATGTCACGGGTAAATGGGCAATAGATTTCTGCATTCATTTTTCAAAGATAAGCAAAAGAACAACCACATAGATTTTCAAGCTCATACATATTCCAAGGATTTAGTTTTGGGGAAAAAAATTACTAATCAGCCTTCTTTTTTCTATTTCTTTATAGACAACACTTTAAAAAAAAACTGGAAGAGAGAATGGAGATAATACAGTGGTTCTGGATGAGTCTGGATAATTTTATTTTTCATATTGCTTAGCAGTTAGAATTGACGATTATCTGAGACACTGTGTGTGTGTTTTTTAAGAATAATTAACAACACAAAAGCAGTAATTGGATATAATTGCCAAACCAACTGGTCCAGTCTCAGCACACTCTTGAGTGTATTAACCTCAGTTTCCCTATCCTACCTAATTAAAGCGTAACATGCCAAGTGTTTGACCAATCGGTTGACTGTTCTGTCGACCATTTGGTTGACCGCTCAACCAGTCACTATGATGTGCACTGACCACCAGGGGGCAGGTGCTCTGACAGGTAGGTTAGCTTGCTGCTGGGGTCTGGCTGATCAGGACTGGGCAAGAAAACCAGACATGACCTGGAGCCCTCCTGCAATCCCTCCCCGGCCAGCCAACCCCCATCGGGACAGGGAAAGATGGCCCCAATCGACCCTGATCGCCAGCTAGGCCAAGGGACCCCACCTGTCTACAAATTCGTGCACCGGGCCTCTAGTCCATAAAATAAAAGGGTCAAATATACCATGGTTCTTCAGAGCTGATTCCCCCAAGACATACATCACAACTCATTCAGGATTCATTCATTCATAAGGTAAATATTTAATGAGCATCTACTATTGTAAGCCAAAAACATCTTCTAATGGAGGAGGCAGGCATTTTTCAATAGTCATATAAATCTCTGAAGTACTGCTATGTCTAGGAGGTAAAAGTACTTTAACAGAGATTTGAGCCAGTCGGAGAGGACAGGACTAACTAAAATGGAAAAACCTCTTCCTGGAATAGGAGCATGTATTAGTCAGGGTTCTCCAGAAGAGCAGCACCAATAGGATGTAGGAGAAAAAAGAGACTTATTGGCTTCTGAGAATGTGGGGGCTGGCAAGTCCCAAAACTGTAAGGCAGGCGTGGCAAGCTGGGAGTCCAGAGAAGAACTGATGAGTGTAAAGGTAGTCTGGAGACAGAACTCTCTCTCCCTCAGGGAACTCCAGTCTTTTCTCTTAAAGCTTTCAACTGATTGGATGAGGCCCATCCACACCAATGGAGGGCAATCGGCTTTACTCAAAGGTCTCCTGATTTTTAAATGTTTATCTCACCTAAAAAGTCCCTTCAGAATAACTTCAAAACTGGTATTGACCAAATAGTTGAGAGCCATGGCCTCACCACGTTGACACATAAAAATGAACCACCACAGGGGACGCACACACACACACACACACACACACACGGACAAAAGAGGGCCAGGTGGCCATGGGAAATGCCTAGGGAGAGGAAGGTGGGGGAGAAGACCTGAAGCAGAAAGGGCACGGCCATGCACCTCATGGAGCCATATGATGGAGGTGTGCCTTTTTCCTACAAGTAGCATGAAGTCTTTCAAGACTTTAAAGCAGAGGCTTGACGTGATCAGACATGTTTTCCAAAACCAGCACTGTGATGAAGTTATGAGCACAAGTTAGAGTGTGGGGAGGCTGGTCTATTAAGTAGAGCCGAGAAGAGGTGAGGTTACCAGGGGTTATATATCTTTGTTTTCACTCAACAACAAACAACTCAATAAAAAAGTTTTCTTTATAGAGTTACAATTGCATGCTCTCTCTCTCTACCTCTCCCTCTCCTTCCCCCGCCTCACTCTATCTTAGCTCTTAATACATATTAAGAGCTAATATATTTTCCCCCTGAATGTTTTGTGAGTCCGTTGAAGACAACTTGCTTCTTTCCAGCTATACACTGAATGTGCTTTTACAAAGAACAAGGATATTCAATATCGATACCATGCTATTATCTGATTTATAGTCCACATTCTAATTCCTTCGATGGACCAAATAATCTCATTTATATGCCTTCTCCCTAGGTCTGCTACCGCCTGGGTCCATAAGGCTTTACATATATTAATTTGTGCACTTATGTATCATTTATTTGTTAATTTCAAGAACATATTTTCTATTATAATGTAAGTGATGCTCACAAGAGAATGAGAAAATAGAGATGGCAAAGAAACACATACTCAGTACCTGATCTCAGCAGTTAATTCCAGTCTTTTTCTAAATATCTTAACACTAGAAACTCGGGGGTGGAGGGTGAGGGTGGTATCCCTCAGCCCAGCTTGTGCCCTCTCATAGTCTGGGAGCCCTTGGGGGATGTCCAACTGATGGCTTAGGCCCACTTTCCATGGGGAGTGGGCCTAAGCAGACAGTTAAGACATTTTTAGTGCTGCCACCGTGGTGGGAGAGGCTCCTATCACCACCACCACTGTACTGAGACCTGCTTCAGGTTGAACAGTGCTCCCCCTGTGGGAGCACACTGAACACCAGGGGGCAGCTCCTGCATCGAGTGTCTGCGTGTGGTCAGTGCGCGTCATAGTGATCAGTCATTCGGCTGTTCAGTTGATTTGCATATTACCCTTTTATCATATAGGATAGCTTTACAGATCACTCTATGGAACAATACTGCATACATATAATATTACATCTATGGTTTATTTAACTTCATATCTCCATTTTATCTCTCAACAGTGGAATATTATATTTCTTGTGCTGTCTTTGTGTCAAACTCTTTAAACGGTGTGCTCGTTTAATAATTGCATGTTAGTCCAGCAAATGTGTGCTACACCAGATACCTAATCACTGGCCATTGAGGAGAATTCACATGCTCATTTTTGTTATACAAATGAGACAATTAATGTATTTGTGCATCAAGCTGATGTTGTATTTCTAGTGAGATCCTTGGGCTAGATTCCCAGAAGTGGAATTTCAGGGTCAAAGGGCATCGGTAGTTTTGCTCCTAATACATAGGGCAAAACTGCCTTCCAAAAAGACTGTAGCTCTTCCTGCATCTGCCAGAACGTAGGGAAATGCCTATAGAACATTTGGAAAACCTGGACTGGAGGGTGCCACAGTTTCATGGGATTGTATGAGGGCTTCTTACTTGTCTCATCATCCCAAACCAAACAGCAGCATTTTCATTTTCCAGCCAGGTGAGTTCTCACCAACATTAGCATCACTTTACAACAATTCCTAAAAGAGCTACTTTATAAAGTAACTGTAATCTGAGGACTAGTTTCATGGAGTCTTTGACTCCTTCAATTCCTTATGGAACCTTTGGTTTTGGTTTTGCGTTTGTTATACAAGCTTATGTCCTAGGAAAATGCCCAGTCTCAGCAGATTCTTAGGAATATCTGTGGTTAAAACATTGTTGCTTTGGCTGCCTATGATTCAACATTTTTTTTCTCATAAAAGAGTACCCATAATTTTCTTCAGGAAAGAACCATTCCCCATGCTCAGCCCCTTAACTGGAATGGGTTTGGCCTCTCCTCCTGGAGGACCCAGTGACTGGATCAGACTGATCAGGTGACCCAATTCAGGACAAGGAGATTCAGGCACCAAGTGCTTGCTTCGACTATTTGCTGAGAAAAGAACCGTTTTCCTGGATGATAGCTTTAGACTTCTCATGCTCCTCTGACCTTACTATAGCATTTAGCACAGAAACCTACACACCTTAAAAAAGGGCTTGCAGATGGGTGGGAGATACTAGGCTCTGATGATATTGTCCCCTAGACCAGCCATGCCTAAATGTAAATCTATCCTTCAGCCCTTCAGTTCATTGAGCCAAGGATTTTATGTTTTCCTTAGTGGATTGGGTCCTGTCCCAAGGCACCATCAAAAGAGCCCTAACTAATACAAGATACATGAAGAAAGAAAATTGAGACTCGCGGAATTTCAATTTCATTATTTTACATCTGGTGATATAAAAGCCAATAGAGGGCCATTGGCTTGGCCAAAGTCAACCTAGAGAGAGAACCAGGATATGGAGTCTACTCCTTTGCAATATAATGCTCTTCTCAAATGCCCGATTGTTACCCTTTCATCTTAAAAGATCAATTACAAACATACTTCAGAGATATTTGAGGGGTTCAATTCCAGACTACCGCAATAAAGAGAATATTGCAATGAGCACACAATTTTTTTGGATTCCCAGTGCATAGGAAGATTATGTTTATAGTACACTGTAGTATGCATTGGGCAATAAAAGTAGGTCTAGCCCTGGCTGACTTTTCTCAGTGGTTAGAGGCTCGGCCCAAGGACTGACAGGTCTCAAGTTCGATTCCCATCAAGGGAAGGTACCTGTTTGCAGGCTCGATCCATGTGAGGGAAGCAACCAATTGATGTATCTCTCTCACATCAATGTTTCTCTCCCTCCCTGTCTCTCCCCCTCCCTTCCACTCTCTCTAAAAATCAATATAAAAAAAAATATCCTCAGTGTAGATTTAAAAACAAAAAGGTCTAAAAAAACCCCCCAACAATTTATGTACCTTAATTAGAAAATACTTTATTGCAAAAACAATCTAATCATGAGTTGTAATATTTTTGCTGGTGGATGGCCTTGCACCCATGTTGATGAAGATGCAATGTCTTCAGGAGAAACCAAGATGGTGGTGTACGTAAACAACTGGTCTGCCGCCTCGCACAACAATTTCAAAACTACAACTAATATACAGGACGTCTATCACCCCAAAACACGGGGGAGGCTGGCTGAAAGAGAAAGGAGCGCAAGCACTGAAAAGCTGAGGAACGAAGGTATAGAGGCACGCGAATCAAGCTGGGGGCAAGATGCAATGTCTTCAAAGCACAATTCAGTGGCGTGCAATAAAACGAGCCATACCTGTGGTTGTACAGGAGGCATTTCCCAATGATTTCCTTGTCATCTGCAATGCAGAGTGGTCACTACTGAAGGCTGTGCATCCAGAAAAAATGTACTAAACAATGACCATGATTGGAAATACAGCCTTTTGACATTTTTGTCTCCTTTCTATAATCACCAAGTTTTCTTTAAAAGCAATGAAAAATCCTGCCAACTGCTCAGAACCCCATTCAGAGGGTCTATCTTTATGGGCTCGTCTGGAGTTAGAGAACGATTTTCAAAGGGAAACCCAATAGTTCCCTCATGTCTTTGGCAAGAGCCAGGCATTTTTTAGGCAGTTGGCTTGGTTACAATCTCACGCGGTCCCTGGAGAGCCCCAGGTTTGTCTCGAGAACACCATCCAGGGGGACTTTCTGGAACGGCTTCCAGCACATGATTCCGGTCTCAGGAGCTTTCCAGTTCCTGAGGTGCCATGACTTAGTGCTGACTGTGGGAACTTCAGTTTTCAGTGTAATCTGGAAAAACTTCACTTGTTACATAACTCACCACTTTTCCCAAGGACAGAGAAGTTGACTGCCTTTACAAACAGTGCATTTTCAGGAACGGATACACTTTTAGTGTTGGACGGGCTGAGAGAACACTATTCATAAAGCCTCCTCATTATTCAGTGGCTCCAAAATAAGAAAGTGAGTTTCTCAAGGGCACACACTGAGCCGATGGTAGACCCAGTGTTGATTCTATCTCTTTTTTTTTTTTGCCTAACAATCTTCTCAGGGAGCTGGCTACTATGTCTTACTGCCTCCTTCGTTAATTTGGCAAAGAGAGAAATCCCCACTATGGTCTCTGAAGATTAGTTACACAGCTTACTGTCACAGTCTCTTGGGTTATGGGTTTATGAGTATTATCACCTCTTATGCCGATTCTTTGAAATAAGATTAGCCATTAAAGATTATAACCATTGTTCCATCCTTTATTCCTAAGCCTCTGTGAGCATCATGTGAAATAGGACAGCCGCAGCCGCCCACCAAGATTCTCATTATCCAACCCTCTGGGGCAGATTTTTGCCAGCCTACACAACTAGCCTGTTGTGATTCATCAGGCGGGAGTGTAAGAGGGCCTCCCAGCCTGTGCTACTCACAATAAAGAGGCCCTTTGGGGATACCCTCTGCTGTGGTCCCTGTGTAAACTTCAAGTTCTCTCTTGCTGCTGCCTTCAATTTCAGGATTGCAAATATTAGTGGTATGTCCCTATTTGTCTGGATGCTTCCTTCATTTGCCTTGTTATGCTGGAGAATGGTTCAACAGCAACAACAACAACACACACACACACACACACACACACACACACACACACACACACGCGGAATGAGGGAAGCACCAGGTGATCATTTGACATGCAAATTTTCCTTATTTAACATGAAAGTTGCTTTGCCTACTGGTGCCCTTTCCTAAGTCACTGGGGGTCTAGAGCCCTGAGTTCCAGGACAACCACTAAATGGGTGTGTAAGCCTCTTCATTCCTCTGAGCCCTTCCATCCCCCTCCAGTTAGAGCAGGGGCAAGGAAGAAGTCTTTCACAATTTCAAACAGCTTCTTCTAGACACTTGTTCCAAACATGTTGAGAAGAGACCAAACGACTAGCTGTGGGAACCAGAAAACAGACTCATTTTCCAAGGCCTTGCCGTGGCCTGCACAGGCCTTGAGCCCATTTCAGGCCTGGCCTGACACGCTGCTCCAGTGAGTAAGAGCCATAGCCCTTCTGGTGTCCATGTTTCCACAGACAATGCAGATCCTTGATAGGCATTTGGGGGGTCGAACATGATTGATTTTGAGAGCTAGAAAGACCATTTACCTCCACTGCCTGAAACTAAAACACAACAAGGTTCTTCCATCTAACTCCAGAGTAGCTGCGAAAAAGGTGTCCTGAGAGGTTCAGGGCATGGGAGTCAGCAACAGGGGAGACCAGCTCACTCCTCTGGGACTCAAATTTGGCATGAGGCCCTGGAGACCAGGACCGGATTTCAGCTGAGGAAGAGGAAGAGGTGGTGAAGGTCTCCACCAAGGAAGGTGGGCTTCCGAGGTTAGTCCCTGCCCCCTCCACCTGGGGGATAAGGCCTCCAGCCCCTACAGTAAAAATTAGCCTTCACCCAGACCCCAACGATGGGGGTCATTTCCTCTCTTCCGACACAGCCATTAAATTCAGTGAGGCTTGTACTAACAGAGGAATCCTCTCTCTTGCAACTGTGGGAAATAGACGGGATCCAGATCTTAGGTTTGACTGGGAAGTTGGAATGAAACAGGTCAAAGAACCAGCTTTCACGCAGATCCTCACAGTCAGAGGAGCTAAAATTAAGTATAGACCTCAAAGGTCCAGAGCTAGGATGCTCCAGGTAGAGTGAACAGACATAACTTATTCTTTTTATTTTCTATTTTTATTGATTTCAGAGAAAAAAGGAGAGGCAGAGAGAGATAGAAATGATGAGAGAGAAACATCGATTGGCTGCCTCCTGCAGGTACCCTAACTGGGGATGGAGCCCACAGCCCAGGCATGTGCCCTGACCAATAATTGAATCATGACCTCCTAGTTCATGGGTTGACACTCAACCACTGAGCAACACTGCCTTGGCAGGGGCACACTTAGGCTGGACCAGGAGAGAGCAACCTTCAGAACATTCCTGTGGGCGGGTGATGTAGTTGCAGTAGAGCAGGTATGGGTGGGTCACTGAGTTCCCAGCACATGAGATGAACAGATGCTGGCAGGGTTGTCTGGGATAGTGGAGAACTGAAACCTGGATCACCTTACAGGAGGTGTGATCAAGCAGAACCACACAACAAAGCGTGCAGTTGGCTTGAAGGAAATAATTACAGAGGGCAGACCGAGGCTGTGCTGGTGAGCTGTGGCTGCTGGAGGGTGGGTTTGTGTTCCGTTTTCCAAAATCCCCCATCTGCTCCATTACAGGCCGCATTCATGGCCACGTGGCCAGGGTATGATTCTCTCCCCTTTCAGAGGAAGCCTCTCTGCCTTCTGCCCTTCTCCCCTCCTTCTCGGCCAGCTCTGCCAGCTCTTAAGGATCTGATTGCCCTGTGATTAAGGAGGATTGTTGGGGGTCTAACACACTGAGAGAGCAATGGGGAGAAGGCGATAAATATTTAATGAGAATTCAGCTTCGGAACCCAAAGGGGAGAAGGGAAATCAAAAGTCTTCACTGGAACCCCTATTGTTGGAGGACAAAGAAATGGTCTCGCACTGCTGTGAAAATGAGCCGCTGGCACCTCCGGCTGCTTGGAGAGGGGGGGAGCCTTAATGAATCACAGAGCAAAGAGCCCTTTCCTGGAAGGAATTATCCCCAGTGCTTTCTCTAATAACACTCCCAGGCCTCGTCCTGATGGATGTGGAGTTATGGCTCTGGAGGAAGGCTCTCGGGTCATGAGGTTGAGATTTATGCAGCATTCCTCACCACGGCTCCCCACCCCAGCCTGAGAGCAGAGCCGTCCAGCTGGGTTCGTGCAGTTTGCTGAGCCACACAGAGGGGCTCCTTGGGGCCTCGCACCGGGACAGACTCCGGGACAAAACTTTCCCAGAGGGAGCCTCAGGCATCGTAGACGCTGCATTAATGATGTTGGACGAGTCAATGAATGTCTCTATTCCTTAGAGGCCCAAACTCTGAAATAGAGATGATACTACCTGTGTTTCCCCGAAAATAAGACATCCTCCGAAAATAAGACCTACTGCATGGAAACATAAGACATCCCCTGAAAATAAGACCTAACATATCTTTGGGAGCAAAAAAATTAATATAAGACACTGTCTTATTTTCGGGGAAACAGGGTAGTACCTGCCTCATAATGCTGTTTGGGAAAATGTAATGAGATATAGTTTAAAGGCACTTAGAACGGTTGATATATAATTAGCACTCTGTCACTGTTAGCTCTTGTTTTTACTATTACCCCCCTTGTGGTGGGGAGAGGGATGATTTTGGAGGACGAAGGGGTTTGGAAGTGAGGTGGAAAACAGCTGCCATGGGAAGAGGTAGGAAAGTAGGTGATACAGGAAGATGCCAAGTCTTAGTAGTAGTAGTTGACCTGTATTAACGGTCCAAAGGATTTCTTGTTCATGACCTCACTGACCCTCATAGGAACCAATGATACGTACATCATTATTACCCCCATCCTCGGGCTGAGAGGTAGGGATCACTCCCGGGTCTGACTGACTGCAAAGCCTGCGATGGTCTTTCCCCAAGTCATCTCTGCTGCCCACTTCACGCCTTCCACGCATTTCAGTTGGGCCACTGGAGAATTATCATTGCAACTTCTTATGTTGGCCTTCTTCCCACCATGCCTTTTATGCATCCCTCAGTGCCACCATTGATATACTGACCTGGGCCCTCAATTCTGCTCTTCCCCAGATAAACCTAACCATGAGCATTGTTTTTTTTGTTTTTGTTTTTTTTAATATATTTTATTGATATTTTACAGAGAGGAAGGGAGAGAGATAGAGAGCCAGAAACATCAATGAAAGAGAAACATTGACCAGTTCCCTCTTGCACACCCCCTACTGGGGTTGTGCCCGCAACCAATGTACATGCCCTTGACCGGAATCGAACCCGGGACCCTTCAGTCCGCAGACCGATGCTCTACCACTGAGCCAAACTGGTTTCGGCACCATGAGCATTGTTCACACCACGTTGATAGGTGACTGACTGCCATGAGCTCCATCTCTCTTTGAGGTCTTGGAAAACTCTAGACATCAAATCTTCTCTTGTCCTTTCCCTTGGTCCTCAGAGGTGGTACCATCTCTGTCCTCCCGCCTCAGTTTCCCTCCTCAGTTATTCTGTTTCCATTTAGACCTGTCCTAAATCTTACCCTCATAACTGCTACTCGAGATATCTTTATCTTATATATCAGGGTCAAATTTCTGCCTGGGATCCCATTCTCAATTGTTTAAAATGATGGCACTACCATTTGTCTTGGTACTTTCCCCTACATGCATGCCCCAGATACTGCACTGGAGACTCTTGGATGGTGGAAAGCCAGGTAGAGCCTGAGGTCACCATGCATCACAGCCACCATGGATATAGCCTGTCATTGTTCCTCATTCCGCAACTTCATATTGCAAAGCCAATCAGCTCACTTGCCTTTCTCTGCTTTCTTCAGAGTTGGATGAGGAAGAGGTAATCACTGAGTAGGAGATAATTCACTCCTATTTGAGGCCTGATTTTCCTCTATCTAGTCCTTGTCTAGCTTCCTTTTACCTGTTTTAGGAAGTCTCCCTATATATCATCTCCATGTCCTCCTCATCTAGCTTTTTCCCCCAAGATTTCTTCTTTTTCCCTTCCATGGTCAAAAGTTGATTTGATATAGGAAGATGAAACACACTGATGTGTGTTCAGTGTCTTAAAAAATCTTGTCTCTTCTTGCCCAGCCAGTGTTGCTCAATGGTTGGGCATCAACCCATGGAACCAATAGGCCACCAGTTCCATTTCTGGTCAGGTTGTAGGCTCAGTTCCCAGTAGGGAGTGAGTAGGAACAGCTTATCGATGTTTCTCTCTCGACGTTTCTATCTCTATCCCTCTCCCATCTCTCTCTAAAATAAAATTCAAAAATCTTGTGTGTTCCTTCTCTTGTACACTCATTGTTCACAGACCAGCATCATTACATCACCAACACCAACAACGGTGCTCATGGTATATTGGGGTCCCAGTTCCCCATTTTCCTTGGGTTCACCAATCTCTTTGGGAAGGGGCTACCTCTATCAGCTGACCTGGCCTTTTGGTTATTGTCTGACTGTCACAGGTGGTCTTCAAGCTAAATATCTAATGAGAGGTCCTTCCCTGTGAGTGTGGCTTGTCTCTCCCCCCTTCCCCTCCGGACCTGCGTGGTTCAGGGTTCAGGTTCAGGAGGAGGCTGCACACCGATGAAAGAGACTAGACAACAGAATATAAATTTGGGAACTGAGGGCTGGGAGGAAGCCCAAGAGAGGATTCAGCTTTGCTGGGATCTTACTATCCCTTATATTCAGGTTTGGGATACACCCATAGCCCTTAGGCAGGCAATTCTAGTAACTATCTTATCAGTAAGGATTTACATGATTCTTTGGTAGGGAAGTTGCTTCAGCTTCATTGTCTCAATTAGATAGGAAGTGGTTGGCTCTGACCTTTCAGAGCTTCAAGGTTGACCAGCCTTCCAGGTTCTTTGTCCATACCTTTCTGCCAGTGAGGACTAGGGTCGGCTTCAGACACTTTTCACCACCAGAACTACAAACATTAAGTCAATAAATGACTTAATGGACAAGTGAATGCACTACTAGTGAATGCACGCACACAGAGTCTTTGCTAACATGGTCTGCTCAGCGTCAGGGGGACCACTGAGTGCTATCCTTTGGGGAGGAATAACAGCTTGAGGGTCTCACAAGTGAACAGATGGGAGATTTGGGGGGACAGATGCAGGGCCAGGAAGGCCAGAATTAAGAGGTTCAGGCCTCCTGGCTGCTGGTGGCATTCAAGGTGGTTGCAATCATACTCCCTTGCCAGAATTTCTGCGAGGCAAGAGGGTACATTTCTGAGTCTCCCTCCCCTTTTCCCCCCAACGCTCATTGGCAGTTCCCTGAAGGGACATATGGAGCTAGTCCAGGTGGGCCAGGAGCCCGTATGGTGCTCAACCTTTGTTTCCACTGCAGCAGCTGGCTGATTGCTGTGGGTTGAAGGGGTTTATGGTGACCCTGTTAATTGATGCACCAAACAACCCAGCAAAAGGTAAACTGATAGCACAGGAAACCTTAGTCTGCAGTGCACCTTCTGTTACCTGTTCTAAACCCGAACTAACAATGCTTCTTCCCCAGTGAGCACCAGCAGGCGAACAGTTAAGCACTGTGGAGCGTGTTTCTCTCCAGGAGGGCAGGTCTGCGTGTGATTGAACATTCCATCATCATTTGCCATCTTCAAATTGCCCAGGAGAAACCCCCAACATCTAGATGCGGTGTTAGAACAAAGAGGGCTGGTTACTTTGCATCGCAGGCGATGGGCAGAAAAACCCGAGCAGAGGCATTAGGATAAATGGGATGAGCGGAGGCATGAGAGAGAGGGAGACTTTGCATAGGCTGCTTTTGGTGGTGATTTTTCTTTTTCAGGTGGAAAGGCCATATTTTGTGTTGTGGGGAAGAGCAGAGTCAAGAAATGTGGTTTGGAATCCCAATTTCCTTTGACGAATACAGCCTTCACCCCAGCACCTTTCTGCAGGTCTGTGACAATGCAAGGGTATGTGGCACATACAGATAGTCCAGGAATGATCTTTTCACTGCCTGATAAGCTGGAGTAGACTCTTCCTTTTAGAGATAACGTATTTCCAATCATTCTCCATGATTCTGTTTTCTTTTCTTTTGGTTAGCCATGACCTGGTGCTATGGGTTTTCTGGCCATTACTTATTCAATCCTAGCAAATAATCCTGAAAATATATATGAGCATGCCTATCTTACAAATGAGAAAACAGAGGCCCAGAAACTGAAATTGCTTACATTGGTCGAAGGGTCAGTATATTTTTAAAAATATGGTTTTATTGATTTTAGAGAGAGGAAGGGAGAAGACAGAAACATCATTGATCAGCTGCCTCCTGCACAATCCCTACGGTGATGGAGCCTGCAACCCAGGCGTATGCCCTGACTGAGAATCAAACCCACGACTTTTTGGTTTATGGGCTGATGCTTAACCTTTGAGCCACACTGGCTGGGCGGGTATTTTTGAGCTGGGGTTCCACAACATGGCGATTTAATTTAAGGGGTAGGTGAGTCATCAAGGGCGTTGGATACCCACCGGGTTGAATTCTGCTGCTACCAACTCCTTGCTGTTAGGCAACTTCTCCAAGGCTTAGTTCTCTCACGTGTAAAATCGAGATCATGAAAGCCCCTTCCTCACCGTTTTGTGGTGATTAAATAAAGTAATTCCTGCAGTGCACTAAGTAAAGACCCTGGCACACAGTCAATGCCAATGAGTGGTTATTATTGGCTTCCCCTCACTCTATGGGCTGCCTACAGCCTTTGTTACTAGACCTACCCTCTACCGCATAGACCCGGGATTGCAGAGTCTAAGTATAGATGACCAGTTAGGAGACAAGGCCGATTTTCCCTGAGAGACATGATAAAGCCAAGGTGGTGGGAAATAAGAGAAAGGGATAGCGTCCAAGGAGACTTAGGTGGAAAGGGGAAGACTCATGGCATTGCTCACGGGGTGATGTATAAGAGGGAGGAGTCAAGGACAACTCCCAAGTTGCTGGTTGGCTGGTTTGTCCTTAACCAACATGGCTAAACAGCTGGAGGAAAAAGCAATAGCGGCATGTCTGTGGAGACCTCTTAGCTAGAAGGGCATGCATCCAAGAACCATCGTCTTGCGGAAATATTAATCAATAATTCTACCCCTAACTGAACTTCTGTTTTTATTATAAATAGAGAACAATGAGAATCTGGCATCCAGCTCAGGTAGAAATGGCTCTTAGAGTGAGAGACTCGGGAGAAAGCACCGTGGCCCCAGGAGTTCACCTCATCACACTCTCTTTGTTCCTGGAGCCTGTAGGCTCAATGTTCCTGTGTAACACAAAGAAATTATTTTTAAAAATATGTTTTTATTGAGTTTTAGAGAGAGAGAGAGGGGAAGGGATAGGGATAGAGAGATAGAAACATCGATGAGAGAGAAACGTTATCGATAGGCATCCCAGGCATATGCCCTGACCGGGAATCAACCAGTGACCTCTTGGTTCATGGGTCGACACTCAACCACTGAGTCATACCGACCGGGCAACAAGAAAATGTTACCACAAAGTTCTCAGGTACCAGTCTGCAAAAGCCTCGATATAATTATATTAAATTCACTGTTGCGAACAAAGTCAAGGTGTAAATCGGGCTTGGTCAGAGCTGCCTTCTAATAATAAAAGCAGCCACTGTCTGCCTGCCTCCTTTGCCTAGAGGTGACCATGAATCAAAGCCCTGTCGTGGATCTGAAACTTAAAAATGATGCCGAACTCTGAGCAGGCTGAATGGATGGGGAAGCGCGGAACCATTTTTTTTCAAGTCAAGAATTTCTCAAGGGAGGGTTTTCCCAAGAGCCCCCAGTGTGGGCCACTGTTCCAGGGAGGCACATGATTGGCATCTGTAGGCCAAAGACTCGGGATTTGCATCTTTAGGGCAAAGGTGCTGCGCAGGGAAACGCTTCATTTTTCTTGAGCAGTAAAAATATTGCGGCGGAAGTCAGCACCTGGGGGACCCCTGCGCCTCAGGGCAGAGCGATTCTGTTGAAGGATGGAGGGCTAACAGGCAATAGGCATCGACCCTGTGCCATTGGCTACAGGTGTGGGGTTCTCAGAGTCATTCTTTTTTTTTAAAGTATATTTTTTATTGATATTTTACAGTGAGGAAGGGAGAGAGATAGAGAGCTAGAAATGTCAATGAGAGAGAAACATCGACCAGCTGCCTCTTGCACACCCCCTACTGGGGATGCGCCCGCAACCAAGGTACATTCCCTTGACCGGAATCAAACCCGGGACCTTTCATTTCGCAGACCGATGCTCTACCACTGAGCCAAATCAGTTTCGGCTCTTTTTTTTTTTTTAATAAAATATATTTTATTGATATTTTACAGAGAGGAAGGGAGAGAGATAGAGAGCTAGAAACATCGATGAGAGAGGAACATCGACCAGCTGCCTCTTGCACACCCCCTACCGGGGATGCGCCTGCAACCAAGGTACATGCCCTTGACCGGAATCGAACCTGGGACCTTTCAGTCCACAGACCGACGCTCTACCACTGAGCCTTGAAATCATATATATATATATATATTCTTATTGATTTCAAGGAGGAAGGGAGAAGGAGAGGGAGATAGAAACATCAGTGAGAAGAGAGAATCACTGACTGGCTGTCTCCTGCACAGTCCACCCTATAGATCCAGGCAACAACCTGGGCATGCGCCCTGACTGGGGATCCAACTGTGACCTCCTGGTTCATAGGTCGACATGCAACCACTGAGCCACACCGGCTGGACACAACACTTACTTATCAATCCTCTACAAAATGCCATGCACTGATACCGGCACTGGGGACATAGGACCTAGCTCTCATGGAACTTACATATTTGGGGGCCCAGGGGATCATGCTAGTGGCTAAATTGCAGCCTTTGCCTTCCTTGGGCTCAACACCCGAGGGATGCTGGGGTTTCTGGTGAGAGCAAGGGGAGAAGGCCACCTTTGCCATTGCGAGCCCAGGCTTTGGAGTTTGATACTCGGGGTTCGAGTTCTGGATGGTCCTCTTAACTTGCTCGCTGCTCGTGGGAAATGTGCCTTCATTCTCTGAGCCTCCAGAGCTCGCACGGAGGACCATTACCAAAACGCACGTGAACTGATCTGGGGAACAAGCTAAGGCACATACGAGCTGCATACGATGTACTACATACGTTAGAGACGCAGTTATTAGCCTGAAGCTATTTCTTTCACCTTTCTGAACCTCCGTCTTTTTAGCTGTGAAACGGGAACACTCACACCTTCCGTAGCATCATTGTAATTATTAAACAAAGCTTAACGCGCTAACCCCTCTGGAATCGGTGTCATTTGCCCCCTCTCTGGACAGCGGAGGAAAAGTGTAGAAGGGGATTTTTTAAAAAGTCTGCCCACTGGGGAATTCTTTTAAACATCGCCTCCCAGGGTGTCGCTGAAGACATATTTTGATGAGGACATAAACAATCCACGGAGCAAGAACTTGTATTTCCCTTGCGGGAAGGGTTATCCAAAAATCTAACGGGAGCGGCATTGCTGCAGACATTCTGGGCACGTCCGCTCGGAGAGGAGCGCGGCATAATAAAAAGCACTCCCGGGGGTGGTGGTGGTGGTGGGGTGGGTGCAGGGTTTTCTTTTAGAGGATGGGAAGGGCTGTTTTCTGACACATGTACCTGTTTCTCGGAAGATATTAAGTGACTCCCACTTCCATTTCCAAGAAAGCAAGAGGGGCCCTTTTAGCAGATACCATTTATGAGTTGGAGATTTCTTTCTTTTTTTTAATCTAATGAATCCTGTGGCAGATGGGCCATTCCTAGCTGGAGCCAAAGCCAGAACCCACTGGGGGTCTTAGGGGGCTGCCCTCCCCCAGGCCCCGCTGTCATCACTGGGTCCCAGCTACTGCGGGGTGATGAATGATGTGGGGTCACCATGTGTGTGTCTCTCTGGTACGTACCTCTCTCCTGCCTCTGCCTCTCCGTCTCTGACCTGTCTGCATCTCTCCGTGCTGTCTACTCTTCCCTCCTCTCTCTGCCCGGCCTCCGGTGCCTCTTCTTTCTTCCATCCCCAGCTCGTGGTGTCTGACTCGGTGTCTGTATCTCAGCCTGTAACTTTCTGTTTCTGACTCCGTCTCCCATCTCTCTGGGCTGTTGGCAGTCTTTTCTTTCTGCTCATCTCCTCTGTTCTTCCCGCATTCTTTCTCTGCCTCTGTCTTGTTTTTCCTCTGGGAACTTTCTCTCTGCCTCTTCCCCTCTCTCTCTCTCTCTCTCTCTCTCTCTCTTTTCCTTTCACTGTACTTTGTGTAGATTCCTCCTCCTCTCTCTTGCTCTCTCCCTCTGTCTGCATCTCTGTGTCTGTCTCCCATGCCCTCTCTACCCATCTCTTTCTGTTTCTGTCTATGTTTCAGATTTGTTTTTCTTTTTTAGTCTCTCTCTCACACCCCCTCTCTCTGTATATTCTTTATATCTTGCCCTGAACCCTCCCCTGCCCCCATTTCTCATGGTTATGCCACATTTCATTTCTCTCCTTTCTCAGACACACACACATACACTCACACACACACACTCACGTTCCCTTCCTGCTTTCTGACATCCGGGACCTCTCCGAGGGGAGCAGGCTGTAAATTTAAAGGGACTCAGTGACACCCCCAGCCCAGTGGGTGTTGCTTGGTTTATGGTGACTTTGTCACAGACACTATTTCACTCCAGCAGCTTCTTTCTGGTTGAGCCGGCATTGAGCTCAGTGCCCGGACATCCGAAATGTTAGCTGCTCCTTTCCCACCAGGTTTCCCAAACCCCCAGGCCCAGCGCCCAGGGGTACTGCTCAGAGGCCTCAGTGGGGACTCTCCTCGGACTCATGGTACTGCGAGACCCCCAAACCACATCCAGCGCTGGACTTAATTAAGGCAAATGGAATTTAGGTGGAAAGAATAAAAAAGCAGAAGTGAAAGAAAGCCTTTATTTGTTTATTTATTTTTTTAAATATTTTGTTGTTTTTTACAGAGAGGAAGAGAGAGGGACAGTTAGAAACATTGATGAGAGAGAAACATTGATCAGCTGCCTCTTGCACACCCCCTACTGGGGACGTGCCCGCAACCAAGGTACATGCCCTTGACCGGAATCGAACCCGGGACCCTTGAGTCCGAAAGCCAATGCCCTATCCACTGAGCCAAACCGGTTTCGGCGAGCCTTTATTTTTAAAAGGGGGTGAGTGGGTGGTGCCCGGCCCAAGAAGATGAGCTGCCTGTGGCTGGCTACTCCCTGGGGGACCACAGTGATAAACGCAGGGGGGGGGAGAGGGGGTCTTGATCCTCTTATCTGGGTGCCTCAAGGGACTCCCCTGCCTTTCCCCTTTGATTACTGGGCCTGAGAGTCTCTAATTAGGTGCGCTGTCTGGTTAATGAAGGAAAACACCCAAGCCTCGCTTGGTTCAAACTTCGTTAGAAATCAAAACAACTACTGCATTTCTGATGCATTCTATCTAATAATAGCATATGTGAGATACTTCTAGTAGATATGTTAGGTAAAATATACTAGGTGTATTAGGTATGATTAGAATTATAAGTGTTGATGTTTATTGTGTTAGATAATTTGCTGGTGGGGATTACTCAGGTTCCCAACAGCACTCTTAATAACTGTTTTACTGTTAATCCCATTCTAGCAGTGAGAAATCTGAGATCTAAGGAGACACAGTGACTCACCCAAGACTACACTGCTAATAAAATTCAGAAATGGGGACCCAAACCCCGTTCTACATATGGAGGGAGGCTGACATCATTATCTGTTACACCATTTCTATCTCTATTAGACTGAGCTGTCTAGACTATAACTATTAGACTCTCTAATGAATTATTTTTTTATCTTAAGAATAATCCATTCCTATTTAAAAAACATTTCCACTGCCACTCTAGGCTACTATCACCTCTGGATTTTGCAGTATCCTAACTGGTCTCCCGTTTCATCTCTCATCTCCTCTATTTTCTTAAAGGTTTATTCAAACTACTGATTCTAGATGATGTTTTCCAATCCATACCTGTGAGTCTAAGGAACATTCTCTCACTCTCTTCTTTTTAAAAGGTAAGTTTTATTGATTTCAGAGAGAGGAAGGAAGAGGGATATATATATATATATATATATATATATATATATATATATAAACATCAATGATGAGAGAGAATCACTGATCGGCTGCCTCCTGAACACCTGCTACTGGGGATCAAGCCTGCAACACTGGCATGTGCCCTTACCTGGCAATCAAACCATGACCTCCTGGTTCATGGGTCAAAGCTCAACCACTGAGCAATACTGTTCAGGCAAGGAAAAGTCTCATTAATGTGTGATATTTCTCTCAGGGTTATGACCAGTCATAAGCTTCTTGGTCCTCAGCCTGCTCCACAGAGTGTTCTCTCTCTCCCTCTCTCTCTCTCTCTCTCTCTCTCTCTCTCTCTCTCTCTCTCTCTCTCCTCTGCTAATCTCACCAGGCTTTGCTCACCTCCCTGAGAAGTATCCCCTCCAGGACTCTGGGTCTAGGATTTCATCTTCACAGGTAAAAGCCACTGACTTGCAGATTGTATGGATGTATGGGGTCTGAAATAATCTGAGAAATAAAATTAAGAAGCTTCTCTATGGCTTAACTCAGTCTCTGCTTAAAAAGCCCCACTGATAACACATTTAATATCTGTCCAAATGGTGCCTTTTATCTGGAGACATCAATGTACATTCACATTAAAACATAGCTGACAATTCTCCAATGTTCTTGGTGTGCTAGCCACTCTGTGAATACTGTATCTCCGTTAGTCCTCCCCCAAGTCCTGCAAGAAGCTGTTAATAAACCCGTTTTATAGGTGAGGAAACTGATAATCGTACAGGCCAAGTGAGTTGGCCAAGGCCCCAGGGTTACTAAGTGGCAGTGGTTGGAATTGAACCTGGGGCCAGAGCATGCTTTCCATTCTGAGATACTTTCGGAATGAGCTCTGACCTCCATGAGCCATTGCTCCTGGGACGGGCTCTGCCTCTCTGCTTCTGCAGCTGCTGTTGCAGACCTCAGCGCGGGCCACTCGGCCTTAGGTCTGCCTCCCCACAGGACGGGCACTGCTGGTGGGCAGCGCCCCTTGCAGACCCGTCTGCAGTGGTCACAGGCCCTCCCCAGCTAGGTAAACATATGTGCCTATTGATGCATGCTAGACTAGCACTGAGGTCAGCGCCAACGCCTCTACAGATGCTAGAAACAGACAAACGAGCCGAGAAATCCCAACAGGGCTTTCCATCTCGAAGATAAGCAGAGCTCCGAAGACCCAGCCTCAGGTCCGGTTTTGCCAAAACCAAAACGTGAGGCTCCAATAAAGGCCAGTTTCCCTGGGTTTGGATTCCACGGGGACACATCGCTGCATAATGACTACCTATTAGAAAATTCCCCATTCAATCCTTAAGAGCTGTCCTGCGAAACGGGGACCGTTATTCCTACTTTAGAGACCCAATCAAATAAAAACACCGGGGTGACAGTTATCCCAGGGAAGACGCCTCCCTCTCAGCACCGCTGTTTCCACTGATGAGATAGTAACCAGGGATGCGCTTTTGCCCTTGGAAGGAGTGGGCCGGTCAGACACCGCTGTTACACCGAACCCGTCATTGAAAGAGTGGTTGTTTGTGACCTTGACTTGGTCTTTCAGCATGTTTTTTTTAAAAAAATATTTTATCGATTTTTTTACAGAGAGGAAGAGAGAGGGATAGAGAGTTAGAAACATCGATGAAAGAGAATCATCTATCAGCTGCCTCCTGCACACCCCCTCCTGGGGATGTGCCCACAACCAAGGTACATGCCCCCTGACCAGAATCGAACCTGGGACCCTTCAGTCCGCAGGCCAACGCTCTATCCACTGAGCCAAACTGGTTTCAGGGTCCTTCAGCATCTTAATTAGAAGTTGACCACCACGGTGTTGGGGGAGGCACAGGGATGCTGAGATGCATTTGGACCCAGGTACTGTGAATGTGTATAGGTGCGGGTTCTAGGGAAACCATTCCAGGGCACGCGGTCCAGGCTCCCCAAGACTGTAAGCCAGTTTTCCTCTTCGTCAGTGAGAGGCAGAGATGGTGGGGTCTGAGCGGGGACCCCTGTCTCCATCCACCAAGCTCTGGCAAGGCCTGGCTCGGAGCACCCGCTCTCGTAGCAACTTGCTTATGCACAAGAAACCAATGAGCCTTCCCGGGGCATTTTTTCTCGCAGCTTTCCCAGCCTGGCTATTGGCTTTCTGTCACTTCTTTCAGGCCTGATTAACACGGTATAAAATTGAGGGCTTCTCAGCCATTCTTCAAAGGGGGGGGACTCAGTTTTCTTCGCTCTCGCTCTGAAATAAGAAATTGCACTCCCTCGGTATGAATGGAGGAGGCTGGGGGTGCAGGGAGATGGGGATCAATACATAGAAAGGAGGCAGGCGCTGAAATAGCAACGGATGCTCAGGCTGAGCTGCTGGGTCCTAGAAGCCAGGGGGAGGCGGAGGGCACGGCCAGGGATGTGTTTCTCGGCCTGCCAGTGGAGGGCAAGCTGGCAGCTCAGGCCCCGGAGGGTGGGCGTTGGCATAGCGGTCATCGTTACTGGGCACATCCCCACGTGCTGTGCTTAGTGTCCGGCATGATGATCTCTTTCAGTCTCCCCCAAAACATTACACGATGAGCGCTAGCCTTGTGCCTACTTTGCGGATGATGGAAACTGAGGCTCAGAGGGCTCAGTGCGTTGCCCGAGGTAGCATCACTGGGGAGGGATGGGGCAGTCATAAATCCCAGGCGATCCGAAGCCAGAGCTCGTCTCTTCATTAACACCCTCTAATGCATCTAGGGTTGAAGCCAGAGGTGCTTCCTAATTGGACCTATTAGCCCAACCTATTGTTCTGGGAGATGGATGGGGGAAATCTGGAAGACTCTATGAGAGCGGCTTCCTTTGGGGCTCGGAAGCAGTCTCTCTCACTGATGGAAGTCTAAATTCAGATGTTCCCACAGGGGCGAGCATGGTGTAGGGGAAACAGCACGGAGAGAGGGAGGACTCCATTTGAATGCCAGCTCCATTCACTGCTCTGGGACTGAGAGCCAATAGCTTGACCTCTCAAAGCCCCAATTTCCTGACCCTTGAAATGAGGATGGTGATACCTATCTTCCAGCAAAGCTCCTGGCCCCATTACAGGTGATTAATATCTGTGGGCTCCCTTCTCTCTTCCTGGGGGCCTAGATCCCCTGCGGTCTCTGAACGTATCCACGAGTCTATCCTCCACTCTCCGCTTCTTGGGGGCCTGGCAGGAGGCAGGCAAACACCTGTGGGAGATCACACGCAGAGCTGAGGGTCTTTGCTTTGGGTTGGAATGGCATCAGTGGCTGCATCCTGCTGAAGGGAAACTCCACTTAGTAGACAGGAGGGCTGATGATGAGATATTTCGGCAGGGAAATGCATTTATTTTGTAAGGGAAGTTTTCCAACATCAAATTTGCAGGGCACACGGTAGAGAAAAGTTCCTGGTGGAACGTTCTGTGAACCTGTGCACTGGAGATTTCTCACCTTTTCACACTGGTCCTTCTGCCCTTCTCACGCCTCCCAGCTCCTGCCTCCTCCCCTCAGAGCCCCAGGCTAGACATGTGGTAGCTACGGGACCTCCTCCCCATACTGACTTAGCCAACCTGCCTCCTTAGAGCAGAAGTGAGAGAAAATCCACCTACGAAGTAAATGACCTTAAAAACCTACCTTTTTTTCTGAATTCAAATGTAGTCACATGGACCGTTTGGCTTAACATGTTCAAAAGGGCAGCATGAGACCAGATTAAGGTCTGCCCATTGACTGACGAATCTTTGGTGAAGGTTGCTGGCAAGACAGGAGTGACACAGTCCTAAAAGATCTGACCTTTGACCCACGCCTAAGTTGTTCATCATGAGGACATCTGCCTCTACCGAGGAGTTCTCAGCCCTGATAGCACATTAGGGTCAACTGGGAAGCACAGGCAAATCCCCACACTCAAGCCTGTCACCAGATCACATAAATCACTCTCTAGGGGTGGGACGTGGGCATCGGCATTTTTGTTTAACTCCCCCAAGTGACACCGATTTATTGCTAAGATTGAGAACTACCATTTTATGGAAAAAGAACTCAATCAAACAGTTCGGGGGGGGGGGGGGTGTTTGTCCTAAACCCCAGCTCTTAGCCCTTCCTCATGTGCCTATAATTAAATTGCCTGCCAACACTGTCCCCCTAAGACCTTGACTGAGTTTTCAGGTGCCTTCATTTCTAAGGTTGAGCATCTGAGGCTGAAAACTGGCTGGCCAGGGATCTGTATGCTCCCTGACAACAATGCAACAGCTCTTCTTGGCATGTTGGAGCTTAAAGAGCTGAAAGATAAAGACCTCACATTAAGCTAAGGGCCCCACTCTCTCTCCTCCAGTCTCCCCAGGCTGATAAATAATGGATAATGAAGAACAGCGTGATTACATGCATAAAGCACTTGGCATCTGCCTCCAAGACAGCACTTTCCATCTCATCTGAGGTCCGGTTCAGCATCAGATCTGTTTGGTGGTGAAGCCAGGCCCTTTTGGTGGATTCATTGATGCTGCCAAGTTATTCAATGGGAAAAAAAGGAAGTCATTCAACTCTAGAATCAACTGCAGTGATGGTTTTTTACATGGCCAAAGGATTGGTTAGCATGGATGCAGTCTCTCTTCCTCTTTTTTTAGCACCAGTATCTACCTATTTTTTAGGAGAAGAGCAGTAGACTTCTCAGAGAGTCCATCTAAATTCAGCTTCTTGCCTGGCCCATGTGCCTCAGTGATTGAGCATTGATCTATGAACCAGGAGGTCACGGTTCAATTACTGGTCAGGGCACATACCTAGGTTATGGGCTCAATCCCCAGTGTGGGGCACGCAAGAGGCAGCCAATCAATGACTCTCTCTCATCATTAGTGTGTCTATTGCTCCCTCCCCTTGCTCTCTGAAATAAATAAAAATATATTTTAAAAAATAAATAAAATTATATTTCTTACTAGTAGCAATCTCCTATTGTCTTTCTCTTTATGGCATGCATCCCAACCATCAAAACTTGTATGTTTAATTGTTCTTGGGCTTCTCCTGCTAGAGTTTAAACTTCACACAGCTGACATGATTTCTGCTTTGTATTTCTTCAGCCTAACACAGTACCTAGCATATGGCAGACACGCAAATATTAGCTGAATGGATGCTGGATGTACTACATGTAACACCTGCTCTCTATAGAGTTTCAGGCTATGTTTTGCTTTATTAGGTACAGATTCTTTATGCTTTTTGCAGAAATTGGGGCCTTTCAAATGGTGAAGAGGCACCACTGCAAAGTGGGGAACAGCCTCACAGCTACTGGGGCATCTAGCCTTGGAGAAGTCACATCCTCAGCTCTGTGGACAAAAGAGGAATTCCATTCCAACCCCTTTGATCATGTGAATGCCCTGGCAAGAAAATGTGCCAGAGGAGGCAGACCCATCAGTGAGCCTGGCATGCAGTCGTGGACATATTCTCCCATTGGATATGGAAGAACTGAGAGCTCAAATGCATAGTATGGCATGGGTTTTTGGGTCATTTACTTAACCTCTCCCGGTCTAAGTTGCCATATTTAAAAAAATATAATGCCCACGTTTAAAATTATGCTTCATTAGCACCCTTCTGAACACAATGTTTCACAAAGTATGTTCCACAGAGAACTAACTTTTCCAATGCTTTATGGGTAAATCTTCTATTTTGAAACAAATTTAAGAAACACCATCTAGTCTACATCTCTTGATCTGGTCAAGATTTAAAAAGTATGGAGCATCTACCAAATATCACACATTGAATAGATCAATTGGTCAATGAACAGAATATAAATAAATCCATGTCCTCATAGAGCTTATATGTTACTAAGGGGACACAGATAATAAATAAAACAAGAAAATACATAATATGCTAGAGGATGATAGTTAATGCTTTGAAGAAAAATATAGCAAGGAAAGCGGCTAGAAAGGAGGGAGTAAACAGAAGGGAACATTTATTTCTGTCATCATTTCTATAGAATTCCAGGGGAGGCTCTGATTGGCTAGACGGGTTCCTATGCCCACCCCTTGGACTAACTGCTGTTAAAGAAAGTTCATGGACTATATGATTAGCCAGGTTTGGTTGTGTATTCACTCTTGTGGATTAGAATACAGAGCTGGCTTTTAAAAGGAATAGGAAGACAGAATTTACAGGATTACAATATCAACTGGGGTACCACAGTCCAATAGATCTCTCCTGGAAGACCAACTGGTTTTTTGTTTGTTTGTTTGTTTGTTTGTTTGTTTTTGTGTGTGTGTATATGTTTTTTTTAATGAATCAAGAATTCTGAGAAAACCTATAGTAAATAAATGTATATAGCTTCACTTAATCCTATAGTTCCCCAGTGCAGTTAGCCACATGCTTTTGTTTGTATCATACCTATTCCCGACAGTGCACACTTTGATAAACAACGAGCTATAAACTTAAATGATTTAACCAATGCTCCATCCGCAGTTCATACAATCTCATTATTAATAAATCAAGCGTGAGAAAAATGTAAAAGGATTTGTTAGACTCAAAGAGTTTCATTCCTACTATTTTTTACTTCTTCTAGCAAAAGCATATCTTGGTATATAAGTAAGTGTCATTCCTCCGATACAATGAGACATTTGAAAGAGTTAGCTTCACAAGCAGAGGGGACTCGTGGTTCAGCCAAAGATATGCAAAAAAGAGAAAAAAAAGGAATGAAGCAGAAGTGGGAGCACTGAGTTTTAAAGTGAGAAGAAGCCTTACAAACCACCAGTTGTCCAGGTCAAATTAGTCCAGTTTAATGAGAAACTTTCATGATGTTTTATAAAGATGTTTTCGAAATCACAACCCTGTAAAATGTCATGTCATAGTCCCGGTGACTTGGGAAAATGTCATGAAGTAAGTTATACCAGTGGGGTTCTTAATGCTTCCAATAAAAGTCTCTCCTGGAGAGGAGAGCGGATATTTACAATTGCTGTTGAGCCATAGGTTACAAAACATAAAAGAGCTGTTTGAATGGCAGAAGCAGAAGAACCCAAACTATTCACAGCAGCTGTCAGTGTCGGTGGGTAAGGTCCAGCACTGACCTCATTACCAAGTCACTGCTTCACTCCAGCAAGTCATTTCTCCCTCTAGGAACCCTGGATTCTTTCTCAGTGGGTGCTGGGGCAGCAAATAATGAACACCTGAGGTTTAGAAAGAAAGGTCAGTGGATTTGATGACTAAGGGACCGCCTCGTATTACTTTTCTTCCGGCAAGTTTCTCTGGCTCTGGCCTTCTTTTATTTCAAAATTCTATGAATAACCATTTAAAAAATATATTAAAATGCATGAGTAAACAGTACTCCATTTCTCAGCTTAGAAATAACCACTATTAAACTTTCAGTGAAGTGTTCATTTCTATGAACACTTTTTAGGTTTTTGTTCATGCGGATAGGCAGGTAAGGGTACCGTGTGTCTTGTGTGTTAATAAAATGCAGTTCTGTCTAGGATGTAACTTAGTTTTAGATCACAAACATTTCCCCACATCAACAGAAAGTCTTCAGAGGCATCATTTTAATTGCTACATAATATTCCATCTACTAAATGCCTTGTAATTTAGTCATCATGCTACTACATTGGAAATGCATGTTGCACCCACATCCCCATGTTGTTGTTGTTTTGTTTTCTTTACCACTATAAATAAAACTGATATAAAATGTTGCACATAGGACTTCAGAAAATATAATTTCGCCCCCACAGGAATGTCAACATTTTAGATGAAAACATAAGGGCTAGTGCATGTTTCTTCCCCGTCATTGTGAAAGAGCTAAAAAGAGCAAGAGGACAGTGTCTCCACCACCGTGTCTACTATTGTGATGTTGCGGAAGAGGGTTTTCTTTAAATTGTTGGAGGGAGACATTTCAAGAGAGTCTAAACCGGAAATCACTCTTTCTCCACCAAAACACAGGGGGAAAGCAACCATCAAACAAAGTCATCAGGAGGGATGAAGATCTTGGCATCACTGCAAGGAAAAGAAAATGGTGAACTTAGGGTATTGATGAAGGCAACTGGCCACATTCAATGACTAACGGTCTTGAGGGCCCTCTAAGAACAGAAAATAGAACAACTAAAGAGGGGGTAGGAGCAGTTAATTCCAATCAATCCGTTCCCACCCATGATTTGTGGAGGTTTTTTTTTTTTTTTTTTTTTTTTTTTTTTTTTTTCTCAATGATGCTAAACTAAGAATACAGTCTATACCCAATAATGGAGATTTTGTGATAGAGCCTCAGAATGTAATCATGCATATATATGTTTGCACCCATACACATATTTTTTTCTTTTCTTTTTTTTAAATATATTTTATTGATATTTTACAGAGAGGAAGGGAGAGGGATAGAGAGCTAGAAACGTCAATGAGAGAGAAACATCGATCAGCTGCCTCTTGCACACCCCCTACTGGGGATGTGCCTGCAACCAATGTACATGCCCTTGACCGGAATCGAACCCGGGACCTTTCAGTCCACAGATATATGCTCTACCACTGAGCCAAACCGGTTTCGGCCACATATTTTTTTTTCTGAGTCACGTTTTTCCTCTGTAAAGTTCTAGTAAGATTTCAGTAAAGACAGGAATGCAGTTCCCTTTTCTGCTAGACAAGTGTGGCACCTGGACTAATCCTGCCAGCAACTTAGGCTTATTTCAAAACCAGGCCAAGCCACGCTGACAACTGCTATGAAAGTGCACCAACAACACCCCTGGGAAAGGTTCACTGTGTTAACTTCTCCACAGCAGGTCATGACGTTGGTTCTTAAAGCATGTGGAAGCTATCCATTTAGCTCTTTGTTTCTCTGGGATGCCCCCTTTCTTAAAATGGAAGCGATGGCCATCTTAGCCTCCCCATCTTCAGTCAATACCATACAGATGCATGGGCCATTCTGCATCCTGGTGTTTTAAAAGACTGTCATTGTGGAAAATGGGGCACCGAACTTTGAGGTGAGGATCACTTGCCCACTGTTCCCAATTGAGCCAGAGAAGAACCAAGTTAATTATCTTGGAGAAGCAATTCCCAGATTCTTCTTTTCTCAGGAAGGATATGTTTCTCCCCCCCAGTGGGGGTGATTTAGATGGGTAGCTGACCATTTAGTGTGCACTAACTAAAAGATACCATGTGCAATGAAATCTAATTTTATGCCCCGCTGTTGGGGTAACATAAGCTCTGTTTCCCTGAACTGAGGGTGGAAGGCGTCAGAGTGGCGACCTGGCCCATTTCCCATTCATCCCATCCGTGTCGAGGGGATGGAATGAGGAGGGAGAATTGACCTATGGGAACCCCTGGCTCGGTGCCCTCCGAAGTCGGGGTGTTAGTTTTCAGGCTCTGCCAGACACCATGGCCAAGGCCAAGGGTGCTCCGTCAAATCTATCCATTTCAATTAAAGGCCAGAGAGTGGGGAAGTAAAATAATCAATTTTGCAAGCTGAACTCAATCATCCTGTCAACACTTTATCTTTGCTCCGGATGTACTTGTGCAGGATATGACTCTCATGGCATTATTCACCGATGACACTTCTAGTTAGAAATTGATCAAAGCTACTTTGTAAAAGTCATCAAGCTAAGGGAAAGTGGCAAAGTTTTATATGTATATGCATATGTGTGTGTGTGTGTGTGTGTGTGTGTGTGTGTGTGTGTGTAATATGGGTGTGGGGTGTGCAAAATGTCTTTATGCTAAGGAGCTTCTTATTTTTTCACTGAAAGGTTTCCGTGATCAAATGCCAAGCTCTAATGACAAATCAGCTAAATTGTTTCTTAATGGATAGCCAATCAAATTTCTTGATTACCATCTCTTTCACATACCCCATAAATATATGGACTTTTATTAATGCCCTTTCCTTTAACAGTGATGCTTTCAACAATTTACTGTCTCTCAATGCAATGTTTTGGTTATTTATTGAGTAACTATGTTGTGAGAGTCAGTGCATTTGGAGAGGTCCATATATTATCTGGTTTGCTCCTTAAATCTTTGGAATACACATAAATTCTAATATGCAACTGTAGCTCAACTTATTTTTTATGTACTTACGCATTATTTATTTATTTATCTATCTATCTATCTACCCCACTCTGTTGTTATTACTTTTTTATATTGTACTCACTGAGGTGATAGATTCACTGATGGTAAGGACTGGGTCTCCTTTACCACTCTCGCTTTAGCATCTGGCAGTGTGTGTGAAACTGAGTAAGTGTTTTGAGTAAATTCCTAAGTTATAATATCATTGTTGCCCCATTATATGAGTCAATTGCCTGGTGCTTAATCCATTTAAGTAACCTGACCAGATGCCACACGGCTTCTAAGTGTGAGAGCTGGGATTTGACCCTGGCTTGGTCTGATCACTTCCCTCTTCTGTCTAAGCCCATTGCTGACAGAGATCTCTAAACAGGATCCATACCTTGGCCTAGAGTTGTTTTCTGTCTCTCTGAGCATATGTCTTCAGATAATTAACTCTACAAAAAAGGTGTGGTTCTGCCAATCAGAAAGAATGGAAATGAAGAAATGGCTATGGGTAGATAGGTAATCGTGCCAACAACCAAGAAGGAATAGTGAAATAGTTCATGGAAACTTCAGGAAGAGGGTGTTATTCAGTGTATGATCTTACCTACCACTTTATTTTTTATTTTTAAATATATTTTATTGATTTTTTTTACAGAGAGAAAGGGATAGAGAGTTAGAAACATTGATGGGAAAGAAACATAGATCAGCTGCCTCCTAAACTCCTTTTACTGGGGGTGTGTCTGCAGCCAAGGTACATGCCCTTGACCAGAATCAAATCTGGGACCTTTCAGCAAGCTGATGATGCTCTATCCACTAAGCCAAACTGGCCAGAGCTTGCCTACTAATTTAATACTAATAAGTCCTGAAACTTTACTTATAATCAATGCCTATTGCTCTCTTCATAAGTGTCCAATAAATATTCCACACTAAAGTTTTCTACGGGCTCTTCAACTCAATAAGCCCCAAACTGAATTAATCATATTCTCCACAATACTTGTTCCCTATCCTGTGGTCCCTCTTCTCTTAGCCTCTGGCACCACATCTATCAGTTCATTGAAGGCTTACACCTAAATGATTTCTTAAAAAGTTTTCTCCATGCCAACTACTGCCTGCCACTCAGACACATGGATAATAGCATTGATGGTCGTTTTGAGATCCAAAAATCTCTTACATTTGTCCACTCAACTCTATGAATACCGTCATTGTCTAGATTTATATACACACAGCATTTCATCTGGGCTATTTTCAAAAACAAATGAGGCGAGCCATACAATTGTCTAGAGTTTACTGCCTATGCAAACATGTTAAACGTGCTACTCGTAAGTTTGACACGCTTGCTATAGGGTTTCCAGGCCACAGTGAGGGGTGGGAGAGGGTGGAACAGAGCCTTGGCCTCTCTGAGTGGAGGGAATGGAACCAAGAGTTTGGGGAAGCCAAGACAACTAGGACTTGCAGGTTAGCACTCAAGGGCACAAAAGAGGGGATGGATTTAGAGAGGAGAAAGCTGCACAAAAGAACCCTGGGAAGGTACAGAGGATCCTCCTAAAGTCTCCATCTGAGCGCTGATCAGTATGCGTGCATGTAAGAAAACTTCCAGAGACTGGGGGAAAAACACCAAAAAGGGACAGTTGGAATAACCACTGGAGTTCATATAGGACCAGAAATGGTTTGTGCTTCCCCTAGCCCGAGGGGGAAAAAAATAAAGTAAAAGGGAGAAAGAAATAAATTAAAATGTGAGAATATATGTGACATTGGGTAGAGAAAAGGTATTGCCTCAACAGGGAGGTAAAATTAGCCCCATAATCTTAACACTGCACTGAACCTATGTAGCAAAGCTGAGGAGCAAACCTTGAAAATATAAAACTGTTTTTCAAGTACGTTATCTGTACCCCAGAACAAAGCTCAAATCTATTTGAAGGAATAAAAAAATATCCAGCACCCACAAAGGTAAAACCCACAGTATCACCAATAAAGTACTAGGCATGCAAAGAAGCAAACAAATATGCATAATAAAGGGCAAAATCAATTAATAAAAACAGAACTAGAGATTACACAGATGGCAGAAGTAACAGATTAGGTAATTAAAATAGGTACAGTAAATGGATTTCATATGTCCAAGAAGGTAGAGGAGAGTGTGAATATGTTAAGGAAAGATGTGGGTGATATAAAAAGATCCAAATTGATCCAAATGGTTTTAGTAGTTGCCGTTAAAGATACACTGAATGACATTAACAGTAGGTTAGACACTGCATAAGAGATTAACGAACTTGAGCACATAAAAACAGCTACTATCCAAAATGAAATGGTAAAAGAGAAAACAAAAAACAAAACAAAATTGACACAACACAGCAACAACAGAGCTGTAGGAAAACTTTAAGTGATATAACACACATGCAATTGGAGTCCCTGGAGAGGAAGGAAGATTATATTTAAGGAAATAATTGCTATTTTTTTCCAAGGCACATCATAATTAAATTGTTTAAAGATAAATAAAAAAAATTTAAAGCATCCTGAGAGGAAATAGGGGCATAATTGAGAAAAACAAATTTAAGAGTGATGTTACAAACAATGCAATCTAGAAAAAAGGGCTCAACCTTGTTAAATTATTTGCTAAGGGGAAGTGGATGTCAACCCAAAATGCTATACCCAGTGAATAAATCTTTCAAAAATAAAGACATAATGTAGCCTTTTTTAGATAGACAAAATCCTATATAATAAAAGCCTAATATGCTAAATGTCCGGTTAACGAGTCAGCACAGTTCCACCAAAGTATAATATGCTAATGAATGCTAAGGCTGCTCAACTGCTTGCTATGACATGCACTGACCATCAGGGGGCTGTACCTCCAATCAGAAGGAAAGCTTGCTGCTGGAGTCTGGTCAATTAAGACTGATTGAGATGGGCTGGACACACGCTGTAGCCCTCCTGCATCCCTCAACCTGTTCTGTGCCCTCTCACAATCCGGGACCCCTCGGGGGATATTGGAAAGCCAGTTTCCACCCAATCCCATTGGCCAGACCAAGGGACCCCACTATTGCACGAATTCATGCGCTGGGCCTCTAGTCTGAAATAATCCATCAACAACAGACCTGCATTATGTGAAATGTTAAAGAAATTCCTTCAAACACAAGCTACCAGATGGAAATGGAAATGTACACAAAGAAATGAAAGAGCCCCTGAAATGGTGGCTTGGTTGATCTATATAAAAGACAGCTTTCCTATTTCTAAAAAAAATTTATTTTTTAAACAACAATTTTAAAATCATTATTTGGTCTAGAAATATATACAAGTAAAATGTAGGACAACAATAGCACAAAGGCAAGGGGAGGGGCATGAAAGAATTCTTTTATAAGGTAAAAAATAACTTCTGAACACTAAACCACTAAAAAAAAGTGCTATTACCAATAAACAAAGAGGTCATTTGCATTTTAAGATTAAAAAAAAAATACTCCATCTAAGAGCACACAGTGTTCTCCCTGTTCTCCCTGTTTCTACGCCTATTGATACACATTGCCTCTATTTCTGCTTCAGAATACCTGGCAAACATCTACTTATCTCTCAAGAATCAGGTCAGCTAACTCCTACTCTGGGGGGGCCCTCCTATGATGCTCACAGTCATTAATACTTTTAGAAAAATAAACCTCATCATTGTTTGTTTCCACAGCTGACCCCTCACTTGATTTTTAAGCTCTTAAAATCAGAAGTGATGCATTTTCATCACTTTTAATTCAGCAACTAGTGTAATCCTGCCCCACAGTAGGCCCTTAGTGAATATTTATTGAATGATTTAAAGAGTCTACATTTAATGTCCTTATTGATGCTAATTACCCTTTGGGTCTTACCATCCAGAGAAGATTTACCTAGCTAGATTCTAAAATAATCTGCTGGGAGACTAACAATTCAGGTTTAATAAATGGTACCCTTATTACTCCTGAGATCATCAAGCCCGAACATTTCCATAAAATGAATGAGACTAGCTCCAAGTAGACTTCATTGTTCCAAGAGGAACTCAGGAGTTTATACTTACATAAACACGATGTATGAAATTCTTTCCTGTCACTCCTCTGCAAGGTCCCACTCTAATGGCTCCTTGTCATAAAATCCCCTCCGGGTCCCCCAAACAGAAATGACCTTTTACCTCTTCTGACCTCCCCTGGTCCTCTGCATATCCATTTGGCTATTAGCTATGTATATTTGGATATAAACCAATTTGGTGTGCTTATCTCTCTTTTCCTAGAACATGAGCTCCCTTAACTTCACTCAGTGTTCATCCCTCCCTGGAGAATGTCGCCACATTTAGTATATAAGTCCAATTACTGTCTTAGAGAAATGAATGAAGAATTCAGAATACAATATACACACTTTTGATAAAGACGGTCCCAACTATATGGAACT
This sequence comes from Vespertilio murinus, assembly GCA_963924515.1. NCBI lineage: Eukaryota > Metazoa > Chordata > Mammalia > Chiroptera > Vespertilionidae > Vespertilio > Vespertilio murinus. The sequence continues at coordinate 10,065,172 of OZ004716.1, read as the reverse complement.
GTGGGGAGCCACTGAAATAAGATTTACAGAGTGAGAAACTGAGGCTCAGAGAGATAATGGCCCCAAAGTGTCTTTGCAAGATTTTTTATTTTTAATTTTATCAACTGGCATTCCATATCTATATTATGAAATTTTACAAGGTTATATTTTACTTGAGGCTTTTCAATAAGAGGCCAAAATACCATTTTTACTTTTCATTTGATTTCCTTTTTGAAAAACAAACAAACAAAAAAACACACTTATCCATATTCTTTATTAACCCACAAGTCATTCTGTTATTCATTCATTCATTCTTTTTTTTTAAATTTTTTATTGATGAAGGTATCATATATTTGTCCTCAACCACCCATTACAATCCCCCACCCCTCCCCACTCATGCCCTCACCCTCCTATTGTCCTTGACCACTGGTTAGGCTGATATGTATGCACACAAGTCCTTTGGTTGATCTCTCCCTTTTATCCCCACCCTCCCTTTTAGGTCCATCCATTCATTCTTTCAAGTATTCACTGAAGGCTATCCACGTGAAAGGCATGGTGCTACCAAAAGATGGTGATACAAAGAGTGACAGAAGCACAATCTCTGCCCTAACGGGGCTTCCTGTGATGACCAAGACTGACCTAAACAAAACATTAGTGATACATGACCACAGAAAGGAGGTGGAAGGCACCAAAAAGGGGCACCTACACAGCAGTAGAAAGAGCATCCTGGATGGCTCTCTACCTAAAATGAAATCCGTGAAAGAGAAGACCAAGGTCAACGTGGGGGTGAGCCCACAGGAGAGCAGAGCACAGAACAAGTGCAATAGGAGAGTGTTGAGAGGTGTATCTGCAGAAGGACGTAAAGGACAAAGAATGGAGAACCTGTTGTGCATAGCAACAAAATTCAACTTGATGCTGAAGACAGAAAATCATTGAAGTGTTTTAAGTGAGTGACATGTTTATATTTGCATGAAAGAAAATCAGTGAGTTCCATGAAGAGTGTTTTGGAGAGAGTGAGATTCCAAGGAGAAAGTCAAGGGGCTTGCATTGAGATTACTTTTACCTGGAGAAGGAGAGGATAACAATAGATGACTCCCCCAAATTAGGTATATTGTATCCCGAAGTCTTTCTTTATTTTTTTAAAACAGTAGGAAAAAAAAATCCTGCCCTCTCTGGTTTGGCTCAGTGGATAGAGTGTTGGCCCGTAGGCTGAAGGGTCTCCGGTTCGATTCTGGTCAAGGGCACATGACTGGGTTATGGGCTTAACCCCCAGTGTGGAGCGTGCAGGAAGCAGCTGATCAATGATTCTCTCTCATCGCTGATGTTTCTATCTCTCCCTCCCTCTCCCTTCTGTTCTGAAATCAATAAAAGTACTATCTTACAATGCAAAATAAATAATATAATAAATAAACAAATAATAAAATAAATCAATATGTGAGGATTTTTTTAAGATAGTAAAAGATCCATTGTTTTCCCAATGGGGTGTCTCTTCTTGGAGAAGAGAATCTCAGGCATAGTGCTTTTCTTCTCTAAATGTCATCCTCTCCGAAAGGAGAGATCTAGGCAAGGCAATCTCTGAGGTCTCCTTCCACACAAACCATCCCTGGTCCCGGGATCATTTTCCTTCTCTCAGGTAATAACAAAAGTGTCAGAGCGTGTAAAACAATGCCCAATAATTTCACAATGAAAAAAATTACAGGAATATTGCACTCCGATGTCTACTCATTCCCAGCAATTAGAAACTAATTATACTGCAAGTTTTTTAAAAAGTTCCCCCCAAACTGGATGGCTCAGCAAAATGTATTAATTGAAACTAAAAATAAGCGTGTAACCCCTCTTCACGTTCCCCTCCTCCTGCACCCTACTGTGCTATCCCCGGGGGAGCCCCTCACCATTTCAGGGAGTAAGAAAATATGCAACGGATCCTTATATTATTGATTCTTTATTAGAATCATGCGTCTTGTTTGAACAGAAGACTCTGCGGGTGACTGAGGGCTCCCGGTGCCCGCTGGGTAATTAAACTTGGGATTATGAAAGTTGGAATTGCTTATTTCTGCCCCGGAGCTCCTGGAAAACCAGTACAGCTGACAATGCAAAGTGGTAGGGACATCATTTGCCAACGAGAAAGAATATATGAACTGTAAGTCTCAGAAGTCTGGGCTACCTGGGTTTGAGTCCAGATCCATCTCTTACTAAGAGTCTGATTGTGGGAATACTCACAGACCTGTCTAAAACGTAATCCACTGCTGTGAAAAACAGGAATACATCAGTAGGATGCTTATGTCATTTGGTCTATGGGAAATAAAGTACTTAGCGCCCTATTTGACACTGTCCCCTTCTGCAGTGTAATGCTTCATTCAGCTCAACTTTTCCTTTTTCCTACGATACTCATCACCTTCTAAAATACCATAGACTGCACGCATTCGTTTTTGTGTGTTTATTTGGTTAATCCTCACCCAAGGATATTTTTCCATTGATTTTTTTTTTTAGAGAGAGTGGAAAGGAGGGGGAGAGACACAGAGAGAAGCGTCAATGTGAGAGAGACTCGTCGATTGATTGCCTCCCACACATGCCCTGACCAGGGTCAGGGATCTAGCCTGCAACCAAGGTACGTGCCAAATCAACTAGGGCATCTTTGTTATTTTTAATGCTTATTTATTTCTCCATCTCACAAAGCATGTGAAATCCTTCAAAACAGGGCTCTCTGCTTGACCCAATGATTATTCCAAATGCCTAAAATGCTTCCTGGCAAATAGTAGGCACTCAGTACACAGCTGCTGAATAAACAGTGAATTTTACATTGGCTATTAGTGTTCAATGAATGTTAAATTATTGTCATTGATATCAATATCATCATTAAATTCCATGTAATTTGGTGGTGTTGTTTTTTTATAGTTATCAAGAATTATCTTACTTTGGCTCAGTGGATAGAGCGTAGGTCTGCGGACTGAAAGGTCCCGGTTCGATTCCCGTCAAGGGCATGTACCTTGGTTGCGGGCACATCCCCAGTAGGGGGTGTGCAAAAGGCAGCTGGTCGATGTCTCTCTCTCATCGATGTTTCTAACTCTCTGTCCCTATACCTTCCTCTCTGTGAAAAATCAATAAAATATATATATTTTTTAAAAGAATTACCTTACTGACTCTTAATTTTCTACCACTGACAGCATCCAAGCTCACGTTTGCAAGAGATGAGGAAGTCGGGCTGGGTTCAGTTCTGACTGGGCACAGCCTGATTGGCTGCCTCCTGAGACAGGCGCTCTGCCACGTGGCGGGGAACCCTAGGAAAGGGTACCTGAGTCCCAGCCTTAGAAGCTCACCAGCAGGTGCTGATTATTAGCTTACAAGGAATGTCCTGAATCCAAGGCCTCTCATGTATCGATTACTGGTCTAATTCTATCACCGGTGACCCTCACGCACACAGATAAATGCTTTTTCTCTCTTGATTCCCCACCCCAACTCGGGAACTGCAAGGCCCATGGCTCATGAAGCAGGAATAAAGAAGAGGCACAGGAACCACCTGGGGACTCCCTACATAGGGAAGGACCTGCTCCAGGAATTTCCAGCTTATTAGGTGGAGATGGGGCCCAGAAACCCGCACTGTAACTCGTATCCCAGGTGAGCTGCAGACTACACGTGAAGGAACACCGACTTAGAGGGTGTGTTTCATGTGAGAAATGGTTACAAGGGCATGTGACGGCGTTGGGATTCTGCAGAGAGTGCTAGGAATCATGAGCAGTGTTTGCCAAGGGACAAGAAGGCCGGGGCATACGTAAGTGGGTTGACCTACGTGCTGTCAGTGCGTGCCAAGGCTACAGAAAGGCCTGAGGAAAAAAGAAGGGAGTACCCTGGAGGACATAGCTCAGAACAAGGGAGGCAAACCGAAGAGCTGTTACAGCGCTGTAGAGGCCAGATTGGAAAAATCTATTTTATTAGGTCTCTTCCTTCCAGCTCCAGAACTAGCCCCATTGTAAGCTCGTCTTTCTCATCCCCCTCGTTCCATCATCCTTTAGATGGATGGCATTGGGCAGGCCTGTGCTTCTCCTCATCACTTCCACGCACCGCCTCGTTCATTCCAACAGTTTCGATGCCGCTTTAAAGCTTCCTCATGGGCCTCTCTGCTGCTGTAATGCATGACCATCCAGCTGGCGGAGGCCACTGGGTGACCACAGTCAGCCCAAGTCCGTGGTCGGCAATCTGCAGCTCGTGAGCCACAGGTGGCTCTTTGGCCCCTTGAGTGTGGCTCTTCCCAAAATACCTCAGCCTGTGCAAGTCTATTTTGAAGAAGTGGCGTTAGAATAAGTTTAGATTTAAAAATGTTGGCTCTCAAAAGGAATTTCAACCGTCATACTGTTGGTATTTGATTCTGTTGACTAATGAGTTTGCCAACCACTGGCCTAAGTCGATAAGCTTGCTCTCTGACTTGCTCCAGATCTCAATATTCTTCTTTAAATCACCTTTATAAACTTTAAATCACCTTTTTTTTTTTGTAAAAAAATGAGTTCATGAGATCTATTCATAGCGGTGTTAAGGGTAGTCAGGATTATTTAGCAAGCAGCAGACATTCAATAAAAGGTATAAATTGATGATAATAATAAGGTACATATAAGTACATTATAGTATATTTATATTGCAGACTCATAGTCCACATTGATTTGAACACTGGTTAGATCCCTCTTATTCATTTGCTTTTATAAGATGAATTTTATGGTATATTAATTATAACTTAATTTTAAAATGTGATTAGAATCTCAATACTCTTACCTAACATTTTAAAAAAGAGAGAGCCCTGGCTGGGGTGGCTCAGTTGGTTGGAGTGTCATCCTATACACCAAAAGGTTGCAGGTTCAATTCCTGGTCAGGGCACATACCTAGTTTGTGGGTTCCATCCCTAGCTGGGGTGTTCAGGAAGGCAGCTGATTGGTGTTTCTCTCTCACATCGATGTTTCTTTCCCTCTCTCTCTCTCTCTACTTAAAAAAAAAAAAGTCAATAATCACGTCCTTGGGTAAGAATTAAAAAAAAGACAGAGAAGTAAGAGAGAGACTGATCATGTGATCAGTAAATGAGATCATTGTTGGGGACAGGACTGCAGTGCCCACTGGGCAGAGAGAGGATGCCCTGCAGACAGAGCTTTTTAGAAAGCATCTGACTCTATCATGGAAACTGAGCAGACGAGCCCCGGATCAAGGGCACTAACCCTGGAGTCTCAGTGTCCACTCTGAGTACACTGTCCGGTCTTGGGGGCATCTATCTGTCATCCTGCCCACGTCTTCCTCACCCCCATCTGCACAGGTGGGGTTCAGAGAGGAACACTGAGCTGTGTCAGCCGCGTGAGATGAAAGCGTTCTCTGAGGCGTGAGGAAGCGGTGTGTCTGCGGTTTCTCCCTGTGACACAGAGAACACAGACAGCTCCAGGTGTTCACATAAAGTTCAGATGTTCCATTTCTGGAAAGCTGTCAGGCTCTCCACAGCCCGCCAGCATCCGGGCTGGCTCGCAGCGGCAGACGGATTTACTTACTGTCCCCCACGCTTTCCTCCCCTTTGCCTCCCCTCCATGGGCCATCGAGGCAGGCTGCCGGCCATAACTTCCCTCGTAGGTAAATTTCAGATGCTGCTCAGGACCATGCAGCCTTCCTCAAGAAAGAGAAAGAAGTGCTGCTTCCAACTGTAGGATAACAGTTTCCAGCCAAACATGAATATTAGTATGCTATATATATATATATGATTGATTGATTGATTGATTGACAATTGATTTCAGAGAGGAAGTCAGAGGGAGGAATAGATAGAAACATCAATCATTGATCATCTTCCTCTTGCATGCCCTATGCTAGGGATCGAGCCTGCAACCTGGGCTTATGCCCTGACAGGGAATTGAACTGTGTCCTCTTGGTTCATAGGTTGGTGGTCAACCACTGAGCCATGCTGGCCAGGCCTGAATATGTGTTTTTGTTGTTGTTGTTTTGTTTTTTAATCTTTATTGTTGAAAGTATTACACATGTCTCCCCTCCCCCCTTTTTTTTTTGCCCGATTGACCCCTTCTAGCCCGCACCCGCCTCCCTCAGCCACAGGCCTTCACCACTCTGTTGTCCGTGTTCATGGGAATTACACAGGGGAGTAGCCACTTCTCCAGCATTTTCAATGTGACACCCACTACAGTGGGCAGTTCTCATTTCTCACCAGGACTCAGTGATGCGTGATGGTTGTGGTGGCGCATGGGAGATGCTTTGTGAAACTGGTATAAACGACACCAGCCTCTTCCTTCCGTGAGGCCAGGTCACAGGCCAAGTTGCCCAGAACAGCATTTCTCTGTCCCACTGACTTTCAGGTCAGGACCCGGGATTGGATTCATTTCTTCCGCTGCCTAATTGGTGAAGGAACCACCACATGTCGCCATTCTCTTTTGTCTTCGAACAGTTTGGCTTTCCCTTTCCTGTTCGGTAAGTAGAAATTATCCAACTAGAGCATGTGTCTGTTCGATGGATGCCGGCTCGCTGGAATCCCATAAAACAATAGGGATCCAAGCATCCCTGCCGTTGGGGTCCGGGTACCAGGTAAGCCAGCTGCATCTGAAAGGACCTCAGTGCTCACAGGCAGTGCTTGTACTAAATGACACAGGACTCATGAATTAATCATGCTGCCATTAGAAGATAAGATCGCTGAGGACTCCGATCTCCAGATTCTAAATGAAGGCTGCATTGTGCCGCTCCTACGTGTCTCCGGAATGGCCCAGCTCCTTGGCACAAAACTGGGATTGGTATGTGTTGGAAGAGAGCCACGGTCAGAGAAATGTAATGCAAATCTTACACGGGGGTGGGGGAGGATTTTGGACTTTAGAAAGTGAGCTCCGTGGAGCCTGGGTTTGGCCTGCCATGTGGCCTGCTTCCCTGTCATCAGCGGGCACCTAGAAGGCTAAGAAATATGCCTGCAACTTTTTTAAAAAAATATATATTTTATTGATATTTTACAGAGAGGAAGGGAAAGAGATAGAGAGCTAGAAATGTCGATGAGAGAGAAACATCGACCAGCTGCCTCTTGCACACCCCCTACCGGGGATGTGCCCGCAACCAAGGTACATGCCCTTGACCGGAATTGAACCCGGGACCTTTCAGTCTGCAGACCGACGCTCTACCACTGAGCTAAACTGGTTTCGGCTATGTCTGCAACTTTATGAGAAAAGGATCCCCTATTTCAGGAGCAAAAGCGTGTTTATTATTCTTACCGATGCTTATTTAATGATTTCAGAAGTACCAGGGGGAGGAGGGGGAGCGGTGAAATAAAAAATAATAAATCCACCAGAGTGATAAATGATTCCATAATCCTAAACAACACACCTAATATACGAGAGACGTATGATAACTCTGAATTGCAACATATTTTTTAATGGGAGCACAGGCTACTGTGGGGAACACAGCAACACAGAAATCCGGCGGCTCAGCCTGTCATTTCCCTCTGATGAATGGGGGGCTTATGGGAAAATTTCCATTAATACTCAAGAGGGCAAATGGCATCAATCACATCTGTCCCCCAGAGGAAATATACAAATAGAACAATTTCTAGGTAGGAATATTTGAATTTGGAAAATCCCTAAAAATTTTAAGTAACACAATACTTTGCTGGAGTGGCGATTGTCGAGAATTCTGCATCAATTCTCTCACTGCTGGTCACATGCAGAAATCCAGCAGAATCAAATTAAGATTTTAATCCAGATGGATAAAGCTGTGGCAATGGGGGGGGGGTGACTCGGTTAAAGAGTAGCTTTTTGGGGTGGTGGTTGACTGAGGAATAAAAATGCTGCTCATATTTGTTCTTTTACTTATGAAACAACGTGGCTCCTCCCCTAGGACTCACCAGATTTGCAATTTTAAACCAGAAAATATGTAGGAAAACTCTTTGTATGTGAGGACTTTCTGCAAATATGAGGTGGCTGTAGTGGAGTTTGTAGGAGTCAAAATAGTAGCAGCAGCAACAGACAACAGCAGAAGTAAAAGCAATAATGCCAACAGTGATGGACATTAATAGCCATAGTAATAATAGGAACGATAGTAACAATACAAGGAGCAGCTTACATTATAGAAATGCTAGGAGAAGACTGGGTGGGTACCTTTCAGCTTCCCCTTCCCGTTATATAGATCCAAAGCTAAAGTTACGAGAGAACAAAGGGTTTACTTAAGGTCCTAAAGCAAGTAAACAGGACACCCAGGAAGAATATTCAAATAAAATGGAACACAAATCTATAAATCTACAATTCTCCAAGCTGTTCAGAGGTAGGAAATCTGGAACTCTTGGCAGTCTTTGTAGAACATCAAGACATATTACCATAGCTATGTCCTCACATAAACCAAGAATAGTCCCAGCAACACACACACACACACACACACACACACACACACACACACACACGTAAAAATAACAACGCACAATTATGGTCTTCGCCTACAATGCATTCATTAAAAAAAGGGGGTGGGGTAGGATGCTAAAATAAGCCTAATTAACAGTCTCTGAATCTTTATATTTCTTTGGATATTTTTAGGACCTCCTCAGACAATGGGTTGTGAAATATTAAGCCAATAATATCGTGAGAGGTTGCAGTTGGGTTTTTTTCATGTGTCCAAGAAATTCCCATGTGTCCATACACGTGTCCAATAGGAGATATTGTCCAATAGGAGATATATTTCAGCTTGGATCCAATTTTAGAATTACTTTTTACACTCAAGTTTTGGCGCCAGTGCCGGAAGAAGAACCCAGAGAGACCAGAGAATCCAGAGTTCTCCAACGTGAGAAAGAAATCCTTAAGACACAGACATTTGCCAGGATGACTGGCTGGTGGCAATCTCACCTGGAGAGCATGGCCAAGGGAAGCTAAGTCCCCTTCACAAAGCAGTGGACTGGGAGTGGGTTTCGAAGAACTCTAACACAGGGCTTCCCAATAAAGTGTAACTGAAGCAGTCAACCCCTGCAGGCCCGAGAACACGGGCTAACCCCACCTGGAACACATGGGAGGGGATCCTCAGGAAACGCACAACCTCAGAACATCCATCTTCAGACTCCTGTTTTAAGCAGCCCCATGGTAAAGAGGGATTAGAGACACGGAGGCCATCTGCAGCACGCGTTGTATGTAATCACGCTTCCGTTAACAGCGCATTACAGTGTCTGGTTCTCATTCCACAGTGTGGTTCGACCATCTTCAGCTAATCCTGACATCTCTGTGAAGTCTTCAATTAAAGAATTCCTCCAGAGATTATCACAGGCAGGGAGCGAGGCTGAGTGAACGTCAACCATCAAAGTCCAGATTCATGTGCAGGCTGTAAGCCCCACAGTGACGTCATCTCCGGCAGGTCCTCCCTAAGTGTGCAATAACACGATAATCCAGGACTTGCCAGGAGATACGCAACAGCACATGCAAACGTTTAAGGGGGGAAATAGTCACTATGTTCCCCTATAATTTTTGCAAGAAAAAAAAATCACTGTGACTCTATATGTACTCTCAGATCCCAGGACCTGAATGTTATGTGACCAGATCACTTAGAGACAACTTTCTAGATTATCAAAATATCTTTTACGAGGAGGGGAGCCAATCGGGGGTGGGGGACGGGGTGGGGCAGGGGACCTATGTGAAATAAAAATAATAGTCCACCAGAGTGATAAATGATGTATAATACTTTCAACAATAAAGATTAAAAACACAACAACAGCCCTGACCTGTTTGGCTCAGTGGATAGAGCATCAGTCTGCGGACTGAAAGGGCCCAGGTTCAATTCCAGTCAAGGATGTATCCTTGGTTGTGGGCACATCCCCAGTAGGGGCTGTGCAGGAGGCAGCTGACCAATGTTTTTCTCTCATTGATGTGTCTTTTTTAAAAAAATACATATTTTATCAAATTTTTTTACAGAGAGGAAGAGAGAGGGATAGAGAGCTAGAAACATCGACGAGAGAGAAACATCAACCAGCTGCCTCTTGCACACCTCCTACTGGAGATGTGTCCACAACCAAGGTACATGCCCTTGACCGGAATCGAACCTGGGACCTTTCAGTCCCCAGTCCTACACTCTATCCACTGAGCCAAACCAGTTTTGGCTCTCATTGATGTTTCTAGCTCTCTGTCCCTCTACCTTTTTCTCTGTAAAAAAAAATCAATAAAATATTAAAATATATATATTTAAAAACACACACAACAACAACAAAAAAGATAGACTTAAACACACACATATTTCCTACCCTCACACTATGGCTTGCTCCCTTGCCTCACCAATGCTCCGTTACCCTACACTCCTTTCCACTTCTTCACCTTCCAGCCACTCCACGGTCCACTCACTGCCTTTTAGCCTGGTGTGCTCACCTGCTCACCAATCCCAGCACCCCCTCCAGCGTCAGCCTGCACTAGAACAACAGGGTTGCTCTCGTGCTTTTGAAGAAAGCACCCGGGAACCCCTTACCTTTCAAGATACGCCCTGCATTCAAGCATTTGAGTAGACATTTCCTCGGCGGCCTTGCCAGATGAGGACAGCATGTTTTAATAAGTAGAATGGATGGAGAGGGGAGGGGGCTGCCACCGCCAAGTGTGCTGGGGTTGTCTGCAAAGACTTTCTCCGCGACCTTTGTGGCCCACAGACAATGACGCGGGAGCCCATTTGGGGACTGCAATTCGGTCTAGCTCCGTAGGAGGCTGCGGTAGAAGCCTCATGCTTCAGAGCTAAAGCCACTATTTGGCCTCAGGAAAAGTGTCCCCGCCAAGCTTAAACCCCTGGAGACTCGGGTGTATTATTGAAGCACTAATATAAGCTAAGAGGGAAAGCAACAATGCCGGTGCTCCCATAATGGGAAGATCATTATTTTTAGGTCTGTATAGAAAGCAGCGCTGGCAGCTGTGAGGGGAAAATGCACCCTTTGAATAGAACCTACCATTGTTATATTTAAACTGTTGGGATACAGCTTTTGACTCGGAGGCAATTGTCAGATGCTCGGAATTACCCCGTGAACAGTCACAGGCTTAATGATTCTGAGAGTAGCAATGTACAAACAGAGAAAGGTAAAGGCTCAGGGTTGGCGTGTTCTGTGACCCGAGCTTTCTTTTGCCTGCAGAAGAATTTGTAACCGTATTCAGAGCGGATAGAGAATGATAATGCCACCTTTTTAAAAAAAATTTTTTAATTTTTTTCTCTCATTGACCTGTGTTTCTTTAGGCAGGAAAATGGAGGTTAAGTACTTGGTCAAACAGACTTCATTTGAAAGACTACGTCTGCTACTTACTCTGTGTCTATGAATAAGTTGCTAACCTCTCTCAGTTTCCACTTATTTATCCCGTAGCTGTAAAGTGGAGATAAAAACAGCATCTGTGTCAGAGAGACAGTGAATAATGTTTTACTCATTCTGCACATATCTACTGACAGCCACTCTGCATCTGGGAATGTGTTAGGTGGTGGGGACACAACAGAAAACAAGGCAGGCACCAGATCCCTGCCCTGTTAGAACCTTGAAATCTAGTGAATCAGGTAAGATAAGGCACGTGTGTAACCGAGTACAGTGTGGGGCAAAATGTAGGCACTTGCCTTGGCTGGGTGGCTCAGCTAGTTGGAGTGTTGTCACTATAAAAAGGTTGTGGTTTCAGGGTGAGTATAGGAGGCAGCCAATCAATGTTTTGCTCTCTCTCTCCCTCCCTTCCACTCTCTCTCAAATCAATAAAAGCATATACTTGGATGAGGATTAAAAAAAAAAAGGTAGGCACTTAATAACTGTTAGTCTTTCTTTGATGGTAACATCCCACTGTATGGACCACTGGATGTGAGGGTGAAGGGGAGCCAGATTTGCCAACCCAAAATATGCCTCTTTGGCATAATGATTATATTGGACTGGTTGTTTCTAAGAAACAGCAGACACAGGAGAAACTCTGAAAATGGAGTACAAGTTACCCTTTTGTAAGAGACACTTACACGTATAAGGGAAATCTCCATTCGCAGCATATTTCCACACCAGGAAGAAGGAGATAACGGAATCTCTAAAACTCTTATCAATGGAGAAGGCAAGAACTTAGATCTGCATACCACCCCTACCTGGGTTCACCATGCTTTGCCTGGTCACCTCCCATTACTGTCCCTCCCCCCCAACATCTTCCTCTTGTCTTTATCTGAAGAACGTACTGAAGGTATTCACTTGACCCATCTCAAGAGAGTTGCTTAGTTTCCCCATTTATCTCCCATGTATGCAGGAGGAATACAAGTTTTTAAACTTCTGTTTATTTTATCCTGGTTAATCTGTCTTTTTATAATAGGGTCTCAGGCAGGAACCTAGAAGGGTGGAGGAGTGATTATTTTTCCTCCCCTACAGCGGTTAAGTTGACTAGGCTTGCTTCCGGTTATATATAAATGAATGACTTAAATTGAAGGTAAGGCATTTTAAACATCTTGGAGTTTGTTTCCTCATCTGCAAATCAGGGACAGTAGTAACACCCCCCTCCCAGGGTTACAGTAAAGATGAAATGAGATGACTCCACAATTCCTGGATTCAGGGGAAGTTTGTGAATCAGAAATGGATCAGCCAGAGATACTGACTAATTGGTAACGGCCAGAAAGGACTGGAAAACTGAGAGTCTGAAAATCCACAAAAACAGCTGGCCAATTCTGGCCCCAGTCCCATTTGATTGCCCTTTATTAACACCTGCAATATTCCAGGCATCACACTGTGGGCTGGGGAGAAGGCAGAGTGAAAAGCATAGTTTGCTAATCTATGGGCTCCCTGTCTCTTGAGAAAGATGGAGAGGTGAGAAGATAATTCTAAGGGTGGGAGAATGCAGTGAGTGCCAGATACAAGTGAAGGATTGTGTGTGGGGGTGTGTGGGAATGCACTCAGAACCGATTCCTAGGAAAGCTATCTGCCTTGGTAAAGACCTCTAAATCCCTGGGTACGTTGTAAACGTAATGCTTTGTCATTCTGCAGTCATATATGATTACCTGGGGAAACACAATTGCTATATATGAGTCCCACACTAAGCGGGGGGGGGGGGGGGGTGTACAAGAAAAATAGCATCCAGGAAATGCACTAGGGGCCAGGTACATTAAACGTTATGCCCCTCAACCTTCTAACAAATCTGTGGAGGAGATGCTTTTGTGTTCCATTCCAAAAGTGAGAAAACGAAGATTAAGAAGGTCTCATTTCCTTAAGTGAAATCATACAATCAGTAAAAGGCAATGCAATATGTGTAGCCCTCGGTCTTATTGACTCCAAATGTTCTGTTTCCTCCTCTACCATGTTGCTTTTCACTAGTCCTGTATAGATCACGGTTTTCCTCCGGGGCAAATAATACGTTAAGGAAGGCAGAAACAGTTCAATAAATTGATTCCAAGTGTCATCCAAGTGCAATGCACTATTATTGTCAAAGGTCCAAAAGAAATGCTGGATTTATACAGGCAAAGCAATTTACCAAAGAAAGTGAGGTCTGTTTCAGGCCTAGCATCTAAGTTATTTCTGCTTGTTGAATTTTTTTGCCTTATCCCTTTACAGGACATAATCTACTGTGACCATATGTAGTAGATTTCTAAAGGGCATGAGTATATACCTTGACATTGAGTAGGGACCCAGAACATGATCTTGAAATCGTTATGGTGGTTAATGAGCATATTAAAATGGTCATATTGTCTAGAACTATCCATGAACTGCAATGTAATTGGGTCAGTTGATAGACATTATCAGGAAATATGGATTCCGGGAAAGACTCCCGGTAACTAAGCAATGTGTGGTCAAGGATCAGGGTCCTAAAAGAGGGGGCTGAGTTGTCCTTTGAGAGGTCAACTTACAAAATTCATGAGATTAGTCATCTGAAGCAGTTTCTTTATGGGCCAGATATATTCCAGTTCAAAGGAGAGAATTGATGTGCTTAGAAATTCAGTTAAGGCTCGGCAGGATATAAAAAAAGTCCTGGAGCCTGGTCAATTGTATTATTAAATCTGATAAAAGAGTGTATTTTTTTTTTAAAGAGGGGATTTCTGTATCCAATGAGAATAATGGTGGAACAACACTTTGTCAGTGTTGATTCAGAACTCCTCAGGCAAAGGGATATTAAATATAGCACGTACGCATGTTCTGGGCACTAGGGAGTGTTAAAGAGATGTCTCCACTACAAGACAACATATCTCTCATTAGAACTACTGATTTTTGCTCTAATTGCTATTCAGAATGAAACAACTAAAGAGTATGATGATGATGATGACTTAGATTTACACATGTAATATATTACGATCACTTGCAAGATGTAACATACAAATATATAACTGTAAATTGATATGTTAGCCTCTGAGTTCTACACTGATGTCTGCTGATTTGGGTCGCTGTGGGTCAGTCCCAAGTGGCCACTTCCGTTTGAGCTCTCTGACATTGTTTCTGAACCCATCATTCCGAGTGAAGACCCTGAGTCATGAAGACTGTATCAGGCCTACAGCCCAGAGACATCTTGTCTGAACACTTGGACAACACTTCCAGTATTAATACTCTATTTCAGCATGTGGAAATATCTACTTTAAAAATATATATAGAGAGAAAGTTATTCCCTAGGCCATAGGCTGGAAAACAATAGGTGTAGCCTTTTTATTTATTTATTTTTTTTACCATGTTTGAGTCACTCTTGCCATATAATATTTAGCTAACAGCATTCAATATGTTAGCAGGTACAGAAATGAGTAAGACAAAAGCACTGCCCATCAAGTAGTAAACCAGGTGGAAGAATCCATTCATGCATTCAGATGTTAATTCACTTACTATTACATCCATCCATCCATTCATATAGTCATTAAAACTATACACACATTGAGTGACTACTATATGCTAGGCTCTGAGGATTCAGCAGTTATTAAAACAGACAAGCTCCTTGACCTCACTGCTCCAAAAAGAAAGAAACACTTAGTGTGTCTGATGATGCTCAGCGCTGTGGAAGATGTTAAACCAGGGAATGTTGGGAAGACAGTGCCAGGCTGCGGGTAGGGACAGTGGTGGTCACCATTTTACACAAGAGAGGTTATGGGATGCTTTTAGATTAAGAAGACATTTGAGCCAAGTCCTGAAGGAAGTAAAGACATAAGCTAAGTGTATAAATGGGAGCAGAGTGCTCCAGGAAAAAGGAAATACCAATGTAAGAGCTCACTTAACATGGCCAATGGACAACACGGAATGAGGTGGGCAGAGTTGGAGGTAATTTCAAAGGATTAATGGGACCAAGATACGTATACTGCTATAGGTCACAGTACAAACTTGAGTGCCTCAAGCCTTTCTCCACAAGCAGGTAAAATATCACATATTTGTATAAAATGCTTCCTTTTAGTTCCAAGTTAGCAAAGTCTAAATGAGGTTAGCACTTATCTAACTGTTAAAAGAAATACTTGCTCCAGACTCTGCTCAGAGTTTGTCTTTTCACTCTAACTCATGTGGCACTAAAAGGGATGCATGAGAAGATCTGAGATCTGTGTTGTAATAATGTGGCGCCTGTCAACTCCTACGAGGACTAGACAATGGGGGAGGGAAAGGCATGGTGAATCACTCGGCACTGAAGGCATTGTGTGGCCTTAGACAAGAGGCAGTGACATGGAGAAGGAACTGGACAAAGTGAGGATGCAAGATGGGTGATGACAAGATAGCAGAACCCAAAATTCCTGGAAAGAAGGAGGCTGAGAAAGGAGGTACATGGGAGACGGAGGGCTGTTAAAAATTCCCTCATAGACCAGATAATCAACCGAGAAGGTCCCACACATGCCCGAGCTGGCTACATATTCAGAAAAATCCCCCGAGGAAGCCCTAACTTTTCACTCTTGGCCTTCACACAAGCAGAGGGTGCAGACAGAGCTGTAAACAGGCTGTCCAATCCCTGGAGAAGTGCCCGACATAGAGCCAATATGCAAAAAAGGTCTTGTTTTTTCTTTCTCTTCTTCTCCTTCCCCTCCTCCTCCTCCTCCTCCTCCTCCTCCTCCTCCTCCTCCTTCTTCTTCTTCTTCTTCTTCTTCTCCTTTTCCTCCTCCTTCTCCTCTTTCTCCTCCTCCTCCTTCTTCTTCTTCCTCTTCCTCTTCTTCTTTATTCATCTTCCTCTTCCTCCTCCTCCTCCTCCTGTTCTTCTTCTTCTTATTATTATTATTTTGGCTCCAGATAGTTAAGGAAACTGTCAAAACACTAGCTGATTGGTGAGCAAATGGAACACAGACTTTAGTGACCGCACATGAAAAACGATATGGAATTTACAAAAACAATGTAGAAAAAAAAATCACTGAATGAACAGGTAAACAAACAACAACCACCCACAACAAGCAGATATGACAAACTGTGGGAGGGGGAGTATCTGACTTCTAAAGTCGGCACACCATATTATTCAGAATGTCCAGTTTCAATAAAAAAATTGTGAGGCATACAAAGATATAAGAAACTATGGCTATTCCTATATAAAAGAGAAATTAATAGATGCTAGAGCATGTACAGTTTTCTCCAAACTAATATAGACAAATGGATATTAAGCTGTGTAAATCCCTATAATGTAGTATTATTCAACATTAAAAGGGAATGAACTATCAAGCCACAAAAAGACACAAATATAAATACATATAACTAGGTATAAGAAGACAGTCTGAAAACACTATAATAACTGTATTAATCCAATTATATAATAGTCTGTAAAAAGCACAACTGTAGAGATAGGAGAAAAAATCAGTGGTTGCTTAAGGCTTGGATGAAAGGGGTTAGGGTTGAGTGGGTGAAGAATGGAATTTTACAGAGCAATTAAACTCTTCTATATGATAGCATAATGGTGGATAAATGACACTGCACTGGTCAGAACCAAGAGAATTTGGTAGCAGAGTGGACCTTAATAGATGACATAAGTTTGTCCAGGACTGTACACGTGCTCCTTTCTCTCATCAGTAAAGTTGCTTTGCATGGGTGAGGGGTTACAGTTTTCACACCGCTATACATATGCCCTAAAAATGAACCATTAAGTAAATGATGGTGAAGGGTGGCAGGCAGGTCTCTCACTGGTGATTGGAGGTTACACAGAAGGAAGGGGAAGAAGCTAGAATGATCTATGGGGTATTGGATCATAGCTGAAGACAGTGTGAATTCACGTTTTGTTTAATACAGATGCAGGTGGTTCTATATAGACAATGCTCGGTATAAGTACGTGTGAGCCAGCTCTTTCTCTCTTGCTCTCATTGGAAAGCTCACCGCAGGAAGGTCCCCACCCCCGTCCCACCTTTTGCATAAGTGTCTCCATCAAAAAAAATGGCAACATTAGCAACGAAGACATGCATGGAATAGCCGCAGCGCCATTAAGCTACTCATAGTCCTCATTGCCAGGAGTCAGACCGTTTAATCCTCATTAGGACCCAGATCATCCACGGGAAGGAGTGAGGAGACATAAGTGGCAATAAAACCTGAGCCTTATTTTCAAGAAAATTGACATCCTTAGCGAAGCCAGGCAGGGGACGGGTCGTTAGGAATGGCGGAGTCATCACTAAGCAAGAGCAAGTCAATCACAGGGAAGGCGGCAGGCGAGCCTGGTGTTTCCCCAGAAACGGATACTCCCAGCAGCGAGTTCCCACCAGGGGCCCAGGAGAACACACTCAACAGAATAAACAGGCATGTTGTGGTTTGCATCTCTGTCCCTGGGATGTGATCATCGCGTTGTCAAGTAATGAGATCCAAGAGACATAGATTTTTTTTATGCAGACAAATCCATCGCAGCCTCACAACGAGGAAAACCCACTTTATTTCACTTATCTCATTGAAGGGAAATTAATCAAGTAAAGTGTGATCGCATCTTATTAGGAAGGCCTTGCTGGCACTGACAGATAGACGGAAGGATGGATGGGTAAACGAGTTGATAAAATAAGTGAATGAATAAGCAAAGGAGAGAGTAAGGGTCTGACAGACACGATCCCTTGGGATTTGGTGAACGATGCAGTTGCATTTTTAACCCGGCAGAAACTCCATTACACTAAGGTTCTAACTTGTAGATGAAGAATAATACTAATGCTTTTGGAAAGTAGGAAAATCAAGTGCACTTACCAGTACATGCAAATTGTGAAGTGGAGGAAGAAGAGAGGAAAATTACAAAGGACTATGTTAAGAAAAAATCTGTGAGGGCAGGAACCCAACCTGTGGATCCACAAGTATATATCCAGCACCAAGCTCAGTAAGTGCTAAACAAATATTGCTGAATGAATGAGTGATTGTGGCGATTGTGCTAAGACTTTCAAGTGTAGGAGTCTTACTTATGGCTCCATTTCCAAATAGTTTGATGGTGTAGGTCAAGGGTAAGTCCAAGAGATTTACATTTTCAGTAACAGTCCCTCCATGATGCAGAAACAGGTGAGCATCACTGAGAAATCCCGGTTCATTTTTCTAAAGAATATTTTTATTGATTTCAGATAAGAAGGGAGAGGGAGAGAGAGAGATAGAAATATCAATGATGAGAGAGAATCATTGATCACCTGTCTCCTACACACACACACACACACACACACACGCACACACACACCACTGAGGACCAAGCCCACAACCCTGAGAATGTTCCCTGACAGGGAACTGAACCATAACTTCTTGGCTCATAGGTCAACACTCAACCACTGAACCACACTGGCCGGGTCCCTTTTCTATCAGAAGTTATTTGTGGGTGGCCCCAAAGAGGCACTAGACAGGCCACGTGACATTCAGATGTGGACAGTTTAATAGCTCAATAACGAAACCACTCTTTGATCTCAAGACTTCACATCCGGAACACTAAATGTTCCAGGGCCCTGAACTGAGCAGACAGTTTTGTAAATGACAAGTTACATTTCCAAATATGCTGTATGTTCAAAATGTTGGTGTCCTGTCTTTTTCCAAGAGATGAGTGAGTGCAGTTGTTCTTAACCTTGGGTCAACATTAGAACCACCTGCTCCAGGGGGTGTTAAGAAGAGCAATGTCCGAGGCATACCATAAGCCAGCAAAATCACAGGCCTGGAGCTAGGGCTCAGGTGTCCGGATAGAGGACAGGAGTCCGCAAGACAGCCCGCCTGCAGGTCCTGCCTCCACATCAACACCACTTGCACTGAAACCTCACCCATCCCCTCCTATCTCCTTCCCCACCATTGGCTGTTTTATTTTCTAAAATCTGCTGGGTTCCACACATTGTATGTCCTAAATTCTGATGAGTAACAGGGGAAAAGCCCACTACATAAAAATGAACCAGAGCAGAAATAAACTGGGAAAAGAACCCATTTTTTGAAAATAAAGTTTCATCTCATTTGCTTTTATTTAATAATTCAGCTTGGCAAGGCCATTTAATGTACCATGGCCATGCAGCTTGGATTCAGGAGGGGAGAAACGTTTTTTGCAGTTGCAGTGAGTGACTTCGGTCTTACCAGCCTGCCCTTGAAATGACCTCAGGCTGGGTCCTCAGGTGGGGGAGGACCATTCACAAAATTCATAACCTCTCTTTATTGATGAAAACGATGGATGAGCTTTATGTGTGTCCTGTCTTGTTGCACAACAGATCGGAGTCGTGTTTCAACACAATACGATATACAGAAGAAGGGAAAGATGCATGGGAAGGGGTTGAACACAAAGAAACTAAGCCCAGGGCAAACCCATAAAAGGAAGAGATATATGAGCCCATGTCACCATCTGGTCTATCCAGGCCTCCCGGAGGCTCCCAGGCCTCACCAGGCTGCCCAGAGCTCTCAGCCGCCATGGCCTTCTCCCAATTCCATCTTGCTGACCACACCCCCGCAGAGTGCCTCCAGCATCAGCTCTCCCCAGAATCTCCTGGAGGCTGGTTCACACCAGCTTGCTGCCCCCCCCCCCCGAGGGTTCCATTGAGCAGATCTGGGGTGGGGTCTGAGAGTATGTTTTTCCCCATAGGTTTCCAGGTGATGCTGCTGCCACTGGACCACACCAGAATGCCCACGGCTCACAGTTTCCTATGGTAACGTGCGCTCCCAGGAGCAAGACGGAATATTTCCCCCGACTTACAAGGCCTTGCGGCTCTGACTCCTTTTGCTTTCTTCAGGTGTAGCAGCGTTCTCTCCTTAGCCTCTAGCTCCTACTACAATGGGGCCTTCACCTCCCTTCTCCCCTAAGCCATGCTCCTTCCATCACAAGCTCGCGCAGTGCCCTTCCGCCATTGACCCCGTCACATAAGCCCCGCCCCGCCACCATCTCCAACACCCTGCTTGTCCTGTCCACTCAACTCACGGGGCATCTCACAGAGAAGCCCTTAGTTTAAATCAGGTTTTCTTAGTTTATACTCGCACCAACCCTATTCTTTTCCTCTACAACGCTTATCTCCATTGGTATGTAAACATTCATGAGTGTGATATGTGGATTAATGTTTTTCACCCCAAGAGAGTGGGAACCATGATACTTGTGTGTGTGTGTGTGTGTGTGTGTGTGTGTGTGTGTGTGTGTTGCATTGATTTATCCTTAGTCCTAGCACATTACTCAGGACAGAGAAAAGCCATTCGCTTTTAATGGAATATGATTGCATGCGCGTGCAAGGAAATCAGCTGTTCAGGATTATTGCAACCATCTCTGATCCTCAAACTGGGGTGGAAGTTGAGAATGACCCCAAATCCTGGTCTGCCAAAATGAGCAAAACATGCACTGATGTCCTCCCCACCGCAAACCCAGTAACCGGGGTCTTGGCTCCTGTCCCTCACTCCATCCCTAGGTTGGACCAGAGGGGAGGGACTTCAAGGCCATGCCATGGTGGCGACAGGAAGACAGAATGGGACACTCAGCAGGTACATTGCTGCCGGCTGATGGTCTGGCTTAATCCAGAGACCACTGATAGCTCCCTGAGGAATAGATGGGCTCTGGATACTCCAGGCCATAAATTCAAGAACGTTATTTCTCTCGGCCAAAACTTTGAAAAATATTGACCATCATCAGTGCTTTTAAGATTTTATTCCTTGGCAAGTCACTGGAGGGTAGTCCAGGTGGGCTCCATTAAAGAATGCCACCGGCCCTGTCCAGTTTGGCTCAGTAGATAGAGAGAGCTTCGGTCTGCGGACTGAAAGGTCCCAGGTTCGATTCCAGTCAAGGGCATGTACCTTGGTTGCGGGCACATTCCCAGTAGGAGGTGTGCAGAAGGCAGCTGATTGATGTTTCTCTTATCAATGTTTCTGACTTTCTATCCCTCTCCCTTTCTCTCTGTAAAAAAAAAAAATCAATAAAATATATATGTTTTTAAAAAGAATGCAACCATATGCTTTACAAGCCACCCTGGATAAGAAACCTGACCCCCGGGTAAGCTGCCCAGGGCCTCCTGGAATAGCCACAGTTACATCGATGATCTCGATGATCATTTTAATTCTCACATTCTGACCTCGCTGATCTGCAAGCCTGAAGCTCGCAGGCTCCGATTTGTCATCGGAAACGATGATGGAGGCCCAAGGATTCGTGCAGTGGGGAGTGGGGGATGAGCATGGATCAGTGACCAGGGTTCAGACCCTGTCTGTGCTGACCGCCATTTGCATTTCCTTGAGCGACTTACATAAACCCTTTCTAACCACCAGGTTCCCCAACTGGAAATGTTAAATGTGTGTTTTCTTTTCATTGGGGATAAATAAATGTATGCAAAGTGTCCAGCTTTATTAAGTACAAGGCCTTCTATTTTTATTGTCTCCATGACCCATGATTTTAATCGGCTATCGTTTTAAGAAACCCAGAGCCTGACACACCACCGCCACAAAGTAACGTCCCAGGAATTTTCATCTGTGAAGCAAAGCAGACTTGAAACCAGGCCAAGCCTGGCTACCAGCTTTTGTTCTTGCTCCCTCGCATGCCTGGAGAAAAACCCAATGGATGCTTTTTTTAAAAAAACACTAAAATAGAATAAGGTGATTCCCCAGGGCCTCCCAGATGACAGGGCCTAAAAGAAGCAGGCTGCCCCCTGCTCCCGGTCAGGTGACGCGGGGCCGGCACCTGGTCCCACCTCCGAGGCCTTTGTTCACAGCTGAGTCCTGAGACTAAGGGTGATCGTGAACACCTTGCAATGCAGGGATGCACCGGGCTGGCCCTGCTGCCAGATCCTCTCCCAGCGGTTCCCGCAGAAAAGTTTCCAGTTTGTCAGCTCATTTTTCACCTGCAGCCTGGAACTCTGGAAATGGCAAATAGTCTCTGGCTGCCCCCAGCGCTGATGAACACACAGAGGGGTTTTGAATATTGCTTGGAGCGCCATAGTCCAAAGGGCTCACTGGGCATCGCGAGACGAGACATGGTTTGGACCTGCCGCCGCCGGTGAGGGGAGGGGATGACAGGTGCGCAGCTGCGGCGTCCAGCGAAGGACCAGTGCTGCAGAGAGCATCTGGAAACTCAGTGTAGCTGGAGCCTGCGGCTCAAGGGGTGGCGATGGAGAAGGAGGTCAGGCGGAGGTTGGAAATAGGCATTAACGGGGCCCGTCCTGTCAAAGGCCAGAGAAATGGGCCCAGAGAACACAGAAGTGATGGCACAAGCGGGTTATGTTTATGAAATGCCACTCTCACTCTGGCTGGCATTGGGAAGGGTGGAGAGAGGATGATGTAGACACAAGTAAACAAAGCACCAGCTAGGATGTTGTGAAGGACTTTTTGAAGTAATCCAGATTTGAAATATATATAAAATACTAGAGGCCCAGTGCATGAATTCATGTCGTTCATGGGTGGGGTCCTGCTGGCCTACTCAGATGGGGGGGGAGTGGGGAGAGGTGGTCGGGGGTGGGGCAGATGTGGGGGGAGGCTGCAGGCAGTAGGTGGGCTGGCCTACCCCCTGGTCGAACTCCAGGTTGAACTGCTGGTCGAGGGGACAATTAGCATCTAGCCTTTTATTAGATAGGATGTAATTATACATAAAATATAATAGAGTTATATTGCATAATAAGGGTAACATACTTACCCATAACATGTAACTAGAATATAGAATCATCAGTAATTATATACAAACATAACATAAATACAATATATAAAATCACATGTATAAAATTTAAATACATATATATATTATCTGAATAAAGCATATTCATTTTTTTTCCTTAGGTGACATCTTAACCACTGCCTAATGCATACATGTGCATGCATGCATGCACATGGATTAAAGAAAGATCTCAGTGAGGATGGAGAGCAGTTACTGAAGTCGAGGGAGGGAGTCTAAGGAAAAAATCAATGGCACGTGGGAAGGAATGGAAAAAGGAGCGGGATTTCTGTTTCCTGGCTCGGTACGTCTGAGTGGAAAGGGAAATTATCACGAGAGAGGCTTTAAACAAATGCCCTTCCCTCCAGCATCGCGGTTTTGCCATTTGTAAGATTAGCAGATTGGAAGGCAGGGCTTCGCTGGGGCAGAGAGAGGACGTGTCAGCTCTGCTGCAGCCAGATGCCCAAGGTGCCCTTCTGGCCAGCAGGCAGCAGCTGCACGTGGGGAGGAAGTCGGCAATTTGAATTTTCAGCACGAAGCTCTCCATGCAAATATTTAAACACCAGGGCCAGTGCTCCGGGGCTTGTTGTGTCTTTGAATACTAGGATGAGAACAGGTAATAATTCCATGACCCGGAATCGTGAGCCTGGCTTCTCAGAGTACCTAGGCTTGAGACATAAAAACTCACCCAAAGACGCTATTTCCCAAAATGTGGAGTTCTATTCAGCATGAACCCATGAGCCGGGTCTATGTCCTCAGGTAATTTATGTAAGTTGTCTCAGCTTTCCTTTCCCTTAACTATAAATGGGATTATTTATTTAGTTTTTTAAATATATCTTACTGATTTTTTTTACAGAGAGGAAGGGAGAGTGATAGAGAGTTAGAAACATCGATGAGAGAGAGACATGGATCAGCTGCCTCTTGCACACCCCCTACTGGGGATGTGCTGGCAACCAATGTACATGCCCTTGACAGGAATCGAACCCGGAACCTTTCAGTCCGCAGGCCGACTCTCTATCCACTGAGCCAAACCGGTTTCGGCTAAATGGGGTTATTAATGCCGATGTCATCAGACTGTACTGAGGGCAGAACTTCCGGAAGTGATACCAATGACCTGTGTAATAGAGGGAAGCTCGGTTGAAGTTACCCTTCTGTTCTCTTGTGTAGAGAAGGCAGCCCCGTGTCATGGAATCTATGATCAGTTGGAGTCCAGTCGGCCCGGAGCCCATCTTATAAACTTGAGTAATACGTTCCCGGGGCCTCACTTTTCTTATCTACACAATGGAGATAAACTGCTTTACGTGCAGGCGACAATCTGGTTTCACTTACTCTTGTTCCACATATGGTCCCAATAAACTGTACCAGCTTTTCCCGAATGGGCTTCGACAGGAAGCAGCGCGTGGTAATAGCCAACCCAGAGAGAGAAAAATGGGAGCATTCTCTTTTTAGCTAAGTCAAAGATGATGAGTGTGTGTGTGTGTGTGTGTGTGTGTGATGAATGTGTGTGTGTGATGAATGTGTGTGTGTGATAAGTGTGTGTGTGTGTGGTGTGTGTGTGTGGTGTGTGTATGTTTGTGTGGTGTGTATGTGATGTGTGTGTGAGATGAATATGTGTGTATGTGGAGTGTGTGTTTGTGTGTGGTGTGTGTGTGATGTGTGTGTGATGAATGTGTGTGTGGTGTGTGTGTGATGAGTGTGTGTTTGGTGTGTGTGTGTGGTGTGTGTGTGCGGTGTGTGCGTGATGAATGTGTGTAGGGGGGGCGGATAGGGATGTGTGATGAATATATAGGGGAAATGAAGGCCTAAGCTTTGAGTCATTGGGAAAGAACCGCTATCAAACTATTTTTCTTATATCAATAAAAAGACTATAACCATTTACTTAGCAGAAAACAACGTATTGCAGCATTGATCAAACACTATGTGGCAGACACAGTCCTGGGTTTAGACAGAAACAGAAGAAGAAAGAAGAAAGCACAAGCTCTCACCCGCTTTCCAAGAAAAGTAACCCACAAGCCAGTACAAGTAGAGAGCTGAATCAGTATTCCAGTCGATGCTGAGCACGTGTGTGGCAACGCACAGAACCTATCTCTTAGTTTTCTTTCTTTTCCTTACTCGACCAATACTTGCCCTTGCGAGGAGGGAATTCCTCAATTAGGAATAAGCCCACAATTTTGACTTTTTTTAAAAGGAGAACTAAATCACAGAAGTAATAGAGGGTGCTCTTCAAGAGAGATATACACAGACACACACACACAAAAAAAAGACCTTGAACATCTTTAAAACGTGGGCCTCCGTCGAGGGCAGCAAAAATGCATTTTTTCCCCAGTTCTACACAAACTTTAATATATTTTTCATCTGGAGTCATTTCTATACTGTCAGCAGAAAAAAATCTTTGCATGTGGTTGCGTATTTATGAGTGAGTTTTATCTCTAAACAGATTTGTAACTAAAAACAGAAATATCTTTTTATGGGAGACAGCTGGTTAGGAGATTAAAGATACACATGGTTGGGGGTGGGGTGGGGGTGGGGGGACTCAGATTAACAAACATTCCTAGACATGGGATGTCTGTGAGTATTAGGGCTCTTTTAACTTCTGACCTAAAAATATATATATATATATCTAACCCCCACCAGTTTCCCAGGATAGATTTCAGCCTATTTGGCATTTAAAAGAAAGAGAACATAATCTTGGAAAGCCTACTTACAGAGCTATAACTCTTAAAAATCTTAAGGGATCATAGATAACCTATAAATACTATGTGAACATAAAATTCCTAAATATGCAGTTCCATTTATAGCATCCTGAAAAACACACACACACACACACACACACACACACACACACACACAAAACCAGTCCAATCGGGCCAATTCTGGGCTCTTGGAATACAAAGAAGATGTGCTTCTGAAACGTTGGATTGGATCCCCACATTTCAAGCCTCTGCCACATGTTTATGCTGGGAATGTGCTGTCGTTGCAATGAAACTATTCTTGGGCTTGTTTTCCAAAGGGCACCAGCAAACATGAGTTTTTCCAGCCTTTTCAGGAGGCGGGGTGAAACCCTTTTTGAGTCTACTAAACCAATCTCCAGACGGGATGTAGGACACCGATGGTCAACCATTCCTGGTTATTGTTTTCCTAATCCGGGGATGGGTTTTAAAATACATGGTGTGAACCCAGGCTGGCTTCCTCTGAGACTGTGGCCACCGCCATGGGAACATGGTGGCCAGGGTTGGAGGACAATCACTTTTATGTGGGGAGCTCCTTGCCCCAGCTCAGGGGTCACATGTGTATGAAGCTGACTTACTTTTTAGAACCATCTGGATTAGACCCCAACCTAGAACTGGCTATCCTCAGTGATTTGAACAGTAAAGCCAATGTTGCAATCATTAGGGTTGGCAGATTCACGGGAAATGAATTAATTAATGCCAAGTCCATTTCCCACACTTCCCCCAATGTAGCTGGGCATTTCTCATCATTCAATTATTTAAAAATGACATGCATGTTTTAATTTGTTTGAAAGGGAATGTAAGTGTCTCTCAAATGTAGAAACCCGGTATTAGCTGGCACTAATAAAAGGTTATATGAAAATAAATGCAATTCATAACACTGGCTGGTGTGGCACAGTTAGTTGGGCATCATCCCAAGTACCCAAAGGTTGCAGGTTTGATTCTCAGTAGGGGGCATGTAGGAGGCAACTCATAGTTAGATGTTTTTCTCTCACATTGGTGATTCTCTCTCTCTTCCTTCCTCTCTCTAAAAATAAATTTATAAATCTTAAAAAATTAAAACAAATACAATAAAAATAAAACAAACAAAACATTGCCACATATAATTGCTTCCTGAAGACTCTCAGTCTGATGCCTACTGCTTGATGGTTGTTATTTGGTAAAGTGGGGTAGGCAAGGTTTAATGGATATTAAAGACAAATTGCCAAGAAAGTCATTGAATGGATTGGCTGGTTACTGAACAAGTTATACTTTTACACCTTGTAATATCGATTGTCATGTGCTCATACTACCATGAACAGTCGGCCTTACTATCCTCAGTGGTTTGTACTCTAGGCTCCAGGAAATCCTCTACCAGACGCTGCTACTACTATAGAGAACACTTATCGCCTCCTAAGGCACGACTTTTTCAGGGCTTATCGGTCATTAGCACCTGGGAGTATGTCTCCACCCTTTTACCTACATTGCTTCTACAAACTAGAAATCTCTCCACCTCAAGGAAGTTCTTACTGCCACAGGCATGCCGTTATACAGTTAGGCAATACCCACTCACCCACTAAGACTCAAAGAATCCATGGAGGGCAAGTTGGTCACATATATTAAATGATATACACATTAAAGAATCTATTCATCAGAAATACTTTTGTAAGGGTATAAACATATGAGGAAAGTGATTATTTTAGCAATTTGAAATAACACAAAAATGGAAGTTATGACAATATCCATACATATGAGACAAACTAAACAACTGGGATCCCTCCATAACATATAAGATTTTGAAGTGGTGAAAAATAATGACGTCATCTATACACTTACAAGGGAAGATAGCCACTTTATCTATATAATTTACCGAGCGCCTCCTTGCTATTTACCTGGATTAATTCATTCATTGACTCTTCACAAAATCACTGAGGAGTAGTAGTATTACCCCATATTATAGACTAGAGGTCTGGTGCACAAGTTTGTGCACAGGTGGGGTCCTGCTGGCCCGCCCTAATCAGGGCAGATCATCAGGCCTGGGCCTGGGCTGGCCAGGTGGAGGAGCCGCAGGAGGTTGGCCTGCTAGCCCCACCTCTCCAGCTGGCCAGCAACTGTACTCATCATAGCAACTGGTCGTTCCAGTCATTCAGTCAATTGGCATATATATATAAAACCTAGGACACAGAAAGGTGAGGTTATTGCCCAAAGTCACCCTGTTAGTGTAAAGCCAAAATTTAACCCTATGAATTTCTTTTTTCTTTTTTAATGCATTGTATATATATTTGTTAATTTATTGGTGAGACTTTGGTTAATAAAATTATATAGGTTTCAGGTGTGCAATTCTACAATACATCATCTGTATAATGTGTAATGTGTTCACCATCCCAAGTCAAGTCTCCATCCATCATCATTTACCCATGCCCACTTCTAACACCCACAATCTCTACCCCTTTCCCTCTGGGAATCACCATACTGTTGCCTGTGTCTGTTAGTTTATTTATTTATTTTTTGCTTAATCCCTTTACCTTTTGCACCCAGCCCCTCAACCCCCTCTCCCCTCTAACATCTGTCAGTCTGTCCTCTGTATCTATGAATCTGTTTCTCTTTTGTCTACCACTTTATTTTGTTCATTAGATTCCACACATAAGTGAAATCATATGGTACTTGTCTTTCTCTAACTGGCTTATTACACTTATAATATTCTATAGGTCCATCCCGGCTGTCACAGAAGGTAAGATTTCCTTCTTTTTTATGGTCAAGTAGTATTCCACTGTGTAAATAAATGTACTGCAGTTTTTTGTTTTTGTCTTTAATCCACTCATCTACTGATTGGCACTTAGGCTGCTTCCAAACTTGGCTATTGTAAACAAGGCTGCAATGAACACAGGGGTGTGTGTATTCTGCCAAATTAGTATTTGAGGCTTCTTTGACTATATTCCCAGAAGTGGGAAATGCACTGAATGAGAGAACATATTTGCCAAGCATTTATATGAAAAGGGGCTAATATCTAAAATTCATAAAGAACTTAAAAAACTCAATACCAAAAAGCCCCACAAACAATCCCATTATGAAATGGAAAAAGGTTCTGAGTAGACACTTCTCTAAAGAGGACGTAATGATGGCCAATAGACAAGTGAAGAGATACTCAATGCCACTCATCACCAGAGATGGACATTGCAACCACAATGAAATATCATCTCATGTCTGTCAGAATGGCTATGGTCAATAAATCAACAAAGTGTTGGCGAGAATGCGGAGGAAAGGGAACCCTCATGCACTGTTGGTGGAAAGGCAGATTAATGCAGCCACTATGGATAGCGGTGCGAAGTTTCCTCAAAAAAATTAAACATGGAACTGCCTTACGACCCAGCAATTCCAATTCTGGGAGTTTAAGCCTCAGGATTTTAAACGACTTTGTTCTTTTAAATTTTGGATTGCATTGTAAGTCTTGAAGAATCTACCTCAAATTGTTAACTTGATTTTCCTTGGAAGGAAGTAGCAGATTCAAAAAGGTTATCATTGCATCCCTACCAGAGAACACATGTTTGTTCCCATGGCCTAGTTGGCTGATGCCATCAAGCCTTATTTTGAGGGGACAGACATTAGAGGGGACACTTCTAGCTATACTCTGGGCCCAGTACCACTCCCACAATGTTACCCGGTGAGCCCCATTGTCCCGGAAAAAGACCTGAAGGGACTCACCTGCAGGACTGGGTTCCCATAGCCATGGCCTTATGGTCTCGATGGGGCTCATGAGCTTCCAGTCGTGACTCCCAACCACTCCCAACTCCTTGACCTTCTCGATCTGCAGTTCCTGCATCTAGCTCACCTAGGCTCTGTTTCATTTGTACCTCTTTTCAAACTTTGGGTTCTTTGTAAGGTTTCCTGAATGTCAGAGCTCCACTCATCCCTCCTTTTTGTGGTGGGAGTATTCTTATTTCTGGAGTAACGCTGAGCTTGCACTACTGCCCCTGAATGAGCATGGGTGGGACTGAAGGCGATCACAGTCTATGGTGTTCATCCTTGGGTACCATCTGTGTTTTCAAGGTGAAGCACAGAGGTCTGTTCTAGGGAGCTGCCGATGAAATCACTGAGGCAAGGGCTGGCTTATTTTGAAGTGCATTATTATCACCACTGGCAAATCTCTCTGATAATCTTGCTTTGAAAATGAAAGCCTAGGGTGGTATGACAAGTATTGTGAAGTACCACCTTCCCACTTGCAACCACATACGTACTATTATAGTTGTTATTCCGCAGAGCTTTATTTGCAAACTTTCAATGGCAAGTATTTTTATCTAGATATCAGGTGTCTCTCTCTCTCTCTGTGTGTGTCTTGCTTGCTAAACATCCATTGGCAATAAGTCCGCCCTTCTGTGAACACTTCCATAACTCTAAGAGGCAAAGAAGACTGCGCTGTGGGGGTTTGACCCGGGCCAAGCAAGATCAGCCTTCCTGCTGGGTCTGATGACATGGGGCAGACACAGTTCTGTGCTTCATGCTCAGCATCTCCCCTTTTCTCGAGAAAACATCAAGATGAGCATTCCCCGGTCCAAAGAGTGGGATATAGAGGCGCCATCTGATTGGACCAAGGCCACCAGTCAACGGCGGAACCGTGACTCAGATGTACAGCCTTCCTGACCTAAAACCCCAACATATGGTCTAATTAAAGCTTCCAAGGCCAAACCGCAGTTGTTTGGTAACCTCCCGTCTTTGAAAGGAGTTCCTTGAACAGATCTGAACACTAAGAAAAACCCTGTCTAATTGCTGGGTTGTGGCCACCCTGAAGGGGTAAGGCAACCTATGGGGGAGGAACTGCTGGCTGGGTCTGCTGCCGAGGAGTCGGGTCAGCCAGAGGGTCGCTTGTGATGGAAACAGGGTGGGTGAATTTTTCTAGGTGTCAAGGAGTGGGGAGGATCTCTAAAACAGCCATTTCTAGGACTGTGTTGGGAGCCCCTGGGGTCCCCTCCCCAGGTCCTCTGCAGTAGGGACAGCTACTCACAGTTGGGGCGTGATAAGTGTGATATATCACAGCGTGGGTAGGAGGTCACTCTTGTCCTTCCCCATGACAGCTATGCATTCTGGCAGCTCCCAAACCTCAGCTCTGTGCTGCCTCAGTGCACAGCCGCGGGACGTCTTCCAGAGAAGATGTTTATTCCCCCTGACCCTGCCTCTCTCCCACGCTTCGGTTTTATCATTATTGTTTTTTATGGGTTTAAGTGTGAACAGTCACCATCCGCATGAAATCTCCCAGCTGCTTCTGGAGTTCTTTGGAGACGGAGGTCTGAAAGCCAAAGTCTCTCCCCTGCACGGTGGTTGGTTGGAAGGGCTCTCTGGGGGAAGAACCTAGAATCAGAGGCCAGGCTGGGAGGGAGCAGAGGGCATGGACAAGCCACGCCAAGGCACCTCTGGGCCCTCCGTGGCTGGCAGAGGGATGGTCAGCAGACCAGGACTTGTAGCTCTGCTTCTGTTTAACCCCCTCCTGGTCCTCTTTGTGGGTTGTAGGACTTGCTTCCAAGGGATTTTCATTTCTTCTAAGGCAAAAGGTCCCAAGCTTCCTAGCGGGAGCTGCAACGTTAACCTGATGGACAGGTCATAAGACCTAGTGGATATATCCCAAGTGTGTGGTATTGCCTTATATACTTTTTTAAAAAGCGCTTTTTAGCTAAAATTCACATCATATGAAATTTGCCATTTTAAAGCTTACAATGCGGCAGTTTCATATTCAGAGCTCTCAGAATGGTGTAGGACCACCGCCGCTGTCTAATTTCAGAACATTTCCATCACATTATCTCAGTGAATCCCATCAATAATACACGTTACAGAGGAAAAAGCGGGGGGGGGGTCCCCCTCAGGTTTGCAGTTGAACCCTTCACATGAGCCCCCATCCTCAATGACCTTGCTTCAATTACTATACTCCTTTGTAATCCCTTGTTCTACTGAAACGTTCCCATTCAAAAGAAAATATTTAAAAGCATTGCCTTGAAGAATCAACAGAGCAAAAATGTTAATTCTCCCCATATGGATCTGTAGGTTTCATTGAATTCCTCTCAAAATTCCAGCAATATTTTTTTTTTTGGAGACATAGACAAACATTCTAAAATTTACATGGAAAGACAAGGGAGTTAGGACAGGTAAAACCCTTTTGAAAAAGAATAAAGGAGTCCCTCTATTTGATTTTAAGGATTATGGTGTCGCCATATGAAGTGAGACAGTGTGGTGTGTATCGTCAGAGAAGGAAAGATACAGAGCAATGGAACAGAACAAAAACCCCAGGTAGAGACTCATATAAATACATCCAACTGATTTTTTGACAAAAGCACAAAAAGATAGCCTTTTCAAAGAATGGCACTGGAGCCACTGGTCATCCATAGGCAAAACAAACCCAGGAAAAATACCTACCTTGACTTAAAACTCACAACTTGTAAAAAAAAAAAAAAAAGTGAATTGAAAACATCACAAACTTAAATGAAAAATGAAAAACTACAAAATGTTTGCAAAAAGAGAATAAAATCATCAGGATCTAGGGCTACAAAAAGTGTTTAGACTTGACACTGAAAGCATGGACCATAAAAGGAAAACACATTAAATTGGACCTCATAAAATTGGATTTTAAAATGTGCTCTGTGAAAGGCCCTGATAAGAGAATAAAAACACAAGCTGTAGGCTGGGAGAAAGTATTTGCAAACCACAGAGCTGGCAAAGGATTAATCTCTATAATATAAGGAGAAGTCTTGAAACTCAAGAGAGAAAAAAACACACACCAACAAAACAATTCAATTAGAAAATGCACACACAAAAACATGAAGAGCTATTTCACCAAACAGAATATATTGATGCCAAATAAGTACACAAAAGATGCTCCATGTCATTAGCTATTAGGGAAATGCAAATTAAAGCCACAATGAGATATCATTACAACCTATCAAAATGATTAAAATAAAAAAAAAGAGAGGAAAAAAAACAAAACACCAAATTTTGTCAACAATAAAGAGAACTGAACCACTCACATAGTGCTGGTGGGAATGTAAAACAGTACCACCACTCTGAAAAAAACAGTCCGGCAGCTTCCTATAAAACCAAATATGCAACTATTATATAACTCAGCAATCATGGTTTGGCTTTTATCCTATAGGAATGAACACAGGTTCACACACAAACCTGTCCATGAACATCCACAGAAGCTTCTATTTGCAACAAGCAAAACTTAAAAACAATCCAAATATGTTCTTCAACAAATGAATGGTTAAGTAGACTCTGATACATCCACACCAGTGGTTTTCAACCAGTGTACAGTGGCACACTAGAGTACTGCAAGCCAGAACTTTTATGTTTTTAAGAGAGAAAGGAGAGAGACAGAGAGAGAGAGAGAGAGAGAGAGAGAGAGACAGAGAGAGAGACAGAGACAGAGAGACAGAGAGAGTTTTGTTGTTCCACTTATTTATGCACTTATTGGTTGATTCTTATACGTGCCCTGACCAGGGATCGAACCCACAACCTTGGTGTATGGGGATGAATCGCTAATCAACTAAACTATGCAGCCAGGGTTCAAGATTTTTTTTAAAATACGAAATAACTGATTGTTTAGTCAGGGGCACTGAACTCTTTTCCCTTCAACTGTCAAATAAAAACTATGACAACAGTCAACACAACAATAACCATCCATTGTGAATGCCTGTCTTGAGCCATAATTATACAGTTCGTATAATAGAGTTGCATCTTATTGGTCATATCATATAATTAGGTTGCATCTGATTTGTTAACTCTTGGTGCCAGAGATCTTTATATACAAGTACAGATACATGAAGAGGTTAGAGGTGCCAGGTCTTCGGACCGGAGTGCTGGGATTGGTGGGTGTGGCTATAGAGGGATAATGCGAAGACTCTTATGATAACAGGACAGTTCTCTACACTGATTTAATTACGGTGTTGGTTACACAATTCTCCACATAGGACAAAATTGCATATAACTATACACACACAGATGAGTGCACATATATATATTGAAACCTGAATAACCCCTGTGAATTGTATCAAGGGCAATTACCTGATACTGTTATTATAAATCAAGCATGTCAAACTTGCCGTCACGGGCCGCATGCCTCATTTATTTGGCCCGTGTTGGCCTTTGAGTTTGACATGCTCTTTGTACACAGTTACACAAGAGATCACCATTGGGGAAAAGTGGGCAAAGGGTATATGAAACCTTCCCATGTATTATTTTATGGCTTCCTGTGAGTCCATAATTATTTCAACATGAAAAGTAAAAAAATAAAATAAAAAATTCCCTTGAGCACAGTATCTCTACAAATGATCCCCGTTGTTGGTTTGTTTTTTTTCTCCTATGAAAAGGAGCCTAGATTTGCCTCCCCAGCATCTGCCTCTCATGAATTCCATCAATTACAACCTCCTTTCCCTCCCACCAAGTCCTTCTAATTATTTTTCCTGGAGGTCTCTGGCAACGCTTTGGTCCCCCCGTCTTCTCGAGGGGTTTGATCATGTGGTGAATATGCACCGCACTCTGTCCTGAAGAACACTAATTAGAGCTATCTGAGTAGGGGAATGCATCGCCGAGGCTCTTGTGCAAATACGTTTCAGAAATGCTGAGCAGAACAACTTACTTTGCTGTCACCTCTCTGAGCGCCGTAAATAAGGTGATGGACTCCGAATCTGTATGAGTCTGTCAGACCCCGAAGACATCCCTCAAGGATCTTTCCACATCAGCCTTCTCCGAGGGGGCTAACTCATGGGCCGGTGTTCCACGGGAGAGCGCTTTTGGGAGGTTTTGCTATGCGGTATGTAGTAGTCCCCACTCCCTGTACACCCACACACACTTACACACCCTTCTTTTTATGGATTCTCCTTCTGACCTCTGATTTAAAAAAAAAAAATCATGATTCCTATCATTTGTTCTATTAATGTCTCCTTAAAGGCTCATTATATGTCTTCGTTGCAACCTCCCATCCTGCTTCCAAAACTATAATCCCATTGTTTTGTGAGACCCAGTACTCAGGATGCACATCTTTTTTGTTCTGTTTGTCCTCTCTTGAAGTCAGTTTTCATGGTGTCATCTATCTCGGTGTGGCATCTCCTAAATCTGCCTCGGGCAGATATTGCTTCTCTAATTGACATGTAGCCAAGCAACCACCTGGTCCTTCCATCGGGTGTTGTAGAAGCAATTCCAGATCAACGTGTTCACAGATGAAGCCATGAAGACCCTAGTGCTACCCAAGCCCCAAAGTGAGGAATGACTGTCTTCTGCTACTCCACACGAAACAAAAGGTACATGGAAAAACCATAAAACCAATGGCTGGATATGCTGTCCTGCCTCATCAGTAGATCTTCTGTGGACTCCAGTTTCCTCAGCAGTAAACTGAGGGCACTGAATAAAGTAATGTGGTAGGATCACCCCCGCCTTAGTATTCTCTGGGCTTTCTGCTTGTGGATCAGCTGTGATGAAAGCTTTTGCAAGTGTGGCTTTCACCAACTTGGCCTCAGAGAACCATGAACCACCTTCAGCATGAGCAGAGTGGAACCGTGGGGCCTCAGCAGATTACCTGCATCGGTATGGGCTTCCCTTGGAGAACCCACCTGTCTTCATTTCTACCGCAGGTCTAGTTCCCAAAGAAGGAGATGAATGTTGCAGGAACTTTAAGAAGGGTACTCTTGGGGGTCAGAACCTGTGGGAGGTTAGGGAAGGAAGCGGAAGTGGATGGGTGAAGAAGTCAAGTGCAGTGTAGTCTCCACAAGGGATTCAAATGACTTCCCGAGTGCTGTGAAACTTGGATGGCCTTGTAGAGCTGCCCGCAGTGGGAGCAGAGAGATGGACCTTTGTTGACCGGGCATCGGATAAGGCTACCCCCATTGAGAGAAGCACTTCCCTTCAGCCCATGCACTTCTCCAAAGGATCGACTGCTGAGGGCTAACTGGCAGGGACACTTTCAGTAGCTGGACAGTTAGCTACTTGTCCCTAAAAGGAGGTAGGGTGGTCCACCCTAATGATGGATTCTGTTCCCAGGTAAAGCACGGGGCCTGGGAATCAGTCGTGCCTAGCAAAGAAGCAGGAAAGCTTTGTGCAACGGAGGCGTCTTAGAGAGTGTTTGGAATGCTCCTGTCTTTCTCGCCATGTGGAGAATAGCCTGGCACTGGTGATGGCTGCTTACAAATCCCTCAGCATGCTAATTGGCATTGGCATTTGTAGAGCCATTTACTGGCTGACCTGTAACCTCCTTCTCTCGATCTTTTACTGCCTGGTTAATTTTATCCTCCAGTTCTCAATCTACCTTCTGGACAAACACAGCCATGTCCCTTCCTTCTAAATTAGGCATCCATTGTTCTTTTGGATGGATTTCTTCAAACAGGTTGAGACATACAAGGTTGACTTGATGGAAACGCCATTTGATGAGATGAAGGAGGGAAAGGGTTCATTTATGAATGAGTGGATGGGCATATCTGATGGAAAACAGAGCCCTCTCTCTCTCTGGTTATCTTGAATTATTCCCTCGGCTCCTTCTGTTGCAGTATCATGGAGAAATAATGAGGTTAAAACAGTGATGGTGGCCCGGAAGAAGGAATGGGAATCATCTCAAGCACACCATTGGTAAAGGGGCTCAATCTTGCTGAACTCAAATGCCCCCGCTCAGGTCCCATCTGTGTCTTTGCATATGCAACTCTCACCATTTGTGATTTCTTACCCTCCTCTGCTTTCCTCCAAATTCCACTTATCTCTCCCCTCCCCCATCCAAAGGAATTCCTCTAGATTACTCTATTCTCAACAATCTATGTTGTTCTAAACCAATGCAATACTCGCTGCCTGAATAACAGAACTCAAGGTAAGAAATTCATTGATCACATATTCTGTGTTGTGGGGAGTGTCTCAGACAACTTTAAGATTAAAATAATAATAATAATAATAATAATAATAAAATGGCCCAAACTCGGTTCTTCTCTCAGGAATTTTGTTTTCCTTTTTAAGATATTTCACAGCAATGCAACATGGTAGTCATCACCCCAGAAGATACAAGATGTGTTGAGAACAGAGGATGTATAGGAATGCTTAGGACATTTTTAAGCTAATGAGTAGACAGGTTTGCATTTTGCTTTTACTTTTTTTGAAAGAATAGCTTATTAACCAGTGTGTCTCATCTATAAACAGTAATGTTTCTCTATCTCTCCCTCTACCTCTCCCTTTGGAAATCAATGGAATAATATACTCTAGATGAGAATTAACAAAACAAAAAAAAGAAAAGAAAATCTTATTGATTTAGAGAGAGAGAGAGAAAGGGAGAGAGAGAGAGAGAGAAGAGAAGAGAGAGAGAGAGAGAGAGAGAGAGAGAGAGAGAGAGAGAGAGAGGTAAGAGTTTACCATTGATTAACCACACCCTGTACACTCCAACTGGGGATCAAGCCTGCAACCAGGGCATGTGCCCTGACTAGGAATTGAACCAGCAACCTCCTGATACACAGGACAACACCCAACCAACAGAGCCAAACCATTCAGGATGGATGGATCAAGTTATGATGCAGGAAGACCAGGGAGAGGGTGTGGCCTGCAATGAGATCCTGAACCTGGGTATGGGCAGACAAGTCGTAGAGTTACCTGGATAGATAAGAAAGTAGTGCCCTACTTAAGGACACACACAGATTCTCTCAGGGATCCGTCATCACCACATGTTGGGTCAATGAATGAATGATGACAGGTCTGCACCCTGTCACATCCAAAGTAATAAATCCACAAATTGCAGGAGAGTTTATTTTCTTTTTCTTACTATTTGGAGCCTTCCTCTGGAATCTTCACATTTCTCCTTTGCCCCCAGTGTGTGGCAAATGCATTTATAGTTGTATTTAAGCAATAAAGCATTTTGCATAGTGGATAGTGACATTTTTTACGTTAAGAATTCAGTTGGCTCCCTGCAACGTATTTATATTAAGACATTTGGGGAGCAAACTTGTAGTCTGCCAGATACCCACATATATTAAAGCCTAATTTCAGCAGTTTACCAATGAAATAAAAGAGAATAAAATGTGAGTTGTCAATTTATCATTGTTGGTTCAGGAATGACCAGCTGAGGAAGTAAAAAGGCTTTCTGTTAAGCTCAAGTGCTGTAGCATTAAGCATCTCATTTATTACTGATTGGAGTTTGAATTTAGGATTTAGAAAAATTATGTCTCTACCCACCTGCCAGCCACACATGCGCACTCTTACCAGGCTCAAGCTGTAAAAGGCAACTCATTTTGCCTCCTAAACACTGTTTTTTCCCCCTCATTCTTTGTGCTTTTGTTCATGGGTTTCTTCAGTGATAAATGTTTTCTATAACACTTCTTTCCCTGTTACTTAGCTCCCAGATTTCCACTGTGAAAATTAGCCACTGTCTTCTCTGTCTGGCATATGAAAAAATCTATATATTGTTATTGAATTTTATTTTTATTTTTAGAGATTTATTTTATTTTAGGGAGAGGGAGAGAGACAGAAACATCAATGATGAGAGAGACACATTGATCCATTGCCTCCTGCACACCCCCTACTGGGGATCAAGCCTCCAACCCAGCATGTGCCCTGACTGGGAATCAAACCAGCGACCTCTTAGTATTAAGAGGGCTAGCATATATCATACTAACATTTGTTATTATTAATGATTGGCACAAAGGATGTGTTTAGTAAACATCTACTGAATTAAGTATACATGGGCCACTAGAGAAAAATCAAAGACCAGGCAAGAAATGTCTATGTAAAATCATGATGAATGTGCACTTAAGATTTTTTTTTTTTGCATTTCATTGTATGTAAAATTTTACATGAAAGATAAATGTTGTAAATAAATATTAAATAGTTAGTAATAAAATAGGGGAATTGTACAGGTATGTACAATGTATAAATGCAAACAAAAGTAATCAGTATCATTTCTCCTAAAGCTGATAATCAGCATTAATGCAATTTTCCCCATTAACTTATGTTTAAGTAGCCACTATGATTCACATACAATGTGTTGCCACAAGACAGATAGAAAAAAAAACAGCTTTGTAAAATATTTCCATGGGAGAAAGAAGCCAGTAAAGGTCACCCAGGTGGTCCCTCTCTTTGTGTACACTTACCCGAATATTTATGCACCCATCTCAGATGATACCCACAACCCATAAACGGAGAGATTAGTGCTGGTTTATGTGTGGTTTTGAGGTATGGACTGGGACGTTTTATGGAAACAACCAACTTAAGATTTGTAGCAGGATCACAGGGAGCTCTGGCCTGAGGCCATTGCATCATTCAAATAGAATATTTTATTTATTTGGATTTCAAGGAAATAAATTAAGGACACATTGGAGGGGTGAGAGTGAGGCTTTGGAAACCACATATATCCTCCTTCAGACTTTCCAGTTCAGAGCAGACTAATAAATAAAGGGCCGGGCTGATTAGATTTAAGGGAGAGAGAGAACACAGTAAAAAGGACCCAGGTTTACAGCCAACGTCAGCTCGTCCCTCGGGAAAAACACCTAATTCACAAGCTAACTCACGCTCTTTATGGCCTAAGTAGACTATAAATTCTCCATAAATGAACCACCTCATCTGTAAAATGGAGCAATAGCCTTTACCTGGGGCTACTGTTATGGACTTCTTTTGCTTAATTTTTTAAAAATATATTTTATTGATTTTCCACAAAGAGGAAGGAAGAGGGATAGAGAGCTAGAAACGTCGATGAGAGAGAAACATTGACCAGCTGCCTCCTGCACACCCCCTGCCAGGGATGTGCCCGCAACCAAGGTACATGCCCTTGACCTAAATCGAACCTGGGACCTTTCAGTCCGCAGACCGACGCTCTATCCACTGAGCCAAACTGGTTCCGGCTGTTATGGACTTCTTGATGACCATGAACGTGGCAGACAGAAGACACAGGTGTGCCTCTGACCGCTCCCAATAGTTTATTACAATAACAGCAAGAGAACAAAGGAGGGAATCAAAGAAGAAAAGAGTTGGGGACACAGGTTTGGCTGACAGAAAGCAGGTGGGAGAGTAAAAACAGACTGAGTGGGGTGAAAGTAGCTGGGGGACCAACCAGAAGAAGCCACGCTGTGTCTGAGAACGGGAGAAAGGCTCTGAAGTCGGACACTCCCACCCTCTCAGGAGGCAGAGTGAGTTGGTTGCAAGAAGGAACTCAGGAGGGTTTCTTTCATCCTTTATGAGGTCGCTCAAGTCCACCTGTCATGGCTTCCACTCGGTGGGACCAGGTGACCCACCATCTCCCAACCGCGGGAGGCTGTGAACTTAATACTTGGAGAAAGTGAACCAGAAACTCCAGCCTCGAGGCTGGAATGGAACGGATGAGGGTTTAAATGCGTCAACATATGAAAAAGAAAGAGATCGAGTGAGCAGCATCTGTACTGAAAGGCGAGTGTCCACCTCAAACCCCCTTTCCTTGTTTGGCCCCTGTGATTTTGGGGAGACGTCTTAGAATGATAGGGAATGTGAGGGTTCTTTACTGAGGAAACTGACCAGCTCAACAGAAAGGGGAAATACTAGATTAATAGATGAATGGAAGGCCAGAGAGACTGAGAGAAAGAGAGTTATGAAGGGGAGGGGAGAGAAGGGAAGGGGAGGGGAGAGAAGGGAAGGGGAGAGAAGGGAAGGGGAGGGGAGGGGAGGGGAGGGGAGGGGAGGGGAGGAAAAAGAAGGGAAGGGAAAGGGAGGGGAGGGGCGGGAGATATTACATAAAGCTTTCTAGGAATGTGGAGAGCGGGAGAGGGAGATGAAATGTTTGACAAGGGGAAGTGGCTATAAAAGAACCGAATCTCATCTTCATGCCAGAAAGTCAATAGAAAGTAACTAAAAATGAAAAAGTACAATATGAGGATGAGCATATTATTTAGAAATATGAAGGTAAACACCTGGTGAAAACAGCCAAGGGATTTGACAGCAGTCGTTAGAAACAGAAGGGTGGGAGGGTTTGCAATTGAAACTGTTGCTATTTTTTTTAACCTATGTTATAGAGTTATGTGGTTAAAAACACACACACAAACACACACACACACACACACACACACACACACACACACACAATGTACATATCTATTAGGGCTTATCAATAACACAGGCTACTGTACATGGAGGCAGTGAGTCTCATGTTAAAAATGTGAACTCTGAGCTGGTCTATGCGGATTCTCAGTCTGGCCCAATCTCCTACAAACTGTGAGGCCCGAGGCAACTTATTCACACTCATTCCTCAACCCTCCCATCTGTAAAACAAAGACAATTTCCTACTAAAGCCAAGAATTTATTCCATAGTTTAGTAGTGGGGATTAAAAAATTAGTAAAACTCAGTGGATCTGGATGGTTTCCAACAAGCAGGAAGTGCTCAATGGGTGCCATCACTGTCAGAGTCATGTATGAATGATGTGTATAGGTCAGCATACACAG
The DNA here is from genome assembly GCA_963924515.1 of Vespertilio murinus. Taxonomy (NCBI): domain Eukaryota; kingdom Metazoa; phylum Chordata; class Mammalia; order Chiroptera; family Vespertilionidae; genus Vespertilio; species Vespertilio murinus. The sequence goes on along the minus strand of OZ004716.1, from coordinate 10,024,194 downwards.
TAAAGAAAAAGGGGATACTAAGGTCCTAGAACTGCAGCAACACAAAAGAGTGATTGTTTTTCTCTTCATTGCGAAGTTTTTTATACTCTAAATGTTTTGATAGTGAACCTATCTCACTTTTAAAATCAGGAATAAGACCATGATTTAAAAATGCAAATGAGCTTTGGAAGATAAATCTGGCTGTCATAGGGAGAAAAAAAAATGGTATGAAGATTAAATGAGAAAAGGTAACACGTGGCACATCCCAACAGGATATTGGCTTTGCCCAAAGGGGATGTTCCAAAGGCAGGTGACTTATAACTGTGACCTGGGGTCCTGGCTCACGTACACCCATCTCCACCCGCATTGGAAGAAACCCCTTTATTCGGACGCACATCCGCCCGTGAGAAATTGTTCAGCCAAAAGAAATTGTTTAAACCACTAGCCATCAGCACTGCTGTTAAATACCAGTGTTTGCTGGGCAGTAAACAATTTAAAAATATTGACTGAACTGATAAATAAAGTGGGATAAGAATTGCATGCAACTTACTGGATCATTATTGCAAGTGTAATAATGCAAAACAGCCCTCAAGAGCGACTGACCATCTTCCTGATTAAAACACTTTCAGTTCCCTGTTCATTAACTCTGCAGCCCCGTTTACACCCCTATTAGGGGCAAGGATGCCCACTTTGCAGTTCCTTCTGGACTTCTTTCCTTGTGCTCCCTAAGTTCTGCTGATGTGCTCCCATTTACTCCTCGGGGTTCCTCTTAGCAGCAATCTGCATTTTCACATTTCATAGTGACCACCCTTGCGTCAGAGACCCTGAAACCCTGTGCACCAAACCCTGTGTTTCGCCGATATCCTCATTGCTGTTCACTTGGCGTGACTTGTAATCTGTCTTGTGTAATGTTTTGACACTGCTTCCCCACCAATACCCTTTGAATGGATACATGAATGAACGCACTGCAGGAGACAGGCATTGAGGTTCAAGGGAGAGGGCTGGATGGAGGACATGGTTACCCAAGTCCCGATGCAGCTTGGAAATGCTCCAGTCATGTGTCTGATGGATCTTTTCAGGAGAATGGTGGCCTCTCTGAGCTTTCCTTTGCTTTAAGTGTTTTGAGGAGAACCCATCAAACAATATAAACCAAGGGCCTTCCAATCAAATGCGTACGGACCTCTGGGGCGACAGAGTGAGCGCAGGCCCAGAAGTCTGGTCCTGGTGGGTCCGGTCACTAATTATGACACAGGGGCAATTCGGACCCATTTCTCAAGGCTTCTGCTTTGGTCATCTCCAAAAGAGAAAAGGCCCCATGTACATGGCAGCTAGAAGGCACTTAATCCGCATGTGTTGAAGGAAGGAACTCAACAGAAAACTGAATAAAATAATCAATCTACATTGCCAGGCATAAGTGTTCAGCTATTCGTTTCTTCTTCCACGCATGTTGTAATTAAATACAAGTAAATAGAATGATAACCAGAATGATAATTGCCCCATCTAAAAAATAAACATAAATAAAACAGCCCAGATGAGCTAGTGATCATCACAATTTTTGAAAGGCATAAAACTGCACCACTTTTCTGAGTTTCCACAGAATTTAAATAGAAAAGAAGAAGTGAAACAAGACAAGCAATTTATTAATCCAGTTCACAATGGGCCCATATTCCATTATCTGTAAGGCCCTTTAACAAACAAAAATTAATTTCTAGGCACATAAGTGGTTGGCACATTGATCGACTCCTTAATTATAGGGTCTTTGGTTTAGAAAATAATGATTGATCATGTTAGACTGCATTTCACTTAGTTATGGATGAGACCCTGAATATTTTGCACAGAGAAATTATTTCAAAGTTATGATGATTAATAAGTGCTATAGACAGGATGTCTGAGTTAGTGCAAAATCCGAGATAATGAAAATACTTCTTGCAAGTATCTGAAAAGGGTTTTCAGAGGTAGATGACAGGAAATTGGGAAAATGAATTGCACTTCTGTTTATCTACCCCACAAATATTTATTTTCTGCTTTCTACATACCGAGCCCTGAGTTAAGACATCGGAGATGTAGCCCTAGATGAGACATGAGTCCTGTCCCAAGAAAATCACTGGGCAATGGAGGAGATGGAATCTCACACAGACAGATGCCATGTGGTGACGGGAGGTGTCATGATTGAGTTCAGAGATGGGTCTCAAATGTGCAATTTTATCTGATGTGCTAAAGCAAAACAAACACTACCGCACAGTTCAAATGACAGGAGCTGACATCAAAGACAGATAAGGAGGGGACTCCTAGGTGCAAGGGGGTGGGACAGACATGCCAGATGGCCGAGATAACATGATTGAAGGCTGTGTGGTGGTGAGAAGTCCCTTCCAGGGACTTGGTTGTGGGGTGGAGGGGACCAATGGTGAATGACAAGGATGAGAGTGGGAGGTGAACTGTCCGCTCGAGGTTTGCCAACAGGCAAGGGAGAGATGGCAGTCACACTTTAAAGAGACCGTTCTGGTATCAACACGGAGGCCTGCAGAGGGCTAAAAGGACTCCTGGAGGCTCTGGGAGAAACTATGGATAAGGGGAAAGGCCAATGTTGGGGTCCAACATGGCAGTGGGATGCAATAAAGGTAAGCTGACCCTCAGGTTTCTGACTAAGGGCACTGCTCCCGGGGTGAGGAGTGAGGTCAGCCACGCAGGCATGGAACTCATAGAAGGTGTAAGTTTGATGATGGCCTGGATGGATTTCAAGGAAACAAACAAAAACCAGTCACAGAGATCTAAACCAGTAAACGTCTGTTCGTTACAGATACAGTCTTCACTAGATATGATAAAGCATTTGACAGAGATAGCACTTGGTTTTCAAAGCAGGAATGCAGGCTCCTTCAACCCTCTTGCTTTCTACTTCTGCCTCTCCCAGGGAGGACACAGGGAAATTGGTTCCTGGTCATTTTTGTGGTGATTGCTCTTGCTTTGGGATTCATCACATGCTGTAAAAAGGGACAGAGTCTCTCCTATGTGATTTACAGGATAAGGGTATCTGAAGGTTTGGCTAGAGCTTAGGAAAAATATAGAAACTTGTGGCTTCTCTTCATCTAGGTCCCCAGTTCATGTTTGTGTGTTAATGACAGAGGAATCCTATGTAATAAAAGAGTAATATGCAAATTGACCACCACTCCAACACACAAGATGGCTGCCCCCATGTCAGGCCTACCAGGGAGGGCAGTTAGGGACTATCGAGCCAGTTAGGGGCAATCAGGCTGGCAGGGGAGTGGTGAGAGGGTGATCAGATTGGCAGGCAGAAGCAGTTAGGGGTAATCAGGAAGGCAGGCAGGCAGGCAAGTAGTTGGGAGCCAGCAGTCCTAGATTGTGAGAGGGATGTCTGACTGCCGTTTAGGCACAAAAGGGCAGTCTGAGTCTCAGATTGGACAGGGTGCAGGCTGAGCTGAGAGACACACACACACACCCCCGCCGCCCCTGTGCACAAATTTTTTGTACCAGGCCTCTACTATAAATTATAAGAGAATGAAATTGAACTCCAGGATGACCTGGGGTGACTCCCAACTTCTTCCCTTAGGTAATCCTTCGTATGTGGTTCAGAATGTACTCTGTCTCCCCGCCCCCCTTCACTTTTTTTTGTTCCATCTGTATTTAATCCCTTGGCCGGAGGGTTCCAGGAAGCAGCAGTGATCACCAAGATGTCACTGGATGGCCAGCTAGCCTTGCACCAGGACCAGCAACCAAGAGTAAGTTTAACTTCTCTGTGTAGAGATGGTATAAGAAGGGATCATCCCAGGAGTTAGAAAGAAGCACATTTTCAGAGAAGGAGATAACGCCCAGACAAGCAGAGCACATTTCTTTTCAATGTCACACCAAATCCCAGAGAGCCAGCCTCATGTCCTGGGACCCCACCAAAGTGGGTGGGACTCTGGCTCAGCCATTTGCTAGCTGCATGACCTGAGGACCAACGCTCACTTTCTCTTGTGCTCATTCACTTAATCCACTCATTCATTGGCGGAGGCAGGGAGGCTCCATTGTCAGGTACTGGGCAGAGATGAAATGAAAGAGTGGATTCACAGTTTATAGGTGAGGAAGCTAAGGTGCGTAGAGAGGTTAAAGGGGGTGGTGTGCAGTCGAGCCTAGCCTGGATCCCATCTCCTGACAACGACCACGTGTGTTTCCTGTAGGAGACCACGCAGGAGGACATTATCCTGCTTCTGAGAAGAACGGGACTATCAACTTGATTTGGGTTCTCTGGAATCATATCAGCATTCTCCCTCTGTTCTCAGATCTATTTAGGGTTGTGGGGCTTCCAGGGGAACATGGGCAAAAATATTTGAGTAATTTATCAACCCTCCACGTTGCTTAGGCTGCTCAGCTCTGGCCTGAGGGAGTCAAACCAGGAGCCTTGCTCACCAATGAAGCCCATCAATCACTCAATCCATCCTTGTACTCAATCCATCCTTGTCCGCAGCCCACGGAGAAGAGCTGGAGTAGCTAAAGGGAAGTGTGCTATTATTTAGGGAACAGCCAGCACATAAATATGGCCATTGAAGATGCATGCCTTTTTTTTAAAAAAAGAAACTGTTTTGCAATAAAGAGGAGTCATGATTATCAGGGCAAGAACCATGAAGTGGTAGATTGAAAATAAAATATGCTTTTATTAAGTCTCCATTTCTAGGTGGCAGAAAGGGAAATAAATAACAGAATGCAGAGCGAGGGGCCCAATGAACTATTTATTGCTCAGGGTGGAGTCTCAGGACTTGACTTTGGAGAGAGTTAACCAAGTTGGTGAAATAAGGAGTTTTCAAGTTCTCCATTGACCTCACAGGCGATGCTTTTTTATTTCCTGAATTTTAAACTCAAGATGGACCCTTTCATCCATTTTTCCCCCTTGTGTCTTATCTCCCTTGATTTCATTTTAAGAAGTAATTAGCCATTGTTAGGCTCAAACAAATCCTCTGATTCATTAGGATTCATTGAGATTTTATAATATGGTGTTTAAAATAATACTGCAATTAACATTCTTTATGCTCTGTGTTTTTATTCTCTGGTAATCTCTCTTTTGTCTCACTTCTGAGTGCTGCCTTGAAGCTATCATAGCCCATTTCATGTGTGTATGTGTGTGTGTGATTTTGCGGTAGGTTGTCTAGGCTAGATTCTGACTGCTTTCATTTTGTAGGTCACTTCAATGTCATACTCCTATTAAAGTCTTTAGTAACAGAAAAGCAGAAACACATTAAACTTCCTTCTCTCCTATCCTTAAAAACACACATAGACAAACTCATTTTTTAGTATTCTCGATGAATTTATAACTCAGGCTTAAGGTTTTATCAAGTTCCAGGTAACAGTAAATTAAAATCTCATTCACAGATGCTTCATTAATTTCATTTGTTACCAATACATGCATCTCCATTTCTTGATACATTTGAATGTGTCCTATAAATATATATTAATAATGAATTCCCAGCAGGAAATATAATACATTGTTGTGTAAAGCGTATTATAATGACAAGTATTTTTAAAGTACGTGTTTAATACAGAATTCAAATGATCAAAATGTGGGTGTATAAATCACAGCAGAGTTTAGGAATGAACTTTTCAAATTTATGTATGTAAATTTCTAGCAGGAATTTTTCTTGTGAATGTGTGGGTTTGAATAATTACTTGATATGCATCCACACATACTATATTAATGGTGTCTAAGCATGTCATAATTAATCTGTCTCCCTAAATGTAATGCAAAGGTATTTTTTCTTTAAACTACTTCCACTGCTATAGCAGACATGCCACAGCTTGTGTTTGCCTGATGGAATATACTAGTACTATATCTGCTTTTTCCTCTGGGTTTCAATGAGCAGGCCAAACACTGGAGAGGCTGGGGCCATTGTTTTTGCTTTTGTGTGATTCAGACTGAGCGCTGAAGAATGTGGAATGTAGACTCCAGAATGAAAGAACCGGGAGCATCCAAGCTGTCTCCTCTCCCTGGATGCTGTAGCATCAAATACTTATCCTGAAGGTGTCAAGAGTAAGGATCATCAGCAGGGAATGGGACTGACACGCACTCTAAGTGGGGGATATGACCTTGTCTTGTCACAGAGGAATAAATGTGAACTAGCCCAACTGCAGAGAGAATGACTGACCACTGACCAATCCACAGTATCCTGACAGGAAGGAGACAGCCTTGGAGGTAACGAGTTTCCTGCCCCTGGAAGTATTCATGCAAAGGGAAGGTCCCACCCCCTTGAAAGGGCAGAGGAATAAATGTGAACTAGCCCAACTGCAGAGAGAATGACTGACCACTGACCAATCCACAGTATCCTGACAGAAAGGAGACAGCCTTGGAGGTAACGAGTTTCCTGCCCCTGGAAGTATTCATGCAAAGGGAAGGACCCACCCCCTTGACAGGGCAGGCCAATTCCCCTACATGACCCTGAGAGGTTCTCTCAACTCGCCATTCACCACTCCCTCCCAAGGCCAAAGGCTGCTGCTGAGGGACAACGGTGCCTCTTGTGGCTTGTTAAGCCAGGAGGTCTCATAGTTTTGGATCCCCTCGGTGGCTTTAATCCTCTCTGCACTTAAGTTAGAGTCTGGTATCTTGAGATCTCAGAGCCTTGAAGCGCTGGGTGCTTCTAGACCAGGGGTGGGCAAACTTTTTGACTCGAGGGCCACCATGGGTTCTTACACTGGACCGGAGGGCCGGAACAAAAGCAACCTGACCGTGCTGGCACTCTCATCTTGGGCTGCTGGTGAAGGAGTGGAGGGGAGAGCAAGAGAACCCTCTGCTCTTTTGGCTCCGCGGGCCGGATAGAACAGCTGAACGGGCTGGATAAGGCCCGAGGGCCATAGTTTGCCCACGGCTGTTCTAGACATTTTCTGGCAAAGAGATATAAAGTTAAAGAAAATAGTGCTGAATGACAGGGAGTAAAAATGATATAATTAAAATTACACAGTAAATTAAGTTAGACCTTATTATGGGTGGACTTGTGTTCCCAGAAATGCATATGTTGAATTTAGGGTTGGTATAATCCTCAGAATGAGACCTTATTTGGAAATAGGGTCCTCGTAGGTAGAATTTGTTAAGATGAAGTCAGTAGGATGGGCCCTGATCCAGTATGATTGGTGCGCTTGTAAAAATAAGGGGGGGGGGGGGGTCTTGCAAGAAGGCCCGGATGCTCCAAGCCTGAGATGGACACCACGAGGATCGAGGGAGTAGGGAGACTTTGCTGTCCTCTTTTTTTATTTATTTACTTTGTCTTCTTTTTTGTTAATAGAGCCTAAGAGAAGGGGGTGGGCGTGGGAGGGTTTCAGACACAGGGACAGAGATGCACACTGGGAGAATTCTAGGTAAAGAAGGGAGTTATGCTGCCACCCCCCCCCCCCCCCCAGAGCGTTCAGAGGGAGCACGGCCTTGCCAACAGCTTGATGTCAGACCTAGGAGTCAGCCCTCTCTTAGAATATGTCCAATTCGCATCCAAGTCCAAAGACAGATCATGGGAGGTCAGACTTCGCTTACATCTAAAATGAAATTCTCTTTTAAATATTTGAACTAACATTAACACTATTTTTATTGGTTCTTAGTGAGAGAAGGAGGGAAAGGGAAAGAGAGGGAAAGATTGATGTGAGAGTGAAACATGGATTGCACAGCCCCTACAGGGGATCCAACCCAGACATGTGCCCTCACCAGGAATCGAACAGGCAACTTTTCATGCACGGGACAATGCCCAACCACCTGACCCACTCTTTGACAGCAATATTGTAAACTAAAACTCTTCTGAGACACAAAGGATGAAGCAAATCTTCGCTTGTTTTCTTGCTCCATGTTGCAGACACTGCCAGGTTAGAACACCATGGTTCTTCCAGTCCCAGCACAATTCCTGGTCCCTGAGGTGCGTAAACATGGTGGCAGCTGATCCCTGGAGCCCACTAGACTTTTGGTTACTTGGGTTTTGTTTGATTTGCAAAATATGTTGACACTTTCCTACCTGATCCTTTCCTATGGCCAATTCTAGAAATTAGGTGAAGAGTCTAGTATTTCTACCACAAATAAAAAATTTCCTCACTAGTAGAAAGATTAAGTGGACAGCTTAACATCACAAAGAAAATGACAGAGTAGCGGCCACCTGTGTATTTGGTATTTGGTACCAAATGCTTTTGTCTAGTAGATGTCTGTCTGTTCTAATTCTCTCCTCTAATGCTTCCTTTGACAGGAGACTCTCAGATATCCACTATGTCTTCCTTAACAAGGGGTAGCTATTTTGGCTTCATTGTCATCTAGTTTGGATATGTAATTAGCATAGTGAATGGAATGGGAGTGGAAATGATACGTTTCTATTTCAGTCACTGTGTGATCCCAACATGCATGATATGATCCCTCTGGCATAAGACAGGCATATCCCTAACAGGGACTTCTCTCTCAGCTTGGGTTCTGACATACAGGTGACATGGTGCAGGCCACATCCAACATGGTCACAGGCTGTGCATAGAAGTAATACTTGATTGTAAGCTAGTGAGATTTGAGGGCACTTCCTTAGCACAGGATAATGTAAACTGCCTGACGAATGTGGGCTTCACAGATGTTTACCTCTCTATCCTGTCTCTGGAGAGAAGATTTCAGTGTTATTCAAAAATCAATAGAATAAGAAGAGATATTGAGTGTAATTTGCAGACTTTTATCATGTGCTTTCTTATATTATTATAGGTAAATAACTATGTGTGATATCTGTGTGTGATAATACCTAAAACTTATTAACTTATTTTGCACTTTATAGTTCATTTCTTCTCTCATACCAACCCTAAGATGTAGTGTGGTGGATTATATAAATGTCAACAAATTCTTCCCCTCCTGCACCATGACTTCCCGATGGAACATCTTAGGTCCTCCATGTAATGTAAGAGCTGAAAATTGAGAGAGAGAGAGAGAGAGAGAGAGAGAGAGAGAGAGAGAGAGAGAGAGAATTTCTCTGTGTTATTGATTTCAGAGAGGAAGGGAGAGGGAAGAGAAATAGAAACATCAATGATGAGAGAGAATTATTGATTTGCTGCCTCCTGCATGCACCCTACTGGGGACTGAGTCTGCAACCTGGGCATGTGCCCTTGACCAGAATCAAACCCAGGACCCTTCAGTCCACAGGTTGGTGCTGTATCCACTGAGTGAAACTGGCTAGGGCTTTGTGTGTGTTTTAAAACACGTTTCCTTCTTTTTAAAATGTGAACAGTCAATCTCAAAGAAAGCCAGAGGCATAGTTAATATTTCTTAACATTTGTGGGAGAGGCAGTACTAGAACCCCACACTCTCCATCTCAATGTCAGCATCACGGACCACCTCAGAAGAAAGGATTGTGGAGGGACATGTTAGGTTTGTGTTATTTTCTGTCATGTGGAACATCATTCACCTGGAGCTTTTCTTGGTCTAGAATGTTGAATTGCTCCCACGTTGCATAAAAAAAAATCATTTTGAGCCATTCTCATGATTGGTATCATCAGGGCTTACATTACAGACCCCTTTTACGATATGCAGACAAGAAGGGACCTGGCATCTTAATGCAAATGTGGAGCATAAATTCTGGGACAATATTTATGTGAATTCTCAGTTGTAAAGATATCTATGAAGATGCATGTCTATGCATGGAGATATTTAGACAGAAAGCAAGTACAAGGGATCAAGGGCCAGTTGTGGAAGGTCAAGATCATAGGCATTCACTCCCTAAGGGTCAAGAGAGCTATCACATATATTTGAAAGGTCCTCATCTGTGAAGGTGGCACCCAAGGGGCTGTTCCAGGTCCCATTCACAGTTGAGAAAACTACAAGGGTGTCTAGTGGCATCAATGACAGGGTTGCCATAGAACAGTGGTTGGCAAATTCATTAGTCAACAGAGCGACAAACGAGCCGCAGTTTGCCGACCACTGCCGCAGAAGATGGTCTCGTGCCATGGGCTTGCGTCACTAGGAAGCTGCAAACTAAACCGAAAAGTGAGTGGCTGTCATCACCATGACCTTGAGAGTGGAGAAAAGGCTGGAGGACATGAAGACCACCTGCCCTCATGCTTTACTGAGGCAAAGACAGTACTTGTGAGAAACAGGAGAGAACCGTACTAAGTGCCTGAGGGCAACTGCATCCATTGCACTACATAAATCACCGCTAAAAAAATGTTTTGTGTGTGCGTGGGGGGGGAGGGGCATCAGTATAAAACTTAAAAGCATTTCAACCAGAAGAAAGGGGACAAAGAAAACTTGTAATAACCAGGAGAGAGAAAGTTAGAGGTTTAGAAAAGAAACAGGAATGTGTTTTGGGTTTAAGGACAACAGGGACTTGTGTGTGTGTGTGTGTGTGTGTGTGTGTGTGTGTGTGTGTAACATGCTGTTAAGCAGGAATGACGATGAGGGTGGGGTTTGGCGGAGGGCGAGGAGGGACCATTTGGGACCATTAGGCCGATGCTAGGACCGGCTAATTATAACCACTTGCCTCTGCACCCCTTGCTAAAATCACAGCTCTCGCTAGATAATCCAGGAGGGAGGATCCCTGTGAGGTGATGAAAGGAAGAAAGGGGCATTTGCAGGAACGCTTTCTGCCCCCTGTGGTTCCACACGCTAATGAACCCCGCCAGCATTCCCTAAGCAGAATCCTAATGACGGAGGTCTTCCGACTCTCTTTGAACACGGGGAAGCTACGCTGAAGCGTTTGATAATTCATTAGACTTTATTTGACTTCCTCTCATTGTACAGAAACAAGGGGTTCCTAGTGGAGTTCCGGAACCAGCCTGTTTCAGGAACTGCACCCAACGGAGTGAAGGAGAATCTTTTAAAAACGATGCTCCCTGTACAGCCCAGCCTTTATGGGCACATGCATGTTCACACATGTAAGTGTGTACATCCACACACTCACCTGTGTATCACTCATGGCATGGCTACATACCACGCTTTGAAGATGAGGTGTATCCAACTTAATAAAAATAAAGTATGCATGTGGCAAATTACATAGGGAGAGAGGGGGTGGGGAGGTAGCCAAAAAGAAAGCAATTCGGAAGGGCAACAGAACAGAGAGCAGTAGTTAATTATGATTTATAAACTTATTAACTTGCTAAGCATTGTAACGAACCAAAGAACAAATTTAATTTTAAATAACATTAAAGAAGCAAGGTTGTCTAGATAAAAACACCAGTGGAGGAAGTGTGTTTAAAGACTGAGAAATCACAATTTTTTAAGAAATAGACCAAATGCCACCTTTTGATTTAGCTTTCATCCATTTAACACAAACACAAGTAGAACTAATACGAAATGATGATGATGCAACATTTCCTAGATAATTGTTCCTAAGTGAAATGACGTGTATACTTCCCTCCCTTGGACATGAGTTGAGTATTGTTTGCAGAAACAAATGGCCATGAAAGCTCACGGCTCTGACCCCCCAACATTCTTTGTGCACCTGCCCTGTGCAAAGCACGGCCTAATAGTCTACCTATTATGCATGTACAACAAGGAAGAGAAAAGCACCGCATACTCTACTTTGGAAGCAACAAAAACACCAAGAAGGTATGTATGTGGATATTATAGAAATCACCTACCGAATATGTCATCATAGGTAAATGTGTTATATTTGATTAGGCTGTCCTATTTGGACAGTTACAAGCTCAGGGTGGCAAAAACGGGAAGCTGGCAGAACCCTGGTGGTCCATTGGGATGACGCTGAGTCACTGAATTAAACTGCCTTGGGCTTGCAATTGGCCGTAGTATCCTTTCAGATGGGTTTTCTGTTTGTGGAGACTGAAAGCCAACTAAGTAATAAAATTCACAAGGAAGGTGATCAACTACTCAGAGAATGCTTTCAGCCCTGTGAGAATCACAGGGTACGGTGGCGATAAAGCTTCCTATTCCTGCCGAGCCCTCAATTACGGATTTGCAAAGCGGTGCCACTGATACTGGCCTCCTAATCTTGCTTATGGAGATGAGGTTATTATTATTAATCTCGTGCTTTGGACACCAGCGAAGAGATTACCGTGGTAGGAGTGGAAAAGTTCAAGGGATGCCTCCGGCCAGGGAAAATGGTTCCAATTCCAGCTTTGATAATTGAATGATGACCTCTCTTCGGAATATTCCCACTCGGCGAGGATGTCTAAAACTCAGACAAGTGTTTGTTTTTTACCCCCGAAGAAGGTTGGGGCTCCCGCTGTGGTGTCCTGAAAAGAACACAGCCTGGGATCCGGAATCCGGGCGGCTCTGTGATGGATTGCTATGTGACTTGGGGAAAGAACATCATTTTCTCTTGATTTGCTGAGAAAATAGAAGCTATGGCAGGAGAGAAATTACACCTGCACCCACCACCCATATGGCAAAGTCCCTGCATCTCTATCCACAAAGCTGTGTCTTTGCTCTGGTCATGACGTGTGAACTCAGTTCACTTCTCCCACCAGGGCAAGGATATCTCTTTTACTGGTATCTCCTTCCTTCCTTTCTTGCATTTCCGAGTTTCCCTTATTTATTCTATCACTCCTTTCTTGCTACAAAAACCATGTCACATTCTCCATCTCACCAAGATCTCCTTAAACAACTGCCTGGTATGGCATCCTCCATGTACAGGAGAACGCTGAGAAGGAGATGCACATTCACCATCTTCTCCTCTTTCCTCTCCCACCTGTCTTGAGGCCAGCGAGGCTCTGAATCTGACCTCTTCCCTCGAACCTCTCCTGTCAATTCTTTCTTTCTTCTCCTTTTAATACATGTTTATTGATTTCAGAGAGGAAGGAAGAGGAAGAGACAGGTGGACACATCAATGATGAAAGAGAATCATTGATCGGCTGCCTCCTGCAGGACCCCTATGGGGGATCAAGCCCATACAATCTGGGCATGTGCCCTTGACCGGAGTTGAATTCAGGACCCTTCAGTCCACAGACTGACCTACTCAACTAAGCCAGACCAGCTAGGGCTCCTGCCAATTATTTCTATTGCCAAAGACCATTGCCATTCACTAGTCCTCATTATATGAATCAAATCGGCAGCCACTAATGCACACACACTCCTTTCATCTTTAAAAATGTAACTTGCTTCTAGTACAGCACCCCATTCAGTTCTCATCCTCTGTCAATGGCCACCACTTGTCAGTTTCATTTTCCCCTCATCCTCCCCAGCTCTAAAAGGTGAACCGCCCTGGGAGGGATCCCTGGAACTCTTATCTCACTACACTTAATCCCCATGTTATCTCTTTCAGCCCTTTTGAATGCTGATCCCAAGTGTTTAATCTGCCTCTTTTACTAAACACCTCCAAATTAATCCATCCCAACCCAAACTCTCCATTCCCTCTCATCCTACCTTCCGACTAGCTTTCTGCAATCTCCTCTCAGTAAAGGAGGACTTTATCTTTTTAAAATATATATATATATATTTTATTGATTTTTCATAGAGTGGAAGAGAGAGGGAGAGAGAGTAGAAACATCCATCAGTTGCCTCTTGCACACCCCCTACTGGGGACGTGCCCGCAACCAAGGTACATGCCCTTGACCTGAATCGAACCTGGGACCTTTCAGTCCGCAGGTCGACGCTCTGTCCACTGAGCCAAACCGGTTTCGGCAGGACCTTATCTAAACAGGGTCTCAGGGCACAAGCCTCGCTGCCATCACCAAGTCCTCTGCTGTCCTCACATCCCATTTCCGATGCATACGCAAACCCGGTCAGGCTCATCTCTGGAACATTAAACCCAGACATTCCTCATGTCCCCTGTTGCTATCTCCCTGCCTTAGCTACTGATTTCTTACCTGATGTGGTTGTGCCAACCCTACCCCCGATCTATTTCCCTCACAGCAGTCAGAATGACCCTTTTCAGACAGACCAGGCCACACCTGAGCCCAGGGTCCCATAAGAGCTTTTCATCTCTTTCTTTAAAAAAAGTCAGAGTCCTGAACACTTTCTGCAAGGCTCACCTGATTCCCCCTCCCTGCCCCAACCATCACCCTTGGGTCTTCTCTCCAATTACTTCCCCTCCCTCACTTCATTCAATTCAAATTGGCTTCATTTTTTGTCTAGAAGATGCCAGGTACCCCAGGGCCTTTGCACCTGCTGTTCTCTTTGCCTGAATGCTTGTCTCCCGGTACCCACCTAGATACCTGCCTGGCATTGCTCAGGCCTTTACCCAAATATCATATTTTCCAAAATGTATAAAATAATCCCCCATCAAAAGCACCCTGCCCCCCTCTCCTATTTAACTTTCTCCAAAGGGATTTCATCAACTAACATGTTAATGGGGCAGAAAAAGGTAGGTTTACAGTTGTTCATATGAAAAAACATATAGTACAAGGGTAACTGTTCTGTATACTCACAATGTAAACCTACTTTTGCCTACCCCGGTATGTGATTATTAGTTTCTCTTATTTGTGTATCTGTTTCTCTATGCCCTCCCCCCATTGTAACATAAACAGCACAAGGTCACAGATAGGTAGATTTTATTCACTGCTGTGTCTAGAAGTGTGTCCACAGTGTCCTCACTTCTCCATAAATGCCGCCTGGAAGAATAACCAAGTGAATGCTTATTCTATAATCATCTGTGGTCCTCCAGACTTGTTGTCAGAACAACTCGAGGAAGATCGTGCCGTTAGCCTGGGCCCCAGAGTGAAGACAGAGGACAGGGCCACAGTTGACCTTCAGTGGACATGCAGCATAGCAGGGAGCGATGAACCCCCATCGTTGGAGTCACTAGGATTGGGGGCCATTTATTATCACAGTTTACTCTAGCCCATCTTGACTACTCCCCTCCCCCCCACACTGCCTCCAGCTGCCCAAAAAGAAGCATCTAGTGCAGGGGTGGGCAAACTTTTTGACTCGAGGGCCACAATGGGTTCTTAAACTGGACCGGAGGGCCAGAACAAAAGCAACCTGACCATGCTGGCACTCTCATCTTGGGCTGCTGGTGAAGGAGCGGAGGGGAGAGCAAGAGAACCCTCCGCTTGGCCTCCGCGGGCCGGATAGAACAGCCGAACGGGCCGGATCCGGCCCGAGGGCAGTAGTTTGCCCACGGCTGATCTAGTGTATGTTGGGGGGGGGGTAACGCATACACACGAAAGCCCATGCTTGATTACAACCAAAGTATGACCTCAGCTCTTGGTGTCTTATTAAGATTATTTAGAGATGCTATTTGCCCTCAAAGAGATCACTCTCCATTATCTTAGCGTACGTTGTTATAAATGATCTCTTTTGCCTTCACAACAGGGAAGATATTCTCTGACCTGGAAACATGGAAGAGATGTCAAAAAAATCTCCCTCTGCCAAAAGGATGTGGTGGGAGGAGATTCTTTTTTTCTCTCACTGTAGCCACATCACACTCCACATACATCCCATGGTGACTGGCTCACTGCGGTGCCTGATATTGTAGCAGAACAGGAAAAGCAGTCCCACGAGCTATTTTAGTTGTCCTAATGGAAACACTAGATGCTGCAGATGACAGAGTTATTAGAAAAATAAGTCTTAGCTTTTCTGTAAAAGCATCCCAAATGCGCTGCCCATCTGGGCCAGTCCATCAGCACTGTGAAGGTGTACATTAACCGATGGGATTCCTAATAAAAATATATTGTCTACATACAGGCCCCTTTCCCCCTAGAGAGCTACCCAAAGAGCGGAGAGAGCCAGAGAAGGCACCGGAAGTCGAATCAGGGTGTTCCGGCCCCACGTCTGATGTGCCCGGCTTCCGGTGGCAGACAGAAGCCCTGGTGCCAACCCACGCCACTCACCACCCTGCTTCCCCGCTGCCCTTCCTTGGCATGATGGTTCCTCACCTCCACTCCCCACCTCTGCCGTTGACGGTGTGCCTTTCTGTGCCTCGTCCTTGCCATTTCTTCTTCTCGTGTGCACATTTTTGACTGTGACAAGCTACATGTAATATAAAATGTACCATCTTAGTCCGGCCGTGGTTGAGCGTCAACCTACGAACCAGGAGGTAAGGGTTCGATTCCCTGGTCAGGCCACTTGGTTGCGAGCTAGATCCCCAGTAGGAGGCAGCTGATTGATTATTCTGTCTCATCATGGGTGTTTCTATCTCTCCTTCTTTGAAATGAGTAATATATATATATATATATATATATATATATATATATAAAATATATTTTATTGAATTTTTTACAGAGAGGAAGGAGAGAGGGATAGAGAGTTAGAAACATCGATGAGAGAGAGACATCAATCAGCTGCCTCTTGCACACCACACCCCCCACCAGGGATGTGCCCACAACCAAGGTATATGTCCTTGACTGGAATCTAACCTGGGACCTTTCAGTCTGCAGGCTGATGCTCTATCCACTGAGCCAAACTGGTTTCGGCGAATAATATATATTTTTTAATGTACCATCATAATCATTTCTAAGTGTACAGTCCAGCAGTGTTAAGTACGATTGTGCCTTCATGTGGTTGGGCCACCGATCTCCAGAAATGTTTCACCGTGCAAAACAGACTCTGTGCCCATTAAGTAACAACTTCCCACTTCTCTGTCCCCATTCCCACTTTCTGTTTCAATGAGCTTGGCTTCTCTGGATGATAAGCCGCGGATCAGACCAAGAAGTAGTTCCTTTATTATTACCTTCCTAAGCCTGAGAAGCAGGCCAAAGTCTACAGCTTCACTCCTCACCCACCCACCCTGCCCATAATCCTGCCAAACAGATCCTTCTTTGAGACATCCTTTTTTGGGGAAAATAAAGTTTCCACGGCCAATGGAGTTTTGCAAGTGATCGGTGTGATCAGAGCTAAACAGATATTCCTTAGGAAGGTCTAGGACAGGGGTGGGCAAACTTTTTGACTCGGGGGCCACCATGGGTTCTTAAACTGGACCGGAGGGCCGGAACAAAAGCAACCTGACCATGCTGGCACTCTCATCTTGGGCTGCTGGTGAAGGAGCGGAGGGGAGAGCAAGAGAACCCTCAGCTCTTTCGGCTCCGTGGGCCGGATAGAACAGCCAAACGGGCCGGATCAGGCCCGCGGGCCGTAGTTTGCTCAACCGCTGGTCTACGAATACATATGGGGGATGTGCTAACATAAGCAGATGTGCCAATAGATGTTATACATCTCTGAGGGAGGGGGAGCCTGCAGTGTTTTCAAAGGTAAGCCAGGAAGCACCTTTTTCAAGGCTAATCCAACTCAGACCTCCAGAGACAGGCCTAGAGAATCTTAGGGAATTTGTCCCAATAGACTTTCTCAGAGAAGATACACACAGACTAGGAAGAGGTACATGGCCAGTAGGCATGCTGGCACAACCTGAGAAGCAGCGTCACAGCACAGAACTGCCAACAGCTCACGTGCCCCTCTGGGGGAAGAGTTCACGCCGCATGATTTACCACGCTCCTGTTGTTAGATCACACGGGAGCTTCAGGTAGGGCAGGGGAGGAGAAGGACGCGATCGTTCACAACCCACTCACAGCGGGCAGATTTGCATTGACAGAGAAGTATCATTTCGCTAATTTCGCTTTCACGTTCATAACATCATCATTTAGAGCGCTGAAAGGCAGGGTCAACGCTGGCTTTTTAAGAAGGCGGGGAAATGAATTGGAATTGATTGATCTGAAGGCACGGAAAAGGCGTCTCTCTCAGCATGCTGACGGAGAGATCCATTTCTCTGGGCTGAGGCCACGAAGGGGAGGTTCTGTATATTAGACCTTGGCAGACTGGCAGTCGTAGAGACATCCCTGTGTAAAGAGCAAGCTCTCCATATGCCAGACCACGGGCTGAGCACTTATGTGCATTATCATTTTTAATATATATATGACAGCCCCATGAGGTAGAAACTGTAATCGCCCCCATTTCCTGCCAGAGAAGTTAAGTCACGTGTGACACTCACAGACCCCATACATACTAGAGGCTAGGACCTTACAGACTGCTGCCTTCTTTGGCTCAGCAGGGGCTAAGAGGGTGTCCATATAAAAGGATATTCAGGTGGGAATGCAAACCGCCCAGGCTCAGACCACCTTACAGGGTGCTAGCTCGGACGGATTAGCGCACAACCCACAGAGGTGCCGGCAGCACCATCGCATCAGTGAAGTAACAGCCTCACGCTCTCCGTGCACGCTAACGGTCAGAGAGAAGCAAGGGAAAGCATTCCGTGGTGCAGACGTGTCGTCACAGTACAGACACTGCTTCCTGGGGAAACGGGAGAGTAACTCTTATCTGCAGCGCATCCCAGACACACACTTCCAAAGACAGAAGCTTAGAGGGTGAATGATGCTCAAGACCTGACTGTGGCAAAGACACTAACTCTGCTCCCAAAACCCACGTCCTCCCCTTGTGTCTCAGCTCCCTTCCAGGTTGGGGGGTGTCCAGAAGTAAGTCCTGACCCAAGGTTTGGGCAGAGGTTTAAGAGCTGCTGTGTAACCCTTCAGCTCTTCCGTTTTTTCTCCCGCAAGGACACACATAGGTCAATGGTGGATTCAAAGCCAGAGGATCCTGGACCGTTACTGCCAGGAGGGCGTGTTGTGAATGCGATCACATTGTATAGATAGGCTACACCTTCTTTATCCATTCATCCAGGGATGGGCACGTAGGCTGTTTCCGTATCTTGACGACTGTGAACAACTCTGCACAGAAGGTGGGAGTGCCGATATATCTTTAAGATTCTGTCTGCGCTTCCTTTAGATAGATGCTGAGCAGTGGGATCCCTAGATCACACGGTAGCTCGGTCTTTACGTTTTTAAGGAACCTGCAATGCCATTTCCCACGGTGGCTGCACCAGCTGACATTCCCACCAGCAGTGCACACGGGTTCCCTTCATTGCACATCCTGGTGGGATCTAAAAAAACGCCAAACCCAGAGAATCAAAAGAATAGAATGGTGGTTTCCAGGGGTTGCAAGTGGAGGAAGTGGGGAGATGTTGGTCAAAGCATACAAGCTTCCAGTTATAAGATGAATAAATCCGGGGGATCTAATGGACATGCAGGTGATTACAGTTTGTAATAGCATATTATAGACTTGAGCTTTGCCAAGGGAGGAGACCTCTAATGTTCTCACCATGGAAAAGGAAGTGATCATTAAAAAGTGAAGGGATGGAGGGGCTAGCTAACCTATGGGGGTGCTTCTATGGGTTTCCTATCAACAGGTGGTACTCCTTAAACTTACACAATGTTAGACGTGAATTGTATCCCCTTAAAGCTAGGAAAAAAAACAAAAACAAAAAGAGAACATCTTCTTTAGAGAGTCACCCAAGCCGTGCATTTGAAAGAATAAACATTAGCACGATGAGTTCCTGAAATTCATGGTTATCTTGCTACCGCATCATTACACGGCCTTATCCTGAGAAATACACGGTACTAGGATCACCTAGGAAGCCTACAAAAAAATACATTTACACCCACACTCCAGTCTACTGAGCCAGACTTCTGAAGGTGGGGCAGGAATCTCTGTCTTTACAAAGCTAAGGTACCCCCAAAATTAGCAGTTTTGAAAACTACTGTTAGAAACACTTAGGCTAGTCCCTTTGGGCCTTCCAACCTGTTTCCTTTCGAATCCCCACCTATTATGAACATCCTACCTAATAAAGAGGGGTTTTGCAAATTGACCATCACATCATCACAAAGATGGTGGCACCCATAGCCACAGGATGGTGGCGCCCAGTCCCCTCAGCCCCACCAGAGTCCCCCAGTCCTTTCAGCCCAGCCTGGGGGAGAAGGGGGAGGACGGCAGGTGCACTGTGAGGCTGGACCCGCCCTCAGCCCCCCAGCCACCCAGGGCCAGCCCAAGGCGCAGGCAAGCCTCGGATGCCGGCTGCCCAGCCACCCGAGGCCGCCCGAGGCTTGGGTAACCAGGGCCGGCTGAGGCTTGTGCTGCCAGCAGTGGCAGCAGCAGAGGTGTGCTGGGGGTGTCGCCTTCCTCTGATTGCCAGGTCGCTTCTTGGCCCTGAGGTCTCCCGGACTGTGATGGGGGAAGGCCGGGCTGAGGGACACCCCCCTCCAGTGCAGGAATTTTCATGCACCGGACCTCTAGTTAAATTAAAAACAAACACACACACACATACACACACGCTCAAGGAAATTCACAAGTGCTAAAGGCAAGCCATGGGTGTCCTGGCACAGCATAGTGAGGAGCGTGGGTTGGACTGCCGGCTCTGGTCTTTACTCCTGGTGTGGCGCGGGGAAGACTAACTCTTCTGAACCATTTGCTCATCCGGAAGTCAGAGCTAAAAGCAACATCTACCTCTGGGGTGAAGGAAATGCTACCTGCCTGACTGGAGTGTCGGAGACAAATGTATACATTTGCCAAAATGTATAAGATTACATAGCTAAGAGATGTGCTTCTCACCACATATACTTTTTTAGAAATAATAATTAATAATAATAACAACAGCAGTACCCACTTGGCAGAGGTGTTATGAGTGCAGAACCAGACAACCATGAAAGGTACTCAGCATGGAGCCTGGCATCCTTGGGACGTCCGGATACTAGTTAAAAACAGTAGCTCTCGTTATGTTTGTACTGTGTGTTATGTATTACTTCTTTTGTATCATTATCAGACTATCTTCCAAAGTTAAACATACCTAAAGCCAGGGTAGGTTGGGAAAGCTGGGAGGAGAACTATTTTAAACTGTGAATTGTGTTCTCAGCATGCATTCCTTCATGTTTTAAGGGCATACATTCCCTTCACCAAAAATATTTCAGGAAGCAAATTTCATACTTCCTCGGCAAGGTCTTTACAGAATGTCTGGATTCAGACCTCTGCTTACCCATGACTTAACAATTTTGCAAATGGTGCATGTTCCCACGCACGATATATATGTTGTTACGCCTTTTGTCCCAATGAATCACGCAAAATGGAGGTGTTATATTTCCCAATGACAACTGTGTACCTGCAAAGAAAACCCTCGCCACAACGTTAACATATCTATGTGGCCGCCTGCATCGAAATGCACGATCCTCAATTCTAATGTCAAGCTTTAACTGCGATAGGCCGAACTAATAAGGACTTTAAAAAATATTCTTCCCATAGTCATTCTCTTGAAGAAATGAGCCATTGTAAAAGGATGCAGGACACACGGCGGACAACAGGATAAAGAATACCCTGCATGCCAAAACCGGTTTGGCTCAGTGGATAGAGCGTCGGCCTGTGGACTAAAAGGTCCCAGGTTTGATTCCGGTCAAGGGCATGTATGTTGGTTGCGGGCACATCCCCAGTAGGGGGTGTGCAGGAGGCAGCTGATTGATGTTTCTCTCTCATTGATGCTTCTAGCTCTCTATCCCTCTCCCTTCCTCTCTGAAAAAAATCAATAAAAAATATATTTAAAAAAAAAATACCAGGCATTACAAATGTGTTTCCAGAAAGACAGATTAAGTTGCTAAAACTTTAATTTTACTGGATCCCAGGAAGAGGTGGTTAATAGCAGACTTCATAAAGGCAACGTCTTTGTAGTGGAGAAATGTGTGAAATGTAGTATCGACTCTTCCATTGAGAGGACCCTAGGACATATTTATTGAGCTGTTCTTCTGTGCTAGAAATTCTGGGGGATGCAGACAGTGAGAAAAGCAAGATTCCTTTCCTAAGAAATGTACACCTCATGCTGGGAATATTGCCAGTAGGAGTCGGGGTTTGGACAAGTTTGGGGTTTTCGAGTCTCCTGTCTCTAGAACTCAGAACAACAACAACAGCAGCAGCAGCAGCAAGCTCTGAGATGAAACACCTTAAAACTAAATGAATGATACATATGATCATCCTGAAGAGATAAACAATTCCTGGGCAATAGACAGATTTGGCTGAGGCAAAATTGCTTATATTAAGATATTTAAAAACATATTTTTATTGATTTAAGAGAGGAAGGGAAAGGAAGAGAGCTAGGAACATCAACAAGGAGAGAATCATTGCCGAAACTGGTTTGGCTCAATGGATAGAGCGTTGGCCTGGGGACTGGAAGGTCTCGGGTTCAATTCCGGTCAAGGGCATGTACCTTGGTTGTGGGCACATCCCCAGTAGGGGGTGTGCAGGAGGCAGCTGATCGATGATTCTCTCTCATCGATGTTTCTAACTCTCCATCCCTCTCTCTTCCTCTCTGTAAGAAATCAATAAAATATATTAAAAAATAAAAGGAGAGAATCATTGATCGGCTACCCCCTACTGGGGATTGAGCTCACAACCCCAGCATGTGTCCTTGACTGGAATTGAACCTGGAGCCCTACAGTCTGCAGGGCTCTGATGCTCTAGCCACTGAGCCAACCAGCTAGGGATCACCTCCTAGATTTGGTGACAGGGGTACCCCCTGAGGTTGTGCAATCAAGAGCTGCAGAATAAGACTCGGGAACGTAACACACAGCACAAGAATATGGCCAATAACATCGCAATAACTTTGTATGGTGACAGTTACGAGTCCTATCATGGCAGTCACATTATAAGGTGCATAAACATAGAATCACTCACTATGCTGTACATCTGAAATGAATATATAATTTGTGTATGTCAACTGGATTTCAACAAGTACAGAGGGAAGAAAAAAAAATCTGCCTCGACTGCAGCTCTGATGCCCATGCCACGGCCATCCGAGTGCTGTTTGCTGCTCACCACCCATCCCACCTGTTATTCATTCCTTCGAAGCACAGACGGGGCTCCTCGTCGGAGGCATGCTGGGCATGATGTGGCCTTCATTGCCTTACAAGCCGTTGGGATTGTGAGCTTCTGTCACCATTTCTGGAACTCAGACAAGACTGAATTCTTGGAGTGGCAGAGGTAAATGTTCATGGACATCAGATTCCCTGTAATGGACCTCCACGGGCATTTCTCCCCAGTTGCATGGGGAGAGGAAGCGCGCGCGCGCGCGCACACACACACACACACACACACACACACACACACACACACAGATGCTGCTATGAGACAGCATGTGAGTCTGAATCTAATGTGGTGATGCAGAGGATAACTTCCATAGGAGCTCCAGAGGGAAGCCATGAGTCAGAAGTGAATAAAAGACCCCAGAGAAAGAGTCGGCCATGAGAGACGGGTGGAGATGGCGTGACACATCAACAGACATCGTAAGCGGAAAACCACGCACAGGCACTGCTTACGTGCCTTCCAGACGTGTATGCCCCTGGAGCTGGCATGTTTGTCCGAAGCAGCTCATCCAGCGTGGGTGTTTAAGTGACCCTGGGGGTAGAGGCGCGCTCTGTCAGAATTGCTTTCAGATACACGTTCACCTTGATTATGTGTGATGGGGTGACGGTATCCCCAGATCTCCCCCACTACCTCTCCGGAATCTCCCAATTCCTAGTCGAGCGATTCTTAGTAGCATTCCTAAGGCCCTCGCTTTCTTTTCGAGAAGAAGTGCATGAGCCGTGCTCAGAACCTGATCCGTTCACAGGCAGGTTCGAGGTAGCACTTCCTACGAAAGGGGGCAGTGGCCACAGAACGAAGGGGACTCGTCAGAGGAAGAATCAGACAGACAAACCTGTCATTGCCACCTACACAGCCACCATGGACAGCCAGGTGCACGAGAAATGAGAACATTTCGAGAACAGAGTATCATTTTCCCCCCCAAATAAATCAGGCTCACACCTAAGGTTAGGGTATGTTATGTCTCTCTTTCGATGACCTCTCTTCTTATCTTCCCCCCTCCCCCCCATATCTTCCTTCCCCCCATTCTACAAAACAGAGATGACCGGTTTGTGGTCAGACACACATGGGCTTGAGTGTTATTGTCTGGATAACAATGAGCAGATCACTTCACCTCCTAGAGTCTCTGTTCCCTAAAGCTGTGACATGGGGTGAACAGCATCAACCATCCAGGACTGAGTGCAGGTTAAATAACATAATGTATGCAGAATGCAAAATGTCTAGCCCAGGGAGTATGTGCCCTTTAAGATATAGCTACCCTGCAAGTAGCACTTATTATATGACTACTAGTGGCCTGGTTCACGAAATTCATTCACGGGGATGGGGGAATGTCCCTCAGCCTGGCCTGCATCCTCTCTGATCTGAGACCCCTCTCACAATCTGGGTCTGCTGGCTCCTAACCACTCACCTGCCTGCCTGCCTGCCTGATCGCCCCTAACCACTCTGTCTGCCAGCCTGCTCGTCCCCAACTGCCCCCAACTGCTCCCCGCTGCTGGTCTGGTTGCCCCCAACTGCCATCCCCTCCTGGTCTAATCGCCCCTAACTGCCTCTGCCCTGGCCCCGCCACCATGGCTTTGTCCGGAAGGTCTCCTGGTCTAATTGGCATATGAAGCTTTTATTAGTAGAGAGATTGATAGTGATGGTAGCAGTAGTGGCAGTAGTCATAATAGCTTCCACATGAGCAGAAATAAGACTTGCGTCCAACCAGACTTGTTACCATTTCCAATCCAATTTATTCTCAGAGGAGATCACAGTGGTCCTGTGAGATGGCCCCTCACCCACGGCAGGAGTCCCTAGGGCAGCAGGACAGCACCTGGCAGATGGACAGACAGCCTGAATCTCCATACCTATCAGAAACGACCCCAAATGCTTTCCTGTGAGGAGCACACGGTCGAATGGCCAACACCCTCCAGACCTAGCAGCATTCTCTCCCTCCTGCAAGTGCCTGTCCATGAGTCCTGGTCTTGCGCACACGTGGGGCCCAGCCAGATAAATCCAATCACTCTTCCTCGTGATGGCCCTTTAAATATTTGAACAAGGTGATCATGACCCCCCGGGGCATTCCCTTCTCAAAATATACGTCCTCAAATCACTTCTCCACGTGGCGGCTCGCTCTGCCAGTCCTTCGATGCCCCGAATGCCAATGTGACACCCAGGACTGAAAACCCTAGTACACAGTATATGGCCGGAGAGAGCCACCTGGGATCTGCGCCGGGGGGGTTGTCACTGCAGCTTCTTAAGTTGCCAGTCTCTTTGTGTGGAAACTTGTCATTGTATGATTAAGCAAAATATACAGATCAAGGGTGTGTGTGTGTGTGTGTGTGTGTGTGTGTGTGTATGTGTGTGTGTGTTTGCATAGGTAAGCTGCATATGTATTTGTGTACACACTTCCCTCCCTTCCTTCTGCTCTCCTTCTTTCCCTCTCTTCCCCCACCCCCTCCTTCAGGCTAGAAAAAAAAAAAATCCTTGCCAAAGGCTTCAATCTCACATATATACTGTGAGAATCAAGTGAGGGTACACATGCCGAAACCGGTTTGGCTCTGTGGATACAGCGCGTCGGCCTGTGGACCAAAAGGTCCCAGGTTCGATTCCGGTCAAGGGCATGTACATTGGCTGGGGGCACATCCCCATTGGGGGGTGTGCAGGAAGCAGCAACTGGTCGATGTATCTCTCTCATCAATGTTTCTAGCTCTCTCTCTCTCTCCCTTCCTCTCTGTGAAAAATCAATAAAATATATTTTTTAAATGAGGGTACACATAAAGTGCTTAGCATGGTGTATGACCCATGTAAGCACCCAATGGATGCTAGTTAATATTTTATCCTCGCACGCATGGGTATAGTCATGCATTTGCCAAGGGCTGTGTGTTAGGTTCTGGGCATACACATGATGAATACAACGTGGCCCTTTCCCTCAAAGCCATAGAGCCTCAGAAGCAAATAATTTTGAGATGGCAGGTCAGGTACTCTGTCAGAATCAGGCCCACGGCGTGGTGCACACGACACAAGGGAAGGACGTTACGCTCACTCTGGTGGCAGGGGAGTTGGAAGGGCAAGGGATATTAGGAAAACATCTCTGGAGAGAGATGGACACGTGAGCACGGAATGTTGGAAGGACTAAACTGGAATGAGCCAGAAGCGGGGAGGAGGACGCTTGTTCTTAGCACGGGAGAAAGTGTCTGCAAAGATGATGATGACGATGACGCGGAGGCCATTTGGAGGTGGGAGAGCTTGGGAAGTGTCTATGCGTTTGGCGTCTGGATTTGGACGCACAGTGAGATGGTCGGTGTCCAGTTTACAGGAAGTCATCAGCCCATCCGATGGGATGCCTGTCGGCTTCCACCTGAGACCTGCCGGGCATGGGAGTTACCTCTAGACACCTACCCACGCCCCGCAATGTCTGAGCTGGGTGAACGCAGACGCACGGCTCATCGCCTGGCCCCGGAGTCTCCTCATCAGCAACACGGGGGTCGTGATGACTCAGCAATGACACGGGGAAGGGCCCTCCCAACCAGCAGCTGGTTAGGGGGCTGCCGCCACGCCTGCTGCTGCCGATTTCCACTGAGGACACGATAGTTAAGCCAGACATGGGCGAGATAAAGCATGCGGGTGTTCTGGAGGCCACATTGTTCACGAAAGGCGAGTAGAAGATGTGTATCATGGAAAAGCAATTACTGGCGGTTAGGCATGAGCATGAGGAGGCCCTGGGGTTCTGAGGAAGGGGGTGGGGAAGGACCGGCTGCTATTTCCAGCTGCCTTTCTGCTTGGGAAACCCCACCTCCTTTCCACCGATAGTCTGGCTTCTATCTCTCTATTTCTTCCACCAAGATCTTGTGTGCACAGGCACATTTTCAGCTGGAGGGGAAAAAAAAATTTAGTCTCCCTGCATCTTAGACAGCTGCCACATCCAAAACAGTTTTATGGGATGATGGCTTATTTTGTAGAACATCTTCCAATGTTTGCTTCTGTGACTCATCTCACGAGAAGACACGAGACCAACTGGTGGCATCTCCCCCCCTGCCGTGGATGTGAGCAAAGCTAAAGGAAGGGAGTGCTTCAGGTTGCGAATTCGTGGTAAGTTTTGATACGTATTTCTTTGTCAAGTAACAAGTGCTTGTACGAGCCCAGCCCGTGTGGCTCAATGGTTGAACATTGACCTATGAACCACAAGGTCCAGATTCGATTGCCAGTCAGGGCACATGCCTGGGTTGTGGAGGTTTTTTGTGTGTGTGTTTTTAAAAAATATATATTTTATTGATTTTTTATAGAGAGGAAGAGAGAAGGATAGAGAATTAGAAACATCGATGAGAGAGAATCATCAATCAGCTGCCTCTTACACACCCCATATTGGGGATGTGCCGCAACCAAGGTACATGTCCTTGACCGGAATCAAACCTGGGACCTTTCAGTCTGCAGGGGGACATTCTATCTACTGAGCCAAACCGGTTTCGCCTGGGTTGTGGGTTTGACCTCTAGTGGGGGGCATGCAGGAGGCAGCCGGTCAATGATTCTCTCTCATCATTGATGTTTCTAGCTCTCTCTCCCTCGCCCTTCCTGTCTGAAATCAATAAAAGTATATATTTTTTTTTAAAAAAGAAGTGCTTTTATTAAAGACTTCATGATGACTCTATGTCACACAGCAGGGAGCTGTTAGTGCAGTGGTCGGCAAGCTGCGGCTCTCGAGCCACACGCGGCTCTTTGGCCCCTTGAGTGTGGCTCTTCCACACAATACCACGTGCGGGCGCGCACTTACAGTGCGATAGAAGCTTTGTGGCCCGCCCATGCGCAGAAGCTGGTTTTCGGCTCTCCAAAGAAATGTCAATCGTTGTACTGTTAATATTTGGCTCTGCTGACTAATGAGTTTGCCAACCACTTTTGTTAGTGCAATTGGGGCAGCTAAGGGATGCTGGTTTTACTCTTTGCTCCCTTCATCCCTTCAAATTCCACACCCAAATCTTCCTTGAGAATCTGATACGACCTATGACCTTGAGAATCTGATATGACCTTTTCCTCCTCTTGAGTCCTCATGACCTCTTCCCAAAACCCTTCTTCAAACATCCCGGTTGGCAGTCGAGGTTAACACAGATTCATTGCACACCTGGCATATGCCTGTCTGCTGGAGATGCAATGGCGTATCAATGATTATTGATGTCTCACTATCTCATGAAGAGACACGGGGTTGAGACAGACAAACATACGGAATAAGACACTGCGGTAAGGTCAAATTATGAGCATGACTCTCTGTGGGAAGGGAAAGGTCAGGGGACTTTCTTGGAGATATTTGATCCCTTAGCTGAATCCGGGTGGGGAAAATGATAGATAATGCAGAGCAGCGTGGAGGGGAAGAGAGAGCAGAGGGAGAAAAACAATTACTGAGTATTTACTCTATTCCGGGCTCTGCAAACTGCCACCTTTCTAGGTTACAATCACCCTCTGCAGTAGGCACAGATGGTGTGACCATTTTATAGATGTGGAAACTGAGGCTCGCGGAAGTAAAGGATTCTCCCACAGCAAGCGAGGGCCACAACGAGAGCTGCTACTTGTGAGCAGCTGGGTTTCCAAGCCCCTTCTCTGGGCAGCGGGATTCTGC
This sequence comes from Vespertilio murinus, assembly GCA_963924515.1. NCBI lineage: Eukaryota > Metazoa > Chordata > Mammalia > Chiroptera > Vespertilionidae > Vespertilio > Vespertilio murinus. The sequence continues at coordinate 9,996,097 of OZ004716.1, read as the reverse complement.
TCTCTCCTCTGAGAGGAGGAAAAGGGGTTGAGCAATGTTGTGGACATTCCAGGAAGGGAAAGGGACAGGTGAAAAATCCATGTATGCCACAAACAGCATCAAACTGTTGACAAATAGCCCTGAATGACAATGCTAAAGATCCTGACTGGCCTTCGGTGACATCTAGCCATCAGCACTGCCCATGTCCCATCGCACCTGTGTCTCTGGACTGAACCCCCACTGACCCAGGGTCGTTTCAGATGTACCCTTTAGGCCTGGCTTTAAAACACTGTGCCTGACGTGATGGCAATCCATAATTGGGGCTTTGAGAGGGACCTGGGAACGTAGAACTCCTCCTCACGGTAGACAAGAAGAAGTGGCTCAGAGTGAGGCGAGTACTGGCCCAAAGTCAGAGTCCAGAACTCGGGTCTCTCGCACAGAGTTGAGTGGTTTCTGCTTTTAACTAATTAAGAGCATCAGACAACATGGCCTTCGGGACCCAAGGGGACATCTGTGGACACAGGGAAGGACAGTATCCTAGCGGGCTTGATGGTTTCATAACCCTGCAGGGTCGGCGAACCTTACCTCCCACCCCTGGCCTTTCCCGAGACGTGTCCCAGTTCGTACCACGCACCTCTGTCTACCTTGTGGCTCAAGGCAGTCGCGTGAGAGTGACCTTTGACATCTTCCTCTCTCTCTCTCACCTGCCAGGACCAGTTCAACAGCAGGTCCTGCGTCCACGTCCACAGCACCCCTGGAGCACGCACCCCTCTTTGCTGTCCCTGCCTCAGCCCAAGGCAGCGGCCCGCCTCCTGGGAAACTGTGAGTCCACGCACCCATCCTGCTCCCATCCACGCCCAGCCCTAATGCTCGTTGTCAACAAATGCAATCGAGTCACTCCTTAAAAAAATAAAAATAAATTTAAAAAATGAAATAAAATCTCACAACTGCCTGTTGCATTTGAGGTATAATGCAGGATTTGCTCCTTGTCTTCCAATACAGAGCCCTGGATTATTTGTCTCTGTGAACTTCCTCAGTGGCCTATGGGTCTTCTGTGGGTCCTCCCTCAGATGCTCCAAATCCCACCTTTCTCCATGCCCTTCCATACTTCCTTCCTCCCATGGAATACTCTCTTACACTTATCCTAACTAACTCTGCTGCATATTTAAAAAAATTTTTAAATATATTTTATTGTTTTTTTTTTTATAGAAGGGAAGGGAGGATAGAAATTTAGAAACACTGATGAGAGAGAACCATCCATCAGCTGCCTCCTGCACACCTCCCACTGGGGATGTGCCCACAACCAAGGTACATGCCCTTGACCGGAATGGAGACTGGGACCTTTCGGTCCGCAGGCCGACGACGCTCTATCCACTGAGAAAAACCAGCTGGGGCTCTGCTGCATATTTTAGTTCTCAGCTTAACAAGAATATCTTCAAGAAGTTCTCCACTTACCTCTCTTTACTACCTCTCCCCTACAAATTAGTTCCCCAGACATATTCTTTTTAAATTTAAATGTATTGGGGTGACATTGGTTAATGGGATCATACAGGTTTCTGGTATGATACAAGATCTCTCTATTGCACTGTGTACCCACCACCCGAAGCCAAATCTTCTCCACTGACCCCTTCCCATCACCTCTCCCCTATAAATCACCTCCTCACTTATATGCCCTTGTAGACGCTGAGCCATTACATCACATTGAATAATTAACTTAGTAGGAGACTATTTGCATAAGCTGTTCCATTCTTTGAGCTTTCCCAGCCTCAACCTATACAACAGGAAAAATAATACTTACTCTGTAGGATAGTTGTAAGGACTGGAATTAAAGCACTCGCGAGGCAATCAAGGAACAGCTATTATATGTGTTATTCTTCAGTTCTATCCATACCCAGGACAACAGTCTGTGGCACGGGGAATCAGACATGGCTGAAGACCCAGGACTAAGGTGACTGCCAGTCAGAAGAGGAAGGCTTTTCTGGAATATTGTTTCCAAGGCCAAAGCTCTTGAGCCACCCGTGTGTGATACCGCCCTCCGTTATAACCTGCCTGTGCTCTAAGGAAACACCGCTATTAGCTCTTAGCCAACCAAAGAGGCAACTGAACCGAGAGACAAAGCACTGAACTACTCACAGCCTATGGTGTGAGACGCAACAGGTCTTAAGCTGAGGGCAGCAAAGGAAGGTTTTTTTTTTAAGTTTTCTCTATTGGGTATGGATGACTTTTGCCTTCCCCGTGCTCAGCGCCTATAGTCAAGGTTTTAATGTTCACAAACACTGGAACACAGAGTTCTCTTAAACCCCGTTGTTCACACTGCAGACTATTTGCAAAGTAAGCCTGTACCAATCTTAAGTAACATTTCCAATGGTTCCCCTGGAGTGCAAACACATTTAAATGAGTCTATTCACAAGTTTAAAAGAGAATGTAAATATATGCACAAGCGAACACTGCAATCGCCTTCTGTGAAGCGTTTTCATAAACCAAGCTCTTAGTCCCCACAACAAACAAACCCGGTATTAGCGAGCAGACGCAGAGCGATCCGTGGGCATACCTGTAATTCATTTTTAGAAAATGCATATGCTCCAAAAAAAAAGGTGTCCGTCTACCACCATTTTGTAAATAAATAGGATTATATTTGTAGAAGGAAGATAACAGGTACCTATTTTAACCGGCTTTCAAAAGAAACCTTCGGAAGGTGAAGAACCATCTTGGCAATGTGGAAGACTGGCATCATTCAATTCCCTTTGTAAACAAGGGACCCTGCACCACATTGATGATTCACACGGGTATCCCATCTGCCTTTGGTTTTAGGATTCATTCACTCCCTTAGCGTCTTCTGTGCGTTTACTATTCATGTACGCACTGTCCAAATATTTATTGAGTACTCACCACATGCCCGGCTCTGTGTTAGATGCTCAGCATGCAGGAGGTGAACAAGAGAGATGATGCACTGTGCTCTCCCGAAACTGGACCCTAGGGGCGAGATGACCAATAAAAACAGGGCAATAAAGACAGGCCGTGGAATTTCAAGCAGCTATACAGGGGTAGGCAGAAGTTGGCTAAGAATAATAACCAGCAATACAATAATGAATAAGTGGAAATAATAGAACAAACTCTGTGTTTCGCATACTCACAACTATGAACCTATTCCTGCCCACCCCTGTATGTGCTATGGACACGAATAAAGCAGTCTAAAGGGATAGAAAGTGATGTGCTAGAAGGGCTAGAGGTACTGAATGGGTGCCTTAAATGATGATGGGAGAGCCCGGAAGTCCTCGTTAAAGAAGCAAAATGAGGGAATAAGCCCTGAGGAAGACTAGAGCTGGATGCTTCAGGCAGAGGGCAAAGCAAATGCAAAGGCTTTGAATCTTGTGTTGGAACAACAGCAAGGTACATGTGTGACCAAGGAAGAGATGAGAAGATCAGCAAGAGCATCAGGGCCTGGCTTACTGTCTCATCTCAACTATGGCCTAGAGGCCTTCACCCAGCAACTGTCTGAGCACCGGAAGGGGCAGGGAACACATGACCTTCAGAATCCAGAGATTTCTGCTCACCACAGAAAGGGATGGTTTATCTAAATAGATCAAGAAGCTTATATCTTTTCTCTCTTTTTAAAAAAATTATTTTTATTTATTTATTGACTAGAGGCCCATTGCAGGAAAATTGATGCAATAGGCCTTCCTTCCCCTGCAAGCTGGCACCGATTTTCCTTCAGCACCCGGGACCCAGCCACCTTCCATCTTTGCTCTGGCTGGAGCCTTGTGTTCTCCGCTCAGGCCAGAGCACTGCTCTGTAGCTCCCTCCACTCCCTGACCTCCCTCTCATAGTAGGCATCCCACCCTGCCCAGCTGCTTCATTCCTGCATATGCAAATTAACCGACCATGGTTTGGGTTAATTTGCATACTCACTCCTGATTGGCAGGTTGGCGCTGCAGAGGTATGGCCAATTTGCATGTTTCTCTTTTATTAGTGTAGCTTTTTATGAGAGAAAATAAGGCGCAGAAAGGGAAAGTGAAGAAAGAAGAGAGAGAAACATTAATTTGCTGTCCCACCTGTTTTTAAAAAATATATATTTTATTGATATTTTACAGAGAGGAAGGGAGAGAGATAGAGAGCTAGAAATGTCGATGAGAGAGAAACATCAACCAGCTGCCTCTTGCACATCCCCTACTGGGGATGTGCCCGCAACCAATGTACATGCCCTTGACTGGAATCGAACCCGGGACCTTTCAGTTCGCAGTCCAACGCTCTATCCACTGAGCCAAACCGGTTTTGGCTGTCCCACCTGTTTTATGCACTCACAGTTGCTTCTTGTATGTGTCCTGACCAGGGATCAAACCCACAGCCTTGGTGTATTGGGATGGTGCTCTAACCAACTGAGCTATCCAGCCAGGGCATATCTTTTCTCTTATATTGTCCTTCCTCTCTCTGGCCTTTTCTGTTTCTGTTGACCCTCCTTTCCTCTCTCCCTTCCTTCCTTTTGCCCTTCCATCTCCTAGCCTTCCAGGCATGTTGATCATGCACCCACTGCATTCCAGGCACTGGGCCTGAAGATCTGCTGGATGCCCCTGCCTTGGGTGTAGACAAAAGCCCTTCTCCCTTTCCCACCCAACCCCCTTCACTCAAGACTAGAGTCCATTGTGTGAGGCCTCTGCACCGAGATGTGGGCTAGTGGGGCAACTTGAGAAAGAGGTCGGACTCCCAGCTCCCATACTCACCAGTGTTGTTATATTGTACAGTGCATGCAATCCTTGCTGCCTCAATGCTCTCCTCTGTAAAACAGAAATCACAACACACACTTTGAAGGGACGTCTTGAGAATCCATAGCTTTACAGGTAAGCTGGTGATCAACATTATTACATTATTTCTGCTTGCTTTCTTCCTCTCCAACTTGAATCTCAAAGTAAAGGAAGGGCACCGTTAGACCGATTTCGTATGAGACTGAATTCCCCTCTGATTCTCTGTCTCCTCTAACGTTCTAGAATACTGCAGTCATGATTATAGGATACAACCCATGGGATCTGACAACCCAACGTGGCCCAGAAGGGAGGCATGCTGGGAAACTCTTCCTGCCTGTGGGGAGTGCATTAACGGTCCCAATCCTTCACCTTTCCCTGTATTCGCTCTCTTTGACGTGCAGTTCTAAAGTTGCTTTGTTTTGTTTTTCACTGAAAACAAAGATTATAATTCTCTACCCTTAACTTTTGATCTGCCCAGCTGGTGTGCTTTGGACAACAAAATAAAGTCATGGTTTCCAGTCCTAAGACTACATCGCAGGAGGCTGTGCTTATTTCTGCTTGACATATGTGCAGTGGACAGTGTCACAAGAAGATGCCCAATCCAGTCCCCTGAAGAGGATGAGAAAACACAGGAAGGAGAGCTGAGTTGGCCCAGACCCACCCCATCTAGACCAGGCAACCCACAGATATATGGCAGTACACAACTGCTATTTTAAGACACTTAGTGCTGGGATCATTCATACCTTAGTATTATTGTGATGTCAGACTGATATCCTGGCCTTAATCTAAATATGTATTGCTAAACATCATCAGTTAATCAAGTATATTTATTGGGCTTCTGTCTTTAAGACACCAAGTACTGGGGATACAGATATGACCATAAGGGTATCATCGTTGCCTTTGGGGAATTTATAACCTAGGTGAAGAGGAAAGACACCGATAACTACAAATTAGAGTTGAAGAGAGTGTATTTTCAGAGACAGGGATGCCCAGAGTCAGGGCTTGGCTTGAGATGAGTGACTGACTGCTCCTAGTGGCCGAAAAGAGAATTGCATCTATATGATACTTTCATTTTTAAAAAAATTAATTTATTCTATTGATTATAGTATCACATAATTGTCCTCATGCCCCCATTCCCATCCCAAACCCCTCCCTACATATGCCCCCCCCCTGTTGTCCATGGCCACTGGCTAGGCCCATATGCATGCACACAAGTCATTTGGTTGATCTCTTCCCCTTACCCCCACCCCTGCCCTACTTTCCCTCTGAGGTTTGAGAGTCTGATCGTTGTTTCTCTTTCTCTGGGTCTGTTTTTGTTCATCCATTTATGTTGTTCATTATTTCCTCTAGGTGTATGAAGATCATGGGATCCAATAAATGCCCTTTCATTTTAATAAAGAGGATTTAAACATTCTAAAATAAATCTCAGCCCTGGAAGGATCCTCTCTGGAACTGACCTTAGGTCAACTCTCACAACTATGGAAACTGAGGCTCAGAGCAAGAGAGTGCGTTTGCCTAAGGTGATTCAATGAATTTCTGACAGCTCTAGGACATGAACCCAGGACCCTTGCCCCCACCCAACATTGGCACACCTAATTCTGCATGACCCTTAACAGGCCTTACAGTGTCAGAGCATTTTGAGCTGCCAAAAGATCCTTGACCCGAAGCCCTATTCCTGACATCACTTAAGATAAGATTAATCCCCATCGTGATTGTAATTCATAATTGTACCATGACGCCTTGCTTGCTCACATCACTTAAGGTGTGATAATAGCCAGACCTCATAATTAATCACGGCAATTAATACACTTCATTCATCGAACCTCCACTCTAAGCACAGGGCTCACTGCTTTCGGTGTGTGGGCACATGTATTCCTTGTGACAGTTTAGGACTCAGGGGTGGGCAAACTTTTTGACTCGAGGGCCACAACGGGTTCTTAAACCGGATCCGGGGGCCGGAACAAAAGCAGCCTGACCATGCTGGCACTCTCATCTTGGGCTGCTGGTGAAGAAGCGGAGGGGAGAGCAAGAGAACCCTCCGCTCTTTCTTTCAGCTCCGTGGGCCGGATAGAATAGCCGAACGGGCCGGATCTGGCCCGTGGGCCGTAGTTTGACCACGGCTGGTCTAGATCCAGATAATAAGCCCCCTTGACAGAACTGGAAACCGAGTCTCCTGGAGATAAAGTCTTGGCCCAAAGTCATGACCCTGCGACCATGTGGCAGAACTAGAAATGGACCCCCGGATCAAAGACCTGTGGTCTTCCCACCTTTCTCGACAGACCCAGCTGTGGGCATCTCTATCTGAAAGGTCTGGCTCAAAAAACGGCATCCCTGTCCCATCATTCTCTCTGCACTGTGATAAAACCACCTCCCTTGGTTGGATCCGGCCTCCCTTTCTACACCTACATTGACCAAAGGATGCTTCCAGAGCCGAGCCGGATGCTCTGGGAAGCCTGGAGCTTCTAAGTGGAAACAAGAAACTGACTCAGCAGGCCTGGCTCTCCTCAGAATCTGAGGACAGGTACTTCAAAGGGCTGAGAGCCCGGTACCTTTGATGGTGGAACCAACAGGAAATGACCAGCCTTGTGCAGACAAGGACAGAGACAAGAAAATGCCCCCTGTGGGCCTTATCTTTGTCTGGATTGGCAGCTGCGGGCAGGAAGCAGAAGAGATGGCTTGCAGAGCTGTTTAATCCCTGGCTCCAGAGTTAACCGTGAACCCTGCCTTCCCCCCTTAGAGACCAAGGTGAAGGGAAGGTGAGACAAGTTGAGAGAGACACCCAAACTTTGGGCTGGAAGCTGTCAGCGGGCTCTTCTTTTCTTTTCTTCACCTTTTCCTTTTTTAAATCTAAACTAGAATCACATGATACGCCACCCAAGAGAGCTAGATGTGGATTGCTAAAACACATCCTAACATAGTCATAAAAAAAAAAAATCCCCTCTGCCATGTGCACTTTGTACTGTGCCCACGTGTAGGTGTGTTTGAAAATGTCACGAACTCGGAATGCCTAAGTCTGGCTCCCAGGAATTAATCACTTAGCGGAGTGAAAGGGGGGAATTAACTTGCTCGAACACTTCCAAGGCTCTCCGAAACGGTCGCCAAAATAGAACTTGCTGAATAGAAGTATGGTTATCATTCCAAAAGAACTAGAACTCTTTAAAAAAAAATTTTTTTTTCCTCTCTCTAAAACTGCCTTGCAAAAAGTTTTCCCCCTGGGGCTCAGCCACAGGTCACAGTTAATCTGGGAAGAAAAAAAAATGGTGTAAAAGGATATTCTTTTTGCCTTTTTTTTGGGGGGGGGGGAGGTTACGGTTAGATAAATTTTAGTACCTGTATAGATCCGCACAAGTGTCACCGTTTCAGAACGCTTTTTTTTTTTTTTTATCACCCAACCAAGTTCTTTCATGCCCCAGTGTTATCAATTCCTGTTTCGATCCCTAGCCAGCAAATCACTGACCTGCTTTCTGCCTTTATACACTTGCTTCTTCTGGGTGTTAATGAAAATCAGCGGAATCGTACACTACGTGGTTTTGGATCTGGCTTTTAGCATCTGCTTTTGAGGGTCATTCGTGATGTGACACGCATCCGTTATTTCTTTCCTTTTGAGTGCTGAATATTACTCCACTACACGGACATACCGCATTGTGTTTATCCGTTAACCAATGGGTACACATCTGGCTTGCTTCTAGCCTTTGGCTATTATAAATAATGACACTCGGAACATCCGAGACCATGTCTTCGGGTCTGTGTGTGGATACTTGTGTTCCATTTTCTGGGTGAAATCGCTGGGCTGGGCAAAGACAGCCAAGGAGCACTGTGCAAGGAGGACCCACTGCTGCAAGGCACCGGGCTCCGTCTGCTTGGGCTGTGCAACCTCAATCTCCCAAGCAATTCTTCCCTGACTTTCCAAAATCCACCGAAACTATCACTCATGAAAGGGATAGTCTAAAAAAAATAAAATAAAACACACACACACACACAAAAACAGCCCTAATCGGTTTGGCTCAGTGGATAGAGCATCGGCCTGCGGACTGAAGGGTCCCAGGTTGGATTCTGGTCAAGGGCATGTACCTTGGTTGCGGGCACATCCCCGGTAGGAGGTGTGCAGGAGGCAGCTGATCGATGTTTCTCTCTCATCGATGTTTCTAACTCTCTATCCTTTTCCCTTCCTCTCTGTAAAATAAATCAATAAAATATATTTTTTAAAAATAAATAAAACACAAAACAAACACACACACACCAACCAACTTTAAAATACAACTGTTGCCCTTCCATGAATTCTGAAAAGACAGCCAAAAAGCAGGGGACCCGTGGCAGCTGATGTCAGATCACACTTGGACCGGCCTCAGGTGTGGAAGCCGTGAAACCTTCTCATGGATTGAGAGCTGCCCTAACCCTCACAGACCCCGGACACCTCTGTGCACGTGTAGTGAGACTGGAGACAGCTCTGCCTTCCTTGTATGCCCACATGGCAAGGACCAGAAAATCCCCGGTAGCCCAACAAGGGCAGAAACCCAAGCGTCTCCGAGCAGGGCCCTCGCTCAGATGGAAGCGAATTCTAAGGGGACCTGGAGGTGGGAACTTCACCACCACTGGGCCTCATCAGCCTGAGTATGGAGGCTTAGGGAGGTGGCCTTGGTCAGCTGGAGTTTCAGGTCTTGGATCAGAAGGACATGCATGGCCCAGGAAAAGAAGCCGGGGCCAAAGAGGAAGAGAGAGGCGGCAGGTGCAGTGGGTTAGGGACCCACCTGCAGAGGGAGAAGGCCTGGACGCCCAGGCCCGCTCACCGAGTCCCCCCCCGGGGTTGGGGCGGGGGGAGCGCGCAGCCTGAGCGCCCTCGAGCGCCCCCGTCCCCCTGTGTGCGCCGCGGGGTGCGGGGTGCGGGGTGCGAGGTACCTGGGCCCGGGTTCCAGAGGCCAGTCACTGCGGCGGCCTTGCTTGCGGGGAGGGCGGCCCCGGAGCGGGACCGCGGGCGGCTGGGAGCGCAGCCCCCCCTCCCGGCCCGGGAGCGCGGGGCTGAGGCGGCGGCCACCGGGGGGCGCGGGGCGCGGGGACCGCACGCGGCGCCTCGGGATCCCGATGTGCGGAGCGGCGCGGGCGGCGGGCGGGACCCGGATAGCCCCGCCCCGCACGGCGCCGCCCGCCCCCGGGCCGCCCGCTCCGGCCCCGCGCCGCTTCCCGTTAGCTCCCGGCGCCTCTCGCCGCTGCTCCAGCCGCGTCCCGCAACGGCACCGCGCCGGCCTGCAGTCCCCTCCCCACCCTCCATCCCCAATTCCATTTGTCTGTGCATTTGCTCCTCGCCTTCTCCCACCACCCGCACCCCGGAAAAACTTGTTCCGGCCGGGGGGTCCCCCGCCAAGTCACCGTGGTTCCCCTCCGCGGCCGCGGGATGCGCCCCGCGAAGTCCCCGGCGGGGGCCCCGGGGCCCGGCCCCGCCAGCCTTTCCCCGGCGACCGCCCCGGGCGGGACGCGGCGGGCTCCCCGCTTCCGGCGGCCCCGCTGGTGTGGCCCGGCGGGGGATAAGGGGGGACACAGAGGGGACAGAGGGGGGACAGAGGGGGGACAGAGGGAGAGAGGACGCGGGCACGGCGCCCCGAAGCCCTCTCTCCTGCAAAGCCGCACTCTCCAGCCCCGGCGGGTGTGCGGCCCTGGGGGGTGGGGGGACAGGGAGGAGGCGAGGCAACAAGTGACGCTCGGGACGGGGCCAGTGCACCCCCGGGGGGCGCAGGGGGGTGCAGGCTCCCAGCCGACCCGGGCGAAGCCACCCCGCACCCCGCCCCGCGCGCAGCCCCGGCGGCGGAGGTGCGGGCAGAGCGGGGAGCGGCTCTCCCCGGGTCCCCGTCTCCCGCCCCGGTCCTCGCCGCCTGAGCCCCAGCACAACTGCCAGGGATTTGGGGGGTGGAGAGGGGTTGGAGGGGGGGGGACCGAGGCCGGGCAGGAGCCGCGGACGTGGAGGGGCTGCCGAAGGTGGGGCGGTGAGGGAGGAAGCGCGACTCCCCATTGCCTCCCCCCGCCCACCGCCCCCCTACCGCCCTGCAGGCCTCGCTCCCGGGCGAGGGCCCAGCCGGCCAGCTGGAGCGGATTGGGGCGAAGCGGGAGAAGGGGCTCCCCCTCCCCGGCCCCCCGCCCCCCGCGCCCTCCTGATTGGCCGCGTCCCCGGAGCCAACTTCGCCGCTCCGACTCCGGCCGGGCCCGGGAGCGCGGGGACTGCGCCCGGGGCGGGAGGGGGAGGCATCTTGGGGCGCCGGGGGAGAGGAGGGGGTGCCGCCGGGGGAGGGAGGGGCGCGGGCCGGGTCGGCTCCCCAGCCTCCACGCGCCGCGTCTAACGGCCGCCGCTCCTCTCCTCTCCGCCCCCCGCCCTTCCCGTCCCTCCCAGCGGCGGCCTCCCTCTCCCCTCCTCCCTCCTCCCCCTCTTCTCCCTCCTCCCTCCTCCCCCCCCCATCCCCGCTCCCCGCCCGCCGCCTCCCCGCGGCTCCTCATTCCAGCCGCCAGCGCGCTCCGCGGCTCCTCGCGCGCCGCCGGCCGGGGGAGAGGCGCTGCCGGGCCGGGGCCGCCGCCGCCGCCGCCGCCGCGACCTGAGCCGGGACCCGGCCCCGCGCCCGCCCGCCCGCCCCGCGGGGCTCCAGGTAGGCGCGCCGGCCGGGATCCCCGGAGGAGGGAGGTCCGTGGGCGAGGGTTTCGGGGGCTTGGGGTGAGGGTGGCGGGGGGATAGATCTGCCCAGAGAAGGTGTCGCGGATGCGAAGGGAAAGAGGGAGAGAAGATTTGTGTAAAAACAGTAGAAAAGGGAGCGGGGAGCGCAGGGGGCGCGGGCGCCAGATGTGCGCGCCGACCCCTCTCCAGCCCGCTCGCCCCGGCCCCTCCGAGGTCTGTGCCGAGGCCCCCGGGGTGCGGGGGGAGAGAGAGAGAGAGAGAGAGAGAGAGAGAGCGAGAGAGAGCGAGAGAGCGCCCGCTGCGCCCGGACATGCCCGCCGCCTCCGGCCGGGTCCCCGGGGAAAGTCGCCCCCCGGGCACTGCCCTCCCGGCGCCTCCGGGCGGCGCGGCGACGTGGCCGCGCTCCGCGGGGCTCCGGCCCCGAACCCCCATCCTCACCGAGCGCCCCAGGCTCGGCTCTCCGCGCCCGACCGCCGGCCGGGAGGCCCGGGAGGCGGAGAGGCGCCCGGCTCGCCTCCTCGATCCCCCCGGGGCGCGTTCCTCGCCGGGTCTGGGTCGGCTCACTGCGGCTCCCGGGCCGCCGGCTGACTGCGGCGCGCGCCCCGGCGCTCCAGCCGGCCGGGGTCCCTTGGAGAGCCCGGGGGGCCCTGATCCGCTCCCGCCGGCCCGAGGAGGGGAGATCGGCGCTTGGTTCGGACCCGGGGCTCAGCCTTGGGGGGTGGGCGAACCCCCGCCGCCGCCGCGGTCAGTGTTAACTTTGCGAGCCCGGCCTCCTCCTCCTCCTCCTCCTCCTCCTCCTCCTCCTCCTCCTCGTCCTCCTCTTCCTCCTCCTCCGGCCCCCGGAGCGCGCCTGGCCTCTCCGGCCTCCCCCCGGGCTTTGCCCCGGAACGCGAGCAGCGGTGAGTGGGCAGCGCGGGCAGCGGCTGGACGGGGAGGGGTGGGGAGGGAAGGGGCAGGCGGCCAGGAGGGCACCGAACCCCCTCCACCCGGGGGAGCTGGGGGAGGAGAGCCCGCCCAGCGCGGTGGGGAAAGGGACCCCAGAGAATGTGGGGTCCGTCCGGGAGGCCCCTGGGAAGCCAGCTCTTCCTTATCCCTGCTTTTGTTGGGGCCTGGGGGGAAAGGGGGGGTGCCCGGGGTGCCGCTCGCCGCCCCTCCCGGGGAGAAAGGTTTTGCTCCGATGCTGGGAAAAAGCCCTGTTGCTTGCTTTTGCTGATAATGCAGCAGGGAGTTCACGGGCCATCGCGCCGTTATTAAGAAATTGCATCTTTTAATTATTTAATAGCGCAGCCCTGCTCGGTGACGGGAGGTCCCCCAGGGGTGGTGGGGTGGGGGGTGATGGTGGTGGCAGAGGGCTGTTCTGGCAAACCCTGCTGCCGGAGAGTAAGTCTGACCTCCCATTTTCCCCTTAAAAAAATCCCCCCAAAACACCCTTTTCTCGTTTTCCTTTTTCTGATCGTTCCTATCGGTTTCAAATGAGGCATGGAATAAGTTTTCCGTTTAATCACAGGGAAGCCGAGATCATTAATCTGGCAGGAGGATGGATCGATGGCTTTATCGCTAAGCGGTGGGCAGGGGCGGTTTTGCCAGGGGAGGGGATGGGGATGGGGATGGAGATGTTTTCTTAGGAGCGGGGGACCCACCGGTGGCATCTCATCGCCGGGGAGGCCAGGCTGGGGTTTGAGCGCAGGAGCCTAACACGAAGGGGAGAGAAAAGAAGCTGGCCTTCGTTTTATTAATCCTGGAGTTCATTTTTCCCCCTAGAAAATCAGGAGGCACGGGCACACCAGACCTAGTCACTGCCCAGCCCCTGCTACAGGGAGACTGGTCTCCCTTCTGCAGAACAAAGGGCTAAAAGTTGAGAAGGAAAGGGAGGGGGGCTGTGGCCAATCCCAGAGGGACCCCGAGATGCCATTCGCCCTGAAACCAGGAGGCAAAGTTTCAGAGTGGGCCGGGGGGCCGGGGGGCCCTGGAACCCAGACCCCTGAAATCCTGCCTGGTGCAAAGGAATGCGAGGAGTTTTCCAGTCCAGACCGGGGACGGGCCGGGAGAAGCCTGGGGCACGCTGGGCTCGCGTGAGAAGGAGCATGACATCTTGCTTTGGAAGCACATTGCACACGCATGCTTCAGCCGTGCTTTCTTAATTGCAATTGCTTCTCTCGTTCTTTGCCTTGCTGCTTTGGCATCTGCATGAGCTGGCCACATCAGGGCCTTGTTTGAAAGGGGGGGGGATTACCCCACCCCCACCCCCCACTCCACCCCAGCCTTGGGGGAAGGGGAAAAAGGAGAGGATGCATGGGAAGGACCGAGCTAGAATGATCCGTGGAGGCCCAGGCACGTAGGTTTGCTCAAACCGGGGGGGACTTAATGCTCGCTGGAAAGATGGGCTTTTTAACATAGTTCTGACTCAAGCAGCGGGCCATCTCGATGGCACTCCAGAACTTCCATTGTGTGCGGCGTCCTTATCGGAACGCCAGGCGGTAAAATTACGAGGAAACCTAAATTCTGTTTTCAATTAAGATGCAATCTTGTGTTCATCCGAGAATTATTTTAAAAAGTTGCTGCCTCTCTCTCTCTCTTTTTTTTTTTTGATGACCCAGAACTTAGGTTGTTTTTTTCTTTTCTCTTTGCAGTGGGCAGCGGTGGCTATGGGCTTTGAATTGTTGATGGGGGGCTAGGAGGAGGAGGGCCCGGGTTGGAGATATGGGGTGGTGGTAGGGGATACAGATCAATTTCATGCTCCTTTCATGCACTTGTCTTCATCATTCACGGTTTTCCTCCCACCCTGAATGGGATTACACGGCTGCGTTGTAAAAGATTCTGGTCTGGGGACCCTCGTGTGGGGAACGCCGTGAGCAGAGTGTGTGTGTCTGCGCACCTCGCCCAGGGCCTGGCCGTGACTTAGGGAAGCTGGGGGTTCCCGTAAACTTTAATCGCTGATATCCAGGTCTCTTTTCAGGACCATCGAAAGGGATCTGTGGACCCGGCCTTAGGGGGTTCCTTCATTTTCAGTACGACTCTGTGGGCAGATGTTGAAGAGCCAATCATTTCATTTCAGTTTACTGTCCGTATCGATATTATTTTTTTTTACTTTGATACAGGCATACCTAATAATTAAATCATAGTGGTAGAACAGGGGTTAGAAAGTAGGTGGCAAGCCTTTTTTTTTTTTACTGTCAAGTTTGAAGAATGGTGAAATTCCTAGTTGTTGTTGGTTGTTGTTGTGTTTTTTTTTTTCCTAGAAAATCTGGGCAGCCAATGATGATTGAAATGTGTTTGCTATGAAATCCGTTATTGTTTCATCCATAGCTACCTAACTCTAGATTTGCCAAGGACCGTGAGTGGTCCACCTCTCCAGGGCGAAGGCACTGCCGCTGACATATGTATAGATATCTTTGGTCTCTATACACGCGTGGTTTATGCCGCTGCAGGGAACCACATCAACAGGTCTGTTCCAGAGAAAGAAAAAAAGTTGGCCAACTTCTGGTGCCCCCGGTAGGTAGGAGAAAGCATCAGCTTTCCCGCCAGGATTCCTGTGCTAGCCACCCACGGCCTCCTCGATGGGGCAGGAAGGAAGGAAGAAAGACACTGGAGGAGGCAGGATCATTAGGCATCTTTCTGGTGTCATTTTACCCCCACAGTGAAAGCCTGGTGCCTCTCTGGAAAGGCGCTACTTCGCGGGAGATTGCGCCTGTGGCCACTAGAGGGCAGTGGCGCCCTTCTCCAGCCCTCTGCGTGGGGCCCGTCTGCTTCGGAGGGCACCGGTGAAAAGCCGCTTTGTTACCGCCAGCCTGGTGGGGGATGCCCTCTCCCGGAGAGACCGGATTCAATCTAGTTGCGGTTCGGGCTACTGCTCCGGCAGTTTGTCAGGATTTACATCTTTCTAGCCGGTGGATCTCGTTACCTCCAGCCTCTTGCTCCTACCAAGGAGTTTATACTAGACAGCTTATTCTTTGAGATGGACCAGAAGGTGGATCCGGGGGGCTGGGCGGTATAGGCAATGATCTGGGAGGGTTTGCTCTGGCTATTTTATTTTATTTTATTTATTTTATTTTATTTTATTTTATTTTATTTTATTTTATTTTTCCCCGCTAGAGTATCACCTCAGACTCCGAGGGGAAGGGGATGGATAGAGAAGAGAAATATTAGCGAGATCGCTGTGATATCATAGCCTATGCCTTCAAGACGTTTTTTGGAGACATCTGCAAGCCATTTATGTTTTGCAAAAAAAATAAAATTAGAGTTTGATCTTTGGTACGCATGTTGGGGGCATGGGGTTTTACATATAACAGTAAATGTTTTCCTATTCTCTGTAACCCGCTCTTGACATTGGCGTGCCAACACCGAACTTGAGCAGAGAATACAGTTTCATTCAGGATTGGTCCTCAGGCACTGGGAGTTTCATCCTTTGACTCACCCCCCACCCCCGCCTCAGTGATAACGGGAAATTACCGCCGATGATTCCATTGCATAGTTCAGGCTGCACACATATTTATATTGGTTACCGTTTGATCACGTCGTTAGGAAAGTTCAGAGGAAGCAGGAAAAGAAAGCACGCTAGGCCGTGATGAAGAGGAAGGCTCTACTTAAAAAAGAAGTATTGTTGTAGTGGATTCTTATTTGTATCTTTTTGTTTTTTTTAACCGAGTGCAGAGGCCTTCCCCATGAATCAGCAGCGGAGTCTTGCAGCCCCGAGCGGGAGCTGGGAGCTCAGGCAGGAATCGATGCGGACGGATCAGGGGCGGGAGTCTGCAGTAACTGCGCGGACAGTCAGACAGAGTGCTTTGCGAACCGATGCTCCCTGACCTCTGGGTGGTTTAGTTACCTCCCAAATGTGTCCTTGTCGTTTGGCGTAACGAGCCGCCGCCGACGGTGGCCGGGGTTCAGAATTCTTACTGAGACACAGCGGTGCTCCCAGCCGCTGTCTGGTCTGGGGGTCTGCTCGGGGACAGCGCCTGGTCCAGGGGGAGGTTAAGTGAGACAGGAGTAGAAGAGGGAGGAAGAGAGAGAAGGCAAAGGGGGGAAAGAGAGAGATGAATGATGCTGTTTCCCATGGCAGGTCAAATACTGGTAGGTCTGTCTGTCTGTCTGTCTGTCTCTCCCTCCCCATAACCCCCGTTTAGACCACGTGAGGTGCTGAACCCAGAGAGTTGGCATAAGCAGCTTTGCTGGCCACGGTCCGCAGTGGCCACGGACTTGCTCTCCTGCCTGGATAGCGCTGCCTCTTTCTCCAACTTCCCTGGTGGTGTCAGGCCAAGAAATGCCTTCCCTCGCTCCCTCCATGATCTCCCTCATCTGCCGGAAGTCCTTCACAAGTTAAGGGTACAGTCTCCACTTCCCTGGAGTAACTGGCTTGGGGCTCAGCCCTGAGCCCCCCTTCCCCGGCCCCAATAGGATGGTCACCTAACCCAGCGGTCCGCAAACTCATTAGTCCACAGAGCCAAAGAGCAACAGTACGACCATGGATATTTCTTTGGAGAGCCACATTTTTTTTAAACTTCAACTTCTAACGCCACTTCTTCAACATAGACTCGCCCAGGCTGTGGCATTTTGTGGGAGAGCCACACTCAAGGGGCCAAAGAGCCGTGGTTTGCCGACCATGGACCTAACCTAGCTTAGCAATAGGAGTGGAGGGAGCTCTTCCTGGACTTCAGCCACCCCCCCCACGGACCCCTGGGGACGTGATTCCCATGATCGCATCCCGCAGGCCCAGACCTGTCCGTCATCCCTGAGGCTCGGGCCAGCTCTTCACGCCGGAGGCGGCGCTGCCCAGCGGCAGGCAGAGCCAGGATTTGGCCAAGATGCCCAGGTGCCTGCCGTTAGGTCCGGTCTGTATGGGTCATTTGGATCGTTGCCTCATCTTGGATTTTCTTCCATTCATCTTACTTTTTTTTTTTTTTAAAAAAACCATGCCATTAAAGTATGCTTTTGTTCTGGCCCTCTGGTCCAGTTTAAGAACCCATTGTGGTCCTTAAGTCAAAAAGTTTGCCCACCCCTGCTCTAGCATCTTACAGAAGGAAGGAGAAGAAAACAACAACAACAACAACAACAACAGCACCAGACATTCCACAGCAAGACTGGGACTCAAAGTCAGGCACCTGACACCAAACCTCACCACCGTGTCAGGATGCCCTGCCGCTCACTGCTCCGGTCAATCTGATGAGATACGGCTTCCAGCCCTCTCTCCGTCCGCCTTGCTCCCACCTGCTTCCATTCCATTTAGTTGGCCCCTTTAACTACTGGCTCCGTAGATTGGTTCCTTGTGGTGGGCAGTAACCACAGGGCACGCACATGCACCACTCCCTCCAAGGAGGCCTGGACGTCCCACTTTGCCAAGTAGGAGCCTTAGGTCTGAAGCCGTTAGCCGAATGACTAGCGATTCCAGGCCACAGTCACTTAGAGATGAGGCTGAGGGGGCCAGAGGGACCCGCAGGGAGGAATTACGGATTGCCTACCGTCACATGGCAGTTTAGGGGCAGCTAGAAAAAGAACTGGGCGGTCTTGCCTCTTAATTCCATCTTCTACTACCCTGTTTCCCCGAAAATAAGACAGCGTCTTCTATTGATTTTTGCTCCCAAAGATGCGCTAGGTCTTATTTTCAGGGGATGTGTTATGTTCCCACGAAGTAGGTCTTATGTTCGGAGGATGTCTTATTTTCGGGGAAACACAGTACTATGTGCAAGTTAAAGGTGTTTCCAGTGGACAGGTGTGTGTGTGTGTGTGTGTGTGTGTGTGTGTGTCTGTGTGTGTCTGTTTCTGTGTGTGTGTACAGGTATACCCTGGATGGTATTGAACAGTTACATTGTGAGACCGACATGTGGGGTTCTGCATGAATCTCTTATCTTTTGAAAATCATGGCTGTTTGATGATATTTTGCAGAGTGTACCACTTAACCCCGGTCTTCAGCTCTGTCCTTCTTAACAGTCACCTGCCGTCGATGTCCCCATTCCAAGTGTCCTTGGGCAACTATAAGAACGGTGTGTTCACCATACCACCCCCAGGCCCGCACAGGGCCCTCTGGCGGGGTTAGGGCTGAACTCAGCTTCAGGCTCATTTCTTCATTCCTTACTTTAATGGAAGGCCTTGTGCTGAGCACAGGAGATGGTCAAATCTGAGAAGGCTAACGAAGTCCATGGTGCAGAACGTAGTAAGTCTGGCTATGAAAACTCGAGGAGAACAGAGTAGGTCTGGCTATAAAATCTCAAGGAGGACATAGTAGATTTGTCTATGAAAACCCAAGGAGGACATAGTAGGTCTGGTTATAAAACCTCAAGGAGGACATAGTAGATTTGTCTATGAAAACCCAAGGAGGACATAGTAGGTCTGCCTGTAAAATCTCAAGGAGGACATAGTAGATTTGTCTACATAAACCCAAGGAGAACATAGTAGGTCTGTCTATAAACCCCAAACCTGCATACAGTAGGTGTGGCAAAGGTGGTGTGTACAAACGGGGCCACAGGAAGGCCACGGCCCATCTGGTTCGATTACCCAGGATGCTCTGGGGAAGGGATAACAGACTGGCACTCCTGCGTAGTAAGCAAGACCCCGGAGGCGGGCTGGGCCGATGCATTCTGCCACCAGGTGCTCCAGTGGTGGCTGCCATGAGCTGCTGATGGCTGCAGCCTCACGAACCATGCAAGCCTTGGGGACTTCCGCTGTTAGAAATACTTCCTTAGATGGGGCCGAACTCTGACTTCCCAAGATTCTGTGATACAAGCCTTCCCGTGTCGTGCAGAACAGAGGTCACTCTTTGGCCTCATTGCCATGGGTTAACCTGTCTTCCAGGTGGCTTCTTCCCGCTTTCACACCTCCAGAGTGAGCGCCCCGTCTACTCTGCTCCAGCCCTCCCGCAGAAGGACTGAAGACGGAAGTGACCTCAGCCAGACAGTAGTCCCATTGGGGTTGAGCGAGAATTGGGCAGAATAGGACCCGGACAGGCAAAGCCTGGTGATGCGGCTTGGTAGATGGCGTGAGACTCCCCGGGGCAGCTGTGGCAGGTGGCATAGCAGCTACGTGTGGGATGGGCAAAGGGTTTCTTGGAAGGGGCAGGGCGGGTTGTGTGGGGAAAGGGTCCCATGGATACTGGCCTTGCGGACAAAGCAAGATTCCCAAGAGTATTATCCAGAGGAAGCGAAGGCCAGGCTCGGGGACATGGGTCCAAATTGGATCCTGACCTGAGGGGAGCTAGAGAGAAAGGAGGATCTGAGCCAGACATCTCCAGGAAGCCAGGCTGGCTTCCACAGGAGCTGTCCAGGCACCGATGAAAGATGTCCCCATCGGAATGGGCACGTGGCCCGGCCAGGGGTGCTCCATAGTGGAGCACTGACCTGCGAACTAGGAGGTCACGGTTCCATGCCTGGTCAAGGGCACATGCCCAGGTTGTGGGCTCAATCCCCAGCAAGGGGGCATGCAGGAGGTAGCCGATCAACGATTCTCTCTCATCGCTGATGTTTCTATCTCTCTCCCTTCCTCTCTGAAACCAATAAGAATATATTTTAAAAATGGGCAGATGGCCCCTGGTCACATCCCAGCTTCCTGGGGGACACAGCTCCCACTCCCTGGCAGCGTGGCCTCTGTTGGCACCCATGATCGGGAGAAAATGGGCGGAGCTTGCAATGGGCGAGCAGGGGGCAGCGAGGACAGGTGGGAACGCTCCCTCTGCAGTGGGGCCGTCCCCTCCCAGGACAGTTTACCGACCACTCTGGGGAGGAATGAGCACCCCCTTGCCCACGAGTGAAACCTTCAGGGGGAGAGCTTTGGTCTGCGAGGCCTCGTAGTGGAACCATAGAGCAGCCTTGCTGTTGAGGCTGTAGGAGCCTCTTGCCCAGGCCTGACCCAGTCATCGTCCAAACATCTCATGGACCCGCATGAGCCTTCATTTCTACGTGACGCTCTCTGGCGGGACACCGAGGACGCAAGTCCAAACCCCGAGCCAAGGCCGACTAACCAGACACAGGTGGGGCTGGCTGGTGGGGCCAGGTAACCTCAGTGGTCACCTGCTTCCCACTGTCTACTTCCTAACGCATGCATATTCCAGGGTTTTTAAATATTTAACCCCATACTTGAAGGTTTAATAAACGGTCCCGTCAACAGTGGCAGCAAAAATGGTATTTAAATCCCAAACCCAAATTGAAAAAAAAAAAATCAGGGTTCGTGGATGCACACCATTCCAGTTCACCATACTTTGCCCTCATGTCTCTCTTTTTAAAAAAATATATTTTATTGATATTTTACAGAGAGGAAGGGAGAGAGATAGAGAGCTAGAAATGTCGATGAGAGAGACACATCGACCAGCTGCCTCCTGCACACCCCCTACCGGGGATGTGCCCGCAACCAAGGTACATGCCCTTGACCGGAATCGAACCCGGGACCTTTCAGTCCGCAGACCGATGCTCTACCACTGAGCCAAACCAGTTTCGGCTGCCCTCATGTCTCTTAATAGGCGGGGAGTTCACTCCCCAGCTGCCCTATCCCGTAGACACGTAGACGCGGTGCTGGTGTCTATATGATTATTCTCAGAACCTCAGAGGCACCGAATAAATGGACCGTCACTATGAGGACCATGATCTTAGAGTAAAGAATTATCAGTTAGCGGTGGGAGCCGGGCACACTCGCCTCCCAAGCATTGCATTGGTGGTTCTTGTGTTTTATTCATCACCCTCCCTCCTAAAAACGTGGCAGAGAATCTTCAGCTCAGCACATCTCGGCGGTGCGTGTGGGAGCGTTCCTTAGGAGACGCGTGCGGCCTGAGAGACCCCGTCTTTGCAGTGAGGAAGGGATGGGTCTTGGGGAATCCCCCCCCCCACTGTGCCCTGCATGGCACGCCCGTGTGCCCTTTCCTCAGTAGGTGCGCAGCTTCCCACGGGTGGAAGGTTGGAGAAAGGTCACCTGTCAGCAAGTCTGTGGCCAGCTGCTGACACATCGCCCTTAATGGGCACCTCTGCGGGTCCCTCCCTCCGGGCAGACCGGCCCTGGCGTGGTTGATAAATAGCCACGTGGCCTTGGTCAAGCCTATTAACCTCAGTTTCTTCATCTGGAAAGTGGCCTCTTGGATCCCCTCCAGCTCTCAAATGGCCTGGCTCTCGAAAGCTGCTCCCACAAATCACCGGGCTCAGGGCTTTCTGGCCGCCCCGGCCCCAGCATGCCGGAGAGGAGCGCAGACAGCATCGCTGGCTCAGGAACGCACAGGATCGGTTTTCCCACGCAGGACGTGGCCTCGCGTGACGGTGGGCAAAGTGTGTACCTGCAGGGTGAGGAGCTGGGACTCTCGGTGGAGTCTGCTGAGCTGCAAAATCCAGAGCTTAGAAAGTCACGCCCTAGGTCTCAGGCAGCCCGTGCAGTCTGGGGCAGGTGTGTGTGTGTGTGTGTGTGTGTGTGTGTGTTCAATACTTAATGAAATGATTTCTGCATCAGAGTGGAGAAGGACTGATAGGGCAGAGACTTGAGACAGGGAAGCTGGTGTGTGTGTGTGTTGGGGTTAGGACAGGGGTGGGCAAACTTTTTGACCCAAGGGCCACCATGGGTTCTTAAACTGGACCGGAGGGCTGAAACAAGAGCAACCTGACCATGCTGGCACTCTCATCTCGGGCTGCTGGTGAAGGAGCGGAGGGGAGAGCAAGAGAACCCTCCGCTCTTTGGGCTCCGAGGGCCGGATAGAACAGCCGGACGGGCCGGATCCGGCCCGCGGGCCGTAGTTTGCCCACGGCTGGGTTAGGATAATGTCGTTATTATAATAGCTTTTGTGTACTGAGCATTTACTGTATGCACACACAGAACTCAGCAATTTCCACAAATTATCTCAGTTCATCCCAGCTATAGCCTCCGTGAGGAAGAAACTGTGTAATTATCCCCCTTTATGACACGTGGAAACCAGGATTCCACGTAGTGCACGTCCCCCGGGGTGTTATGCGGTTAATAAGGGACCGGCAGGGATGTGAGCAAAGGGATTCACCCCCCCGGGCTCCAGGCTGTGGATGGGGAGGCAGAACTCCAAGGCTTTGAGGGGTAGGTCCGTGAGATGTGCTGCTGACTGGGGAAGGGGAAATGGGAGTGGATATGTCCAAAAGCGGTTGCCTAGTGCCTGGGACTCAGCTTCCCACGGATAATCTCCTTCTAGGAGCCCCGAGGTCACATGGATAGACAGTGGTAAAGGCATGGAACTCAGCACCGGGAAAATCCAGAAAGCTTTTCCTGTGGTCCTTCTAACGCATCCACGATTTTGGCTTTCTTTCCCCCACCCCCTCAGCATGATGGCCAGATTGACATGGAGTAACATGTTTTCTCTAAGGAGCAACATACGACTGGGGAATATTTTACATGACGTGTTAGGCAGAAGGAAAGCTGTGTTTCCGAGACCCATGTTCCTTCTTGTTGACATGGCCCCTGTCCAGCCTTGGTTTAGATCAGGGGTGGGCAAACTTCTTGACTCGAGGGCCACCATGGGTTCTTCAACTGGACCGGAGGGCCGGAACAAAAGCAACCTGACCATGCTGGCACTCTCCTCTTGGGCTGCTGGTGAAGGAGTGGAGGGGAGAGCAAGAGAACCCTCCGCTCTGTGGGCTCCGAGGGCCGGATAGAACAGCCGAACGGGCCGGATGATCCGGCCCGAGGGCCGTAGTTTGCCCACGGCTGGTTTAGATGAATGGAAGATGTCACCAAGAGTGTCACGGGAGCATGCATGTTGCACCCTGGGTTTGCAGTGCATTTCCAGAGGGTGTTGAGAGAAGACCGGCAGACACAGTCTTTGCCCGTCAGCGGGCTCTCTCCACCTGGGGCACCGCCATGACCATGGGCAGGGTACGGAACCGGTGGGGGAAGACAGCCTCTTGGCAGCTGCTCCCACGTGGACAAGGACTCGGGCTTCTGAGACGTGCGAGAATCTTCTCCCCTGGGTTCTAACGGGGCAGGGAGAGACACCCAAGGTGTGGCTCGAAGCAAGGACTTCCAAACGTATGCCGTTGCAAACACCAGCTTGGCAAAGTCTTGTTCAAAGAGAGCAAGGCCACACGGTCTCCGTGCTTTGCGTTGCTTTATCTGCTGATATTCTCGGAGCATTTTCATCTGTAGACCTCTTGGTCCATCTTTTAAAAAATTAAAAAAAAAATTTATTGATTTTTTTTACAGAGAGTTAGAAACATCCATGAGAAAGATCAGCTGCCTCCTGCACACCCCCTACTGGGGATGTGCCCGCAACCAAGGTACATGCCCCTGACCGGAATCAAACCTGGGAC
This sequence comes from Vespertilio murinus, assembly GCA_963924515.1. NCBI lineage: Eukaryota > Metazoa > Chordata > Mammalia > Chiroptera > Vespertilionidae > Vespertilio > Vespertilio murinus. The sequence continues at coordinate 9,972,500 of OZ004716.1, read as the reverse complement.
CTTTCAGTTCGGTTTCTGCTTGGTCCATCTTTTTACCCACCCCTTTGTTGTCAACTCTCAGGGGGACGGGGGGGGGGGCACCAAGTGGGAATTGCTTCCTTCGCCTGGATTCCAGTTTCCTCTCTTGTAGAAGAGGGTTAGAGTGGAAAATCGCCTGCCCATTCGAGGGATCCGGAAGAGCAGCTGAGCTCCGTTGAAAAAGTCCAGAAAGAAGTTCTGACCGCCCCGCTCGACCCAGAGAATACACGTGTGACCCCCCTCTCAGCGCGTCCCCCGGGGTTCAGATTGAACACAGAATTGATGGGAGGCTCCTGAGAACTTGAAAGCCATGCGCTCTCCGTTCTGGTCCGGAGCCTCCCTCCCCTGTCTCCTGGCCTGTTTAAATTATGGGCTGTCAAAACAAAGCCAGTTAAGAAAGCGTTGTGGGCAGGAATGGGGAATTGATTCGTGTATAGAAATAGCATTACCCGTAGAGATCGCTGGTCTTTGCTTAGAGCCGGAAATAGGGATACTCTCTCTAGTAGTGTTATCTCGTTTGCGTGGGAAACGGTTTGATGAGCATCTTCTTCTGCAAGAAGGTCTTCTTCCGAGAAAGTTGAGGGGGCCGTGTCTGCCGGGCCCCCTGGCGGGGCAGGATGGGAGTCAGAGCAGAGCTATTTGGGAAAAGGTAACCTCTGCCTGCACTGTTCCTCCTTCCCAGGCTCAGCTGGTGTGCGGAGAGGAGGGCAGCCCTGTGGATGCCGTTCACGCGCTCTCGAATGCGAGGAGTTGTGCTAATACCCCCTTTAATTTTCATAGCGGATTGAACCAGAAATGAGTTTGTCGCAAATAATCATGTGGAGGGCAGAGGCGCCGGGCTGGGGAGTTAACTGAGATGTAACTGTGACTGCGAGGTGACCTTGTGTGCTGGGGATGTGTGGGTGGGGGGCATCCGGGGTGCTGGACCCCATCACACCCCCTGGGGGCTCTTGGGGACCGTTCCTGGCGGCAGCTCACCGGCGGGGAAGATTCCCCCGGTGTCCCCGCTACCGCTGGCTCAGCCTCTGCCTCGCTCCCTGTGGCCTGCTGGGCCCCTTTCAGAAACCAAGCCAGGTTGTAGGAAGGAAAAGAAAACCTCTATGTAGAGTTCATTCTCTATGAAATAAATGTGTGTCCTTCCTGAAAGAAAAAATAACGTGTCTTGCCTTGACTGGTTGGCTTAGTTGATTGGAGCGTCATCCCAGACACCAAAAAGGTTGTGGGTTGGATTCTCAGTCAGGGCACATTCCTAGGTTTCAGGTTCGATCCTCAGTCGGGCACTTACGGGAGGCAACAGGCTGATGTTTCTCTGTCTGTCTGTCCCTCCTTTTCTCTCTCTCTGTAATCAATGAAAACATATCCTTAGGTGTGGTTACTATATATTTACTAGAGGCCTGGTGCACAAAATTCGTGCACTGGGCGGGGGGGGGGAGGGGACCTCAGCCCAGCCTGCACCCTCTCCAATCTGGGACCCCTCAAGGGATGTACGACTGCCTGCAGTGGGATCGGGCCTAAACGGGCAGTCGGACATCCCTCTCACAATCCAGGACTGCTGGCTCCCAGCTGCTCGCCTGCCTGCCTTCCCAGTTGCCCCTAACCACTTCTGCCTGCCATCCTGATCACCCCCTAGCCACTCCCCTGCCGGCCTGATGGATGCCCGATTGATAGGATATGTTGTGTCTTGATGCCGGGTTCGCAAAGGTGGGCCTGGAAGTCCAATGCGGTTCCGGGGAGAACTGAGAAGACTTAAGTCCCCGATATAGCGAACACGTAGACGCTGATTTTAAACCTGTTAGTTATCGGGGAGGCCAGAATCCCCGCTGGCTTCGGATTTCATAGGTCACCTTCTGAATGTGTGTTCCCCTAGGATCCAGAGGCACTGCTCACACATCCGGGTTCCCAAAGTCATCTTGGGTTTCTCCTCGTCTTCCGGGGGCCTGCCTGTTACCCTCCTGGGGCCACGGAGCGATTGAAAACCCTACGTTCTCCCAGCGGGTGGGTAGTTGGGTCCACACACCCCAGGTGTGCCTTCGCAGCAACAAGACTAAAACCGCACGCCCTTCCTTCCTCGCTGACCTTGGTGTGTGCCCTGAGGTCCCTGTCTCCTCCAGTTCTCCTGACAACGGGACAGGATTGGCCTGGGTCTGGAAGGGACTGAAAGCACCAGTGCTAACGGGGTTCAGACCAGATGGGTTTGGCCTCCACGGCCATGAGGTCTGACCAGTGAATTGAATCGACACCGCGTGCCCTGGGGACTGACCTTCAGAACACTTCACGACCGACCGACCGACCGACCGACCGCCCGACAGACATTCCCTCTGCTTAGGGCCTCACTCTACTTGCCGAGACCTTTCTCTCCCCCTCCCCCCAGATTTTCCCAGGATCGGGACCCGCCCAGAGAGTTCCCCCCATCATGGAAAAAGCCCGCCTTGCATCCCTTAAAACCTCTCACTCCCCCATTCCTGGCTGCTGGCACCATCTTGGGGGCTCCGCTCACCTGGTATCCAGGTGACCTAATAAAAAATTTAAATTCCTCACCGCGTTTGGCCTCTTGGGGACCCTAGCAGCTGGTGCTGGTTTTTAGCGGTGTGACCCCGTAATAGGAATTAGCCTTTCTGCCTTGGTTTCATTTGCTCCAATGGGATGCTGACAGCACCGCCAAAGATCCGAGTGAGTGCTGAGCAAGGGTTAGCTGTCACCCTAGGAGCCAGGCAGAGGAAGTGGGGGTGCAGGGGACTTACCCATCCTCCTCTGGGCCACGCAGCTCACCCCCAGGGACCAGGTGGGATCTGTATCCACGTTCAATGACTCCATCCCCCTGTGTTCCTTTCCCGTCCCCCTCGGGAAGCCCACTAAGCTATGGCTTCCTTCTCTCACACAAAACCCTCACCTGGACCCGACAGCGAATAGCTTTTCCTTGCCTCTAAGGTTTTCCTGATGTACTTGCAAAAAAAAAAAAAAAATTGACAGGAAGAATGCTCTCTCTCTCTCTTCTCTCTCAGCATGAGTTATATTTGCATAGCTCCCAGGATGTGAAGAACTCAATTTTCTCCACCAAATCCTTTGTTTGTGAGCGTTTCTGTGCTTCTAATTGAAAATTTCAGCACAACAGCTCCCGAGCCAGTGCCGTCCCGTGGACGTGCCACACAAGCCACGTACGTGAGCCACATGCACAATGTGTAAGGTTCCGGTAGTCCAGGTACAGAAGCAAAGAGGAACCAGGTGCCGCGCATTTCAATAAAGAGGTTCCCGTTAAAACCGGGTCTTCCCCCTGGATGAGAAAGGTTCCCCATCGGTGGGAGGATGTGGGGTGGTTTCCTCAGAGGGCACTGGACATAGCAATCGCCTGTCCGCCTTACACACCGTCAATAAACCCCATTCTGGGGGCGGCAGCCTTCTCACTTCCAGCTCCCTGAAAGTCCCAGGCTCTTAGTCTTTCTTTAGATACTTTTCTTTCTCAGGAAGGAGAAGCCTTTTCTTAGTTTCTGTGATAGGCCGTTCATCTCAGCTTTTCCTTTTTTCTTTTTAAAATACATTTTATTGATTTTTTACAGAGAGGAAGAGAAAGGTTCAGAGAGTTAGAAACATCGATGAGAGAGAATCATCCATCAGCTGCCTCTTGCACACCCCCTACTGGGGATGTGCCTGCAACCAAGGTACATGCCCTCGGCTGGAATCGAACCTGGGACCTTTCAGTCCGCAGGCCGACGCTCTATCCACTGAGCCAAACGGGTTTCGGCTCATCTCAGCCTTTTCTCTTAAACATTGGGGAGCCTTTGTACCTTCTCCCTTAGCCTTTCCTCCCAAGTGTCATCTCTTCTCCTATTACACGTGTTCCCTGGGATGATCCAGAGACTGCAGAGCATCATCTGCCATCTTAATTAAGTCTGGCTACATCTCAGGCTCTGTCCCAAACTAAACTTAACAGACCTTTCAATGCGACTCTTTTCCTGTACGCCGTATTTTGGAGGTATCCGCGCTGTCCGCTAGGTTACCCGAGCAGAGGCAAATGAACAAACCTACCCGTGGGGCTCCACCTTTAAGACCTATCTATCCGAAACCGGTTTGGCTCAGTGGATAGAGCATCTGCCTGCGGATTGAAAGGTCCCAGGTCCGATTCCGGTCAAGGGCATGTACCTTGGTTGCGGTCACATCCCCAGTAGGGGGTGTGCAGGAGGCAGCTGACCAATGTCTCTCTCTCATTGATGTTTCTAACTCTCTATCCCTCTTTCTTTCTCTCTGTAAAAAATCAATAAAATATACTTAAAAATAATAAAATATAAACAATATTTTATTTTTTTAAAGACCTATCTAATTAATTGCTAATAACTATGGATTTTATTTCTGACTTTTCTCTCACAGTGTTTCTCCATTTTCCCAATTTAGCTGTTGTCTACGTTTTGTTTCTTATTGTTTCTGTTGAAAGTTTGCAATTTTAATTCCAAAACATTTTTTTTTGGAATAAAGTTAAAGAGATAACTGGAAATGCTAGAAAAATCAGATGCACAAAATATCCACCATACGAAATAAAACAGGAAAAAGAATACTTAAATGTCAAATGGTGGAGGCTGGTTACATTTTTAAAAAACGCCCTATTTTTGTGATGGACTCTAATTGTCACTGGAGGTATCACCTAAGAAGCTGTAGCAACACGGGCCTGTGCTTACAAGGAAATGTTAAGAGGTTCAAAGTAGGCCACTGAGTTATCTATGCAGCGTGATTTCAACTTAATACAGACACACACTGGGTGAGGAGGGGGAGCTGGGGGGGGTGGGGGGAGGAATCATTCCCAAATACCAGAGGCATTTATGAAGGGGTGATATGATTCACTATTTTCTTTTCTTTTGCCATTTATTTATTTGCAATTATTGCTGTGCATTAGTACCTGAGAAAGAAACCCGTGGAAAATAAGTTCAGACCTGGATATTTGGAAAATAATGGTACCTTTTAGTTCTGTCTGTTTCTGATGAATAATTCGTACGAAACTGAAGCTAACCCTTGAATTTAAAAATAAACTTTACATTTTGTTTTTGATTGGAAGCTTTTGCTAATTGTAATTTTTTCTCTTTTTTTACTGTTCACATTTTCTCCCTCTCTACAAATCCAAATACAGCCAGAATAGAAAGCATCTGCGAATTTAGAAAAACCCGGTTTTATTGTGTGTTTCTGTTGGCACTTGGGAAGAGCTAGAGGGGGGTGGAGGGGCGGGGATGGCAGATTTATTGGAAATAAGAAGGACCGTAGCATAGCCATTTTGTAGCTGAGAGCTCTCAGGATTAAAGACGAGGGCTGGTTTGTGCTGATCATAAGGCTGGTTTAAAGGGACAGTCCGCATCGTCATAATGAAGATGGGAAGACTAAGGCTAAGAAGTGTTTGGCCCAAGAGTCATGGTTAGGTTGATGGTGGTCATAGTGGTTTTGGTGGAATAATCCTATATACTAAAAGCCTAATATGCAAATGGACCAAAAGGCAGGATGACCAATGGAATGACCAGTTGCTGTGATGCGCACTGACCACCAGGGGGCAGATGCTAAATGCAGGAGCTGCCCCCAGCCTGCAGGCCCCAGGCCAGCCAAGTTGGGTGCCAGTGGGCCCGTTCCCCTCACCCCCAATCGCCCTGCCAGTCACCCCACAGATTGGCCCTGATTGCCAACCAGGCCTAGGGACCCTACCCATGCACGAATTTCATGCATCGGGGCCTCTGAGTGGTGGTCGTAATGTTTAGAGCTAGAATGAGGCATAGAGCTCATGCGCAGTTAGGTGCTGCCATTGTAAGAATGTAGAACCTTCAGGATACAGTATTTTATTTAAAATATTTTTATTGATTTCAGAGAGGATGGAGAGAGAAAGAGAGAGAGAGAGAGAGAGAGAGGGAGAAACATTAATGATGACAGAGAACCATTGATTGGCTGCCTCCTGCACATCCCCAACCGGGGATCGAGCCCGCAACCAGGGCATATGCCCTGTCCAGGAATTGAACTGTGACCTCCTGGTTCATAGGTTCGACGCTCAACCACTGAGCCATGCCAGCCGGGCCAGGATACATTCTTTTAAAAAGCAGAAGCACCTTGTCAGACAGGCAGTTGTAAACCCCACGCCACATCGGGTAGAACTTCAGGCCCGCCGTGAAGCTTTGCTCTTCCATAGAAACCGAGAGCATGTCGCTTTTCGGCACGGAAACGTTTATCTCCCTATCTCCATTTTAAAATTCATTGTGCATATGTCCCGTGATTTCAAAGTAACAGCCTTTCCCATTTTTTCCCCCCTCATTCCCGTGCAAATTGCAATCTCACCATGCCATCCAAAAGTGATTTAGTGACAGCGTACAGGGGGGCCAAAAAGTTTCCTGTAATTTTCGTGGGTTTTCCATATTCAGAATGTTAGTAATTGAGGCTTTTTTTTGCGTGCGCGCGTTCGTTTAAAAGGATATATTATTATTGAAAGTAAATACACTAATACATGCAAAACGTCGGCTTTCACAGCATATGCTAAACATTTTCACAGCGCCGTGCAGCGTATGCCCAGTTCTTCATTAAGAGAGTTTAAAATAACTTGCGTTTAGGAAGAATACATTATCTTTGATTCGGAATTAATTATAGGCTGCTTTGTGTACCATAATTTAAAGTGCTATCCACTTCTAATATGTGACGCACAGAAGAAACTATGGTTACAAGTCATTAGAATTGGCTCCTTCCCTTTGCAATTCAGTGGCATAATGAATACAGAACGCCGGAATGCTATTTGTTACTTGAATCAAAAGTTACTTGAAGTGTTGCAAACTAACAGTTACAAATCATTCATTTTTATTTTATTTTTTTAAATCACAGCATGCCTCAGGAGAATGGAATAAGTCGCGAGAGTAACGCATGCATAATTATTTTATCATTCATTCTTTGTTAGATTTAAGGAAAAAGATTTTAGAATAAGGGCTTTCGAAACTAGAGGGTAGAAGGGCATTTAGAGATTTTTTTAAAAAAGTATATTATTAGTATTCAAAGTGTTATTAAATTGTGTGGTATGCTCAGACAGGTACTTTTTTGAAAGCAAATTATGAGTGTAAAGTATTTGATTCTAGGTGGCCATTATTATTATTTTTAATATATATTTTATTGGTTTTTACAGAGAGAGGGATAGAGAGTTAGAAACATCGATGAGAGAGAATTATCGATCAGCTGCCTCTTGCACACACCCCAATGGGCATGTGCTCGCAACCAAGGTATGTGCCCTTGACTGGAATCGAACCCGGGACCCTTCAGTCCGCAGGCCGACGCTCTATCCATGGAGCCACACTGGCTTCTGCTCTAGGTGGCCATTACTAAACGTAACATACTTTCTTAAAAATGAAACCTCCACTCTCAGTGGTCAAGAGATGTATTAGTTGTCTAATAACATTTCTTTAGCCTTTGTTTGATCATCTTTTTTTTAAAGATTTTTTAAAATTGAGTTTAGAGAGACAGGAAGGGAGAGGGAGTGAGAGAGAAACATCAATGTAAGAGTGAAAAAAACATGGTTCGGCTGTCTCTTGCATGCCCCCCACTGGGGATTAAGCCTGAAACCTGGGCATGTGCCCCAACTGAAAATAGAGCCTGTAACCTTTCAGTGCAAGGGATGATGCCCAACCAACTGAGCCACACCGGCTACGACTGATCATCTTCTATTTCAACTATTTTTTTTTTTTGGTAGTGATTAGAAAAATGATGCCCGGAGAAGTTAAATCCTTACCTAGGGTAAGATAGCTCGTGACTGGGAACCGGGACTTGGCGTCCAGATCTCTCTCTTGGTTTAGGTAAGGCTCATAGTGTCACTTGCATCCTTAACGATTGCCAAGAAGTTCTATCAGGGAGGCCCATAGGAATCCGACGCCTCCTTAACTAAGAAGGGAAGGACCACAGCCGTCAAAGGGCATCAGAGGCGAGAACAGAAATTCCAAAATGCGATCTTCAATCTTTGAAACCTAGGATGACATCTTGACGTTTCCATGAACCTTCACTACCGCTCCTGTGACCAGGGTGGAATGAGGTGAGCGCTCTCATGCTTGGCTGGTGGGAGGCTCAGTCCATACTGGAGGGCACTGGGCAGTGTGCTTCTGGAACCTGGACCTATACGGACCCTGTGTCTCTGCTGTTTCACTTCTAGAATATCTATGCGAGGGAAATGCTCAGAGACACAAAGACTGAGCTACGACAGAATAGTCTTCCAGGCAATTCCTTGTGGTTTGTAAGTTGTACCTCAAGAAAGCTGTTAAAAAAAAAAAAGGCTCGGTGCATTTTTTATTTATGGCGTCAAATGTGAAAACGTGGTAAATGACTACTCCTTGGGAAAAATATTTAGGAACAGTTCACTCATACCACTTGAATTAGAGAACTCATCCGTTAGATTTACGAAGATATTTTTAGAGCGAGGAAGGTAGAAGGAGAGAGCAATATCCACGTGAGAGGGAAATATCAATCCATCCGCTGCGGCCTGCAGGCCCCCTGCTGAGGTTCGAACCCACAACCCGGGCAAGTGCCCTGATTGAGAATAAAACAGCAACCTTTCGGTGCATGAGCCACGGTGCCGGCCTGCGCTGAAGATACTTTTAATAACATGAAAACATAGTTGTGGTATAGTATTTATCTGCAGGTGCATGATAAAAATTGGGTAAGCCACAGTCTCTGCTTTGGAAAATAAAATTTAAAAGATTAAAATAATTAAGAAATAAATCAGCATGGTAACTAATGACAGGTATTAGGGAATGATCAGATTATTCATCCTTCTGTTACCCAATCATTGACTTGCTCAGTCAGCCAGCTTTATTTTAAACCCCGGCATTTTCAAAATGCTCTTCCATGAGGATCAGTTTCTATTAAAGATCAGGAAAAGGCATTGGTCAAGGTCACCGCGAGGAGTCCCCCTACCCAGGCACCTGACCTGTACCAAGGGCTGGCGTACCATTGCACCTTCTCAGTCTTAGTGAGAATGTCCCGGGGAACAGACTGCTTCACCATCTACTAATGTGGTTCCTTTGCACGAATTCCCCTCTTTACAGGCATCCGGCGGGGGGGTTTTCACTCCCATCCTTTGTATGGATGCTAATCTAAGTGTGAGGAGCATGGAGTTTGGGATTTGCTCCCAGCAGCCGCGTGTGGCGGGGTTTGGACATTAATAAGTCGCTCGGCTGCTTGACACCTCCCCCGGGGTCAAGGCCGGTTTTCCGTCCAGGACGTAAACGTGCTTCCTGCGACTTGTGGCTAATGTGATTTTAGACTGGGTTCTTGTTCAATTTGATACAGAACGTAAAAGCAGCCGTGCAGCCGAATGCATGCAGTGTTTCCCAAACTTTTGACATATGTGTACCCCTTTTATAATTTTCGTAATGCTGAGTACCCCTCGTCAAAAAAAAATGGATGTATTTTAATAACAATCAAGATACATTTTTTCTTTTTTTGGTACACACACAAAATAATAAACGAAAAATAAAATTATTCATAATAAAATGTAAATAAAAGTTATATTATAGATAACATTTATTTGGATCAATGAGAAGGATGAAATTGACTTGACTCATGAGAACGTAGAATGAGGCGCAGCTAAGCACGGTGCAGTGCATATCCCCACCAAACTCCGGTGCAACGCATACCCCCACCAAACTCTTCCCGTGCCCCTGGGGGTACGCGTACCACACTTTAGGAAACACTGCAGTGAGGCGAGGCGAGCACCTTAATTCACCACCACCACCACCACCACCACCACCCACCATGAGCAGGTGGCACCAAGCCAGGCTGCCTGCTTTCTGATTGCTTTCCGCATCTTTAGGTCGGACTTTGAAGTTTCCTTTGATCTCTATGTGCTCCCATCATCCCCCATCATTGGAAAAGATGGAATCATTTATTTCAATCCGGGCATTTTCAGCCTCAGCACTGTTGCTGTTTTGAGCAGGATACTTTGTTTTGTTTTGTTTTGTTTTGTTTTGTTACGAGGTTGTCCTATGCATTATAGGATATTTGGCAGCATCTCTGACTTGTGCTCGCTCAAAGCCAACCAGCTGTGACAACCAGAAATGTCTCCAGACACGGCCACATGTCCCCTCGGGGCTAAAATCACTTCCGGTGGAGAACCATGGCTGTAGGGCTTCCCTGGGTGCTCTCAAGGGTCTGGAACTGGACCTTGGGTGGGAGTCTCCATCAGGTTCGGATCCACAGTTTGTGCGTGTTTATTTCACTCATCGCACAGACTCCTTCCTGGCGATGGTGGGGGACTCCCGCTGGAGCCACACAGGTTGGGGGTTTCTCCTGTAATGTCGGCCACCAGATGCCCAGTGCCTCCATCATTTATAAGGGTGGGGGGGTCTCAGAATAGTGACAGGCCAGTCCTGGCTTTCCTTTGCCATTGGCTTGCCAGGATACTTGTATAAAGAGAACTCTGGTCAGCTATGATTCTGATGCCAATATGGTTGTGAGTGGAAAAGGAATGGCACAAGGCTCCCATTTTCTTGGGATGCCTGCCCCCTGACAGCTGTCAGAGATGAGATGGCCTGTCCCAACTTTCCACGCTGGTGTGGGTTGAGTCTGGACTCGAACTCAGACCTTCATGATGCCGGAAAGCATTAACGCGGCTCACTGGGTGCTCTGACTTTGATTGGCTGTTGAGGTTCGAATGAATTCGCGAATGGATGACCACACGAGTGGATGTCAGAGGATGCTGCTGGAAGTTGTTGGAAATTAGTCTTCCCTATTGGAGGGACCTTTTTTTCCTGGAAGCCAGTTGAATCCGGACTTTGCATTTCCCCTCTGGGTTGAGGCAGAAGGGAGCAGAGCCGTGACTTCGGTGTGGACTTGGGAGGAAAGGGGAATGCCAGCCACCCAGTGCAGCTCCTGTGACTGCCCCGAGGTGTGGACTGCCTGCTCCTCACCTGTTCTCAGTCATTGCTTGGCCCTTGTTTCCGCCCAGCTGCCCCCTCCCCCTCTTATGGGGGGGGGGCTCATGAGTCCACCCAGTCCCACGGGCAGTTCCGTGGCCCCGGTCCCTGCCTCTTCCTCTCCACACGGCTATTATGCGTCAACCCGTGAGCTTCCTCCTTGGCACCTGGGCCGACAGAGCACAGCGCAGCCCTGCACCTGCCGGATGTCAGGGTGACACGGGGAGGAGTGTAACCTGGCATGGCTCAGAGAGCGGAACTCTCTGGAAAAGCATGGCAGTGGACAGCTCTGTGATCTACGCCAGGGTGTGGGGATCTCCTGCCCGTGGCCTCTGGATGGGACCCCATCCAGGCGGGAAGTCGGGGAGACTGAAGCTGGGAGCAGCAACACTGGAGAAGCACTTGGCATCAGGGGTCGTTGGCACCTTCTCTCTCTTTCCTTCCTTCTCGGGCACCCGACGTAGACTCCTCCGTGTGATGTTTCCTACAGGTCACTTCTGTGTTTTCAACACAAACTGATCTCAGGACCCGTCATTAAACGATAGAGCTATTTGAAATCGGTAAGATTCATTTTGGGATCTGTTCCGAGTGAAGGTTTTTGAGTGAACTGATGTCTTCGTGGTGTGCTGACTATGAAAAGCCCAGGTATCCTTTGGGGTGTTCAGGTTTTGGTACTGACAGTGGTACCCGGAGAGACAACCAGTGATCCAGCATTCTGATAGTCTCTATTGCATTTGGGCCATGGAAGGTGCACCCTACCTGTCTTTAAAAAATATACACATATCTTTATTGATTTCATAGAGAAAGGGAGAGAAAGAGAAAGGGGGGTGGCGGGTGGAAGGAACATCAACGATGAGAGAGAATCATGGATTGGCTGTCTCCTGTACCCCTTTCACAGGAAATGGAGCCCTCAACTCTGACATGTGTCTTGACTAGGAATCCAACCGTGACCTCCTGGTGTACAGGTCCATGCTCAATCACGAGCCACGCCGGCCAGACCTTCCTACCTATCTTGTGTGAGCTAGTCTGGCATCACCCTTATATGGAATAGCTCGTCCTTGGAATACCATGACATTTTATACCAATTTTCAGAATATGTGGTTTGATAGATCAATTTAAATATTGAAGAAACACTAAAATACTGAATATGGAGAAGAATATATATATATATATATGCGCAGTCTTTTGCAATATTAAGTATATTCAATATGTATACATTCTAAATATGTGCATTCTGACGTGTAAAAGCACATCATTTAAGACCTGATTTTTCCTAAGGAAAGACAGCACAATGCAGTCTGGCAAGTGTTACCATGTGGTGACTGTTTTCTAAGCATTGCCATTTTCTCAAATGCCGGCGGCGCAAAGACGGATAACTTGAACGCTTGTCCTCACGGAGGCCCGGAGCGCCAGGGAGCCAGGCCCGAGAACAGACAGCCACCAAGGAGCCAACACGCAGAGAGAGGGATGGACAGGTTACACTGCCCATGTCTGCGCCTCAACAATGCCGTACGCGAGTTTGTGACAAAAGAGCAAGTCTGGGAAATACTCTAAGCAAGCATGACCTAAAGACGTGTTCTAGCATGTGAAGGAAGAACTCTGACAGATAGATGAGAAAAATATCACCACCCCAATCATCACCCTAGCCATACAATTCCATAGTTGTGCATGACTGGAAACACACACACACACACACACACACACACTACACACACGTACACACACATGTTTACATACTCACATGAAGAATGAGGTGTGTTACTACTCAAAGAAAGAGAAACCCAAGCAAAATGCATGGGTGCCTCAAAAAACCACCTGCTGGGGAAGGGATGGTTATGATGGGAGGGATGTGTGTAAAAGACATGCCATTATCATGCTGGTGGACATGTTAATTGATACTTTTTTTTGGGGGGGGGGACAATCTGCATAGGTACATAGATGTTTAAAATCTCACCTGTTATTGACCCAGCGACTTCACTTCTAAGCGTGCACTCTGAGAGAATAAACAGGTGTGTGGACAGAGATTAATGCACCGTGAAATTTGTTGCATTGTTACGTGTAATGGGGAGGCCTGAAACTATTGAGTAGCTCAATAGTGAGGGCTTGGGCGGTGATAGCGTTTCATTGTCCACCCTGACAGGTAATTATGCTACTGTGAAAAGCAGGGTGTCCAGAGAACGCTTTATGGTTATGCCCGCTGAGGGTATCATTAAGTCAGGTATAAGAGAAGAACGCTATCTATTGTTTAGAAATAGGCGGGTGGAGGAGAATGGCCAGGCATGTTTATTTTCTCATTCGCACCTTTTCTTTCCCCGAATTTTGACACTGCACATGCATTACTGGTGATCAGAAGAACACCGCGCAATGAGACCTAGGAACTGTGTTGGTGACCCCAATGCGCCGTGAGGTGGGCATTGTACAGGAGGAACCGAGGTTTCCAGGAGCCGGATCTGTGGATTTCCCTAGCTCAGTGGGGCAGGAAGAGCTGGAGGAGAGAGATGGGTTTTAGGGCCTGAGGTATAATTTTCCCAGGGAGTAAGGAAAGCGGGTCGTGTTGGGACCCTCGGGAGCACGTGCAGTGCGAGTGACAGCAGAATACACATCCCCGGGGTGCGGAAGGAATGGGATTGATCTGGTGTCACCCGGGCATTGTGGCTGCAGGGCGGAGGGCTGCACTGAAGGAAGAAAGATGAGAGACACTCACAGGGAAGGGACTTTCCGTTCTGCAGCCACACTGAGGAGTGCAAGCATCAGCACCCCACCCCAGAATCTGGGAGACACGCAGCTGATCGGAAATGGCACATGTACACCCACGCAAGCACATGGACCAAGTTATGATGATTTTCGTAACCAGAATCAAAGTAAAAGCATACACATGCTAACTACATGTGCAAGTGCATTTCAGACAGCACCTGGGAGGAAGGGTGAAAGCAATGTTGGCTCCATGAGAAAATTCGAAGCAAAACGTCATAGGGGGAAAAAAAATGGACACACTTAAAAATACTCTTTCTGTTCTATTCACTCACTCCGGTCCTTCGAGGCCTCCCACCCTTTAAGTATATTTGTTGGAGAGGCTTTTCTTTTGTTTTTAAAAATATATATTTTATTGATCTTTCACAGAGAGGAAGGAAGAGGGACAGAGCCAGAAACATCGATGAGAGAGAAACATCGGTCAGCTGCCTCCTGCACACCCCTCACCGGGGATGTGCCCGCAGCCAAGGCACATGCCCCTGACCAGAATCGAACCCGGGACTTCTCAGTCCCCAGGGCAACACCCCATCCACTGAGCCAAACCGGTCTCGGCTGGAGAGGCTTTTCTTGACCAGCGATCTTATAGCCTCAGCTTCTTTCCACCTCTTCTCTAATAACCATCGCTCATTAGACTTGTGCAGTTCTCACAGAGGAGGTGATCTATCAGATGTGTCTGTGTGCAGGTGTATGACATAGTCCATGCTGGTTAGGAGTTGCTACCTTAGCCGGCTGGTGTGGCTCAGTGGTTGAGCATTGACCTATAAACCAGGAGGTCAGGGTTCGATTCCCCGTCAGGGCACATGCTTGGGTGGTAGGCTCGACCCCCCCGTGTGGGGTGTTGGGTGTGTGTGTGTGTGTGTGTACAGGAAGCAGCCGATCCATGATTCTCTCGCCTCATTGATGTTTCTCTCTCTCCCTCCCTCCCTCTCTGAAATCAATAAAAACCTAGTTTTCCCAAAGAGTTAGTACCTGGCTGAATTTCACCACGTCCCTGCACGTGAACGGCTTTGTCAGAATTCCTGAGGTTAGTGACCTTGACTCATGACTCAGACCACTCCTAGGCCGGAAACCAGCGTCGGCACCCCAGGCTGTGGTGACGGCACTTTGCATGTAAATCTTGCTCCTTTGGGACTTGAGGGGAAGCTTGCAGAGGAAGCACGGCCGGGTGATCACGGCAGGCATCAGTGGCCTCCATGCTAGTGAGGCTTCCATCTGCCATATCTTCCCCAAACAACACTTGGTTCCGCCTTGTGCCTTCCGTCTTCTCCCTTGCGCCGTGGGGATCTGGAGTCTGTCTGAGTAAGTGGTTCCGGGGTCCCAACACAGGATCCCTTTGCTTCTTGTCTGCCCCATCCCACCATATCCAACGCAGAGTTCAGCAGGAAGCGGCACCTGGGAAATGCTGGATGACTCACCGACCCAATTGCCTGTCCTATGAGAATTCATTGTATGTTGAGATTGATGATGGCATCCTATGAGGTTTCTGGAACGTTCTGCCCTGCCAGCGTGGCTAGGGTTGAGCATCGACCTATGAACCAGGAGGATATGGTTCAAGCCCTGGTCAAGGCCACATACTGGGGTCGGGGGCTGGATCCCCAGTGGAGGGTGTGCAGGAGGCAGCCGATCAATGATTCTCTCTCATCATGGATGCTTCTCTCTTTCGTTCCCTCTCCCTTCCTCTCTGAAATCAATAAAAATATATATTTTTAGAAATGTAAGTGTCTGGGAAGTTCTGGACAACACCATCAGTCTCTTGCCCTATGCTTGGGGGGGTCTTGGTCAGTGGTGTCTGTGTGTGGGGGTCCATGCCTCTGTGAGGGGCGAGGTCGTGTTCCCCTGACGCGGTGCTGCAGCGTGCTGTCACCACTCATGTGCTAAACGCACCCGCTGCCAGCCGGGCCACCAAGTCAGCCCACGCCGCGAGCAGAAGGCAGAAGGCTTGGCGCTCCCTGAATACACGCCTGTCTCCTCACCAGGGAGGATCTGGGAATGGCTTCTCCACCCACGCCGACCGCAGAACTGGGGCGAGAACCTGCCAGGCCCTGTACGCAAACACCAGCTCGGATCTAGCGCCCTGGACGCCGCCACTGGTGTCAGGGGCATGGCCGTGGCCTGTAGAGGCGGCCAGGAGCTCTGCCCGGGAAAGCGGTCTCCGGGAGCATGCCCAGGAGGCACCCTCGTTGGCTTTCACGGAGAATGGGTCGGCTTGGGGAGGGATGGCTGTGGCCAGGGCAAGTGATCCCCATCCCAGAAGCGGAGGGTGCATGTAGCTGCCCCCTTCTGCTTCGGGAGCAAGCGAGAAGTCTCCATGTTGCCCAGGCTGGGAATGGGGTGGGTGTCAAGCACACGGGTCATGCAGACAGATGCCATGTTCTGCATACACAGAACCAGAGACACTGGAGGAGAGCCTGCTTTATCCTTGGCAGGAGAGAGGCAGGATGCGGCAGAGACAGGTCGTCTGGGAGATGAACGGAATCGGGAACGGTACCACCACGTTCGTGGTCTCACCCGTCCCATCAAATGTTTGGGAAACCCGATGTGGCCCGGGTTCTTTAGCCTTGTAAGGGTTCATTGAAAAGGATTTTCTCCTGCCAAAACCGGTGTGGCTCAGTGGTAGAGCGTCGGTCTGCAGACTGAAAGGTCCCGGGTTCGACTCCGGTCAAGGGCATGTGCATTGGTTGCGGGCACAACCCCGGTAGGGGGTGTGCAAGAGGCAGCTGGTCGATGTGTCTCTCTCATCGACGTTTCTAGCTCTCTATCCCCTCTTCCTTCCTCTCTGTGAAATATCAATAAAATATATATTTTTTTAAAAAAGAAAAGGATTTTCTCCTTTAGGCATCTTGTGTTGGTGGCAAAGCCCGGACAGTTCCTTTTAAGGGACCTGGTAACTCACTTTCTTCTTGACTTGACTACAGGGACTCTGTTAGGATAGGATACTGGGAGGGAGGAGAAGGTGGAGATATAGCATTAGATTATTTTATTTTTCCTTTTCTCAGTTGCTGTCACGTTGTTTTTTTTTTGCGTGAGGGTGCCGCCGCTTTTAATTAGACTGTTTCTGCTGTTATTAATTATTCCCTTTACATTACGTTCACACCTTTTCTGCCGCAGGGGCCTGATACTAAACATTTGTTTTCCGGAGCCAAGGAGGGAAGACACAGGCGTGCAGTGAGCTGTTACGTGGGGCCAAGCCCTTGGCTCCATCATCCGATTTTATCCATGTGAAACCATCAGTAACGATGCTTATATACCTTATTTAGAGAGATGGAGCGGTGTCAGGGGTCCGGGTGTTGGAAGGGTAGGGTGGGTCGGTACCTCCGAGGGCATCTTGCTGCTTGGAGACTTCCGCGTGGAGTGATCACTAAGGAATGAGAGCCCACATTTATGGTTGGTTTTGTCTACTTAGAAATGATGTGGTGCATGTGGCCAGGCATGGCTGGGTTTCACTGGTGCCCCCCGCCCTCCCCAGATGGCTCCTGGGGGGTTGCTTAGACGCTCTTGAGTCTTCGTTGCCCTTTGAAGAAGTGGGGTGACCAGCAGAGGGTGTTCTCTTTGGTCCTCGAACGAGGAAAGAGCAATCCCTGCATTGCAGGCTGGGCTGCAGAAATCGGAAGACGGGCTGGTAGGAGATGAATCACAGAAAATTGCCTAGAATTGGTACAAACAAAAACCTGAGCTTCACCAGTGCCGGAGGGAGCGGTGAGGGAGGATTTGTGCTCCTCTGAGGGAAATGCAATCCCTGCTCCTCGAGGCGGGAGGCGGCTCCCTGGCAGAGTCTCAGAGGCACCGGCATCCTCGCTCGTCCCAGGCCTCCTGAGACTAGCCACGTGGGTCCTCCCAGAGGCAGAGCGCCAGGGAGAGAGCCAGGCCTTTCCCAAAAAGAACAGGGGTGTATGTGGATTAAGCCCCACCCATCAACCAGGTGTGGGGTTTCCAGGAACGGGACTCAGTGACACCAGGGGGAAATGAAAAACAGGCCTCTCCATGGAATTTCTTATTTTTTTTTTAATTTTATTTTTTTAAATATATTTTATTGATTTTCCACAGAGAGGAAGGGAGAGGGATAGAGAGCTAGAAACGCCAATGAGAGAGAAACATAGACCAGCTGCCTCCTGCACACCCTCTACGGGGATGTGCGTGCATGCCCTTGACCGGAATCGAACCCGGGACCTTGCAGTCCGCAGACCGACGCTCTATCCACTGAGCCAAACCGGTTTCGGCTGGAACTTCTTACTGATGTTCAACTTCTTGGGTGCCTATTTCGGACTTTGGAAAGAGTGATGCTCTTGTCTGTATAGCGCGCGCACACACACACACACACACACACACACACACACGTGTTATTTCACAGCAGCAATGCGGCCTTCATGACGGCTTCAGGAAGCCCTCACCACTTCCATTTCGCAGGTGAGACAGCTCGCTCAGAGAGGTTCAGCCACTGCTCCGAGCCCACACAGCTCTTTGGGGTGGAGCTGGTCCATTTGAGGCCAGGGGGTCTACACCGGCTTTGCTGGGGCCGTTTCTTTCATCTTCTTTTAAATCCTCATTAGAGGCTATTTTTCCTTTTTTTTCCTTTTTTTTTTTTTTTTTAGAGACAGTGGAAGGGAGAGGGAGAGCTGGAGAGAAACATCGATGCGAGAGAGACACATGGATCGGTTGCCTCTTGCACACACCTTGACCTGGGCCGGGGAGCCTGCAGCTGAGGTAGATGCCCTTGATCGGGATTGAGCCTGGGACCCTTCAGTCCGTGGGCCAGTGCTCTGTCCACTGAGCCAAACCGGCTAGGGCAACGATGTCTGCTTCATCAAAACAGATAAGTCTTCGGCGATGTGTTGCTTGTTAGAGGTGGATTCTCCTGAAATACTCTTTGGCTCTCCTGCGAGCGCCAGTGATTCAAAGATCCTCGCCAAGGGATCATCATAAATCCAGTTTAGACGGAGAAATCGCCGACGGGAGAAGGGCTCTTGGCAGCGGCCCGCAGCCTACGGCAGTCGTGTCCCGAAGAGGACAATTTGCAGCCATGCCTGAGTGCTACTGTCATCTGAGAGGCCACGGTCGCATGTGGCTCGCGATAATCCTCGACCTGAGGGGCTGTGTCCTTTCCAGAGACGAGCGAGCTTATCTGGTCCTCTGCCTCCTACTCTGGTGACAGCGAAAGGCAGGCTGCCACGCCATTTCCCTCAGCCCCCTTTTCCTTGTCCCTTTAGTCTGGTCTGGCCGGCAGATCAGGCTGGCGACGCACACCCCCAGACGGGGGAGAGATGAGAGACTGCCACACATACAGGCTTTCCCTTCTGGGGTACAGTAAATCTGCTCTTACCTGTCAGGACCCACCTGTGTGGGACACAGGACCCTGGGCTAGGGGGCGCAGGATGCCAGGAGGGGAATGGGAAACTGTGTGTGTTTAGGGATGCCTTCTTCACTTCACAAAGCTATGCCAATGCATTAAAAAAAAAAAAATATATATATATATATATATATATATGTGTGTGTGTGTGTGTGTGTGTGTGTGTGTGTGTGTGTGTGTTTATTGATTTCAGAGAGGAAAAGAGAGGGGGGGAGAGAGAAACATCAATGATGAGAGAGAAACGTGCATTGACTGCCTCCCGCATGACCCCTACGGGGGATCGAGCCCACAAGCTGGGCATGTGCCCTGACTGGGGAATTAAACGTGACCTCGTGGTTCATAGGTTGATGCCCAACCACTGAGCCATTCCAGCCAGGCCCCCCACGCATGTTAATAGAATTTATTAACTAACCAAGAATAGAAGATGATTTAATATTCCCCTAGGTATTTGTACAATATCTAGAAAAGATTTATAAGAAAAATACTGTTTCTATATAAATACGCGTGCGCGCGCGCACACACACACACACACACACACACACTCTGAGAACTGGACTGAGAGTTAGGAGGGACAGTCACAAACATAAGTACATCCATGCGAACTTCTTATTAATGTTCAACGTCTTGAGTGCTTTTTGGGGACTTGGGGAAATCAATGTGTGTTTTTTTCCCATGTGTCTTAAATAAGTGTATATGAATGACCTCACAGCAATGATCCTATAAAGTACACCCCATTAGGACCACATTCCAGATGGCAAAACCAAGGTTCAGAGAGGTTAAGTCACTGGCCTATGGTTGCACAGCTAGTCAGTGATGACCAGACATGTCTGGTTTCCCTCCTCCCCCTTGGAGCCTGGGTGTTTTTTGCAGCGCTAACCCATGCCCAGCCCTGTCCCCTGTCACATCCCTGGTCCTGCCTCCACAGCCGGGCACAGGACCCAGAGGGAGAGAGAGTTAAATGAACTCCCCAAGGGCAGTCACCAGGAGTCAATGGGTATTTGCTTTTTTCCTGTGCGCTTGATTTAGAACAAAACAGAACAACAAACGTTCCCTGCCTCTGGGTCCAAGGACTCTGCTGCGGATTTACCAACAGCGGCCGTGAATAATGGACGAGTTCCCAGGTTGTCCGG
This sequence comes from Vespertilio murinus, assembly GCA_963924515.1. Lineage (NCBI taxonomy): Eukaryota > Metazoa > Chordata > Mammalia > Chiroptera > Vespertilionidae > Vespertilio > Vespertilio murinus. Next base: position 9,952,359 of record OZ004716.1, on the reverse strand, counting down.
GCGGCACCCTGACATCAAAGAGACGCCCCGAAACGGAATGCAGGTGTCTCCTTCCCCTCCAAAGCCTTCGGCAGCAGCGTGGCCATCCCCGAGGCGCTCGCTCCAGATGCCGGGCCTCAGCCCCTGCCCTAGACCTGCCTGGGAAGACCCTGCATGATAACCAGGTCCCCAGCTACCTTGCCCATCACGGGGGAGAGGCCCTGCCCCAGGGAATGCTGGGAAAGAGGAGGACCTCCCTCTGAGCTGGGGCCAGGGGTCAGACACTGGGCACGAGTCACTCACTCCGCGTCCACCACGTGAGGGTGCCCAACGATGCAGCGATCAACGTAAGCAACGTGCAATGCAGTGTTTTAAAATATTTTCTTTGCATGGGAAGATACTTGGACATCGGCAACCTTCTCCTTTCTGGAAGAGAGGGTGGGAGGAACCGCTGGGGAAGGCTTGGGAGCTGGCTTGGTTTCTGTAGACAGTCTGAACTTCCAGCAAGTGAAATGGCATGGAGCCCTTTGCCTGTGGGTCTGCATCCCCGTGTATTACTGGATTTCCAAGCACGGCGGTGATACACGGGCTGTGCCCTAGCATGGCCACCCGGGCATCAAGGTTCAGCTCGCCCGCGGGACACAGACCCCGCTCACGGCGAGGATAAGGGCTGGGGACCTCACACACAGCACAGGGCGCTGGCCATATGCTGCGCCCCGTGAAGTAACGGACTTCGTGTTGTACCAGAACCCCCCGTGGCGGAGGCACCATTCGAATCTCCCTGTCGGAGTGGAGGGGTTGGGAGGGCACAGAAGAGGCGACCGGTCTGAAGGGGGTTATCCAGCCAGTAGCTCTGGGAGGTGGGATTCAGATCCACTCCCTTTGCTACTTCACAGATCTCCGCAAAATAATATAAAAGGAACGCACAGGGCGTCCGGCGTTATAAAGCAGATGCATGCATGCTCCCTGCCCCCCCCCCCAGTGTGCACACTTTGGGTTGCCAAGTTTTTTTATTCTGAAAATCGGTTCCTTTTTACACTTTTTTTTTTGGTGTTAAAATGCCCTGGGAAACAGATGAGAGCACGAGAGGATGGGAGGTGCCCCTGAGAACCGTCCATACAGTCTTGGCTGCGCTTTCTCTTTAATTAGGCCGGGAGGCGGGGACAGAGAGGATGCCACTGGTTCCGGGGTCCTCCCTGGGGTGTGGGGAGCCCCTGGGGGCCCAGGTAGGCCGTGTCTCTGAGACCTGCCTGGCAGCGGCGGCGCCCACACTTGTCTCTCTGGCTGGCGTCTGTGAGGGCCTCGTTAGCAGTGGGTGCGTGTCTGCTCACATCGGGTCACGCACAGGCCTGCCCGCGGTGCCAGGGACCAGTGGTGGCTTCCTGGGAGGCCAGCACGCCAGGCTGGGCTGTCAGAGCAAAGCTGGGTCCAACCCGTTCCCCTGGGGTCGCCCCACGGGAGGCGCCCTGAGATGGGGGCGGGAGGTGGCTCTGGGAGGGGCCTTGTCCCCTTGTCCGGGCTGCATCCAGCCCCGCCAGGAAGACCCAGGTGGCCAGCGGCTGTGGGCGCCCTTGGCCAGGTGGTGAGTAGGCACCGATCCACCAGCCCGGCCTCACGGTCTGCCGGTCTGCGCGCAGGTGCCAGGGAGGCCACGCTGCCCGGACACCCCGGGTGGGGACGGCGGCGGCACAGAGATCTGGGCGAGAGGGCCTGGCTCCTGTGGACACGAGCTTTTAGGTCACCCGTGCCCGGTGATTCACGCCCTGCCCCCGCGGGAGCAGCTGCCCACTCTGCTCCTCTGTCCGTGCTCACTGCTTCTGTACTTTATACTCGGGCCATGACCTCCATGGGATCCCAGGTTTGTTTTTCATCCCAGCTCGGTGTCCACGGCTGACCTGGCGGGCCAGGCGTTCCGGACGCTGTCAGAGCGGGATGCCGTGAGCCGCGGTGTCCAGGAGGCGCCCCTGGGCACCGTTTCCATCCCCCAGACGGCTTTGTGTCCTCCTCATTAAATCTTCCGCGTCCGTGGAGCTGACTACCAATTGGTGCCTGACCCAGTTCCGGAGAGCCACCATGTGCCCCTCCCCATCGTAGTAAATAAATGGCTCACCACTGTTTATTCCCTGGGACCCACAGGCCGCTTTGTTATGTTAGCGTCGCCTCTGTCTCTTTGCAGTTGCCTGTATGTGAGTGTGGATGCATACGTGTATGCATGCCCACACGGGTTTATGCATGCATGTTTGAATGTGTGTCCATATATGTGTGTGCATATACACACATGTGCCTGTATGTGTGCGTGCATGCATGTGTTTGTGCATGACTATGCATGACTACCTGTGTGTATGCATGCATGTGCAAGTGTGTATGGGTGCATGCATGCATGCATTTCTGTCTGGAATGAATGTGTGGTTGTGTGTGGGGGGGGTGCACCTGCCTCAATGAAGGCTGCCTTTCCCGCTGTGCTGGGGCTTTGCTCGGGGACACGGTCTGTGGCCTTTGCATTGGCAATTGGCGGGCTTTGCAGTGTGCATCCCTGCCTTGAGTTCCTTTCACTCCCTACTTGGAGCACTTTCTGGGAGCACAGCTCTCACACGCTCTCGGGGTGGGCTCCGCTCGCCTCTCTCTGCCAAAGGGCACTGCAGAGTCCCTCCCAGTGACTGAACTGCCAGTTCAGAGGCCAAGGAGCCCTGGCAGGACCGCGGCCAGGACAGCCGTGCCCGCCCGCCCGCACCGCTGGGCCAGACTCGCGCACTTGGCTTTGCCTCCGCCGCTCTCTGCAGTCTTGGGGGAGGGGGGAGGGCAGGTGCACCGGGCCTGGGCGACCTTTCCACACCGCCTCCCTTTGCACTTGGCAAGAGCGTCCCTCCAGACAGACTGCATTGATACGGGGATAACCAATCTGTGTCCTCATGTTTAATTAATCACAGGCGCATAATTGCCAATCAGAGCTTCTAATCAGCAGGAGCTAATCAGAGCTCACCGGTGTTTATTTACTGAGCATCTTCTAAGTCAGTGTTTCCCAAACTCCTCTCTTGATGAGAATCACCTGGTGGAGTTGTCAAAATACAGATTCCCGAATCCCAACTAAGAAGTGCTAAACTAGAATTTCTGGGAACATATAGGTAAAACTGTATACTTAACTAGTGCTCTAATCACATCTGCTTTCTAAGCTTAGAAATGGCGGAGTTGAGTCGCTTACTCCAAGTCACACCCTGAAGTGCAAAGCAGTGGCGGGATTTGAACTCAGGATTGTCCGACGCTGAGACTTTCCCGGGCCGATCAGTCACCAGCTCCCTGTATCCCTTTCCCTCGCTTTCCTGCTAGGTAGGCTCTGCTTTTGGGGGGCAGGAGAGTGCCCTGTGGTCTCACCATGTTCTATGGGTTCTGCCCCTCCCCCAGTTTTAATGAGCTACAATGAGACACAGCACTGTATAGTCCAGGGTGCGCCACACGATGAGAGGGTGGGGGCGGAGGTCTATATTGCAAAGTGATGGCCACCGTTAGTTTACTTAACATCTGTCACCTCACATACTTAGAATGTGGTGTTGTTGTTTTTCTCCTTGTTTTTCTCCTCCCTGGCAGTACTCATTTTAGGAATTTGTGGGGTTTTTTTGTGTGTGTGTTGTTTTTTTTAATGATCATAATTGGATTTACATCTAGTGTACAACCTTTATATTTTATTTCATAGTGGACCGTTTTGAAACATGCCAGTGTATTCTACAGTGCTCTACAAGTCACGTTATCTCGACTTTGAGAGGCCTGCCTGCTGTCCCGTGCAGGGGTGTTCTCTGTCATATTGAAACATGCTCCTGCCAAAACCGGTTTGGCTCAGTGGATAGAGCGACAGCTTGGGGACTGAAAGGTCCCGGGTTCAATTCCGGTCAAGGGCATGTACCTTGGTTGCGGGCACATCCCCAGTAGGGGGCGTGCAAGAGGCAGCTGATGGATGATTCTCTCTTGAAGATGTTTCTAACTCTCTATCCCTCTCTCTTCCTCTCTGTAAAAAAATCAATTAAAAATATATATATTGAAACATGCTCCTGTTACAACAAGGTAATTTTGACTTTTGGAGAACGAAAGGATGTAATTCTCACTGGGAATCTGGGGGAGGGGATTAGAAGAGATCTGAATACCTAGAAGGTTCTGCATTTCCAGGCAGTCATTTCCTAGGAGGAACGCCTCCTCAAGGCTTGAAGGCTGCATTTCCCTAGTGCAAACAAGAATGCTTTGAAGTTTAAGCATTCATAGAAAATCCCAGCATTAGTCAGCATCCGATTTCAAGGAGAGCCGGGAAGGCTCTTTCTCTGTTGTTTAAACTTTAGACCATTACGGATGACATTAAAAGCAAGCCTCTCTCCAAATGGCTGGGAGCCTTTTCCTCGTCTTTGAAAAGGGTGGCATTTAACTGGCAGACAACACAACAAGCGCGATCCCAGCTTAACACGGGCTGCTCAGGAGAAGGTTGGTGGTGGGCGCACCGTGCGATGCACAGATCGGGTAACAGAGAAACCCACACCGGAAACCTGCATGTTCATGTTGACCAATGGCACCCCAATCAATGTAATACATAAATATTAAAAATAAACAAACAAACAAAAAACAACCTAGCTGCTTCGGAAAGCGAGCCTGGTCTGTGAACTTCTTAGGGAAGGACAACTAGACAGGCAGACACTGGACTTCATTAACTCCGTGTGCATCACAGGCTGGCGAGGTCACGGGAAGCCTCTTCTTTAGGGCACTGAAAATACCCTGTTTCCCCGAAAATAAGACAGTGTCTTATATTAATTTTTGCTCCCAAGGATGCGCTAGGTCTTATTCTCAGGGGATGTATTGTTTTTCCATGAAGTAGGTCTTATTTTCGGAGGATGCTTTATTTTTGGGGAAACATGGTAGACATTCCTCAGGTCCAGCCATGCCGTCATCTCTCCTTCCCTTTTCTGTAGTCATGTCTTATTTTTGGGGGGGCTCGCTTCATTCTGCTCTCCCACGTGCTCTACAACTCCGGCATTTGGCTGTGGTAAACCATGCCCCCCCTGTGTTGGGAGAAAATGGGGAAGTCAGGGAATCTCAGGACCCCACTCAACTGGCCAGTTTACCTTGAAATTGCCATGCCTTTCCTTCCCCCTCCCTCCCTCCCTCCCTCCCTCCCTCCCTCCCTCCCTTCCTCCCTCCCTCCCTCCCTCCCTCCCTTCCTTCCTTCCTTCCTTCCTTGAAGGATGCTGCCTTGCAGCCTGTGTGGTCCCCCCAGCCCCTTCCCTCACCCGTTGGCCACCTTGTGCCCACGCTGCTCTGAATGCCAAATCATCCTCATGCCCTCATGTTTACTCTGAGGATGCTGCTCGCTGCCTCAGGTGGGTCACCTTCCTCCTCCCCTACTTTCTCTCTCTCTCTCTCTCTCTCTCTCTCTCTCTCTCTCCTGTGTGTCTCTCTCTCCTCCCTACTATCTCTCTCTCTGTCTCTAGTTTGCAGCCTGGTAAAATGATGTCATCCTTAGCCATTAAAAAAAAAAAAATCACTGGACTACTTCCCCAAATCAGTGCCCCCATTGATGTCTGGAGAAGGCAGTGGAGAATAGCTCCTGGCTTCACTGCTGACTGGCACTCGCCCTTCCTGTGCGCAGTTCCTAGTTGTGACACAAATAAAAATCCACTGCCTGGTCCAGGGTTGTTAGAAGACCACACTATGTATCACGGGGCAGTACTTAGCCCAGGACCTAGCACGCTGCTGACTCACAATGATAGCGATCACGTTTGCCTGTTTGGAAGAATGCCTCCTTCCTGGAGGTACAGAGGAGCCGGAAGTGTTGGCATCACGTGGCCACGGCTGATGTCACGCCCACACACCCGCAGAGGGGATGAGATGCTTCCCTTGGCATCTGCAGGATTTGGGAAAGACCGGCCATGCTTTTTCATTCAGACTCGGTATGTGCACACACGCCTGCCAGTCACCAAGCACCTTTGGTCTGCCCAGCCTTGTTAGCAGTCAGCTGTCTGCAAAGTGCTAGCCTGTCTTACTGATTTTAACTGATTTAGAAAGCAAACCCCAAGGCTAGCCCCTGCTTCAATCAAGGATGAATCATTTGGACCAAAATCAGTACCTCATTACAGTCCTTAAAAAATTACACGTTAGCTAACCGGTTTGGCTCAGCGGATAGAGTGTTGGCCTGCGGACTGAAGGGTCCCAGGTTCTATTCTGGCCAAGGGCATGTACCTTGGTTGCGGGCACATCCCCAGTGGGGGTTTGTGCAGGAGGCAGCTGATTGAGGTTTCTCTCTCATTGATGTTTCTAACTCTCTATCCTCCTCCCTTCCTCTCTGTAAAAAAATAAAATAAAATTATATATATAAAGTATAGATATTATCTATATCTATATCTACATCTATATCTATCTATATCTATATCTATATCTATATCTATATCTATATCTATATCTATATCTGTCTGTCTATCTATCTATCTATTTAATATCTATCTGTATGTAAGAAAGGGCATCCTTTTAGAAGGTGGCTTTCAATAAGAAGGGATTTTTTTTGTCCTGGCCAGTTTGGCTCCGTGGTTAGAGCGTTGGCCCTCAGACTGAAGGAACTCGGGTTCCATCCTCAGTCAAGGCCATCCATCTGGTCTCGGGCTCCATCCCCATCCCTGGTCCCAGCTGGGGCACGTGTGGGAGGCAACCAATCAATGTGTCTCTCACATCAATGTTTCTCTCTCTCTCTCTTCTCCCTCCCCGACGCTGTTTAAAAATACCAATGGGGGAAAAATATCCTCAGGTGAGGATATAAGGAGTTTCTGTTTGTCCATCTGCATTACTGTCAACTGTTGAGGTATTTCTTTACTCACAGCAAGGAGAAGAATCAGTAAAATAAAATGCGTGTGTGTAAGTGTGTCTGCCTTGCTTGCCGTCTACCCCAGGAATTCCAAAACGTGACCAATGGACCGTACGGATGTCTCCGAAACTCCCTGAAGCTGGGTTAGCCTTATTTTGTTTGCCCGCCACCTAACCACCGCCCCGGGGGTCAGCCCCTTTTTTCAAATTAAAATTTCTGGCATTTTAGGGCCAAAATAAAATATACTCTCTTGGAGAAAGACTTTTATTTTCCTTCCACTTTAAGAGTTCTCAGGCTGTTAACACTATCAGTAGACCCCATGAATTTGGGTGACTTTTACAGTGGATGTGCTTAGATTTGTCCCCTTCGTCTGATGTTCTGTCCCTTTCTGATTCAGGAGCAAGAATCGGAGTGGGAAAGGCAGAGCCTGTGGGGCCGGGAAATCTGGATCTGAATTCCCGGCCTGCTTGCTTTGTTATCTTGGAGAGTTATTTCACTTCGCTGAGGTCTGACTCCCTTCTCTTCTTGGACGTGGGGAACGGAATAAAACTAGCCCCCATCCAGAACTGTTGGAAAGGCTAATAAAAAATAAAAAAAGAAGCATGTAGAAGCACTAAGGCGATATTTATCGGTGGTATGTAGTAGGTGGCAAATAAAACCTTAGCCTCCGGTTCCACAATCGCTGATACGTCCAAGTGGAGGAAGGGAAACGCCACCGTTTGGGGGAGAGATGGTGATAAAGCGTAGAGTAGCAGGAGGCTTGCTCATAGGCTAGATGGCTGCTTGCGTATTCGTTTCCCCAAAGATATCACAAAGGCCGTGGATATTTATTTAGTTCTGCTCCCGATAGCTCTTCTAATAGGGAATTATTTGGGTACAACGAGGGACATTTGTAAATGTGGCCGATAAGGCCGGCGCTGGACAAGGAGCGTGTTGTTGGACACAAGAATGCTATTGTCGCCGGCTTCGGTTGTCAAGTGCCCGGGGGGAGCCCAGGATTTATGGTGGTGGCACAATGGGCCTTTCAGGGCCCGGCGAAAGGGCTGTGAGATCCCGCTCCCCGGCTTTTCAGGGCTCCTAATCTTTTGATCGGGCCCGGACAATGCGGGATTCAGCGGCTGCCGGAGCCTCCGGACTGTCCATTGGCCGACAGGTATTGTGCGGTAATTACCATGGTGACAATGAGCCCGGCCTTTGGTGCTCTGCCTAGCGGCAGAGGTTGTCTTTCTGTATTAGGTGCCTCTGAAGGCATGGCTTACTCAGGGAAAAAGAAAAAAAAGCGACTGAAGAGAAATACAGATAATCGTGTGGAGAGTTTGATTTAAAGGGCCACTGTGTCAAATCTATTTGGAGCCCAGAATCTCGGCGTGGATGTTGTAATTATAGTGGGGCACTGGGCGTCACCCAGCACAGACAGGGAGTGAGCTGGCCTTGGAGGTTTTGTAGGGAGGCGTGAGCGACGGGCAGCGGGCAACCCTGAACATCCTAGCGGGAGCACGGATCTACAGATCGAAGCTGAGCTGGTAAACCTCATCAGAAACAGGAATGGTGTAGAAAACGCTACACATTGATAGTCATCATGTGATTGCATAGTGATCTGTGCGAATGTATGACTAGTAGTGCTATATAAAGGCTTAGGGTTTTGGGAATAGTTGACATACAGTACAAGTTAACACGAATGTTTTCAGCACGCCCCCATGGACAAAAAGTACAATCTATACACGTTCACAATCACAGCTACTGATTATTGAGGGTGCTGTCTGGATGAGGTATTGCGTGTGTCATCAATCTTCCTCACAAAAATCCTACAAAACTGTTATTATCCCCATTTTGTAGTGAGGAAACTGAGCCCCCCAGGATTCTTTTATATATATATATATATATATATATATATATATATATATATATATATATATATTAATTGATATTGTACAGAGAGAAAGGTAGAGGGATAGAGAGCTAGAAATGTCGATGAGAAACATCGACCAGCTTGCTGCCTTTTGCACACCCCCCTAACCGGGGATGTGCCCGCAACCAGTGTACATGCCCTTGACCGGAATCGAACCTGGGACCTTTCAGTCCTCAGACCGAAGCTCTACCACTGAGCCAAACCGGTTTCGGCACCCCCCAGGATTCTTGCTTGGCCAAAGTGGAACTGCTTGGAAGAGGCAAAGCATGGGATGGAAGTCCTCACGTTCAGCAGCCTACTGCCTCCCCCATCAAAAGAAATGATAATCTACAGATCTGTCTTACAGAATAAGCTTCGCCATATGGTTCTGGAACTTTGGTGAAAACAGGAGAGACGAACCATGCTGTGGTGCTTATTCCTTGGGTGCGTTCATTCCCTCTGATGATATCGGCAACGCGCGGCACCCTCAGAGGGACAGCCCGTCTGCAGGACCCTGGGATACGCTGCCCACATGCTGCCAGGCTCCGGCCTGCAGCGCGAGGAAAACACCGGGACACGAGAAAACCAGGCCGTATTTCTCAACAGCAGGGACCTGTATGCCATGGCTTGACTTCTTTGCTAAATAAGTTTCCAAAATGGAATATTTCACTTGTTTACTTAATAGTAACATATCTATATATATAAAAGGCTAATATGCAAAGTGTCCCCTTGGGAACTGGACCCAGAACTTTGGAGTTCAACCACTCACTATGACATGAGCTGACCACCAGGGAGCGGTGCGGAACATGGCAGATGACCATGGCAGCAGGGGGCTCTGAGGGAGCGAGAGAAGGAGGAGACGGGGATGTGGGTATGTGGGGGGTAGGGAGGACCTGATCAGCCCTGATCTCTGACCAGGCCTAGGGACCCTACCCGTGCACAGATTTTGTGCACCAGGCCTCCAGTTGAATAATTTCAGTCAACTCCCTACCAAAATACCTGAGGTCCCCTGCTGGGTTGTTACACCCCAAAGTAGGAATTATCTGTGGGCACATCCCAGAGCAACAGGTGTGAGTGACCCCGGGAAACGGGTCTCCTGGGTGGTTCTTACAACTGGCGGGAAGGGAGGGGACCAGCTGTGCCGCTCCCTTGCTCTGTGTACTCAGGCTTTACCACTTAGCCTCAGTTTCTTCATCTGTGGAATGGAGCTGTCACTGCCTCCTTGGGCTCCCCAGCTCCCCTCAGGGTCAGTTCTTTCCTTCTTAACCCATCGCCCAGTGCCATCCCTGTACCAGCATCGTGCACACAGTTAGTGGCCTGAGGATCCTGAACCACGCGAGGGGTGGGGACTGTTTTAATCCAGTTCACATATACGTCAGCCCTGCGTGTGCCAAGCCTTCTTTCTACAGGATCCCAACTCAGCAAAATAAATCTGTCGCCATCATGCCTCCCTCCTCCCCTGAGTTTTCTCCTCGGTTTCTGTGTGATCGCCAAGTACTTCCTTCATCTCAGTTACACCCTTGGTTTCATGGTGTTCCTTCTCCCAATTTCTCAATCTCTCTGAAATATATGTCATGTGCTCTAAGAGGCTTTGTGCTGTGGGCAGTACACACAGGATGGGAGGGGCTGTGAGGGCCGTGGCCTATACTTAGATGGTCGACAGGCATGAGGGACCTTGGAAATGAAGGGGGGAGTCCTCTGAGAAGATTGGGGTGCATGTGGCGATGCGTGGTTGTATCTTTCTGCCGCAGAAGGGAATACATGATTCCAGGTCTTGGGGAGTAGTGAGATGCGGGGAGATGAGGGAAAATGAACATTCCAACCGACAATTCCTATTTAGGAAGAGGTGTGCAGGCTGCCCACCCAGTTAGTCTTCCTCCCATCAGTTCTGCTAAAAGCATAAAAGCACTTAGATTTCTTAAGCTTGTTTTCCCCCCTTTGCTGGGAAACATGGAATCGTGAACCAACATGTCCCTCAGAATCCACAGCCCCTCCTCCTTCTTGTTTTACATGATCAGACAAGCCACCCACCTGTTTTTGCTTTCCTTCCAGACCCCTTAAGCATCTTTGCAGGCTCTGGTTGAAAGGAGTTTTATGGGAAACATTTTGCATGGGGGGAAAGAATGCAAGGAGAAGTGGGAGTTCCATTCCTTTTTATAGACCTGAGACGTCAACTTTTAAAAATACACTGGCTACAGATACGGCTGTATTATTAATTGTCTGGGGAAGGTAAACAGAAAAAAGGCAGCAGTGAGGGCTGCAGGGCTGAGTTCTGATTGGCTGGTGCTGGCCGTCCACCTCGAACGAGAGCCTTACCCCGCGGAGCAGAGGGGGGAGATGGGTTACGTGGTACTCAGAGGTGGTTACATGTATTTAAAGAGAACTCAGTGGTGAGGCCAATCTAACGTCTGTTCTATTTATGGTTATAGTGCTTTCTTTTTTTCGCTTCCGAGCAACATACGAAATGTGTATGGAAACAACTCATGATCTCTTGTAGTTGAACGAACTCGTCGGGATGGTTTGTGTCAGGGTCTCTCACGCTGTGCAGTCAGATGGCTGGAGACCCAGGAAGGTCTGGCTGGGTTGGGGGTCCATGGCGGCGTCTTCACTCACCATCTGGCACCTCAGCTTGGATGCCGGCACCGGCTAGCGGTGCCTGGGCATCTCTGTTGGTGCAGCTCCTCCACGCGGCTAGCTGGAGCTTGATCCCAGCAAGGAAGTCTTAGTACTCAAGACTTCTGCCCTGGCAGCTGACTTCTCCCAGGGTGAGTTTCCCAGGAGCACCAGACGGGCTACAAGGTTAACTGTGACTCAGCTTCTGAACCCATGCTGTGTGCCCTGGGCCACGTTTCATTGGCTAGCCAGGGACGGCTCAGAGTCACCAGGAAGGCGGTGACGGATGCATGAGCATCTGGGGATGGGGCTCTCTGGGGACAGAGGCAAGTTTTGGAGAATGGCACATGGGGCATGATTGCAAAGGAGGGTCCTTCCCCCTTAGGTCTGTGCTGTATGCACTGCCTCATGTGGCTTCTTCTCCATAACTCTGGGCATCTGAAAATAATTGCAGTGCTACTCGGTCCTGGATACCCTGGGGTTAGCACACAGTAGGACAGTTCTGTTGTTCTTGCCTCAGTCACCCAACCAAGGCGTTATGAACACATTTGGGACTTCATTCACCTTCAAGAAGGGTTTTTTGTTGTTGTTGTTGTTGTTGTTGTTGCTTATTGTTGCTATTGTTGTTATTGTTCTTGAGAAAGTCTTGTATGTGAGGAGAAGGTCTTATAGGTGGAAACAAGGAAACGTGGATTTGGGGGGGGGGAGTGTAATAAATGAAGTAAAGTAAGAAGCTGTTTAAGCCCTTAATACAGGCCAAGTTAGCCCCAGAAGGTTGTCACTCTAGATATTCAAGGACATTGAGGAAATCCTTTATGCTTGTGGGAATGGGAAAGCTATGCCAGGCACCATCTCCCTCCCACCCCCCATTCCCCCCACCCCGCTCCCCCCACCCCCCATGGTTCAGTGCCTTCATTTTCAGAGACTAGAACTGTTCAGACACTCCACACTCTGCTGTTCATCCACTCAACAAATATACATAGAACAGCTGCTCTGGGCTAGGAAATGTGATAGACACAGAGGGAGATATGAAGATGAATCAGACCAGAATCCAGACAGAGCACACCCCACACAGATTCCAGAGTGAGGGGTAGTGCGGGGAGGGCGTGGGGACGTAGTCTCCGTAAAGAACTGTAGCTGTCAGCCCAGTGCTCTCGTCTGCCAGCACGGCGACAGCATCTCCTGTCGTCGCTGCCACCACCGCCATGCTTTGCCCTTGAGCCCATCATCCCACGAGGATCTGGCAGCAGCAGGGAAGCACTTCTCACTCTGGGAGGGGAGGTTACTTGCTTTGGATTCCAGTGCCACGCGGGTTCTAGCAGAAACTGGCTCTGAGAGACTTCATATCCCCCATCCCGGCCTATGACGCACACAGCATATTGTAAGAAGTTGGAAGTGCCGCTGCTTTTACTGTTGTATTTCAAGTACCAAATGCACGTACATCTGACGGTACCTGTAGTTTCTCGGCCCATGTCGTCCACTTTGCACACAACTGGGATGGTTTGCTGACATCCCTTGCTCCACACCTGGACTGTTATCCTCTAAGAGAAAAGTCTGTCTTATTGTGCACCTGTGTACTATAGAGAACCACTTTATTAGTGTCACCTCTAGGTTACTAACCATCCATTCGCTTTTTTTTTTCTTCCAGAAATTACTGTATTTTCGGCGAAGTGGCCCTGTGACGATCATTCCTGTTGCCATCTGTTGAGGGACCAATCAGATGGGTGGAGTGTGTTACAGAAATTGGCAGCAAGTATCCAATGGGTGAAAAAGGTAAGAGGGGCAAACGTTACTGAGTGATTCGAACGTGGCAAAGGGAGAGTGTGTGTGTGTGTGTGTGTGGGGGGGGTGCCTACCAGGTCCTCTCTTTAAGCCTGTCTCAGTTTGAACCTTCACCAAACCCAAAATAGAACTGGAGACGGAGCGACCCTGCTTTCTCGGACTTTCAGGAATGTGATTATTGCCTGTTGTTGTGACTGGGTTCCCTTCGCTGAACACCTACCCTGTGCCCATAAAAAGATGGTAGTTTTGGGACTACAGGAGATTCAGAGAAGAAGGAACTAGAGGGGATTATGATTCTTTAGCAAGGACTCAGCTGGCCAGACTAAGATGGCTGCCAAGTTGCCATTTCCCCCTTTCCTTCTGTTGAAAGAATTCTCTTTATGAAATGTATTTTTATTGACTTAAGAGAGGAAGAGAAAGGGAGACATACAAACATCAATGATGCAAGAGAAACATCAATTGGCTGCTTCTTGCACAACCCCCAATGGGGATGGGACCCGAAACCCGGGCATGTGTCCTGACCTCATGGTTCATAGGTCAATGCTCAGCTACTGAGCCACGCCGACTGGGTGAAAGAATTCTTTAGAGATGAAGCAGGTGGCTTACATCTGAAAAGGAAGAGAGACTGATAGCAGGCTGAACCTGTCCAGTGTTTCCCAAAGTGTGGTACGCGTACCCCCAGGGGTACCGGAAGAGTTTGGTGGGGGTACGTGTTGTACCGGAGTTTGGTGGGGATATGCACTGCACCGTGCTTAGCTGCGCCTAATTCTACGTACTCATGAGTCAAGTCAAGACAGTCTTGTGAGGCGGGAGATGGTCCGGTGTGCAAATAAATGTTATTTATAATATAACTTTTATTGATATTTTATTATGAATAAATTTATTTTTTATTATTATTTTGTGTATGTACCATATATATATATACACACACATATATATATATATACATATATATATATATATATATATATATATATATATATAGTTATTAAAATACATCCTTTTTTTGATGAGGGGTACTCAGCTTATGAAAATTATAGGAAAGGTACACATATGTCAAAAGTTTGGGTAACATGGTGTTAGACCTCCAAAGACAGAATGCTAGACCATCAGCCACCAGGCCCAGCTCTGCCATTCCCTGTCTGTGCACCCTTAGGTGAATGAGTATTTTCTGTGGCCATGATAGGGGTTGGGCTAGGCTCTCTACCAGTCTTTTTATTTTATGGTTCTCCAAACCCATTTCCCTCCTCCTGCTGCTTGGTGGTGATGCGCTATGGTTATGGAATGGCCAAGTATCCAGAGAGAAACCTAAGTATTAGTTACACCAGCGTGACTCCAACCATTCGGGTCCCGTCTGCCCTAATGTCTCTCGCTCCTTTCCACACGGACGTCCAATCCTAAGTGCAGATTCAAACAACAAATTGCGAGTTCCTCCTCCACACCGCCATGGTGTCCTGTGTGCCCCGTTTCAAAATTCACCGGGATCAGAACCTTAAAAGGAAATCCTACCTGCCTCGCAATCCCTTACCTCCGACAGCAATTTCTTCCTCTTGATTCCTTTTGATTCTGCTCTCTGGTGACCTCTGCAGTATTCTGACTCCTCTCTGTGCCCACTACCACCATGCGCATACACACCGAACCCTCTTTCTCGCAGATAACTGCCGTGGCCACCCAACAGATGGTTTACCTCCAAGCCCCCTCCAAGGGGCTCCCTTGTCAGCCTCAGTGTGAGACCCGTCTTCCGTGTGCGACAGTCTGTGTCCCTAAGCCCAGATAGTATGTCATTCCCCCACTTAATCCCTTCCCACGATAGAGTCTGGACCCCTGACCAAGCTTCTAGGACCCTGCGAGGAAGGGGCCCGGCTTTGCTGTCCAGGCTCGTCCCTCAGGCACTCTGCACACCCAGCCCTCGCTGTCCACATCCGCCCTCAGACCTACCACATGGCACAACCACCATCCGTCCAAATCCACACCCTCTCTCCTTTGTGTATCTTACTCACTCCTTAGCCTGGACTTCCCTGTCTGGAAGGAATTCTCCCTGACCCCTAAGACTGAACTCCGGATGTCTAACAGACAACGTGCCGTGCGTCAGAGATGACATGATTTACCATGATGTCTACATGGGCTTGGGCTTGTCTATTTACTTGTCCGTCTTCCCAGCTGGACCAGGTGGCTTCTGGGGCAGAACCTATTTCGGGAGCACCGTTTCTCCCAGTTGCAAGCCCCGTATCGCACCCCATGCAGGCTCTCGGTGAATGTTCATTAAGCATCTGGATAGAGACTTTATATGTTGCACGCAAAGCGAGGGAGGGAGACTGATGTTGCCACTGAGGAAAAGTCACAGTCCTGGCAGCTAGTAGGTATTAAATATTAAGTGGCAGCTAGTAGGTATTAAGTATTAAGTGGCAGCTAGTAGGTATTAAGTATTAAGTGCTTACTGTGTGCCAGGAACTATGGTCTTTAAGGGCACCACCTCCCTCAATCCTTGCGAAAGCCTCCTGTGACAGGTACTCTTAATAGCCACGGTGCCATAAATGAGGAAACTGAGTTTTAGAGAAGATGGGTAACTTTTTTTTTTGTTTGTTTTAACTGGGGAAACTTTTATTCTTGGGAAGTCTGACATTAGCCTCTGCCTTGTGCCATCCCCTCATCCCTCCTTTTGCCTTCTCCCCAAATGAATTTGCTACATTCTTGACGAAAGACACCTTCTCCACATGAGGCCTGAGGCCCTTGCTCTAGCAGATGCTCACCACATGGTCCTTCCTGGGACTCAGACCCAGAGGTCTTGGGTGATGTCCCGGGCGTTTTACAGTCACGCTATCCTGTGCGTCTGCTTGGGGACAGAGTTCAGTTTGGAGGTTGTCCACCCCCACCCCCACTCCCACCCCAGGTCTTCCTCCCGTGCTCCGGTCAGGGTGTGTGCTGGGAATAAACGAATGGATGAGCATGCTCCGTGGGAAGCAGAGCTGTAGGCCCTGCACATGTGCCCGTGTGCCTGCCTCCTTGTGCATTAGCATGTTCTGCCCTCATTTGCACCAAGGTTCCCGGCAGAGGAGAAGCATCCCTCCCGTGGCTGTGCCTGCCAAGGGGGCGCATCTCCTTCCTGCCTGGTCAGATGGTCAGACGGTCAGATGGTCAGACGGTCAGACGGTCAGACGGGCCTCTCGGCTCCTCAGCCCTTTGCCTTCCTCCACAGGACACGAGGCTGACATTTCCCATCTCTCTAGATAACGGGGACAATTAGAAGGCGGCAGCGATGAGAGCGAGTCAGAAGTTAAGTGGAACGTGCTTGAATGTAATTTCTCTTCTAGGAAATCCGCTCCATTTATTTTCCACTTAGCAACGAAGGACCGCCTATTTTAAAGGGCTCTGTGTCGCTTCCATTGCAAGGAGAGGAAGGTAAACCATCCCAGTGCTTTGCAGGACCTTGAAAGGAAGGCAGAAACAGTTCCCCGAGATGCCATGGCAGCCAATCCATACCCAGGACAGGGGTGGCGAGGGCGGCTCATATCCACCTCGCGCTCACCGCTGGGAGAGGGTCTTTGCCTGTCTCTCTGCCTCTAGGCGCTCGCTCAGTAACATGCCGGGTGTCCTGGGCAGAGCCAGCAGGCTCTGGGCACCTGCCCCGGAGGCCCAGGGCCGGGATAGGGGGGTGGGAACGGACCTTCCTATTGAAATGTGATCACTTCATTTCCGGCCCACTGGCCATGGAGATTGTGGGACTCCTCTGTTCTGTTGTCAGAGTCCGGGGGCAGCTCAAAGGCTGGTGTAGGGTTCCCTCTTCCACAGATCAAAGCGCCCGAGCACGCTTCCTCTGCGCATCACCTGGCGAGGAGCTGTTTGTGGTCAACACGAGGGGGGCGGGGGGCTCTGAATGCTGACAGGCAGGAAGTAACCCAAGGAGACGGTGTGGATATAATTTTCCAGCCATTGCCTCCGGGCCCGCAAGGATGGCTTTCACCCATTCATTCCCGCATCTAATACTCCCAAGAGCCTCGGCATGCTCTCCTGCTCTGTGCCCAGCCACGGGCATGCTCTCTGCAGGCCGGGCGCTCCACATCTCCACTGAATGAAGCAGTCGAACCCAAGCATATGACGTCCGGGCCATTCCATCACTCGCTCCTTCACCCATTAGACACCCTCCAGAACCGCTCCGTCTGTGCTCACGCCACGGTGCACCGTGACTAAGGCCATCCGGCTCCCCGTTTTCACAGCACTCCTATGCCCCTGAGGGGGGTCCCCGAACCCCTGACCACATCTGCCTGTTTCCCGAAATTAGCTGCATCCCGAAGCCCAGCTGCTCCCGGAGTCTTTCCGGACAAAATCAGGCCATCGCCCGGCGACTCTCGCTGCCCCCCCCCCCCAGGGATTCCGAAGCCTCAGAATCACCGTTTCCTCTGGGGGCTCCTAACCCAGATTACCCTGCGCCCCGTGGGGGCCTCGGAGCTGCAGGCAGTTTGACAGAGCAGGTAGCAGGACACGGAAATTGATGGTGTCCGCTGAGGATCCAGAGGGCTGCGGCCAGAAGCCTCCTCTTGGGAGCTTCAGGGAAATGGTGGAGGGGCCAATAAGGTCACTTTTCTAAGGGGCCCTGAATTTGGGAAACTAAGCATCCTCCCAGAATCCGTTAGGTTGCCATGGCAACAGTTCTTACACTTTTTCCCCCCCTA
The DNA here is from genome assembly GCA_963924515.1 of Vespertilio murinus. Taxonomy (NCBI): domain Eukaryota; kingdom Metazoa; phylum Chordata; class Mammalia; order Chiroptera; family Vespertilionidae; genus Vespertilio; species Vespertilio murinus. The sequence continues at coordinate 9,934,601 of OZ004716.1, read as the reverse complement.
TGGAAACAGTTTGTCATTTGCGAAATCCTCTGCATATTTGCAAGGGCTGATGGTGAGAAGGTGCCTCCCTCATGAGATGCCCAGCAAGTAAGTGCCCTGCGGTCCGGGTGTCTGTCCCAAAGAGATGCCGGTGTGTCCATCCCAGCAGTCCCGGTTTCTCTCCAGAATCTCCACTGGAAGAATGGGCCCAAAAGGATGGCCCCTCACTGCCCCTAACCCAGCCGTGGGCAAACTACGACCCGAGGGCCAGATCCGGCCCGTTCGGTGGTTCTATCCGGCCCTCGGAGCCGAAAGAGCGGAGGGTTCTCTTGCTCTCCCCTCTGCTCCGCTCCTTCACCAGCAGCCCAAGATGAGAGTGCCAGCATGGTCAGGTTGCTTTTGTTCCGGCCCTCCGGTCCAGCTGAAGAACCCATGGTGGCCCTCAAGTCAAAAAGTTTGCCCACCCCTGCCCTAATCCGTGTACACCGTGCTTTGGGCCAAGAAAGCAAAAGCCTGGGCTGCTTGTTGAGTGTCACTCTTGTCGAAGGTTTGAGCTGGGCCCCCCTGTGGCGGTGGGCAGCCTGGGCTCATGCTGGAATGGCTGGGGTGAGGTGGCTGGTACTTGGCGTCCTGGGCCCATGACCAGCTCCGTGATCCCCTCCCCAAGCCTCTCTACCAGCCAGGGCATGATTTCTCTGGCATCCGAGTGGCATGTCTTTTCCTGTCTGACACCTCAAGCTTCGGTGGCGTGCGGGCCATCACGGGATAAATTGCAGGGGTCTCCGCCTGGCTTTTGGGTCTATTGTGACCCAGCCCCCACTTCCTCTCATCCCGGAAGCCCCCATGCCATCCTGGCCTTCACTCTCTGTCCAGACCCAGTGGCTGCTGGTCCCTGGGCACACTGGGCTGCTGCGCTCTGGCTTGCCCTGCGCGAGGTTTCCTTCTCGGTCCCCGTCTGGCTGGCTGTGCTGAGAAAGGCCCTCTCCTCCAGGTGGGCTTCCTGGGTTTTGCGAGGGGCAGTGTGCCACTTCTGCCCCCCCGAGTGTCCTGGCTCCTGGGGCATCTCAATATACCTTCTTGGAGTCCCGGGCCCCTTTCTTTCCTAAGCTCCTTTTTTTTTCCATAAAAATATTAAATGCTGCATTTTTACGCTTGCTTTGGTGTAAGGAGGAATACGATTTTCAGCCCTGGTAGGCTCACTTTCCTTCTGACTATAAAAGAGACGAAAGCATTCCCGTGTGAGGATGCGGAGAAGAGGGAAGCCCTGTGCACTGTTGGGGGGAATGGAAATCGGTGCAGCCACCGTGGAAAACAGTCTGGAGGTTTCTAAAAGACGTAAAAATAGGACGACCGCGGGATCCGGCCATCCACTTCTGGGCATTCGTGTGAAGACAACAAAAACACTTAACTGGCAAAGACATCTGTACAATATCATATCTGGGTGTTACTTACAATATCCAAATCATGGAGGCAGCCTGTGTGTCCCTGGGTGGATGAGTGGATAGAGACAATGTGATGCCTTATGTAAAAACGGAGTGTGACTCAGCCATTAAAGAGAAGAGACTCAGTAAATCTTGTTATTTGCAAAACATGGGCAGGCCTCCAGGGCATTAAGTTAAGTGAAATAAGACGGAGCACGACAAATACCATATGCTATCATTTATATGTAGAGTCTTTTTTAAAAAAATTTATATTTTATTGATATTTTACAGAGAGGAAGGGAGGGGGATAGAGAGCTAGAAACGTCGATGAGAGAGAAACATCGACCAGCTGCCTCTTGCACACCCCCTACCGGGGATGTGCCCGCAACCAATGTACATGCCCTTGACCAGAATCGAACCCGGGACCTTTCAGTCCGCAGGCCGACGCTCTATCCACTGAGCCACACCGGTTTCGGCTATATGTAGAATCTTAAGAACACACACACACACACACACACACACACACACATACACACACACAACAGCAAGGAACACAAACTTACAGAGAACAGACTGTTGGTTGCTAGAGACACGGGGTGTGGAGGTGGGCAAAATACGTGGTCGAATGGTGCAACCTTCCAGCTGTGAGCTTAACTCCAGGTGTGCTATGTACAGCACGGTGACTGTACTGAGTAACACTGCATTGCCTATTTGAAAATTGCTAGAAGGACAGAGCTAAAGGGTTCTTGTCATGAAAACGATGAGAGTGATGCCTGGCGAGGGATGGTAACTAGACTTAACTTTGAGGAGAAGCAAGCCCCGCTGGAAGCAGTAGATCCCGGTGAAGGCAGAATTGCTTCCACACTGCACACTGCTCTGCACGACCCCGTTACCAGCCACTGGGGGACTGGCACACCAGCCATAGGAGGAGCTCTAGGCAGGGGACTTTCAGCTCTCTGCCCTTCAGGGTTTGCCTCCCCTGCAGTGCTCCACCTCAGCCAAGGTCACAGCCCTTCTGGGGGCAGTCCACATCTGATGACCCATCAGCCAAGGCCCGGCTTTCTCAGCTCTACCTGAGATCCTTTTGAAGGGCCATCCTCAGCCCGGAGCACCATGAAGGGTGGTCAGAGCTGGTGTTGGGCTTGCATCACATCTCACCTTCCCTATCCCCTCTGCCTCCCTTCCTTGCCCTCCATGTGGGTTGTTCTCATGTCACCCCCTAATAATGTCTCCAGTGACCCCCCCCTACACACACACACACCTCACAGTTGGCTTCCCAGAGAACCCAGCCTGCCGCACGCTCTACTGAATGTTTGCATCAAGCCTTCTTGGTCCACATGAATACCCCTAGTCATTTGTTCCTTCATTGTGGGCACTCAGTGTCTGCCCGCCCCCTGGAGGCTGAGCGGGGGGGGGGCTCCGAGAGGCTGATGGGAATGATGGAAAAGGACCTCTGGACACACAGAACTCAGATCTCTTCTTCTCTGAGATGGGTCTGCATTAGTTTGCAGCAGCATGGAATAAGGAACCGAGATGGAAATGGGGGTTTATTAGCAATTACCCATCGCCCTTCCTGGAAATTACTCAATATCGCCTTTTACCCAGAATAAAGCCCAGACCCGAACTGTGTCACCAGAGCCCTCCCTAGGTGGCCACTGCCCACCTCTCCCCCTCACCCAGTGGGCTGTTTCTGCCCCTCGAGGGGCCCCAGCCCCTTTGAGCTGTAGGGGCTTGGCACTTCCTGCTCCCCCAGTCTCAGTCTCCTCCTTCTCTGCACTTTCTCATCCTTTAGGGCTCAGCCGAAATGATGCCCCCTAGGGGGCCATTCCTGACATCACACCCTTTAAAGACACCTTCCCTCCCCCCAAGACATATGGCATTGTATCATCTGTCTAATCCTTTACGCTGATCATCAAATGTGTGAATATCATACTACTCTCTTTCCTGGTTTTCCTTTTTGTCTTCTCTTCCCCCAGCCGCCCCCCAATGAGTCTAAAGCCCCCAAGATTCAGAGACATGGCCTGCCTGCCTTGCCCACCCCTCTACCCTCAGCGTTGCATCCTGGAGAGTATTATGAGAAGCAAAACAAGCCAGTCTGAGAAAGTCAAGTATCCCATGACCTCACTCACAGGTGGAATCTAATGAACCAAATAAACTGTTGAACAATTTAGATGTAGAGACATAAAAGCATGGAACGGACTGTGGAATCTCAGAGGGAAGGCGGGGGTGGGTGGGAAGAGATCAACCGAAGAACTTGCATGCATACATGCATAACCATGGACACACACAATAGGGTGGTGGAGGCCTGGGATGGTAGGGGGAGGGGTGGCTAGAAGGTTCAATGGGGAAACACGGGGGGACATCTGTAATACTTTCAACGATAAAGATTTAATAAAGAAAAAGGGGGGGAAAAAGAGCAATGCCGTTCTACACTTGTAGCTCAGAAAATATGTCTGGAATGAATGACTAAGCCACACCTAACTGCCGAATGTTTCCGTTAGGGTTGTTCAGGGATCTGAAGGCTGGGGCTCTGCCTGCCTTAGAAAAGTGCATGGGCCGAAACCGGTTTGGCTCAGTGGATAGAGCATCGGCCTTCGGACTGAAAGGTCCCGGGTTCGATTCCGGTCAAGGGCATGTACCTTGGTTGTGGGCACATCCCCAGTAGGGGGTGTGCAAGAGGCAGCTGATTGATGATTTTCTCTCATCGATGTTTCTAACTCTCTATCCCTCTCTCTTCCTCTCTGTAAAAAATCAATAAAATATATATATTGTAAAAAGTGCATGGGGCAGAGGGCTGGAGCGTGGGCAATTCCATGCTGCCATCTTGAGCAGAATGTTTTCAAATTATAACCCAAGGATTTTTTTCCATTGATTTTAGAGTGAGTGGAAGGGATGGGGAGAGACACACAGAGAGAAACAACAATGTGAGAGAGACACACCCCAATTGGTTGCTGGACATGCACCCTGACCAGGGCGGGTAGCAAGCCTGCAACCAGGCATCCTGGACCAGAATCAAATGCGGTGCCCTTTAGTCCCCACAGGCCTGCGCTCTATCCACTGAGCCAAACCGGCTGCGGCTAAGCGGAATCTTCAGCCATCCCTCCCTTCCTCATTCTCTCTCTCTCTCAGCTCCTTCTGGGCCATCGTTTAGGTCTGAGTGGCATCGGTTTCCGGTGCACTCCGCTCTCAGGATGCCAACAGCTGCATGATGGCTTCCCTGTCTGTGCATCTGTGCACTAACAGGGCCCTTCGGCCTCTGCAGCTGCCCAGCCGACTCCCGCCAGGAGAGAACGCGCATCTGTCATCCCCTGGAAACGTGGGGTGGACCTGCAGCCCCTTCCCCAAAGCAGTCTCCCTCAGGCAAACACCGAGAACAATATCCCTGAGCTCGAGCAGGTATCCGCTGGAGGCAGGTTGCGATAATCCGTGTGGATAAAGCCCATTACGGTGAATTTTTGAAACAGCACTTACTCCACTTTGTTCTTGACAAATGGCGTCTGTGCCCATTGAGATGGTTTATTTCAACGGTGGGCGCCGGTTGCGGGGAGAAGCTTTCTGACAATGGCAAGGCGCGGGCCATTATTGCTGTGATTCTGTAACCATTCCCATGGCTACACTGGACGGGGAGGCTCATTAAGATGAAGCATTAACGGCGCGCGCTCTGGGGAGGATGGTCATAGACCAGGACAGCGTGCGGAGGCATCGGCATGCGAAGGGGCCGTCAGATGACAAGCACGCCGGCCTTTGGGAAGCATGTACTAGGCACCTGCTGTACAGCACATGCTCAGCCCTGGGCCGAGGTGCCAGGGAAAGAATATTCCAGAAACATGGCCTTTACCTTCTGGGAGCATACCAGCTATTTGGGGAAGCCAGGAAGATTTCAGCGGTCCATTGGAGGGCACCCGAGGGGGTGTGCACCCAACGCGTGGCATCTGGGGCTGACCCTAAGTCCAGGAGTGATTCAGGGTGGACGCTAGAGACTTTTTAGCCCTTGAAGAACAGCAGGAAGTTGGTTAGAGAACTGCGTTCTAAATATAGTAGCTGCTAACGGTTATTGGTTTGCTTTTGGTGGGTAGGCAAAATGATCAGGAACGGGATAGTGGTGATTGATATGCAACTTTTAAAAAATATATATTTTATTGATTTTTTACAGAAAGGAAGTGAGAGGGATAGAGAGTTAGAAACATCAATGAGAGAGAATCATTGATCAGCTGCTGCCTCTTGCACATCCCCTACTGGGGGTGTGCCCGCAACCAAGGTACATGCCCTTGACCGGAATCGAACCTGGGACCTGTCAGTCCGCAGGCTGATGCTCTATCCACTGAGCCAAACCGGTTTCGGCTGGATATGCAACTTTGCAGACACACTGCAAACACACACACACACACACACACTGAACTGTGCACTTTAAAAGGGTGGAATTTATGATAGGTGGATATCTCAAGGCTGTTCTTTCTTTGAGTACTCTCCAAACTCTACACAGTAAAATTATAGATGATTTTATTGCCTGTCCAGAGAATTGGGCTAAGTGGAACAGACAAAAGGGGTGGGGCAGACCAGCACCCCTAGAGAGGAAACCTATACCCATTTCACAGGTGAGGAAATGAAGAGTGGGGTGTTCGTGGCTTGCTCCAGAAGCCACAGGGCTGTAACTGAGAAGGCTGGGACTTTATCTCTGGCCATGTGGCCCCAGTGCGCAGATGTGTCCACACCAGCCGCCTGGTGCCTAGAGAAAAGCAGACCCAGCCATCCTACATGAGAAAGAGCTCATATGCTAATTAGACGGGATGGCAGAATGACCTTCCTGAACAACCAGTGGGCGGGGCCGAGAGGGCAGCTGGGGCTGCGGGGGCCGAGCTCCTTGCAACAAAGATGGTGGGTTAATTTGCATATGCAGGTGCTGAGCGTAGGGGATGGGGCGGGTTGCTTGCATCATTGCCATGGCAACGAGGCAGGCACTCCTTACCACCTGGGTTGCTCTGGGCCTCTGGGCAGTGTGGGAAGGCACAAAGGCTGCTCAGGCCAGAGTGAAGGTGGTGCAGACAGCCAGGGGAAGGACGGCCCATTCTTGCACGAGTCTCCATTCCCGCATTGGGCTTCTAGTGTGCTAATAATACATGACAACTAGGATGTGGATGATTTCTCTGTGCAGGGTGCCCTCGCCCTTTCTCTTATCTGATTTAAGCACCTTGAAAGGAGCGGTATGGGTGAGGGTGCAGCTGCAGAGGTGGGTGCCTCGGGGGGACAGGGTCCTAGAGATAGGAGCCCAAGTCTGTTTTCCCGGGCTGCATTCTCTTTTCAGGGATTCGGGGTGTTTCCATCCCCATGTGGGGCTCCGTCTCTCCCTGGATTCTTACACGCATCCTGTTCACGCAGGGCCAGCCGGATATCCACGGCTCAGAATGAGGTGTTCCGCTGTTACATGAGTCCACCTTGGCTCGCTTTCTCCTCCGCAGAAGTACCGTAGATGCTTATTTCTACTGTAGAGCACATGTCTAGATTAAAGCCACTCGCTTCCTTATCTCCCCCTGCCGTGACTAAGAGAGCTTTTGATGTCATTCTCGGCTTACTCGTGTACATAAAGGGTCACATTCCCTTCCTGTCCGGCAGGATGGAAACCTGACTCGGGATCTGTGCGTGCGGCTGCACTGGTTTATGTTCCCGGGGAGGCTGTCTTCCCCCGCAGACAGCGGAATCACAGCACCCTGGGAACCGGCCTGCGGGGGGAACCTCCAGGCGTTCGCCTAACCACTGAGATCAAAATAAAAGCTCCGCTGGCCACCTCCCCCCAGAGCCCAGAGCCAGGCAGTCCCCTCTGTCTGGCCGCATTCAGGGAGTGCAAACAAAATCATATCTTCCAGGGGGAAGAAGCAACTGGTAATGAATGAAATGGAAATCTTTCCCAACGGGCAGACATTCTCTTTCTCAACTTGGGACGGTTTTGTCAGCTTTCAAGGAGTTAAAAGAACACTTTTAAAAATGTGAATGCTTAAAGATTATTACAACCACCCAATCCTCCGTGTCTGCTCTTCAAGTGTTCCTCGGTGTGGCTGCTTCTGGCCCAGGGAGCCATGCAGTGACTTGTGCGGGGCTGGCATCGGGCACCTTCTGCGAGGAGGGGCTCTGCCGACGAGTGAGGACCTGAGCTCAGGCTTCCAAGCTTCAGGCGGGGCCTGAATTGTTCTGTTTCAGAGACTACATTATCCGTGGATCCAGGAGAGAAGAGAAAAGAGTGGGAAGGGAAGGGGGGAAGGAGGAGGAGGAGGAGGAGGAGGAGGAGGAGGAGGAGAAGGAGGAGGAAAAGGAGGAGGAAAAGGAGGAGGAGGAGGGGGTGTGTGGGAAGGCCACTGTGTGTCAGACGAGAGCCCGCTGATGTCTTTACATCCCTGGATCCCCACCCCTCGGGCCTGTGCAGGGGAGCAGTTCATCTCTGTTTCTCCAAGGAGCAGAGGGGTCTGAGAACGATGGAGCCATTCGCCACATGCCTCGCAGCTGGGAAGTGGCACGAGGGGAGGGAGATGGAATGGATGCTTCAAATGCGAGACGGAGCTGCGTGGCTGTAACAGCGGGCCCCCACCTCAGCCCAAGGGGCGGGATTTCTGTGTGGGATGCCCCTGGAAGGTCTCCCCCCTCTCTCCCTAATGGACGGAAACCCAAGGCCATGGTTCATTCTATTTTTTCCCCTTCCCCCCAAGTTTTTACAGCATCATCTCCACCTCTCCTGCCTCTTCCTTTCGGCCCTCTGTCTTCTCATCTCACACTCCCCGCGTTCCAAGTCATTTCGGACTCAGAGAGGAGCAGTGGGCGATCACACGCAGACTGAGATGTGGGCATCCCCGGTGACCCTTCCTTCTTCCCCCTCAGAGTTCAACCCTCCGGACCTGGACCACTTGGCCTGTGGCCCCATAACTCCTGAGTGATCTTTCTGGAACTACTTCAGGGGTCTGTGCTCTGAGTCATTTGTAAGTCTGCAAGCCCCCTGTCTTGGGAGAATTCCTGGGTGCTCATCAGGGTTATCCAGGGAGGAGATGGGGGAAGCAGGGGCGGTGATGACGTCATTGGACGTGGCTTGTGCTGAGCAGTGGCTTGTGGCTCCAACAAGATGTGGCTGTTTCGTTGTCGACCCCTACACTTCTCCACCATCGGGACAACCAACCGGAAGTGACTTCAGAGAGGAAGGATTTGCCAGACCAAGCCCCGCAAGTAGGCGATGTAAGCGGGGTTGCATCCCTGATTAGGTGGAAGAACTAGTATCACCCTGTGCGCTGTTTAATTAAGCTTCACTTAATGGAAAAACTTTTCTTAAAAAAACAGGTTTACTGGCAGCTCATCAGTTATTTAAGGCAGCTCATTTCACAGCAGGTGGTAAGGGGGGAAGGAAGGAAAGAGATATGTCTCATTTGCTTTCACTGGCTTGGTCTGAGGGAAGGCGTGGCTGCGTGGAAGATGCCTAATGGTGCGCTCCTTCTCCATTTAGGCCCCGGCTTCTTGCTGAAGCGCTAATCACGGCGAGGTCTCACCTCCTGATGAATGATTTTGTAAAACTTGATATTCCTCCACGCAGCGAGGAATGTCTGCAAGTATAATGCCACTCGGGCTGAATGGGGAGATAACTAATGCCCTTAATTTCGCAGAGCGGGCTGTGATTTGGTACCGGCAGCACACATCAGGGGAAATCAGCAGACATTAATCCCCTTCTTTGCACAGGCACCATCTCCGTTCTGCCAGGAGCCACCTTCCTGGGGCTGTTTTTGCTGGGGATTCAGACAACGCCTGGCGCGTGCATGTGGGCGTCTGTCTTGTGGCTGGGGTCACGTTGGGGTGATGCCATTTTACTGGATGTCAGAAGTTGGGGGACTGAGGTTGTGTGGCTGGAGTCACGTTGGGGTGATGCCATTTTACCGGATGTCAGAAGTTGGGGGATTGAGGTTGTCTGATTCTGGTTTCATTCATTGGCCAATTTCCCAGGACTGTAAGGAGGAAGGATCATCCGTGCTCTAGTTCAAGGTCGAACGCTGTAGATATGCAATGCACAATTCTGTCCCTTCGATCCCTGACCCCCGCCCCCACCCACCAAGCGTTGCTGGTGGGACGAAGGTGGTTGTTTTCGTTTTGTTTATCCCCACACCAGTCACACACACACCCAACCTAGGTCTCCGTCTGCTGCTTCTAAATGTCCTAAGGGCTTAATGCATCCAGACGGAAAATGAATGCCTCAAGCAGAACCCATTTATGGTCATTGAGGGACACCCAAATTATGGACACTTGGCTATGTCTGCATGGTCGGCTGACTTCCCATCTTTGCATGCGGCAGCATGCATAGGAACACAAGCGCTCTCCATCTGCATTGGCCAAAGGGTAAATGTTATAATTAAAACTATTATTTATTATCTGTGTGTGTGGTCTACCATCAGCCTACATTTTTCTGCCACACCCATGTCCTCATTCTTGAGCAGCCCTGAGTTTTCAGCATCTCATCTTCTTACAAAGAGAAGTTATAGACAAGGCACAGACTTGGAAAGATGGCACAGGAAGCGACGTATCCAACAGATCTTTCTGGTTACAGGTTTCCTGGTTCTGTGCTCACTGAACAGCCTTCTCAGGCACCTGTGGTTCTCTCCAACAGGCGGCAGCCCCAGAGACCACTCCCGATACTTCTCATGCTGTCAGGCAGGGGTGGGGAACATCCAGGCCGAATACGGCCCTCAAAATCAATCATTTGGCCTGACCCTGCCAATTAGGGGTGAGTTAAATAAATGTTTGACCAAACGTAGCAGGCTTATTTTGAAGTTGATAAGTTTGTATGGCCCACGAATGATCTTATAAACATCCAAAAGGCCCTTGGCGGAAAAAAAGGTTTCCCACCCCTGCCCTAGGCAGTCCATCTGGGCATCTCAGAGAGTAACAGTCACAGTGAGGACCAGATTGGGGAGGAGGGGGAAGGGTAGAGGAAAAAGGCATCGGTTTGGGCTGTGGAGAGCATGACTTCAGAGGAGAGGCGAGGCTGCAGTGCCATTCTCATTCATGCCTTTCAAAATTGCCCTCCCCCACCCCACCCTTCTTCCAGACCCAGGTCCTACCCAGGCCATCCCTGAGGATATCTTGACCTCTCAGTTACTGTTTATATTTATCCTTTATTTTTAATGATCTGACTTGCTCTGGAGTTATTGGTGACTCTTTGTGTGTACATTTGTCAAACCAGCTAGCTTTCAAATTTTGAATCTCCATCCCACTCCCACCTCGTGAGTTGTTGGTGGGCTCCATTAGGTTGCTAGATTTTAAAAAATGTAAATGTTTTAAAATTTTTAAATTAGGTTACATTCAATATTATTCAATAATAGTTTCAGATGTATGGCAAAGAGATTAGAAAATCATGAACTTGATAGATGAGGCCTCTCCCTGACCTACCCGCCCCCCCACCCTCCCATGCTTGAAGCACCCACCTGACCCCATACAGAGCTATCACAATATTGTTCACTCCTTTCCCCACACTGTCTTCTCTCTGTGACCATTCTGTAACTTCCAGTTGGTACTGCCTAATCCTGTTGGCTGGAGTTTAGATCTTTAAAATGTCTAGACTTAGAAGAGATGGACGATGAAGATCTTGATCTTGCAGATGCGGAAGGCTCAAGCTCAGGGTTGCCAGGGTATTGCTTGAGTTCAGAAGTAGGAAGAGATCCCAGACCAGGAGACTGTGCTGTGTTTCTGTGTCCTCTAAGGAGGGCAGCCATCCTTGAGATGCACGAGTGGGCATTCTGTCTGAACTTCTTGCCAGGAGGCCAGTGTGTCCTGGTGGCAAAGGCCAGTGAGTCCATGACTTACAGGAATGACTTTCTTGTTCCGTCTTGGTCTGATTCTTGTTTGATCGGGGCAGCTTCGGTCCAGAGGGGCTTCCCTTACTGAGTGATGCTGGAGACTGCTTACCACTTGACAGGTGGTACCACGGCTGGCAGACTTGCCCTCCAATAACATCTTCTTGGAAAGAGGGACTTGGTCGATGGGTGTTAAGATCCCGGAATGCAAGGGCAGAGCCCATCCCCAGCTGTCCATGCATGCCCTAGTTCCGTGGTCGGCAAACTCATTAGTCAACAGAGCCAACTATCAACAGCACAATGATTGAAATCTCTTTTGAGAGCCGAAAACCAACTTGGTGGCATGGGCCGTGAAGTTTCAATCACACTGTACGTGAGCGCCAGCATGTGGTATGTTGTGAAAGAGGCACACTCAAAAGGGGTCAAAGAGCCGCATGTGGTTCCAGAGCCACAGTTTGTCGACCACTGTCCTAGGGAGACATCATGCATGCTCGGGGAAACATCCCGCTGGACTTTGCCACACTGGGGCTCCATGAACCCATTCCAAAGTTTGATATTATTATTTTTAAAAAATATATATTTTATTGATATTTTACAGAGAGGAAGGGAGAGAGATAGAGAGCTAGAAACGTCGATGAGAGAGAAACCCCTACCAGCTGCCTCCCGCACACCCCCTACCGGGGATGTGCCCGCAACCAAGGCACATGCCCTTGACCGGAATCGAACCCGGGACCTTTCAGTCCGCAGACCAAAGCTCTACCACTGAGCCAAACCAGTTTCGGCAACATTATTTTGTTTATGTAATTCTGTAACAAGCTAGGGCCGGCTCCTTTCCACTTGCTGTTGGGAACAGGGCCAGATCCCCTTTGCAGTGCCGGCCTGGCAGGGGCCGGCGGGGTGAGCGGTGGTGGGTAACGGCTGCTCTTCCGGTCAGAGAATTATTCCGGGCCTCACCTCGGTGCCCTTGGAGGAAATATTGATTTGTGGGACCTGCCTCTCCCACCACCTAACTCCTCCTTCCGGGAGCGACTTACCTAATCTTTCCCACAGTGCTTAGCTCATGAGATCTCCCAGAGCTGCGCCCCGTCTGGCCGGTGCCTTTGATCAGAGGATACGTATTGTCTGGCTGCCCTCCCACAGGTCCCTGCGCTGCCCCCCACTTCATTAGCCATCAGCACCTTTGGAGGCTGAGGCTGAGGCAGTGAAGGGTGCAGGGCAAGATGCTGTTCGGGCGTGGGAAAACGTTCAGAGGGAGAGGTCTGAAGAAGGCCATCCATTCGTTCAAGGGCTGCTGGGAAGCTCTGGGCAGGCCGGCGGACCCCTGGGAAAGCAGGGGGCAGTTCCTCTCAGGAAGCATGGAAGGAGCCGGCGGTATTGGAAGTGCAGGATGCGAGGCCCTTGGGTGAAATACCTGCTTTCTAAACATTCCAGGAGCCTGTGAGCTCCTGGAGGCAAGAGTATGCTTCTCATAGCCTTGAAGGGCTGCAGACACCCTAGTATCCGCGAGGATTTTTAAAATGGTTGTTCTGGGGAACAAAATGCAGCCCAGTGCTGTGCATCCCCGGAAAGAAAGAAACAAAAAATGAAAGCCTTCTCAGGAGAACTGCAGAGAAGTTACGTGTGAAAGGCGGGAAGGCAGGAGCTTACGAACGGGCCGTTTGTGTGGCTACAAACCCATTTCCGGCGCTAACTAAACATGTGAGCTAAACTGAAGGCTGTGAGGATGACGCGCCCTTGTGTTCTTATCTGGGTAAGGGAGGCAGTGATACAAGACCCCCGCGGATGCCGAGGGACAGAGGTTATGAAGAATGTCTGTAGATCACCTAGCGTAGCGCCTGTGGCATAGTAGGTCCTCAGGTGCCCGCCCGCGTGGCCTGGGCTGTAACAGGCGCAGGCTGGATGGAGGATGACAGGTTTGCAGAGATGGCCTCCTGGCACGTTCTGGGTTAGGAAAGGCCATTGTTAGGCTTGAAAGGAAACAGGAAACAGAACAACAGGGAATTTTAAAGTAAAGTTTATTCCCTGGTAATGGGCGGAACCCATCACGGAGGTAAAGAGATCAGAATTGGAGGGGGAGGGGACAGGGGACGGGACCCAGCAGGGCTGATGGCCGATCAGCAACAGCAACAGCAACACGTGTCTTGCCTGGGGTCCCTCTTAAAGGACAGAACGGGAGGGGGTTGGGCCCAGGGTGGAACAGGAAGGGGTGGGCCCTAAGGACACTGGCCCGTGCTGATTGGTGGTTCAGTGTCTTGGAGATGTCTCTGTGGCAGGTGCCAGCCATGTGTTAGCTCCACCCACCAGTTTGGGAGAGGGGAAGAAGCTTACACAGGTCATGTGTTAAACTCCGCCCACCAGTTTGGGAGGGGGGGAGGGATAACCTTTCATTGAAAGCCCATGCCATCTCGTGTGACTACACCTGGCAGCTTGGCCCGCCCTCCCCAGCGCTGCTCCCATCTCATCCCATGTCAAGGACAACGGACACCCCAGTGGCCTCTGCATAGGGACCTCTGCCTCCTCCTTATTGATTCTGAGCCCCAATATGTTCTCATAGCCTTCCTTTGGAATCAGCCACGCCCCCTTCTTCCCATCAAATCCCCGCCCCCCAGGAACAACCCCCAGGGCAGTGTCTTCACAGATAACACTACAGAACCCTCTTGCATCCCGGGACCACTAAAAGGAAGCCCATGTACATGAAAGGAGCTCCTTTGCAGCACCTGGCAGATCCAAGTCCCTGTCAGAGAGAAGGAGTGGAATCGCATCTCCTTCCTGTTACAGTAACAGGTCCTTTTACATTTATCTACAACCTGCACCACTAAAGGCTAGAAGGTAGAATCTTAAAATACACCCAGAGAAATGTAAGTTGCCGCTGCTGTCGGCATGACATCATCCCTCTCCTTGCCCGGGGCAGCCCGCAGGATGTTTTTACAGAGAGCTTCCCAACTCATGACCTCATCAGACCCTCACATTAACTTGAGAGGCCGGGCCGGGAGGCTGGGCACTTTTCGCCCTTTTTCACCTAAGTAAAAACAGACTCGGAGAAGGGTAGTGGCCCCACAGCCTCCTGAGCTGGGGCCTCCTCCCTAAACCGGGGATTATGGGCACCGAGGCAGGAATTTCCTAACCCACCTCTGGGCTGAGGCAGCAAGTCTGTGACTCTCAGGAGTGGTTCCTTTTCTCTTTATTATTATCACTAGGAGCCCGATGTTCGAAGATTCCAGCCGTAATGGGCTTTCCTTTCCCTGGCTGCTGCCACTGCCTTTACACTCCAGCCCAGCCCCTTTCTCCTCCTGCCCAGAGGCCTTGAGAGACTGGGGGTGGGGCAGAACTCCTGTGTCCCACCTTGTCACTCAGCCCCTGTGTATGCAAATTAACTTCCATCTTTGTTGGGTTAATTTGCATACCACTCCTGATTGGCTGGTGATATAGCGGAGGTATGGTCAATTTACTTTGTCTGAGGAACCTGCCACCCCTCCCCCCGTCACTTGACCAGAATTGAACTCAGGACCCTTCAGTCCACAGCCGGACTCTCTATCCACTGAGTAAAATTAGCTAGGGCTGGACTTCTCAGAATTCTAAAGGCTCTCAGCAGTGGGGAGTGGAGGAACTTTCTGCCCTTGCTTCAGTAATTATTTCAAAAACAAAATAAAACAAAAAGCATATCAAACCCTTGTCTTATGAAGGCCAGGTTGGCATAATGCCTCCTCTTATTGTTTATTCTTTAAAAAACAGACTTTGTGGAAAGTGGTTCTTGGCAGGATTGCAGATTAGTTTCCCTCTTCCAGTCTCCTCCCTGACTCTGTGTGTGTGTGTGTGTGTGTACATATATAGTATATTAGTGTACTTAAGGCATATAGTACACACTTTGTATTCTTATTGAAGAAGCAAAACTCCTGAGTTACTCTCTTGATCGCCTACTGTATGCAAGCAAGGTCATCCAAGGACTATACAAAGTTCTCTCCTTGTATCATCTCCTTTCATCTTAGCACTCCTTCTTTAAGATCGGTCCTGGTGGTGGTTACCTTTTCACACAGCAGCCAGGACTCAGGAGTTGAGTCATGACCCTCGTGAGCAATAAATCTTGGGCTCTAAACCTCTAAGTCCATCTGACGCCCAAGCCCATGCTCTCAGCCATTTTGTCAGAGCCGCCATTTCTCATGTCACTTTCTCCCATAGACCTCTGACAGCTCGGCCTGCATCCTCTGCTAGAGTCCTTAATGGATGGCCACTGTCCAGCAGAGAAAGTCCCGATTCCTAGTGCAGGGGTTCCAGACTTGGCACATTAGCAGGGCCCTGCACTGCCTGGTTGCATGGGACACCATTGCTGTTATGCAATGTGGGGCTTCCTTGGTGTTGTACACAGAGCAGCCCTGCCAGCTGTGACCCAAATCTTCTACCTCAGGAGAAAACCTTCATCCAGGGTCAGTCACTCTGTGTCAGCACAGACTCAGTCTCCTGCAGAAACGGAAGACCCTTACTCCGCTATTGCCAGCCTCCTCTCTTACAGAAGGAGACACTTAGTCCCAGAGAAAGACTTCGTCTTTTTTTGTGAAGTTACACAACACTTCAGTGGGAGACCCCTTGACAGAAGGCAAGTATCTGGACTTCAGTTGTCACTATCTCCCAGTTGCCTCAAGATTCCTTGGACATTCCTAGATGGAAATGACATTTTAAAAAATATATATTTTATTGATTTCTTACAGAGAGGAAGAGAGAGGGATAGACAGTTAGAAACATCGATGAGAGAGAAACATTGATCAGCTGCCTCCTGCACAACCCCCACTGGGGATGTGCCCGCAACCAAGGTACATGCCCTTGACCAGAATTGAACCCTGGACCTTTCAGTCCGCAGGTCGAAGCTCTATCCACTGAGTCAAACTGATTTCGGCAGGAAATGACATTTTTTTCATCTGAACAAATGGTCAACATAGCTTCAGCACTTCCCCCTTGACCAAAAGAACCGCATAACTTCTTCCTCACAATGATTGCCGCTTTCTAGTTTTTCTATTTGATGATAAAAGATAGCAGTCAAGTTATGTCCTTAACAGACAGCTAACAGGAAGGAGGCATATGGTCCTTCCATGCACAGGATGTTGCAAATGACATAGAAATTCAGGAACAGAACCTTAGTGGGGCGGGGCTTATGGTGACAGCAGCTGAAGGGCATCCTTGATTAAGAGGGTCTTTGGAGAACAGGCCATGCTCCTGGCTGGTCACATGGCCCAGGGGCAAAGGTTATGTTTGTTTCTGTGTGGTTTCTGACTGGCTTGCTCCTAACTTTAATTTCACTGAAATGTTGGCTGTAGGGTGTCCACTCCATTCGCCCAGGCACCTCCTCACCTTCCCTCATTAACTGGCAAATGCTTCCTAGTTTCTTTTACTCAAGGTCTCAAGCAAATCCGGCCCAGCTTATGCTTTTGGGCCAGGTTACACAGGTTGGAACAATCAGTGGCAGGCGTAAGGTTTGGCCGTCAGTGGACTAGGTATTGGAGACTGTGAGCATCATTGGTTCCCTGGGAAAGGCTGGAGCGAGTGAGTACTGGAAAACTGGGGTGACGTCGTACAGATTCGCTTCCCAAGATATGGCCACTGATTCCTCTGTGGTCCTGTATGTGGTCCTGCTGGTATCGATTGCATCATATCATCATCATCATTCATCTGCTTACGTAGGTGTCTCACCATTGCTTGAGTAGAGTCTACACATCAGAGATTCATGGCGGCCGGGTATCCCCAAGATCCAAGCCAGGCCTGCACTGTGGAAATTTATTGCTGAATGAAGAGGCAGGTGAAAGAAGAATGCTTTATGGATATTTACTGCTCTGAGACAAAGGGGAATCTACATCTAGGCTTTGATACCGCACATGATGATTCATTCGGTTGAGCATCTGTTGACCGATGCCATTTTTTGCCCTAATTTTTCCTCAGGTATTTTAGCTCCTGGGAAAGAAAAACTGGAGATACAATCTCTCTCTTTCCACACATGCGTAGAGTGCTTCTTCACAGTCTGCGACGATACTGCTAACTACATTGCTTCCTGTATGTGTCGGTATTATGTTATTCATCTTAACGATTAAAATTCAAAAATATTACAGAGAAAAAAAATACTACTTTCGGGACTGGATAGAAGCACAGATACATTCTTCATTTCAAACACTGTACTTAACCATCTTGTCCTTTGAAGATGATTTAATGACTTGAAGAGATACATAATCACTGAGTGATTCTATACATTTGGGGTCTGCAGACTTAAGTGAGGTTCTATGATCCCGTGTGGCCAGGAGAGCCTGAGAATGACATTCCCATCTTAACGGAGACGGTATCCAGTGCCAGATAGTGTTGGGCCTGGGTGGTCCTTGGGTACCAATCATGCAGTGTCTTCAGACTGAAGAGGAGAAACATGGCCTCCCCCAGTTTGGGAGCCAGGTGAAGCCAGAGCGTGGGCTTTGCAGCCACATGCACTTGAGTTTGAATTGCATCCTTTGCAGGGACTCAGCGTGTATCTGTGCATGATTTACTTAATCACTCTGAGCCTCAGTATCCTCCTAGACAAAATAAGGGTGATATTTACATGAAGTTGAGATGGAAATACAACAACATGGTGCATACCTGAGTAGACTGCCCAGAACTAGAAAAATCAAGCACCTGGTCAAGGATAATCCTTACTATCATTACTCAATTTTATTTTTTTATTTTATTATTTTATTATTTTTAAATATATTTTATTGATTTCTTACAGAGAGGAAGAGAGAGGGATAGAGAGCTAGAAACATCAATGAGAGAGAATCATTGATCAGCTGCCTCTTGCACAACACACCCCTTACTGGGGATGTGCCCGCAACCAAGGTATGTGCCCTTGACCAGAACTGAACCCTGGACCCTTCAGTCTGCAGGCCGACGCTCTATCCACTGAGCCAAACCGGTCTCAGCTCATTACTCAATTTTAAGCGAGAGAACTAGGATTGGATCCAGGTCCGCCCAGTGCCAGGCTGTGAGCACACTTTGCACCTCCCACGCTGACCTCCTATGGTTCCCTACTTCTCAGACTTCCATGGGAGCGGTTTCCAAATCTCCACCCGCCCATAGAGAACGTTTTGGTCATGGGTAAGGGACCCATATTTGCTGCACACTTTAACACCCGGAGCTGGTAGTAGAGTATACAGTGACCCTTTTGCCCTCTCTGCTGTGTATTGGCGCCTGAGCAGAAACCATTAGTACCCTGAGCTTATGCTTTGTTCCCAGTGTACAGAAATCAGAGAATAAGAAGGTGGGATTCAGGCGGTCTTTTCAACACTTCCTCTCCCATTCTCGGCGACTTCCTAAATCACGGGCATAGCATAATTCCTATGATTTGATTTGAAAGGAGGGACCCCCTGCTCAGTGCTGAGTGATGAGCGATGAATGGGGGGGATAAAATATGCTGGCGCTAATTTGCATAATGGGCTCCCATTGGCCACAAAGCTGTGTTTGTTGAAGTGGAGACCAGCCAGGGGGGATGCTGCACTCACAGAGTGGAGCTGGGAGTTCTGGCGCGGGCCCCGGTAATATCCTCAGTGTAATGATAACGTGTCTTAAACTGTAAATTACCTCCCTGGAAATGAAAAGAAAGGGTCAGCCCGTCTGATCCTTCTCCAGCTCCGTGGCGGGGGAGGAAGCTGAGAAAACCCAAGGCCCGCTTGCTTTCTGCTAAGCGCCTCCGCCTTGTCTTTCTCTCTCTCTCTCCCCGGTAACAATTTCCAGCAGGAGTCCAAATATACTTAAACACCCATATATGTCATTTTCTTTTACGGAGACAAAAGCAGGCGCCGCAAGAGAGTTTTATGCTCAAGGCGCAGTCGCTTATGACGGGGCGATCAGCTCTTAAGATAGAAAGGCGAGCCTTCCACTTAGAGCCGGTGGTTTTGCAAATCCATTTTCCCCGTCATGTTATTACTCCCGTGACTTCCACCAACATTTATTTCCCCTCCCAAGCAATGTGCTCCGATCGTAAAATAAAGGCGCTATATGTTTCAGTGCAACCCCACTGCGTGGCTTCCTGGCGTGCTGTTAGAAAGCGCTCTAATGGAAGGACTGTGCCAGAACCGCCCTGGGGGTCTTTAATAAAACCTGTTAGAACGCTGATATATTTTCCTAATTGTTACCAATGCCACGGTCTTCTTAGGAGATGGTGGGGGGGATGGGGACGTCTCCTATTCATTTTCATGTGTGATCCCCCGCAAACTCTACCATTGAATACATTGGCCAGACCTCTAGAGTTTAGAAGCATTTCTAAAAACTTAAACATGGCCGAAGCCAGTTTGGCTCAGTGGATAGAGCGTCGGCCTGTGGACTGAAAGGTCCCAGGTCCGATTCAGGTCAAGGGCACGTACCTTGGTTGCGGGCATATCCCCAGTAGGGGGTGTGCAAGAGGCAGCTGGTCAATGTTTCTCTCTCATTGATGTTTCTAACTCTCTATCCCTCTCTCTTCCTCTCTGTAAAAATAATCAATAAAATATATATTTTTTAAATAAATAAATAAAAACTTAAACATGTCTCCCTGAGCACATAATTTTAAACCTATGTATTTAGAAATTCTGAAAGGAGTAAAAATAAATCGAGAAGATTAACTTTTGTTGAATGGTGCTGTTTAGGGACCAGCAGTATGTTGTGATAGACTGATGTGAGCGATAAAATAATTTATCTGCCTAGTTCTGGTTTGGTTCTAACAGGCCAGTCACAGGATTACTCCTGTCCTCTAACCCCTGCCCCATGGCTGGTGCCACCAAAACTTAAGTTACTTGTGTCATAAGATTATCGAGATGTGTGTCCATGTTGGACTTACTGGTTTCTCTTAAGAGAGCCTTTATTTCAATAAGATTATAAAGGATAAGAATGCAGGTTGTGGAACCAACCATCCAAGGCTCATATCCCAGCTCCTCTACATGCCAGCTCTAGAACCACAGGCAAGATACCTCATCTCACCATGCCTCCGACTACTTCCCTGTACAGCGGAGAGAGCAGTAGTACCACAGTGTAGGGTTATTGTAAAAATCTAATGACTCAGCCCACTGAAAGCACTGAGAAGAGTATTGGGCAGATAATAATTAGCAAGTGTTATTATTTTCATCATAGTCATGTTTAATGGACATCAAGTCCTAATACTGGTTTAATTTTTAAATATATTTTATTGATTTTTTTTTTACAGAGAGGAAGAGAGAGGGATAGAGAGTTAGAAACATCGATGAGAGAGAATCATCGATCAGCTGCCTCCTGCACACCCCCTACTGGGGATGTGCCCACAACCAAGGTACATGGCCTTGATTGGAATCGAACCTGGGCCCCTTCAGTCTGCAGGCCGACAATCTATCCACTGAGCCAAATCAATTTCAGCATAATACTGGTTTACTTTAGTTTGCTTCTAGGTCACTATTTTTATCACAGTGTCCCTAGCATTTTCTTGTGAACTTTAAACACATGGCAAGAGTTCGTATTGATCACTTGTTGAGAATACAGACACCAGAGCCTGATGTCCTGGGTTCTAATTCTAGCCCTGCTACTTCTCAGAACCATAACTTTGCACAAGTTGCTTCATTTATCTGGGCATCCATTTCCTCATCCTTAAGAACATTCTCAGTATCTATTCATAAGTTTGTTATAGAAATTAGACAACAATGTAATGGCCATGAAAAGCTTTTGCTAAGCAAAATCTTCTGAAATTGAAGAAATTAAAAACATCATGTCTTAAAGTTAAACTCCTACCGACCTGAGATTGATCATTCAATAACTTTATATAGCACAAAGTCACATAAGCACTTACAAATAATGGGTCCAATGAATTACTTTTAAAAGCAAGTTGGTATGGCTGGTATTTCCAACAGGAAAAAAAAATAGACAATTTCTCCTTTTCAACAAAGGTCTTATTATTTATTGGTTGTACGAAAGCTTTTAAGTTCATTAGTATCAAGCTAGAATTTTTTTTATAAAGGAAAAGAAAAAAGTTGTCATCTACTTGTAACACTTTTAGTGTCAGAAATAATTGTGCTTTACAGCAAAATGGCAGCCAGAAGAAAGAGGTGCAGAAATATCAACTTTAATTAAGCCCCTTCTTTCCAATACACTTCACAGTTGATATGCAAGAATAATTTATCACCATGTGGATGAACACTTAATACTTGGCATGGTGTAAAATGGGCAGGGATCTTGCTGCACCATATGTTCTTCCCTTTCTGTTTCTTTTTGAGACTCTATGGTGGCAATGTCAAGGTTTGAACTTGAAGTATGTGGTTCAAGTCATACTTCATCCTCCTATGAGTGGCCTGCTTTGAAGAGCTCACTCACTGGAGATGTATCATGGATAAGAAAGGATCCTAGCCACTAAGATGCATTGTAGGTTAAGAGGCATCAAGACCGATACACTATCCTATTGCCTCCCCTTTCACTAGGTTGGGAAAGACCAAGTGGGAAAGAGGGAGCAAGAGAGAGGGGGCCAGAGTTTTCAAGCAAAGGAGGTGAGATGATGTAAGATCACATGACCACCAGTGGCACTGTCAACAATTTACCAAGGAGGGGGAGGTGGCGAAGTGTCTGGAGCCACGTGTCTCTATGACTCAATTGTAACTGGTAATGTGAGAGTGTCCCCTGGAACTGAGTCTCAACCAGGTGTATGGAGCATGCAGAAGAAATACCCCAAAAGCTCTCACCAGAGCTCCAACCATGACTATGAAACTGGAAGCCACCTGGAGAAAATGGCAGCCAATGGCTTCTAGAGAGAATGAGGCAGAGCCACCACAAGCGGAGCTGATGAGGTCTCCTGCAAAGCTAGTGGCAGATTCTGGGCCATACCTCCAGCTTCCAGACATAAGCCAGGGATCTTCTGAGGCTTTGCATTGCCTCAATTTAGGATCTAATCCAGGGGTGGGCAAACTTTTTGACTCGAGGGCCACAATGGGTTCTTACACTGGACCGGAGGGCCAGAACAAAAGCAACCTGACCATGCTGGCACTCTCCTCTTGGGCTGCTGGTGAAGGAGCAGAGGGGAGAGCAAGAGAACCCTCCGCTCTTTCGGCTCCACGGGCCGGATAGAACAGCCAAACGGGCCGGATCTGGCCCGAGGGCCGTAGTTTGCCCACGGCTGGTCTAATCCCTCCTGAGTCCCTCTATGTGCTCTTTCCACACAGTCGGTTTGACTTGTAAGAAATAGCCTTTATTAGGAAATGCCTGTGTCTGAGGGTGAAACTGTTAAAAGGATGACACTGCCTTTTTAATCTCTCTCTTCCACACATCCCAAGGTGTCTGTCTACAATAAATATTAAAGTTGCTGTACCTCAAAAAGAGACTAACATAATAGGTCACAGAGTGGTATTGGGGCAGCAATGGATACCTGAAATTAACTGCCCTTCTGGGCCTCCCCAGATACCAGCTTACCATATTAGACAGGAAGCAGAAAGGCTCAAGTAGATGATGTTAAAGGCCATCGGAAGGAAAGGGGTTCTGCACTATCCAGTTAGAATTCCACCCATTCCCTTTTTCTCTAGACAACGAAAGCCAGAAGGCTGTGGTATGTCCATGTGACTCGATCCTCAACGCCTTAGCCAGAGCACCTCTCCACTCTCTTCAGGGCATCTTCACCTGCAAGTTAAGCACACACCCTTCTTCTTCTGTGTGCTACACACGGTCTAGGAAGAGAGGGAGAGACCCAGTGTGTGCCCAGTTCCCACTCAGTGTCCAGCCCTATGTGTGCGCAGAAATTCTTGTCATGTCTACTTTCAGATGCCAGCGTGGAGGCTCAGAGTGCCCAGGTGGCATGCCTAACGTTACCTAGATTGTAAGATATATAAAGGGTATTACAATCTAGTTGGTCTGATCTCCAAATCTAGCTGTATGCCACTACGCCAAGACTCATACTACCTCCTTCCCGTTCCCCTCATCCCCAACCACTTCATCTAAACTACATAGCAAATAATTCCGTTTCTAGTCATACAATATTCGGTAATCTCACCAATTTCATTTAAACCCGCCAGTGCTGAAGTGTCATCCTCTATGCCCAACAATTTTCTGAGAGCCCATCACATCGGTGGCAGGGCTGGGAGGGGGGTTGTCTGGTTTCAGGAATGAGGAGTCTGATTGGGACTCCAGTGAGAGAGGATGGTTGTCCAGAAGAAAGTGTGGGGTGCTAAGAGAGGGAAACAGCCAATGGAAGTTCCTTAGAGGAGAATTAAGTCTCCAACACCAGAAAGACTCAGTCCAGTTGGAAGCCCAGGGACCTGAGGCAGAGGTTAAGGACCAGAGAGGGTCCTTACTCACTTAATCAGCCTTGCAGTGAGTATGAGTCTCATCCCCATTGCCTGAGCAAGTAAGCTGAACTCCAAGAAGTCAGCTGATCCCAGACCCACAGCCAGTAAGTGGTCAAACGGACACTCAGACCTGGGCAGCTGGATTCCACAGCTCACATGTTTTCTCCTCATGTAGACATGGAGGAGTTGGTATTTGTGTGTGTGTGTGTGTGTGTGTGTGTGTGTGTGTGTGTGTGTATCTCACCCACACGTGAGAAGCTGTGATAGAGGAAGGACTATCTCTTACTCATGTCTACCTCCTCAGTACCGAGTGAAGGGCTCACATAGTCCAGCCTGGGAGAAAGATGAGGGATGGGGTTGAGATGAAGTGGAGGGGAAGACTGCAGTTAATCCAATCTTCCTCTCTGTCTGCAGAAGCCGCCTGGGGAAGCGGGAAGCCCTGACGTGATGTGCTCAGCGAGCAGAGACATTCCACTCCTGGAGAGGTCTGCGTGACACGTCCGGGAGGCTGCCATCGGCCAGGTGCCGCACGGTTGGTGCAAGGGGCGACAGCCGCATTCTTCCGTGCCTACCACGTAACCAAAAATGAAGGAGAACTACTGTTTACAAGCCGCCCTGGTGTGCCTGGGCATGCTGTGCCACAGCCAGGCCTTCAGCCCCGAGCGGAGGGGCCACCTGCGACCCTCGTTCCATGGGCACCACGAGAAGGGCAAGGAGGGCCAGGTGCTGCAGCGCTCCAAGAGGGGCTGGGTCTGGAACCAGTTCTTCGTGATCGAGGAGTACACCGGGCCGGACCCCGTGCTCGTGGGCAGGGTAAGGCTCTTCCGGGGTGGTTTCTCTCCCTCCACCCCAACAGGAGAGTACTGCCCGCCCAAAAAAACCTAGGAGGGGAGACATCCGTGGTGTGACCGCCCACTCAGAACCCTAGAGCCCTCCTTCCAGCCTTTCTTCATTTAATTCATAGAAGTATCCATGTTGAGAACACTTCTGTTTTCCACTTAACATTATACCATAAAGGCTATGTTTTTCTTTGTTTTGTATTTTAAAAAATATATCTTTTTATTGATTTTAGAGAGGAAGAAAGGAGAGAGAGAGACAGCAACATCAATGATGAGATAATCATTGATCGGCTGACTCTTGCATGCTGTACACCCCCTACTGGGGATAGAGCCAGCAACCTGGGCATGTGCCTTCACCAACCGAGAATCAAACCGTGACCTCCATGTTCATAGGTCAAAGTTCAAACACTTAGCAACACCAGCCGGGCAAGGCTGTGTTTTGCATTGGCTGCAGAGTAGTCTACGGAATGGAAATGGTCACTATGCACTTAGCCATTCGCCAGCTGGAGGCATTCTCCTGACCACACCCCAACCCTGACTTGGATACCCTTGCTTGGTATCCTGACCCCCTTTATCCCTTTTAGCATCGCTTTCCTTTCTGTCTTACACATGCCTGTTTCATTGCCCATCTCCCTCCTTGGGAGCCTGTGCCACTTGCCATTGGGACCAGTGTCATCCCTGGGTCCCCAGTCCCAAGGGTGGATGTGTCATAAGATTAGGTGGGATTCTATCCCCTCTGGCTAAGGCA
This sequence comes from Vespertilio murinus, assembly GCA_963924515.1. Classification (NCBI taxonomy): domain Eukaryota; kingdom Metazoa; phylum Chordata; class Mammalia; order Chiroptera; family Vespertilionidae; genus Vespertilio; species Vespertilio murinus. The sequence continues at coordinate 9,909,533 of OZ004716.1, read as the reverse complement.
AAACTAAGATGGCAAAGCTAAGATGGCTTGGCAGTACTCAGATGGCATTCTTCATGTACACCCACATAAAATGTGCAAGGGGAGGAAGAGAGTCCAAAATACGCTTGAAGGACTGAGTGCTCACGATCACTTATGGCAAAACATGCCACTGCCTTTCAGAGGACAGGGACATTAATGGTGCTCACGTACCTAAGAAAGGAAAGCCCGTTATGTGTGGGCGCAGAGCTTGGCAAGGGGTACACTGGGGTGGAGGGCCATGACCTCAAAGGGGTCTTACCTGAGCAATTAGAAAAGCTAAAGCGAGGAGCAGGGCAATGACAAGATTCAACGCAAGTGACTTTGAGTTTACATGGTGACATGTGGGTTGGAGGAAGGGCGCTCTTGTGGAGGCCATGAAAGTCACTTGTGGCCAGAGAGATGAGCGGGAGGGGGCAGGGACAAGAGCAGCTGGGAGGCGCTCATTGCTGAGCCTTGTCGATCCAAAGGGATTCTTAGCTGCTCCAAACATCAGCAGAGCGTTCCCTAGTTATGAAATGGACATATTTGGAGGACGTCCATAAGAATGTCTCCATAATATTGTTTAAATTTGGGAAAGGTGGTGTGTGTGTGTTTAAGAGAGGTACTGAAGAGTTTCACTCATTGATACCCCAAAATGGGAATAGTAAATCCAAGAGAGAAGTCGGCGTGGGAAATGGAAGCAGGGGGGAGGTTGCTGTAGGACCCCCAGCGTGGAGGAGATGGCTCTGTGCCGAATTAGGAGGGGGCTCGGCTATGGCAGGGGCTGTGTGGATTGAATCACGTGGTGAGCTATATACGAAGTGTTCAGAACCTCTGCCATGGGGCTTCACCATGGGGAGTAGCTATGTGTTGGGGGCAAGGCTGCAGAAGAGAGCAGACCTGGACAGGCATTTCGGCATCTCTGGCACAAGCCATGCCCACTGAAAGCAAGCATAGGGGGAACGGGGGGGGGGGGAGAAGTAGTGAGCGATGTTTAAAATCTAGGGACACAAGAATGCGTCAGGTGTCGGTGGGATGGCGGAAAGAATGAAGTGGTTGTGCATCTTTCTTTGGAGATACTGCTGATCTGCAGTTTCCAACGAATCGGGGGAGTAGGCTAGATGACTGGTTCCCTAATCATCGTTTATTGGACGACTTTCAAGAGGGTTAAGATGCTCTGAGAACGCGGAATTTGGCAGACCGAGGGCTTGCGGGTTTCTTGCCGGAAGCACAGCCTGCGTCCCGCTGTGCTGTGCTGAGCGGAACTGCCCGTCCGCAGAGTCAGGAGTTGGCTGTGTCTGCCTCAGCCACGGGACCCCTCCACAGCGCTGGATGGTTTCCCAAAATGCTTTTTGTGTTAAACCTAATAAATACTGTTGTCAGTTGTATGGATCATCTTTGTCGGTGAGAAAGAAAGGAATGTATGTGTGACTTTGAAATCGGAAAGCAAGAAAAAGTTATGAGCAGTGTATTTTAAACCTTTTCAGTGTTTTTTAGTTGGTCACCAAAGGATGTCTAGTTAATTCCCAAGAGTCTTGCCAAATGTGTATGTACCTACAGGGGTCCCCTGAGCTAAAATATTTGGTGTTTCACTGAGGCGTTGCAGAATCAATGAGATATTTTTGGAAAAAAATGAATTGCTACAAAAATTTTTTATAAAGCACTGTGTTCAGTCTTCTTTTGTGACCCTGGACAAACTCTCAAAGCCTTGGTTTCATAAGAGTAATAATTAAAATGACATTGATAAGTGTAAAATATTATAATACTTTATTATCTATAATAAGGAAAGCATAATATGCTAATTAGTCCGGATAGCTGGATGACCTTCCAGACAAAACCGGGGCTGTGAGGGCCAAGGCAGCTGTGAGGCAGCTGTGAGGCAGCCACATGGCTGTGAGGGCCAAGCCCCTTGCAAGAATTGTGTGCATAGGGCCCCTAGTCCTATCTGATAAAGAGGAACTATGCTAATTGACCCTCATACCATCACAAATATGGTGGCACCCACAGCCAATAATGAGGGAATATGCTAATTGACTGCCACCTCAAAGATGGCGGCGCCCATAGCCACAAGATGGTGGTGCCCCATCCCTTCAGCCCTGCTGGGACAGCAGGCATGCAGTGAGGCCGGGCCTGGCCCCATACAGGCCCAGCTGATCCACGCACCTGCCTCCGGCATCCCCCAATCCCTTCAGTCCTCCAGCCACCCAGGGCCAGCCTGAGGCACAGGCAAGCCTCAGATTGTGGCTGTCCAGCCACCCTGGACCACCCAAAGCTCAGGTAACCAGGGCCGGCAGAGGCTTGCGCTGCTGGCAGTGGCAGCAGCAGAGGTGTGATGGGGGTGTTGCCTTTCCCTGATCACTGGATTGCCTCCTGCCTGAGAGGGCTCCCGGACTGTGAGGGGGAAGGCCGAGCTGAGGGACCCCATGCCCAATTTTCATGCACCGGGCCTCTACTTATATAATAATAAATAATAGCTTTTTATTTTTTCTGGCTTTTTTCATGCAGTCCTTATAATGGAGGCTTTTTGGTGTTTATTATCCTGTCAGTTACTCTTACAACCTATGAGAATGATACTTATCTCTTCCCACTGAAGGCAGAGTGAGGGCAGATTTAGATGAAAGCTGCAGAAATTGAGGTTGGACAACAAGAGAGGGTGCGTTTGTTACAGGAAGATCAGCTGTGGAGTTTGGGAGAGAGAAGGCAGGAAGGCACAGGATGGGGAGCTGGGAGACCTTGGTGACTTCCTGGCCCTGCCAGGTGTGGACGTAGGCAGGTACCACAATTTCCCTGGGCTGTGTCAAAGGAGAGGGAAACCTACGGACATTTAAGATTCTTCCTGTGGCCCGAGAAGCTGCATGTGTCTCAGGCTAGCCACCAGCCCCATTGCCCCATTTCCCATCTGCCAGCCCCACTTCCTCATTCCCCACGCCCCACTGAGCAGGTCTTCTGGAAAGGTCTAATCTGTGAATTGGTTGTAGCACCAAAATCCTGGAAGTAGTTTTCATGGCTTTTGGGAGAAAATTGCTAGAAGAAATGATCATGGCATCCACACATAGATGGAGGTCAATCTCTATGCCCCCAGGTGGGAGGGTCACTCGGGTTTATTCTTCAAGGACAACTGAGGGGAAGAGGGACCTGTGATCTGTTGGCACTTCATTGCATAAAAATAAACAGGGCATTTGCATATCTGTGCAGCTATTCTTGCATATGACAGAATGTGTCACAGGAGGCTCATGGGAAACTGGTAACGACAGGTGTGTCTGAGTAGGGAAAATGAAGGCATAGGAGTCGGAACTGAGAGAAAAGTTAGTGATTGCTTTTTATTATTTGTAAGATGCAAATATTTCTTTCAAAATAGCTGCATATGAATGATATGTATGTGTACATATTTTGTATGTTACATACATACAGGGAGGAAGGGGAGAGAGCATGATTCTTAGAATTAAAAAATAAATTCACCTCTCCCAGCTGTGTGACTTTGGCCAAGGCATTTATCTTCTCTAATATGCTATTTTCTCATTTGTAAAATGGGGTGGTGACATCTCCTTTCCTGTGTGTGTGTGTGTGTGTGTGTGTGTGTGTGTGTGTACACATGGCGTGTTGTACATGGGGTGTACATGGCGTGTTGCAGCAAACAGCATGGCAGTGGGTCTCTATCTCCCCGTGCAGCCTTCGTGGAATTACAAATCTCCATTTCTCTTTTTCTAGCTTCATTCCGATATTGACTCTGGTGATGGGAACATTAAATACATTCTCTCAGGTGAAGGGGCCGGCACCATTTTTGTGATTGATGACAAATCAGGGAACATTCACGCGACCAAGACACTGGACCGCGAGGAGAGAGCCCAGTACACGCTGATGGCTCAGGCGGTGGACAGGGACACCAACCGGCCACTGGAGCCGCCGTCCGAGTTCATCGTCAAGGTCCAGGACATTAATGACAACCCTCCCGAGTTCCTGCATGAGACCTACCACGCCAACGTGCCCGAGAGGTCCAATGTGGGTGAGTATGGCAGGGGGGACCCGTTCTGCCTGCCAGAGTGGTCTCTGGGGTTGAGGGGGTGGGGCGGAAGAAGGCACCCTTCTCCCAGATCAGGAAGGAGAATTTAGGCTGTATTTTCTGCGATGGAAATTTTATCTGTGTCATCTTAAACTCTTGCAATGGGCCTGAGGGTTTAACATCTAAACTTAGAAACTGTGAGGGAGCTTGGAGAAGTGGGAAGGATATGGTTGAATCCAGGTCCTCTCCGCTCTGGCGTTCTCAGCTGAGTGACTTGGAATTAGTTATATCTGTTCTCTGAGCCTCAGTTTCCACCTCTGTAAAATGGGAATAACAATTTCTAGTTGTGCAGGATTAGGGGTACTCTGTGTTTAGTCACTGGTCCGTGGTGATGTTTGGCTAGGAAAACTAGTGGTGATATTTGTAACTCATAGGTATTGTGATAATGATGGACATGCTCTATTTCATTTAATTTTTGCAACCATTCGCCTTTGCAATGAAGTGGTTCCTACTTGACATATTTTGCATACGGGAAACCCAAGCTTGAAATAGGTGAACTAATTTACCCAAGGTCACCTGGCCCTTGAAGTGGACCCAGAACACACACTTAAGCATGGCACTATGTCACCATCTAGTAGAATAATCCAGAAGTGGGCATGTCTTTTCAATGCGCACCAAGACACGTTGCGTGATTCCCAGCCAGCCGCCTTCCCCTGGCAATGACTTCCACTTGACATTGTAGAATGCATGCAGCCGTGGTCTTTTGAGAAACATGTCTGTCCCCTGTTAAGAAAGGTTTACCTTTCAGACAGTGGGCAGGGCTGTTCTGGTCAGGGAGTGAGCCTGGTTATATGGATCAGAGGTTGAGAGCTCCAATGAATTGAAGGGTCATCAGGGCCAAGCCACCCTTTTACAGATGAGAAAAACCAAGCACCAGAGATGGGCATCTGCCTGCTTGAGATATTGTGATGCAGAAGTGACCCTGGGACCCTAAGCTCCTTGCACTTTGCATGTGGAGCTTGTGATGTTAAAAGAAGTAGTTCCTTACTCCTCCTCCAGGAAAAGTCACCCCTCTCGTACTCTACGGAAGCCAGGCTGAGCCATTCCTCGCCACCTTCTCTCCCCTTGGCCCTGCCCAGGCTCCTCGTCCCTCAGTAGTCACCTGGGGACTTAATGAGAAACAGTCGGCATCAAATAAACCATTACAGAGGAGACAGTAGTGTCAGCAGCTGAGCCAATGGGACAAAGGCCAGTCACCAAAAAGATTCTCCAGGGGAATTTTCACTGTTTCCACCTTTTAGGGGCTCCTCGATTCTCAGGAATAACACGCAGACTTTCTGGACGCAAATGCAGCGTAACAAAATTAATCGTTTTACTAGCTGTTTCATGATGGCAGAAAATAGACCCTATTCGCCCTGATACAGCTCCTCCTCCCAGAACAGAGTCTGGTTATGTTGTTTGCAGGAAATCAGGCATCACAGAAGCGTCGTTAGAAGACAGTGAGAGTTACTGTTACACCAGGTGGAAATCACGGCCCCGTGAGCCTTAAAGGTTGTCAGAGGCTGTGCAGGTGGCTCCTGGCCTCCCACGGGGACCGGCCTGGCTCCTGAAAATGTCACAGCAGCGACTCGGGTGTCTTGTTTGCTGGATGGGGGTAGACTCCCCACACCAATCATCTCCCAGTTTTCAAAATAGATTGCAAGACTTCATTCCTCTCCTACCCGATAGCTCACAAGTCCAGGGATGCAAGTGGATTCTGAGAAAGGGACAGGGGCAGGTACCTGGGATGTGTCCCAAACAGTGCCTGGTGCAGAGGAATTTGAAAACTGCCTCCCCACCGCCATTCCGAAGCCCAACACCTCATGCCCTCAGATCCTGTGACTGTCAGGGAGCACGATTTTCTAGGAAACACACTCTCCTCTCCCTGCAGCTCCCTGGTTTGCTTTCACTCTGACCCACACATGCTCACCCTGCGTCTCGTCTGATGCCCGCTGGTGCTTTCTGTGGTCTGGCCGCCACACCCCTCAGAGGCGGGGGGACCATGATGCAGCTGTCAGGCCAGCAGGGAATGGCCTTCTGTGTGATATTTATAGCCATGAATTAATTAAACTGTAGTAGGAGCAGCCACTTGCTTACGTGCGGAGAGCAGCGATAAAAGGATGTGTTTATTGCTCTGCCACGGACGGAAGGAGGCCTGCGTCCCGTCCTTTTGAGAAAAGCAAGTCCTTGCTAATTACCCCTTCTTAGACTCTTCGGGGAGGTTTTTATTTGATTATTCAATCGATTGAATAGTTCAACTGCCATGGGTCTTAGAATGTATTTGCAATAATATTCAGGGTAGCATTTTCACTACCAAGCATAGCAGGGCAGACTATGAATATAGAAAGTTCGTTTTTAAGGGATGGGAAGTAAGAGGAAAGGAAGGGAGGGAGAAAGGGTAAGAGAGGAGAGGACAGGGAGGGATGGGAGGAGGAAAGGAAGGAAAAAAGGAAGAAAGGAAGGGAGGAAGGAAGAAAGGAAGGGAAGAAGGAAGGAAGGAAGGAAGGAAGGAAGGAAGGAAGGAAGGAAGGAAGGAAGGAAGGAAGACAAGCTACTTTGCATTTCCACTCCAGGAAATGAAAGCATATTAAATAATCTCCTCCGTTTTTTATTCTAAGACAAAGCTGTGTAAAGTAGAATAGGATTTGAAAAGCCAAGGAACCGCTGCTAATGCCTCCATTTCACCTCTAAGGCACGTCAGTGATCCAGGTGACGGCCTCAGACGCGGATGACCCCACCTACGGGAACAGCGCCAAGCTGGTGTACAGCATCCTGGAGGGCCAGCCCTACTTCTCGGTGGAGGCCCAGACAGGTACCCTGAAATGTCGCTGTGGCCTGTGACACGTGGTGAATAAGGCGCCCAGGCCTGCTCACTCAACCTAGTTGACTCTCTGCTTTCTCAGACATGGAAAGGGCCACCTCCCAGGGTTAGTGCGAGTGTCCGGCGCTGTGCAGGTGCCTGCCACCCAAGGAGCCAGACGGACTGTTGTTTCTGTCTGTACTCCACCGTGTCCTAACAATCAATAGAATCTTAAAACGCCACTTGTGTCTCAAAACTGTATCTTAGAAGTCAACTCAAATTGAAGCACTTTATCTTAAAATATTTGAGTTTGGTCTTAAAATTCAACAGTGGATCCAAGTGGAGAGGCCACGCAACTTGAAGGCTGCTATAAAGGCCAGCGGCTCCCAGAGGCCATGGTGCAGGGTGCACGCAGGGCTGTTAGTGCGCAAGGGCGTTTGGGAGGCTGCACATTGGGGTCTCCATCGCAGTGTGGGCCTGAGCCTCAATCAGCAAGACGCTCCCGCGCATTTCTTACAGAAAACAAAGATCACACCCCGAGAGTGAATGCTTGTAGCAACCCAAACCGAAGAGTTTCACTTCACTTATGCCAAGTGTGACTTGAGGATCCTCTCCTTAGAATACACACCAAAACCCCGTGACACTGCTCAGCCACAATATTACACCCTACGGCCCCTTCCTTCTCTCCACAATAGGCCCCGCATATGTGGAAGGTGTTTACGAATAATGCACACTTATTGCCAAATATTTATCAAATACATCTATGTGTATATGTGTGCACATAGTCCACCCATCGGGTGCTTGGCTCATTTCCTTGACATTATTTCCACCTAAATTGCCATCATTTATTTATAGCCACTGCACTTCAGATCACAACATACGGCGCTACTTGCTTTGGGGTCATCAAAAGCACTTGCATGTAGCCTTTCCAGCTTACTCAAGGATGAATGTGGGATTTCATCTCGACTTTTGAGATGCCCAGCACGGGTGGTGGACTCGCAACCTTCTTGGGTTCAGGAGGGTCTCCTAGCTTGAACCTAACACATTATTTACAGATCAGGAGAATGAGGCCCCATGAGATCAAGGGTGTTTCCAGAAACATGCAAACGTGGGGGTAAGAGAGCAGCGGGACCTAAGCGGGACCACAGTGCTCTTCATGTTTCCATTGGAAATGTTGCCATGCACAGAGGGGGAAAACTCACACATGTGCCCAAGAGATTTACCTGAGCCTGATTTTTATATAAAATGTGTGCTAGATCTAGGGATCTTTTGAATTACATCATTAATTCGTCACTATTGTCAGTGACAGGTAATCATAGAGTAAATGTTTGTATAAGCATTGTGTATCTTTTTAACCCATATGGTTCACTCGTTTCAATTTTAGTATTAACATTTTAAGGTATTGCATGAAATATATGCTTTCTTCCTTTAACCTGATATGGACCAGGCATAGAAATGGTTCCAAGAATTGCATGCAGGGATAGACTTTCCAAAGATTCTATTGGTAGTCCAGAAATTGGTTTCAGTCATGGATCCCCTCAAATATTTCAGTTATTATATATGTGAGAATATGAGGCTGTTAATTGCATTTGAAATGCAGTATGTAAAACATAAAATTTCAATGCTGCATTAGTGATGATGGCAGTTGACTGGAAATACATCTCTGGTGCTCCAGGCATGGCTGCTTTGGGTTATAGTTATGTTGAGGTAACTTTTCTGAGATGGTCTGTCTCACTCACCTTTGCATGCCTGGGACCTAGTCATTTTTGGTTATACTGTTGTTATAAGTCAGGGGTGGGGAATGTCTGGCCCATGGGCCCTATAAGGCCCCTGAAATCATTTGGTCTGGCCCTGTCAAGGCATTAAGTAAGAGTTAATTGTTTGACCAAATATAATAGGCTAATTTTAAAAATATATAGTTTATTGATTTTTTTTACAGAGAGGAAGGGAGAGACATAGTTAGAAACATTGATGAGAGTCATTGACCAGCTGCCTCTTGCACGCCTCCTACTGGGGACGTGCATGCAACCAAGGTACATGCCCTTAACTGGAATCGAACCTGGGACCCTTCAGTCCGCAGGCTGATGCTCTATCCACTGAGCCAAGCGGTTTCGGCATAATAGGCTAATTTTTAAAAATATATTTTATTGATTTTCCACAGAGAGGAAGGGAGAGGGATAGAGAGCTAGAAACGTCGATGAGAGAGAAACATTGACCAGCTGCCTCCTGCACACCCCCTACTGGGGATGTGCCCAAACCAATGTACATGCCCTTGGCCAGAATCGAAACCGGGACCTTTCAGTCCGCAGACCAATGCTCTACCACTGAGCCAAACAGGTTTTGGCATAATAGGCTAATTTTTAAGTTGATCATTCTGTAAAGCCTGAGAATGGTGTTATAAATATCCAATTGGCCCTGGGCAGAAGAAAGGTTCCCCACCCCTCTTGTAAGTGAATGCCTGCGATGTTTCCTGCTCCTCTGTCCAGGTATCATCAGAACAGCCCTTCCCAACATGGATAGGGAAGCCAAGGAGGAGTACCACGTGGTGATCCAGGCCAAGGACATGGGCGGACACATGGGTGGACTCTCAGGGACAACCAAAGTGACGATCACACTGACCGACGTCAACGACAACCCACCAAAGTTTCCGCAGAGTAAGTAGGTGGGCGTGGCTTTCGCCCTTCAATGGTGCTGCAGCGGGCCATCCTCCCTGACCCAGTCCTGCTTTACTCCGCTTGGAAGAAAAAGGTCTAGAGAAGTGGAGGTGTTTTACATCATCCTTGCCAAAAACTAAAGCAAGACAGCAGCAGCCACGACAACAACAAAAACAATGGAATAGGTCTAGTAGGAGAAACAGGAGATGCAAAAAGTCCCAGGATCCTGGACACAGGAAATGGATTGTGCTAGGTACCTTAGCAGACGCTAGTGATGCCATCTAGTGATGAATGAGCCTTTCTCTGACTCAGGGTCCTCCTTTCCAACCTGGGAACAGCAGGGCCTGAATTAGTTACCCACTGCTCTGTAACAGACTGCCCGGAATCTTTGTGGTTTAAAACAATAATAGTTGTTTTGTGTGTTTCTTTGTTTTTGTTTCTGTTTTGTTGTCATTAGTCTGCAATTTGGGCAAAATGTGGAGGAAGAGACTGCTTGTTTCTATAGTGCCAACTGGGGATAGTTCACTGGGATTAGAGGGTGTACTTCCAATGGGGCTCACTCATATGCTGGTGAGGTGGTGCTGGCTGTTAGTTCTTCTCCATGGGCGCCTCTCCATGGATAGGGTCTGAAAGGGGGGTTCCCAGGGACTTCAAGCAGAACTGAACTGCCTGTGTGGCTACCTTCAGACAGGCTTAAGACTGTAGTCTTAAGACTGTCCACATGGAAATGGAGTTCTTGTAGAGGCTGCTTTTCAACAGGAGGGCAAAGTCAGATTAAAGGAAAAGCGTGGGGGACAGAAGATGTGGTTTTGGCCATTTTGGGAAAATACAGATTCCACGGGACCTAAATCATAGGACGTCGTAGCACTAAATGCGCTGGTGTAAAATCTTACAGTGACATCTGTCATAAGTCGTCAACCAATGTTACCCTTGATTATGATCTGAGGGACTATGGTCCGCCCTTCTACAAAATGTATAGGATTTCTGAGGGACTGATTTTTGAAAGGTTGTTATTAATATCCATAACTACAACTACCATACTTCGTGAATAGTCATTACTGTTGCAATCTCTCTAAGAGCCTACATTTTACATGTAAAACTGGGTTCTGGAAAGGCTCAGTAAATTGCCCAAAGGAAGTGGCAAAGCAGCCTTTGGACACAGGTCTGTTTCCATATGTCTAGGTATAGACAGGTTCGGCACAATCATAATGACGCTGTTGCTGCTAGTACACTTTCACTATAAGTGTCTTCTTCATCCGGTTAGGAGAGTAGATGGGAGGGCCTATGAGTTGATCACCAGAGAGGTGATATTCCAAATGAGAGAAGAAGGAAGAGAACCAAATATGGCCCCGGGAAGGCACCATGGTCACTCAAAGGACCCTAAAAACAACAGTCTAGGTCAGAGAGATACTAGATCAGCCGTGGGCAAACTATGGCCCGTGTGCCAGATCCGGTCCATTGGGCTGTTCTATCTGGCCCGCAGAGCCGAAAGTGCAGAGGATTCTCTTGCTCTCCCCTCCGCTCCTTCACCAGCAGCCCAAGATGAGAGTGCCAGCATGGTCAGGTTGCTTTTGTTCCAGCCCTCCGGTCCAGTTTAAGAACACATTGTGGCCCTCGAGTCAAAAAGTTTGCCCACCTACAGCCAATAAACGAAAGGGAAAATAAGAGGAGATGTCTTCTTCTTCTAGGCGTGTACCAGATGTCTGTGTCAGAGGCAGCGGTCCCCGGGGAGGAAGTCGGGAGAGTGAAGGCCAAAGACCCCGACATTGGTGAAAATGGCTTGGTCGCATACACTATTGTTGATGGAGACGGTATGGAACTGTTTGAAATCACTACGGACTATGACACCCAGGAGGGCGTGGTGAAGCTGAAAAAGGTGAGTTAGGATGAGGAAGCAAACGTATCAGTGGTATGGCCTGCTCTGCCTAGGTAAAGGGGCAAAACATTGGGAGTTGAAGGTTTAAAAAAAATGCAAACATGGGCATCAGGGGCTGACCTGCTTTTACAGCTGAGCTCTGGGGAAATAGCAGGACTGTATTCCAGAGAGGTGGGGAGAGGGAGAGGCAGGAAGGGAGATTGGGGCACCTGCCTGAGGTTGCTAGTTCACTCTGGGCACAGTTTTGCCCTGGAAGGAAAGACAGCTAGACACATCTACATTTGGGAGAAGCAGCACTGAGCATGTGTGAAGTTCCCTGTGGCGTGGCCCAGCCAAGTCTGTTCATATGGGCTGCTCAGGACTTGCCCTATCTCAAACACCCAAGTTCCATTGCACTGCTGTCATTTTGCTCTCAAAACTGAACCCAAAATCCCAGTCATTGTGGCTCTGTGGTTGAGCATCTACCCATGAACCAGGAAGTAGTCACAGTTGGATTCCTGGTTAGGGCACATGGCTGGGTTGCAGGCTCAATACACAGTAGGAGGCATGCAGGAGGCAGCTGACCGATGGAGTTTCTTTTTCATTGATATTTCTATCTCTTTATCCCTCTCTCTTCCTCTCTTTCTAGAAATCAATGAGAAACCTATTTTCTTTAAAAAATTTGAACCTAAGAAACAACAATAATGGTCCTTCCCTGATGCTAAACTGTCCCTAACATGTGTCCTTGGGATTAATTCAAGACAATGGGGGAGTTTATTGTCCTTTTCCTTGATTTGTTTTTAAGATCGAACATTTTCTCAATACTCAGTATTGGCCAGAGAAAGCTGGAGCCTCTTCCAAACACTCCCTTGTTTGCACTTCACAAAAACCATTAAAAAGGTAGATAATCTGATTCCTGTGGAGAAGGAAACCTCCATTTAATTATGAAGAGACTGAGGCTCAGACAGACTATACAACTTGATGCTGTCCTAGCCACACAGCTAGGAATTCACAGGCATGGGATTTTAAAAAAAGTATTCTTTTTAAAAAATATATATGTTATTGATTTTTTTACAGAGGGAAAGAGAGAGGGATAGAGAACTAGAAATGCCGATGAGAGAGAAACATCGACCAGCTTCCTCCTGCACACCCCCTACTGAGGATGTGCCCGCAACCAAGGTACATGCCCTTGACTGGAATCGAACCTGGGACCTTCCAGTCTTTAGGTTGACACTCTATCCACTGAGCCAAACTGGTTTCAGCCAAACCTAGAGTATTCTTGAATAGCTGGACCACAAGGGCTTATAAAGGAGAGCCAGCTAGGACTCACTTAAGTGAAGAGACGGTTACCGTCTGTTCTCACATGGTCTCCCTCCTGACTTACCACTGGAGAAATCAACCCCTCTCCATCATCAAAGTGTGGGGAGCATTTAATCTGAATTGGATGACGGGGTTACCTTGGTTTTAATCAAGCATTCATTTTCAACCTGGTTTTCTAGCATGAATATTAAGCTTCTCGGTGATGGAAGAGATAGGACTGTAACCCCGCTAAAAATATAATTTGAAGAATCAACAAAGAGGACAGTAGCTAATGAGAAATGGAGGGTGGACTGTAAAAAAGTGGGGCGGGCAGGAGAGATGTCCTCCAGGGGGCTGGCTTGTCATAACATTCGAAGGCACTGTTGGGTTTGGGAGAAATATGATGGGTCACAAAACAAAGGCGGGCTCTGTTGCAAACACATATGGAATCAGGTGAGCATTGGCTACTTGGAAACATGGACATTAGTGACAGTGACTACAGTGTCCTCAGGGCCTGGGGTAATCACTCCCCCGGGCTTCTCCTCCGGAAGAATCTCCGTGTGAATTGTGTGTAGCACGGCGCTGTCAACTTAGCGCGTTAATTAATACTACTATCCCTCTCACTTGACACTGACATATGAGCATTGACATCAGCGATTTCTGCCTGGCGTACTCTGCTGTTCAAAGTAATTGGGTAGTTGGTTATGCTAAGGTTGTCACCTGTTTTCAGTGTGTTGAGGGCATAAACACACACTGTGTCTCCAAAATCCCGAAGCATTAAAATCACCCCGTGGAAACTCGCACATGGCAAATGAGCTCTCCGCATAAGATTAATTTGCACATTTCCCCCCGGTGCAGCGTGTTTATTCCAAGCAAGAGGATAATAGTCTGTAAAGCACTGCTGTGTGGGTTTAAAACAGAGTGAGATGTCTTTTCCTTCCTTAAACTTATAGCACAGAGTTCCAAATGTCCACTAGGAAACAAACAAACAAATGAGAGGGGAATTTAACAGAGTAAAATGATAGGTCCTTGTGGAAGTCATAATATATGATTTAATAATATGAAAGGGTATGGAGAGATAATGGGGATATTTTTGTCTTTTAAAAATATTCTTTAATATATATGTATTTTTTGCTCATTTCTTAATTTATTTATCCCCCCCCCCCCAAGAGGTATTGAGTTATTTGTCATGCAGGTTCTGTGAGGGAGGCTAGACAATTGAGAGTGAAGAGACAGAGTCCTGGCCACAGAGAGGTCACAGTTTAACAGGACAGAGAATTACAGTGACAGTTATAACAGAGCAAATTTTCTCAGCCTCTGCTCCAACACCGTTTCGGGACAGATCATTTTTCTTGCAGGGGCTGTTCTGTGCATTGTAAGATATTTGGTATCATCCCTGGCCTCTCCTCACTGGACGCCAGTAAGCACACCCCACCAGTTAGGATAATAAGAAATAGTTGTAGGCAGTGCTTGACGAACCCTGAGGGAAGTTAGCACAAAATCACTCCCCAGTTGAGAACCAACTGTAACAGCGTGTGGTCAGATGTATAAATAGGGACATAACGACTTCTCACAGGGGCCAATCTTGAGTGGGGTCTCCATGGAGGAGTAGGAATTTACCAGATAGATAAGGAGAGAGGCAGGGTAGAAAAAGGAGCTCCTGAGGAACTCCTTGGAATCTGGTATTGATGGAAACAGGTCAGGTTTAGGAAACTTGAATAAGTTCAGTCTCCAGGGTTTAGAGATGGACTATTGCAGAGGGGCCATTGCAAAACAGCCATTGGAACTGAAGTAGGGAGAAATTATAAAGAACTGGAGAAGGAAGAGGAAGGAAAGATGAAGAATTGAAGAGAGATCTAGGAGGCAGAACCATTCATTTATTGAAGAGCTTAGGAAGCAACAGTCTCCCCTCCTGGTTACAGTGTGCAGAGGAGAGAACTGCCCTCAGGCTGTTCACACAGCCTCTGTGTGGATGCAAATTGAAGGTGAAACTTATCATTGGCTCGGTCCACTTCCGGGGCAAAATCCAATCTGTTCATGGCAATACCTTTGACCCAGTGGGGCTTCTATTTATCAAAGAGATACCCTGGCGCTGTTTCTTCATTTACTTTCCACCAAATAAATTCCTGGTAAAACACTGTGCGAGCAGCATTGGAAACACATTAAATATTCCCCACTTTAATGAAGCCATTTTGATGTCTAAGTATTCTTTTAGCTTCCTTGCCCACATGCATATCGATGTGGATATATAACATTTCACACATCTGCAATCATAGTGTCATCATCATAAACATTTTACATGTTGTTATATGCCATGCATAATCGTTTCTAATGACTGCGTGACATCCCGTCCTACGGATGGGCCATTATTTCCTTGATACAATCTCATCGTGGGACTTGGTGTTTTGTGGGTGATTAGACATAACCCTCTTTTCTATCTAACAAACATCGCGCCCTTTTGAATATTGTTATATTCTCTTGAATTCATCCCCCAGGGAGAGTGTTCAGAGGTGGGATAGTAATTGAGGGGGTAGTAAGGTTTTTATGGCTTGTATATAGTGTTGCCTCATTTAGCTTTATCTCAACTACTCATAACATGGATATAAATGTGCACGTGGGAAGCGATGGTAAATAGATCTCCTTTGAAGGAGGCAGGGGACATGGTTTAGGTAAATGTTGAAATGGTACCCATCTGTCCTGCTCCCCACTTAGTCAGAATGATGGGTGCATACAATCACTTGGCACAGTCATTCCTGGGCATTGGGGAGGCAAAGATCCACAAGATCCACTAGAGCCCTTTGGGATGCTCCCCACCTTCCAGGGGTGCAAGGTGAGGGGCTGCAGAGGTCAACTAATGGACCACCTTGATCTGTCTGGGGGCACCGAGGAGGCAAGGCCACGAGGTGTGGACAGACGATCCGAAAACTTAGTCAGACCTCACCAATGTTGGAAAGGGCATTCCAGACCAATGTGTGCAGAGATTTAGGTCATTTTGCTTGGATTCCGAGAAGCATTGATCCAACTGCAGCATGATGGCACCAGCCTTAATGCCCACAGTGCTTGCCACTGGGACCACACTCTGGGCAGGTGCCTAGACCTAAATCAGAAGGTTTGGCTCTAGGATAGCCATGGGCAAACTACGGCCCTCAGGCCGGATCGGGCCCGTTCGGCTGTTCTATCCGGCCCTCGGAGCCGAAAGAGCGGATGGCTCTCTTGCTCTCCCCTCCACTACTTCACCAGCAGCCCAAGATGAGAGTGCCAGCATGGTCAGGTTGCTTTTGTTCCGGCCCTCGGGTCCAGTGTAAGAACCCATGGTGGCCCTCGAGTCAAAAAGTTTGCCCACCCCTGCTCTAGGAGGTACCTCATTACCTGAGATGAGAAACATTCTACCTACCAGGTCTCACAACGATCACCTTCCAATATTTTTTTGAAAATCAAATAACTCAGAGATTTTGGAGAAACCTCAGCAATCTTGTACCTTCAGCTGAGAAATAGCATCCTTTCCTGTGGCTCAGTAACCTAGCAGAGGGTAAAGCTCCAGAACGGCCGAGCAGCTGGGGACAGGTCCTGCTCCAGGAAGAGGGAGCGTCCCCGACTGGGGAACAGGAGGATGGGAAGGTGATGGACAGAGTCCAGGGTGTGGGCTGTGCTTAACCTTCCTGGAGCCGGGCCATTTTCCTCGGGAGGCTGTGGAATGACAACCCTGTGGTGGCCTGCCCATTCAAAGGAAGAAGAGGCAGCAGCGTGGCAGACAGCTGTTTGCCTTAAATGACCCACGTCTCTGCGAACATTTGGTAGCGGAGCGTCATCCGCACTGCTAATTAGAAAGCCCTGTTTCCTGCAGCTTTACTTTTCATCCTCTGCCCATCGGTTCACTGTACGGCCTCTCTTTCGGAGTGAGGGTGTTTCCCATCCTTTTCCTAGTAACTGCAGCCGTTCCAATGCTACTTCCCAGTTATTTTTCACATCCTTGTAACATCTGTGTTGTTTGTAATTGTTTTCCTTCGAGTGGGTAGTATTACCTATATGGGTTCCTGTAACAAGGAGGCGTTATTCTTACTTGCTTATGACTTGCCGAAAACAGGAGGTATTCTAGAACTGAGCACAATCAAAACACACTGTCATTCCCGTCTGACTAGCGAGTGACGGCACAGTCTCTGAAAAGGGAGATTAAGAAGCATGATGGGGCCGAAACCGGTTTGGCTCAGTGGGTAGAGCGTCGGTCTGCGGACTGAAAGGTCCCGGGTTCAATTCCCTTCAAGGGCATGTACCTTGGCTGCGGGCACATCCCCGGTGGGGGGTGTGTAAGAGGCAGCTGGTCGGTGTTTCTCTCTCATCGACGTTTCTAGGTCTTTATCTCTCTCCCTTCCTCTCTGTAAAATATCAATAAAATATATATTTTTAAAAAAGAACCATGATGGGTATGTTAAAAATCAGCATCACACTGGGGTATTCCTTTTTAAAAAATATATGTATATATTTTTTATTGATTACAGAGAGAAGAGGGAGAGAGAGATAGAAACATCAGTGATGAGAAAGAATTATTGATCTGCTGCCTCCTGCATGCCCCCTACTGGGGATCAAACCCAAAACCCGGGCATGTGCCCTGACTGGGAATCGACCCATGACTTCCTGGTTCATAGGTTCGTGCACAACCACTGAGCCACACCAGCCGGGCCAGTAGGTATTTTCATTGCTAGGATTCTCAGTACCTTACAGAACGGTCTATGCCATTTATTTCTGTAGTGTTTCCATTCTTTCTCATCAAGGGTGACTTTCAGGGGGCTCTGAGCAGCCTTAGTGTGGCTGTATAGAACGCGGTACATTTGAGGTCGCGGGCCCCTTCTGTGTCTGTTGTGCTCCTAGAAGCGCCCGTTAAGCGTATTCCGAGGTTCAGCCATTGATTTGTCTGATTTTCTGACCAAATGGCTCAGGTAATTGGATATTGAATAGACACTGATTTCCTCACTGCACTCTCTGCCCTGTAACGCAAGCAGGCGTCTCTCTTTCCTTATTCTTTCAAGGAATCAGTTGCCAAACTTCTCTTCCTTCTCGTCAGCCCGTAGATTTTGAAACCAAGAGAGCATACAGCCTGAAGGTCGAGGCAGCCAACGTGCACATCGACCCCAAATTCATCAGCAACGGGCCTTTCAAGGACACAGTGACGATCAAGATCGCCGTGGAGGATGCTGACGAGCCCCCCATGTTCTTGGCCCCAAGTTACATCCACGAAGTCCAAGAAAACGCAGCCGCTGGCACCGTGGTTGGGAGAGTCCATGCCAAAGACCCTGATGCTGCCAACAGCCCGATAAGGTACAGACAGATGTCGCATAAAAGCTTGGATGGGGGATTTTAGAGGCAAGAGGCTTGAGCAAAGCCCTGCGGAGACCCCAAACCACAGCCTTCAGTTACAGAAGGGTCCCAGATGCTCGGGTCCAATGCCATGTGACCGAGACGAAGGGTTGGAAGATGGGCATCTGCTTTGCCCCGGCTACTTGCTTTGTGCATGGGTTTGTGTGAGCGCCATAATTTCTCCCTGGAGCAAACTCTGGAGCGACATAAGCCTCAGCTGGGCCTGTGAGCCCCAGGGAACTGAGGGGCGAGTATAAATGCTAATTATAAAATAAGTAGAGTAATTATAACTTATTGAACACCTTCCTATGCTCCAGCCAGCCCACTGGGTATGCTGACATGTGATCTGATGTACCCCTCCCCTGCCTGTCATAGGGATTTTTATCCTTAAAGGGAGCGGGGAAGGGTTCTGTGCGGCAGAGTGACTTGCCTGGGAGGCATAGCCAGTGAAAAGGAGGCCAGGTGAACGTGTTCTGTCTGTCTAGCTCAGCCGTGGGCAAACTACGGCCCGAGGGCCGGATCCGGCCCGTTCGGCTGTTCTATCCGGCCCGCGCAGCCGAAAGAGCGGAGGGTTCTCTTGCTCTCCCCTCCGCTCCTTCACCAGCAGCCCAAGAGGAGAGTGCCAGCATGGTCAGGTTGCTTTTGTTCCAGCCCTCCGATCCAGTTTAGGAACCCATTGTGGCCCTCGAGTCAAAAAAGTTTGCCCACCCCTGCCCTAGCTGCTGCTGAGAGGTAACGGAGCGCCAGACAGGTGTAGGGTGCTTGAATGCTGTGCACATTGTTGTTGTTTTCTTGTGACTGGGAAAAGCAAGATAGAGAATTGTGGTGTAGGATCCCACCTCCCACACGAGTTAATGAGGGATGAGGCTGATGAAAAAGCGGTTGAGAAGGAGGCTGAGTCACAGATTGAAGGTGTTTATAGGACAGAAACTCGTAGTTGCCTACAAACTGTCCTGGCCTGGATTCTAGCAAGCATTACGCTCTCCACGGCCGTCCCCTGATTCCCTGAGTGCCTGGATTCCTCCTCGCCCTCCTCACGGTGTGCCCACCTCCAGTCTCCCCCAACCTTCCCCTCATCAATCCCAGAGCCAGAGCGATCAGTTTACAACATAGCCAACATCACCTCATACTCAGTCCAACAACAACAATACGATCGATGATCACATTGTCCCCAATGCCCCGTCGTCCCCCCCAAAATAATCTCAACTTTTACTTGGCCCAAGGTTCTGCTGAGCCCCTGCACCCAGCTCCTGCTGGGTCTGCTCATCTCTGCTCTCCCAGTCTGTCTCACTTTCTCTTCCCACCCGGCACTTGGCTGCGGTGAGATCTGCCTACTTCCTGTTCTCTGAGGCAGAACTGCCGTCTCCTAGTTCTGGACTTTCCACGTTCCTCCTCCTGGTTCTTTCTTCCCCTTTCTTTGCAACTTGCTTACTGGGTGCTGACTTCCCCCTCTGCACTTAGATGTCACCTGCCACCTCACAGTGCTTGCCAGGGTGCATCACAGCGACGCCTCTGTATGGCATGTAGTCCATGGCATCCTTCCACAGGGCCAGGACCTGTCTGTCGAGGTCAGGGTTGCTATGGTCCACCTGCAGGGCAATATCAGCTGCCATTTGCATTTTTAAAAATATATTTTATTTATTTTTTATGGAGAGGAAGAGAGATGGATAGAGAGTTAGGATCATCGATGAGAAGAAGTATCGACCAGCTGCCTCTTGCACACCCCCTACTGGGGATGTGCCCGCAACCAATGTACATATCCTTGACAGGAATCGAACCTTGGACCTTTCAGTCCACAGGCTGACACTCTATCCACTGAGCCAAACTGGTTTTGGCTGCCATTTGCATTTTGAGGGACTTCTGTACTATTTTCATAATGACTGTATCCTGAAGAGATAGCTGTACCCCCGTGGTCATTGCAGTGTTCACAATAGGCAAGACATGGGCACCACCTACGTGTTCACCGACCAATGAATGGATAAACAAAATGTGGCACATCTATATGATAATGTGGATAAGCTTGCAGAAAAGTATGCTAAGTGCAATAAGCCAGACACAAAAAGACAAATATAACATCATGCGTAGTATCTGGTGGGGGAAAAAATCAAACAGGACAGTGGTGGCCAGGGGCTGGGGGTCTGAAGTTCTTAGTCATGCGGTACAAATTCTAGTTGTAAGATGAAGAACTTCTAGAGATCTATTCTAGATCATGTATTTTATACTTGAAATTTACTAAAAGAGTAGATCTTAAATGTTCTTAACACACACACACACACACACACAGGATGGTAACTCTGTGAGGTGATGGATATGTTAATTAGCCTAGTCATGGTAATCATTACATAAGGTATACTGTTATCAAAACTCCATACTGTACACATTAAATATACGCAAGTAATTTATTTGTCAATTCTATTTCAGCAAGGCTAGAAAGAAAAGGTAAATGGGTCTGAGCATGACAAGATATTGTCATGGACAGTGACATCTTTCTATTTACACCAAAGGAAATGCCAAGAGAGCAGAAGGGAGTTCCAAACATAAACGCTGTCCATTGCCTTTTTTTTTTTTCAATCCTCACCCGAGGATGTGTTCTTCTAGATTTCAGAGAGAGAGGAAGAGAAAGGGGAAGAGAGAAACTCTGATGGGAGAGATCAACATCGACTGGTTGCCTTCTAACCACAGATCAAACCTACAACCTTTTGGCGCATGGGACAATGCTCCAACCAACTGAGCCACCCAGCCAGGGCTCCGCTGCCTTTCAATCCTTGAACCTTGTTCCTTCTGAGAAAGGAAGGGAATTTCCCTGTGTTGAGCATCTTCCTGATTCCAACCTGTTGCCCTAAGTTAAAGTTCATAGGCACCTTTTGAGGCATTCGCAGCTTTAGTATCCAAATGAGGGAAATACTGACACTCAGAAGGATGATGCGAATTCCTCAGAGTCTGTGTCTTAGTCCACATCTACCCCGAGTCCACTTTGAGCTTTTTACTCTAGCCAAGCCACCACTAATGACAAGATTTCCCGACAAGGTCTGCGTCCTGAGTTCTCCCTGTGCAGGAAGATGCATTACATTATGACTGAGGGTCATTATAACACCTTTCAACTACTCACCGCTGTTCATGGTGTGAATTACAAATAGCTTCACTTTGGTCAGGAATATGGAGGTGCATTAGCGACTTTTTAGGAGGGTGATGACGTAAAAACACGTGGAGCAACTGCTGATCCCCTCTGCACCTCACTGTCTCCCAGGTCCCACTTCGGCAGTTGGGTATTGGGGTCATGTTTTCAATGGTAGCTGTTTCGTGCATGCGGGCAATTCCCATGTCTATAATTATACAAAGATGCTCAGTGCACCAACCCACTTCACCCACTTGGGTCTTCTTTTATTCACTGGGTCTCCCATCCTCACCACCTACTTTGCTAATTGCTTATCTTCATCTCTAAAGGAATGTGTGTCATATTCTTGGACATATATAGGTAAGGCCTTATTGTGTCACCCCAACTGTTAGCCGCATGAACATTTTGCGTGTCTTCTGTTTCTCAGAGTCTGTAGCCTTAGACACACCTTTGTTTACAACTGTCTTCCTGAAATATTCTCTCCTCTTAGCTTTTTTGGCAGAAATCTCCTGCCTATGACATCCTGCACCTGGTGTCTTCACTAGTCTCAGAACCCTGCCCAGGCGCTAAGTTGTATATTTTAAACATCTATTAAGTCATGCAGTTCTCAAAACCAACCCAAAGTTAGGTACCGTTCATATTCCAGTTAAAAAGATAATAGGCTGAGATTCAAAGAGCTCAAGTGTCTTTTCCAATATCACTCAGCTTATGTGTGCTGGAGCATGAACTTATACCTAGGATTTTACAAAACCAATTCGCTTGCATGACATAATGCTGGGAATCCTTCCATTTCTTCCTATGAGTGTGCCTTGTCATGTTAACTAGGCAGTAAATTTCCTGGTGGTGAGACAAAACGTCTTCTATTATTTTTTTCCTCCTTTTCAGTAGAGCTCTCTGCTGAGGGCTCAGTTGCTGATCCTCGGTTGACATCTACGAGCTGTGTGATGTCTACCGTTTCTTCAAGGGGGAAGGGCACTGATCGTTCCCTTCCCACAGGGAGCTGTGCAGTCACGTGATACCATCAATAAGCTTCTGTAGGTGCTGCCTGATGCACATGATCCCTCTCTCCTGCAAAGAACGGGATCTGGGATCGGAAGATCCAGGTTCTAACAGTGGCTCCCCCAGAAACTAGAAAATAGGCCATTGGCCAATCACACCATTTACGAATTGAAGATAACACACCCTGTCACCTCCATGGGCTCTGCTACCTCTAATACGCGGCTGTATGGCCCTCCACCAATGCCTCCAGGCATATAGGTACTCTGTAAACTTCAGGGAAACACCGCTAAGCCCTCCAAGGACAGGAAACTACCCAGTTACGAGGCCCAGCATGCTACCCGAGTTGGCATGACCATCTTCTCCACTTGGAGTCGGGGGGGAAAGGGGGCCTTTGGAGTTCAGCAGACTCTTGAAAGCTAGGGCTCTGACACAACTCGGCATGCCTTCAGTAAGTCCCTTTCCCTTTTACCTCAGTAT
The DNA here is from genome assembly GCA_963924515.1 of Vespertilio murinus. Taxonomy (NCBI): domain Eukaryota; kingdom Metazoa; phylum Chordata; class Mammalia; order Chiroptera; family Vespertilionidae; genus Vespertilio; species Vespertilio murinus. The sequence goes on along the minus strand of OZ004716.1, from coordinate 9,886,946 downwards.
CAGCCCTTCCTCTTGCCCCATCTCCCACCTCACCCTGCCGTAAATATACTCCAGTAATATTTTGAAAATTATTTTGTCTTTTGTTTGAGACAAAGTAAACTTTCTAGTGGACAGATGCAGCTGAAACCTGGTGCCTGTGCTGTTCCAAAACTGCAGACGTTGTACCAGGGGTGGGCAAACTTTTTGACTTGAGGGCCACAATGGGTTCTTAACCTGGACCGGAGGGCCGGAACAAAAGCAACCTGACCATGCTGGCACTCTCATCTTGGGCTGCTGGTGAAGGAGCGGAGGGGAGAGCAAGAGAACCCTCTGCTCTTTCAGCTCCGTGGGCCGGATAGAACGGCCAAACGGTCCTGATCCAGCTCTCGGGCCGTAGTTTGCCCACGGCTGGTCTGGGGTTACTAAAGTGTGGGCAGCATGAATGCCTCACGTGCATGACCAAGCCTGCTTTGCATACTGCACCCTGGAATTCAGAACCAAGCTAATTGAGGACCCCTAAAACTAAGCAAGTAAGCTAAATAGGTCTGCTCAGAATGCAGCTCACATTGTCCCTTAAATAGGGAGGAAAGGATTGTTTTGGACCATAAATGATGCTTGCTGATAAATTTAGATACGCGTAAAGCTGCTTAATATCTCATGCAAAAATCTGGCCAAGGTTCGAGACGTTTATGACTCTCTGAGTAATTTGGAAGCGAGGCAGACCAACTTCCCAAAATGCACTTTTATAAATATTCAGACGGTGGGTGATTGTAGTAAATCTGGAGAAATATGCAGCATGGCATTACGCCGCTTCTCAATCAAGTATGCTAAACAGCCCTTTCATTCATTGCCCCGGATAGAGAGTTCCAATGCGGCAGAATGATTTCTATACGAGATTTTCATGGGCAAAGTTTGAAAAGTAAATTTGATTAAAAAGAAAACACCTAGCTCGAGCAACTAATTGGGAAAGTTGCTTTAAATATAGCCTGGAGAAAATACTCAAATACTAAGCTGCTTGGAATGCCTCTCCTAATTGCCTCATTTGCATTCCGCTTAGGTATTCAATTGATCGGCATACTGACCTGGACAGGTTTTTCACCATCAATCCAGAGGATGGTTTTATTAAAACTACAAAACCTCTGGACAGAGAGGAGACCGCGTGGCTCAACATCTCCGTGTTTGCGGCAGAAATCCGTAAGTGTCTTCCCTGAGGGCTTTGATTCTTCTTTATCAATTATTATCCCTTCAGATTCAGAGTATTCTGGAAAGGGACAGACAGCTGAGATAGAATAAACACGTTTCCCATCTTTCTAATTTGCTTTCGGTTATCTGTCTAGGAAGTCGTGGCACACAAGACATAGGAAAGTTTTTGTTTTCTCTGGGTGCAGACGTGGCCAGTGGGCGGATCACCCTGAGCAGCTTGACGCTCTTGACCTTCATTGAAGGATTCCTCGCTATATCCTGTCACTCGGTTTTGTTTAACCCCAGAGCAGCAGAATCCTCAGAGCCAAGATGTGTGGCTTCTCATTTACCTGCAGACCAGTGGTTCTCGAACTTGGCCATATGTTGGAACATGATGGAGGGATGGTTATAACAAAGGTTTCCCTCAGCGCCTCTGGTTCGGGAGGTCTGGGCTGGGGCCTGAGTGTTTTCATGCCCAAGGAATGTCCAGGTGGTTCTGCCGCTGCTCTGGGGAACCCCGGTTTGAGAACCACTGCTATGGACCACACTCAGGGCTCGCAGGCTGTATTCTGAGCATGTAGAATATCAATAACCTCAGCATCAGAGTCAGGAGACATAGAAAAGTGGCTTTTCCTGGACTGATATTCACATTTATCCCAGAGCATCCCCCTCACCCTGGTCCCAGCGCACTTCCGGTTTCAGATGGCTTTTGTGCCAACAATGCCTGTTCCCGCACTGCCTGGAGGGGTGGCTGGTGCTCACTCCTTCCTAAGAGTAGCCTTGGACCAATGTGCTTTGCTGCCTGGCATTGACTGAAGGCTCTCTCTCCAGACAACCGGCATCAGGAAGCCAAAGTTCCCGTGTCCATCCGGGTCCTAGACGTCAATGATAACGCTCCCAAGTTCGCTGCCCCTTACGAAGGCTTCATCTGTGAGAGTGACCAGACCAAGCCGCTTTCTAACCAGGTACCTTGGCTTTTCCCCTCCCCTGGCTCCGAGGAGGCGTTGGGAAACAAGTTTGTAGGTCTGTTTTCTTAAAAATATCTTTTTATTGATTTCAGAAAGGAAGGGAGAGGGAGTGAGATAGAAACACCAATGATGAGAGAGGATCCTTCATAGGTTGCCTCCTGCACGCTCCCCACTGGGAATCAAGCCCACGATTGGGCGTGTGCCATGACAGGAAGACGAACAGTGACCTCTTGGTTCGTAGGTCCATGCTCAATCACTGAGCCACATCGGCCGGGCTGAGAGCATCACCTGGAGATACCTACCGCTGTCCAAGAAAGTTTCAGAGCCTCAGTCTAGTTCTGGAACTGTGTTCTCTGATTGAAAAACCAGGCTTGGGAGGGGTGGTGTGAACCAGAGGAGGAGCAGACTCTATTCATGTGGTCCTGAGATAGTCACCATAAAACAAGCAGATTGTCAAATGACAGCGGGGAGGGGAAGGAGACCTGGGGGGAGATAAGAGAACAACCGAAGGACTGGTATGCATACATATAAGTACAACCAACGAACACAGAACTCTGGGGAGGGAGGGCATGAATGGGAGGTGGTGGTGGTGGGGCAATGGTAAGCTATGTACACAAATAATACCTTAATAAATTAAAAAAAAAAGAAAAAAGAAAAACCAGTCTTGTTAGCCATCCGGGAATTTTTAAATAAATGATGTGACACTGTCAGCATGATTTAGTCATGGGCCACCTTTCTCTTTTAGCCAATTGTTACAATTAGTGCCGATGACAAGGATGACACCGCCAATGGACCAAGATTTATCTTCAGCCTGCCTCCCGAAATCATTCACAATCCAAACTTCACGGTCAGAGACAACAGAGGTTCGTACCAAGGTTCCTCCGCCTTCAGAGACACAGGCATGGGAAGTAGACGGCTTTTATGTGGCAGAGCGCAAGTATTTTCCCTAATCTCAATAATGAATGCCTTTCTGGGGAAGAGCAAACGAGAAATCATAAAGCCGCCTTGATTGGGAGGCCTGGGCTCAGGTGACGCCTATGCATGAGTGAGTCTGATGGCATTTTACTTCTGTTGTTGTTTGCTTTGATGATCACGAAGTGGTGGCAGAACCAAGTGGGGAAGCTAATAGAGCCATAGCAGAGAATTTCATTCATATTTTTTTTAGGGGTTGGTGAACCCTAGGAGGGGAGTGTGGCGCTATGCATGCTGATATCAAGTAGAGATGAAGACAAATTAGGTCAAGTTTACCAGGCGGTGGACATTTTCGGCTGGCCTTCTTTTCCGTGCACAGTCGGGATGCAGTGTGATGGGCACAGAGCTGGGTCCCTGAACGTGGCTGCGGGATGACCACTGGGAGGGCATGGACAGGGCACCTTGTGGCCACGGGAAACTTGGGAAAAGCAAATGCTTCCTGCTTCCCAGGGCAAAGTCCTCAGATTGCTTGTGTTGTACAGACCCACATGGGTGCAGTCTCTTGACAATGGTGGTGGCAGAACCAGGATCAAAAACTAAGTTTTTTGACTCTTGGCCAGACTAGTTTGGTCTGCAGCTGTTCCAATAAACCTGTGACGCTGCAGGTCCGTGAAATAGGCTGACAAATGCCAACACTGGGCATAGGAATAAAAGGTGGTCCTGAATGTATATATTGTCTTTTAAAAATATATATATTTTATTGATTTTTTACAGAGAGGAAGGGAGATAGATAGAGAGCTAGAAACGTCAATGAGAGAGAAACATCAACCAGCTGCCTCTTGCACACCCCCTACCGGGGATGTGCCCGCAACCAATGTACATGCCCTTGACCGGAATCGAACCTGGGACCCTTCAGTCCACAGACCGACGCTCTATCCACTGAGCCAAACCGGTTTCGGCTGAGTGTATATATTTTCATCAACTCTGTGTTAGCTGTGTGCCAGGCTAGACGTTGATTGTTTTCTCGGTGCCTGAGGCCAGGCTTCTAGGACCTTAAATTAATCAAATAAGTAGTATTCTTTCTTCATCATCGTTATTATTATCCACTATTATCCATATCATAAATGCCAGCAGCTATGCAGCAAACACCATGGCACGACCCTTCCCACACTCTGACCTTTGAATTCTCTCAGCCCAGCCAAGGCTAAGGTTTATTATTATTAGTCCCAATTAGAAGATGAGGAAAATGAGGCATAGAATCATCAAGTAACTTGTTCAAAGTCGATGAGCTACAAGCAGGGAAGGGGTTGGGAAGTCCAAATAGGCAGTTGCAAAATAGCCCCGGGGATGGGAAGTACAGCACAGGGAACGTGGCCAACGATACTGTAATAACTACATATGCTGCCAGGTGGATACTGGAAATATCAGGGAATGTATTGTATGCCTGACGAACCTCTAAGCTATAGGTCTGAAACTAATACAAAATAATACTGGATGTAAACTGTAATTGAAAAAGAAAAATTTTAAAGTCAATCAGCTGCACAGGAGTTGAATCTAGATGTTAAATCCAGGCACGCAGAGACTAAAACTTGCAGCCTGGAGCCACTGCATCCTTCTGGGCTGGTTATTAGAGCAGAGGAGTGTTCCCCATGCCATTTGGGGGGGGGGGGATGACCTGGCCTACTTTATTATTACTTCTTGCATTGATTTGAGCATTTAAATATTTTAATTGAATTTTAGTGAGGGAGGAGGGAAGGGGGAGAGAGAGAGAGAGAGAGAGAGAGAGAGAGAGAGAGAGAGAGTGTGTGTAAGAGAGAGAGAGAGAGAGAAATATTGATGTGAGTGTACAACATTGAAGCACTGCCTCCCACATGTGCCCTGGGCATGTGCCTTGACAGGGAATCGAATCAGCAGCCTTTTAGTGCATGGATGATGCCCAATTAGCTGAGCCACACCAGTCAGGGCTGAGTTGAGCATCTAAATGCAGCCCTTCTTAAGCAGGCACATCTAAATGAGAATCTGGGGCACAACGGCCCAGGTGTTGTGGCAGAGATTCCTCCTCTCCTGATGCCTTGCTTTCTAGGTGGACATGCTCTGGACAGCCAGGATGTGGAGGAAGTTAGAGGGAGAGACATGTATTTTAAAGGTACCAGACAGGCAAAATTGGTTTGGCTCAGTGGATAGAGCATCAGCCTGTGGACTGAAAGGTCCCAGGTTCGATTCTGGTCAAGGGCATGTACCTGGGTTGCAGGCACATCCCCAGCAGGGGGTGTGTAGGAGGCAGCTGATCGATATTTCTCTCTCATTGATGTTTCTAACTCTCTATCTCTCTCCCTTCCTCTGTAAAAAAATCAATAAAGTATTTTTTAAAAAAAAGGTACCGGACAAAACAGTCTCTAATTCCCTTTGTAAATTATTTCCTTCATTTCAAAATGGAAACATTACTTGGAGCTCTTTAATGTTATATTTCATCTGAGGTTTTTCTTGCACTTGTTGGCTTTGGTTCATGTGCATGTGTGTCTTAAACCCCCTAAAGAGAGAATTCTGCAAAGCCTGAGTTAGATAAGTGATTCTCAGCAAGGAGCACATGGCTTCCTTTTGTGAAGGTGCATCTCTCCAGAGAAGGCAGACCCTGGCAGGTAATGGACTTGAATGTTCAATGAGCTGAGGTGAACAAGATGGCACACACAGCATTTTGATAATGCTTTCTACGCTATGTGAGCACCTTTGAGCTTCTGAGCATCTACTCTTGGAATGTTCTTAATTCCCAAATTATTTTCTGCCAACCCTGGATTGTTACATGGCTGCATTGTTTCAGCTTAGGCTTATGTCAGTTTTATGATGGGGGGAAAAAAAACACAAAAAACAAAAAAAACAAACAACTAAAAATTTTATCACTAGTGAGGTGATCAAACACTGGTGTTCCCACATGCCTCAAATGCTACCACTTCTTTTATTGCCTATATTCTCTAATACCTGTGGTCAGACATCTATCTGTGTGTTTGTATAACCCACACATCTCATCTGAGTTTCATTGCTGGATGTATTGCCTACACACCCCCAAGTTTATCCTGACACCCCAAAAACAACAGGTGTTTTTTAGGCTTCCTGGCTGTGCCTACCGTCACCTCCATCATCGGCCTTGTCTTCCTTACTTTTATGTGCGCAATAATACTCAGCTGCTGTTACCTCCCTGAAACATTACAAAACACATATTGTTTTTTGGGGGGTTATGAGTATGTCACATTGTCCCCTTGCTTCAAGGATGCCACCTGTATTTTCAAGGTCATATTCCCATAAATGAGCCAACCCATTGCACAATCTGTGTCCCCTTTCTTATAAGAGTCTCATCCTAGATCAGAGCCACCACATTTGCGGGAAATTGCTACTTTTTAAGAAAAACGACTTTATTAACTATGGCCAACAGTTCATGAAAACGCGCATGTTTAGAGCTATTATGAAACCTTAAAGCAAATGCAGTCCTATAATTATCATTTAATAGAGTGTCTTTCTACTACTAGATCCTAAAAGTAATTACATATTGAAGTAATCCAAAAGAAGGAATCACTTTCCACATCCTATTCATAGCCTACTGAGTTGCCAGATTTCTCGGCTGAGACTTGTTTTCCATAGAAAACACGCGGTGATGGTTTCTATCACCCTGGGTAAAAGCATCCGTGCTTTCTCCTTGAGTGTGTACTTTCATTATGCCATGTAAATAGCTGGGACTGTGTTTGCCTAAACTTGACATAAGCACAAGGCACCTTTTTAAAACCTGAATTCATGGGGGTAACATCCATGAAGGAAAGTATCTACCTTTCAGATATGTAATTATATAATACATCTTATGCATACTGTATTATCTTTTACCACCCCAACTCAACTCCCTTTCCTCATCATTTATCTCCTCTGTCCCCTCTTCTACCTCCCCTTAACACCCGCCCCCAATAGTCACCATACTGTTTTCTATGTCTATGAGTCCTTGTTTTCTTTGCCTAATCCCTTCACCTTTTCACCCTGCCACAACCCAGCTGTCAGTCTGAGTTCTGTATCTATGAGTCTGTTTCTATTTTGTCTGTTGGTTTATTTCGTTCATTAGGTTCCAGATATAAGTGAAATCATGTGGTGGTTACCTTTCTTTAGGAATATGAGGGAGGAAGCCACCTTCACACACACACAAATCTTTTCATTCCTTTCATCTCGCTCCATTCCACAGCCCCAGCTTTGGAGACGAGTCTGCAGGCAGACAATGGGGATAAAAATATTCAACATCTCAGTTCCTCCTGGGCTGTTAATACCGAAAAGGGTGCCGTCTGGGCAGATGAAGAGCTGATCCGCCTAGGTTTTAAGATGCATTTACTTGGAAAATGTCAGACTCAATGGCATCTCTAAAAACACCAAAGAAACGTGGGATGGGTAAGGAAGGAGCCAAGCAAAAGAAATGCGGAGACTAGATCCTCTCTTCTGTCTAGCTCTTCATGAATGTATAAAACCTCCCCATGGCCATGGTTTCACTTAATTTCTCAAACAGCCCTAGGAGGTGGGCATGTTGAATATTTGCATCCCCATCTTCTAAGTGAGGCAGGGATGTGGACATTAGATGCTTCAGAGGCTCAAGTTCATGCTGCCAATGAGTGAACTAATGGAAAAGTTTGAGTAGTCGGAGGGTTCTCGCGAGTGAGCCTAACACAGGGTATTACAAATATAAAGCTCATGTCTTTTCTAGTTAATTCTTTTTTTTCAAAACCTTTGTTTATCCTATAGTCAAATAATAACAGTCTTCTGAAGAGGTAGAACCTGAAATTCAATGAATCAACCTCGGTTTCCAGGGAAAGTGTGAACCAAAGGCAAACTGTACTTCGACTTCAGTTTTAATCAGAGCCATCGTCGTTGTGGTAAAATAAATTTGCAAAGAGTTTTGTAATTTTCTTCTAGGGCATAATGAATACATATTCCTTGAAGGAAAATTAGAAAATCCAAACAAATGAAAATGTAAATGATAAAATAACTTGATGGTAATATGGTGTCCAGAAATAACCCTGATATTTTGTACACCCTTCCAGATTTGCCCTTGGCATATATTTTGATCTTTAAACAAGGCAGTCATAAAACACACATCTGGTTTTCCAACGCTTATTTATGTCAACATCTTCTTCTAAATAGCTTCCTAATTTCCATATTAAGAATGTCTGTTGCCGAAACCGGTTTGGCTCAGTGGATAGAGCATCGGCTCTGAAGGGTCCCAGATTCGATTCCTGTCAAGGGCATGTACCTTGGTTGCGGGCACATCCCCAGTAGGGGGAGTACAAGAGGCAGCTGATTGATGATTCTCTCTCATCCATGTTTCTAACTCTCTATTCCTCTCTCTTCCTCTCTGTAAAAAATCAATAAAATATATATATAAATATTTTTTAAAAAAGAATGTCTGTTAACAGTTGACTACTGTTACATAAGTACATTTTCTTTTTCTTTGTTTTACATATCTATTGTTTTATTTCAGAGTGGAAAGGAGAGGGAGAGGTAGAAACATCAGTGATGAAAGAGAATTATTAGTTGGCTTCCTCCTGCACACCCCACACTGGGGATGGAGTCCAGAACCCAGAAATCAAACCTTGACCTCCTTTCTCATAGGTCAATGCTCAACCACTGAGCCACACCAGGCAGACGCCTAAGTCGATTTTCACATACATTTGACAAATACCTAATTATTCTTTTAGGTTAAATTCCTGGAGTGGAATGAAAAGTTTTTTATACTTGTTGACAAACTATCTACCGGAAATATTTATAATAAAACAATCTTTAGTAACATAGGTGAGGTCCCATTTCCTCACTATCAAGCCAACTCTAGATATTATTTTTCTAAATCACTGATAAATTGATAGGTGAAATATAATCACATTTTAAAATATCGATTTCTTCCATGATTAGTAAAGCTAGAAGTTTTAAATAAGTCTTGATAATTTTGTTTTTCTTTGTAAATCTGCTATTCATGGCCTTCACCCAGTTTTGGAATGGTACATGTATTCATTAGTCTGTATTGATTTGTGAAGTTCTTTGTCTTTTTAAAATATATATATATATATATATATATATATATATATATATATATATATATATATAATTGAATTTTTTACAGAGAGGAAGGGAGAAGGATAGAGAGTTAGAAACATCGATGAGAGAGAAACATCTATCAGCTGCCTCCTGCACACCTCTTACTGGGGATGTGCCTGCAACCAAGGTACATGCCCTTGACCAGAATCGAACCTGGAACCTTTCAGTCCACAGGCCGATGCTCTGTCCACTTAACCAAACCAGTTAGGGCAGTTCTTTGTCTTTTAATGCCATTGACATTTGATCTGTGGAACCTGTACCATAGGCTTCGACCATGTTTCAACGCCATTCTGATTCTAACCATGCTGTGTTCTCAAGTATAAGTGGCATACTTTTTATATCATTTTTTCTCTTTTTAATATTATCCTTAGCAAGGCTTTCCTTATCCCAAATGGATATCACCAATTGCCTATTGTTTCCCTTCTTACCCATCCTGCTCCCCGCCTCCAGTGTTTATTCATATGAAATAGACAACTTCTAATTGTTGCCCATTTCCTAACCATCATTTAAGAAATAATCTGTTCTTTCTTAAAGGCTTTGTAATACCATCTTTATCATCACCTCTGGTTTTTGGGGGGCTTTCAATTCTTCGCATTCTCTTCACTTAACCACAGTGCTGGCATTGTATTTCTCTTTAATGGTTGCATACACATATATGTTAAAATCTGATGTACTATATGTTCTCCCTATTATTGTTATTTTAGTACTCTTAAGTTTTGGTTTCCTTGTTCTTGTAGATATAACGTAGAATTAACGTTAAGGTGCCTAGAAAGTACGTTGGTGAATTTTATTGAGTTTATCTTAAATTTCAGAACTAAATATTTTAAAGCATTCTTCCATCTGGTGGCCTGGTCTGACTTTCCATTGAGCCAGTTCTTTCTTCATTTCCATCAGGGATGCTTTGTAGCTTCCTTCACTTTTGTTCTACACATTTCTTATTTTGTGTTTGGCTAGCTACTTTACATTTGGATACTGTTATGAAGTGGATTTTTAACTTGTGTTTTTCAAGTGATTACTTTTAGTACAAACTGCAGCTATTTTAATTAGTTCCAAAGTGATACAACTTCTCTGCTGATTTTTATGGGCTTCCTAAGGAGACACCTATGCGAAAATTTAATGAGAATTTGCTTCATTCTTTTTTAGTATTTGGTTATTTGTTGTTTAATTGGATAAATGTGCGCTTTTACAATATGTGTTCAATAATAGCAATAATAATGGATATTCTCACTTTACTTGCTACTTAAATAGGGATATTAGTTCTAGAGTTTCACCATTTATAGTTAATATTTGTGTGGTGAGTCATGCGTGTTTTTAGGGATTTTCCTTCCCATTATTTTATTAAGAAACGAATGCCCAATTTTCATCACAACTTTGGATTCTAACAATAAGATAGTTTGATTTTGTCTTTTGACCTCACGACTGGGTAATCTAATTGAATGGGAACATCCTAATATTGATGTTAGTATTTTTTAAATTTCTAAGCCTCTTGTTTTAAACAATGATCATTTGATAAAGTAGAGAGGAAGGAAGGAGCAAGGGTTAGAGATTAAACATCTGTCTTAACATTTTATCTCTAGAAGGGGATCAGTCTTAATATTAATACATGAATATGTAGCGCATAATTAATCTCATCTTAAGAACTGTCAGTTATTACAGTACATCTAATTCATGGGCTGAGCTGCTATTTTGAGAGAGAGAGGCCCTGGAATACAGAAAGCTGGCATAATTGGACTGCATCCCAGGTTCCCAGAACCCTGGAGCTGAGTGATGCCCAATACAAAATAGATATGTTTCAGCTAACGTCGGAAGCCTGTCAGACCATGGTGTTACTTGGCTACTAAAGCACCGATTATTGATTTGAGCAGTCAGGGGCAATTTTAGGAGCTTGCAATAAGTTTTTATTATAATAACAAGAATACTGTTAGGACTTTTCAAGTCAACAAATTGAAAGTGTAAACCTTTAGACAACGTGAAACACGTTCCCTGTCTCATCTGACCTTCTCCGCCCTTGATGGCTCTTCCACATTTAGTGCCACTGTGACTTCTGTCAAAAGCTGGGTGTTTCCCTGTTCTTCTGTCAAATCTCTTCTTTCCATCCTTCCTTAATCACGGACAAATGAGCTGTTCTCTTGTACTGTGGCTGGGAAGTGAGCTAGGGGTGATCTGGAGCTTGCCGGTCATGGTGGCCCCCAAACAGACCTGGCTGACTCCATTCTTGCCACCACTTAAACAAGCCCTTACTGATAGGGATACCTGAAGATGCCTCTCCAATTAAAATTCCTCTCTGCCTCTCCATTTCCTATGCATCTTTAAAACAACTTCAATATATATCGATTGATTTCAGAGAAGAAGGGAGAGAGAGAGAGAGAGAGAGAGAGAGAGAGAGAGAGAGAGAGAGAGAGAGAGAGAGAGAGAAACATCAATGATGAGAGAGAATCATTGATTAACTGCTTCCTGCACATCCCCTACCTGGAGATCAAGTCCACAACCCAGGCATGTACCCTGACTGCAACCTCCTGGTTCATAGGTTGGCGCTCAACCAGTCAGACACACTGGCCAGCCATCTCCTATGGATTTAACTGGCTCTTTATAGAAAAGGATTATGCGATCTCCCTCCATCCATGTAAACTTGGCCTTTGTCTCTTTTCTCTTGCTACCTTAAACCTTAAGCTCCGGAAACTTCAGACCAACTGTACTCTCCCCAGTACACCTCACTGTCACCCATCCGTGCTCCTCTGCCAATTCCTCTTCCATGTCTCACTGTCAACGAAGTCTCTTCTAGGTGTCCCCAACCCCAGCCCATCTTAGAGGCTTCCTCCTCTGTGCTCCTTAGTTTTCTTACCACCCTGAATCCTAAGCAATTATTTCCCTGCCTGCTTCCCACTAGACTATGAGCTCATGGGGAGGGGCATCATCCCAACATTAAGTAAAGTGAGTTGACCAGATGCATGCGTTAAAATCAAAGAGCGATGGAATAATACCGTGTTATGTGCTTTCGGCATTTTAAATAATAGTTAGTAATATGAAAGAAATTATTATGTCATGGTAGAAGCCTCAGGCTGAAAAAGACAACCCATCTTTTGATGTTGGCATGTTCCACAGGAGTCGATGCCCCTCACCAACCCCTCCGCCCATGCGTTATTTATAATTCCATAAAGTTGCGCTGGATATCCAGGGATTGGATACAGTGAGCGATGACCTTCACATGAAAGTATTTGGCAAGAATCCCGTCCAAGATGGGCCAGTTGCAGGTCCAATGAGCTCTGATATGTGATACATTCAAAGTTTCAAAAAACACACGCACACAACCATGACAAAAAGTTTGCATGACACACAGATTTGGCTGAGTAAGGAAGACAGCCGAGATTCACCCTTGATTGGGTCCATTGGCAAGCATCTCTTCCTTCTCTTTCCCTTTTACTATTTTTTTTTGTCTAAACTAAGTGCATTTCTGTTTTTATGAGCAGCACCAAATAACATTCAAATATGCCTCTGGTTTTTCACTTGCGCTGCGTGAAGATACCCGAGCAGATTTCCGTGGAACTTTTTTCCCCCCTTTAATTGCTTCTGGCAGATCAGAATGGCAGATGTCTTTTAATGCCCTGCCATTTTCACTGTGTAAATAATTATGTTCCTTTCCTGCCTGAAATTCGTTGCTGCAGTATGTCCGACGCGGAGCACAGTTTCTCTGGGAGCCCGGCCCTCCCCATCCGGATGGAAAAAAGCCATTGCTCTCCTTGATGGGTCCCACGCGTTAAGCATTCAAGGCTCCCTCCTGTCACTGACTTAACTAACTCCTGGGATTTCTCAGCTCACTAAAAGATCATAAATGTTTATATCCCACTGAATTCTTTAGAGGTTTTGAACCAAGAAACAGTTAGGTGGTATATTTCTTTCTCCTTCCCCATCACCAGGGAGAAAATGATCCCAAACAGAAGTGGAGGGAAGAGTTGATTCCAAGGGATGTGATAAAATTATAACAACGAAAAATCTATTATAACAATGAACGAACAGTGCACAACACTGAGATATCTTACACACACACACACACACACACACACACACACACACACCCCAGCAATTATTCCTCCAATGCTGTTTATTGCATCTCATCTGTTGCCCCTCCCTCAGTTTTAAAGTAATAATGAAAAGATCATGGTCACCATTCCCCAGTGAAATGCAGACCCTTGATTTAGTGGGGAGAAACAGACCCTTGATTTAGTGGAGGAGATATTACAGCTTTCATTCTTGGATCAAACACTTTTTTTTTCCATGAGCACATTGAAACTAGACTAAAACAAGCCTCTTCTAGAATTTACCTCATTGTAGCATTTGCTTCATTGCAAAATATTAAGAAAATGGTAGATTTCTTTTTGCCTCTTGCATGTCGGTATGTGTGTGTGTGTGTGTGTGTGTGTGTCTTTCAGGAAATGCTGTGGAATAGGTGTTGAATGTGGGTCTCTCTGCCATACAATTCTTAGGTTTCTAGGAGCCACTCTTTTCTTTTTTGGGGACCTGAGTCTACCTGGATCTTCCCATAGGCTATAAGGGGGTTCAAATAGTTTATAACCATATTTGGGCCATTTTGTAAAAAAAAAAAAAAAGGACCCATGTAATTGACATGCTATGGTGTCAGGATTCGAGGGATGGCTGTGTGCTAACAAAAATGCAGGGACACCTAGAGGAGTTTGACTCCTAGTTTTGTGTTTTCCATGTGATTGTGAGTAATTGCTTCCCTCTTTGTTTCTCAGTTTCCTTTCCTATACATAAGGGTAATTACATTTTCTGCACACAGTGTCAAGAATTCTTTGTGGAAAGGTGTGCAGAAATAACAAGGAATAGATTTGCACATATTAGCAGCTCAATAAATGTTGCCTAGTTGAATCTGACTCAACATAAACAATAGAAAAGAGTAACGAGATAAACAATGAAGCTATTTAGCGGGAACACAATCTACAGTATAGACCAGGGGTGGTCAAACTTTTTGACTCCAGGGCCACAATGGGTTCTTAAACTGGACAGGAGGGCTGGAACAAAAGCAACCTGACCATGCTGGCACTCTCATCTTGGGCTGCTGATGAAGGAGCAGAGGGGAGAGCAAGAGAACTCTCCACTCTTTCGGCTCTGAGGGCCGGATAGAACAGCCGAACGGGCCAGGTCCAGCCCAAGGGCCGTAGTTTGCCCAGGCCTGGTATAGACACAGGCAGTGTTGATCAGGTTGGGTTCAGAAGTGAAGGGGGAGGAGGTGGAGACTGGAATGAACTGGAGGCTAAGGAATCAGTGCGATCTGTGGAAAAGCCAATTTGATGCTCAGATGTGGGGGAAGGAATATAATCCAGCTGTTCATTCTGTCAGCACTCAGAACACCAATAAATGGGCCAAGATAAGCGAATAAGGCCCTGCCCTCAAGGAGATTACTGTCTCATGAAAAGGATAGACATTCAAACAATCACTATAAACATGTGCAATTATGTGCATTGACTACAGGTGGGGAGAGAGTTCATATGGTGTTCAGAAAGAAAAGGAAATAAACATATATGCCAAGCTATTATGTTCATCTTTAAGCATTAATGACATCAAATATAAATGACACAAACTTTTAAAACATTGTTTGAAATATCTATTCTTTCAGTTCCTCAGAATGAAGATGGCAAATACTGGCATCAGCAATTAAAAGTGATTTTTCAAACAACCCAACACTGAGTATTAAAAAAAAAATCTAAAAATTAAACTTTCCAACCATGTTTTATGCCGTTGCTTAGCATGCATACTGCCAACATTATTAAAGCTTAAAACTCCACTAAGACTTTTGGACACACACTATATATCTATTTCACATGTGTGCTTATGCATGTATTTCCCATCATGTGGACAGTGCTATTGCCATGTTTGTAGGGAAAGTAGAGAGTGCCCAGGGGAGAGAGATCAAATGATTGATCTGCTGGTGACTGCACAGCTCCTTGTCTTCAGGGTGTGGGAACTATTGTGTGGTACAGGGACCTACTGTGACTCTTGAGGTTTGAGCAGAAAGGGTAGAGGAGGTAGATTTGCATCCAAAGTGAACAAAGTAAGAGCAAGACTTGGCCTAGGTTCTTCAGGTCTTTAAGGGTCTCAAAACAAGGGCCCTGACACTGCTGTCTCCAGAGCCTTTCTCACAGGTTACAGTGTCTCTGATCAGGTCGGGCCACGGGGAAGCATCAGCCTGGCTGAGAAGGACAGAGGAGAGGTGGTAAGATGGTGAGAAAGAGCATCGAATGAGCTTTAGGGAAGTTGCGGGCCCTGGATCAAGGTGACACCAGGGCAAGAGCAGAATGCACTAATCCTTTGTAGCAGTTTTCCTTCCTCTTGTCAAGTTGTTAATACGCAGGGGCTGGGCCCACACATTGCCCATTTTGCTCTGCTCCCTGGTTTTTGGTTTTGTTGTTGTTTGTTGGTGGTGGGACTTCCCTCTGTAGGTGTGTGTGTGTGTGTGTGTGTGTGTGTGTGTGTCTAATACAAGAGTGGCAACCAATCAAGGACTATTTCCCCATCATAATTTTCCTCATTTGTTTTCTTAAAATTTGCTGAAGAAATGATGAGTGTCAACAACCAGTGACATAAACAAAGGCTAAAGACGCTGCCTTAAAAAGTTTGTGGATTGTGGAAACTGTCTTGCCAATGACTATCAAGAGCCACATCCTATGAACCAGATATATTTTAACAGAACGTCATATCCAATGATCCAGTAATCATAAGACATTCATCTCAGAAAACAGTCTGAAATTTGAAACCATTAGGTTATATATATATATATATATATATATATATATATATATTCAACATTATACATGAGTTGAAAAACATGGCATGAAATGTAAGAACCCAGGAGTAAATTGTAGATAAATTAATAAGATTTTTTGGAAATTTTAATAACATTGGGAAATTCTTAAGAAAGGCAGAAGAGAAAAACCATGAAACTAATGTCATGCTTTTTTTTTAAACTTAGCATCTCACCAAAATGTCCTAGGTTATTCTAGTATATTCCCTCCTCCTTTTTTTTTTACATTAATCCTTACCTGAGGATATTTTTTCCATTGATTTTATTTTTTAGAGTTTTAGAGTGGGAAGGATATATAAATAAATTGAGACACATTGATTGGTTGCCTTCCGCACCTGGGATCAAATGTGCAACCCAGGTACTTGCTCTTGACCAGGAATTGAACCTGCCACCCTTTGGTCCTCAGGCTAACACTCTAACCTCTTGCCACATAGGCCAGAGCTATATTTTCCATGTTTAATATAAATTGTATATATCGCTCCATTGGGCCACATTGTCTTCATAACTATTACATTTGAATACCCGTTATTATCGGGAACTTTTACCTTGTGTTAGGGTAATGACAGAGTGCCCAGACAAAACCAGCATATGATTTTTGCAGTCCAGGTTGTAGACATAACATTTTGAATCTTGAACTTATTTCCCATTAATATAACACTATAACTTGTGCATGACATCTGCTAGTACTTCATGGCCTGTTTGCAACTTTTTGCATAAGTGTGTGTGTGTGGGGGGGGGGTGGAATGGAATTGGTTATGTGCTTGTAGCCAAGGGTGAGGATATTGGGTGCCAAGATGAAAAAGTGGGGTGCTTGAGAAGCATTCTCTTACCTTGGGAATACGCTGCCCAGGGCTGAAGAGCGCAAAAGGTTTCCTTACCTGGTGACGAGCCTTCTATGTAGGCGGTGCGTTGCTTTCCAAGCTGACATTTCCAGGAATTCACTTTCCTCTCTTTGCCAATAAACCTCTCTTCCTCATTAGTCTACTGCAAAAAAAAAAAGGAGAGATTTGAAAAAAAGGATTAATATTTATTATACATCTCCAACAGCTGGGCGCCGTGCTAAGTACTTTTGTGAATGTAATAAAATTTAACCCTAAATTTATTACTTTCGTAGATGAGACTATAGAGATTCAAGGCATTTACTTAGTGTGTCTAAAGTAAAACAAAATTAATTTGTAGGTGGTTTAAGACTCAAACCCAGGTCTGTTTGACCCTAAATACTAAGAAATTTGCTCTTTGGAAACGTTATATAGGAGAAGGCCCTAAGAAATCTCTTGGTGGAGATTTAAAACTAAATGCATATGACTTTTTTGGCCTCGTTTTATTAAATATGGAGTAAGTTTGACATGGCCCTGAAAATGTGTCATCATGGAACCTCTTGTTTTCCCTTGGGTCACCCAGAAAGCTTGGAAACACGTATGTCCCAAGTGAGGGGACCCTCTTAAATACAGGTTGAGAATGGCTGGCTCATGGAAATAATTTGGATGGGACAAAGGACTCCTTCTGATGTGTATCATTAGCACGTGCCCAGTAAGAGAGCCTCAGCCCATTTATTTCCCACCTCTAGAGCTGATTGTCACATTCACATGTCCAACATGTCTGACTGGAAGAGATTAAACAAGAGTTCTCGAGATTCTCCTGATCTGTCCCTCGGAGGTTTAAACGCCCCAGTCTGCTGGGTACTTTGATGAGCTTCTGGGCCATCTTTTCAGCGAGCCTGAGAGGGCTCAGCTGTTCACAGTCAGACGCATCTTGAATTCACACACTGGTGTCCCGCTCAGATCCGTGGTTCCCATTAGTGTTTGATTTTCATTTACTTTCATGTGGAAGCCGGCCTGCTGGGATCCGGAGGGACAGTCTTGCATGGATGGCACACGGAAGAACAGATTTTAAAGCACGGCCTCCACGGGTTTAAAGGGCCAAAACCACTCAGCTCACATTGCCTCCCAACCATGGCTAACAGGGTGGGACCCCATAGATAAACACTGGGATGTCACCCATATCGGAGAGGTGCCTTTAACTAGGCAATTTTGCTATGACTCTTTCCTTCTTAAATTTTTAATTTTCCTTTTTATTCATGATGTTGTTAGTGACATTTCAGATCATTCATAGGGGGGTAGATAGTGTGACTTAATTTGCAAAAAGTCTTACTGAATTCCAAAGAATTTATGAGAAGGAAAAAAAGAATAACATATTTTGAAATAATTTATTACAGATATATGAATGCTTTTCTAAGTGTTAAGCACAGAATAGTGGTGTGCCCTAGAGTAAATGGGTCAAAATAGCCAGGAAACTGGGTTTATAGTTAACATTTTATTTGACCTGTTTATGTTGACTTTTTCATGATTTTCCACAGTATATATAATTTTTCTCCATAGATAAGAGCCATGGATGTCAATCACACAAAATCCAGAAACTGTAGAGGCAAGGGCTAGCTCTTGGGCCCTGCCTTGATTGAGATGTTGGCAGCGAAGGGCAGAGACCTGTCATGACAAGGCTTGCCGAGAGCTGAGCACGCATCTTACCTTCTGCGCTACCTTGAGTATCTGCTCATCCCTAAATGTGTATTTTCTCTCACCAAGAACATGTTACATTTCCTTTCACCTAAAATATATCAAAGCGATGTTGAGATTCTAAGATATTTTTTTTCCTATGACAAGAGCTAATTCATAGTACTGTCAATCCATTGAGAGCCTGCTAGCTACTGGGCCATTGTGTCTGTGATAATATTCATGTTGCTATAAATTTCTGCTTCTTATCTCACAAATGGACGCAGGCCACACTGAGGAGCTGTGTGTGTGTGTGTGTGTGTGTGTGTGTGTGTGTGTGTGAAAGAGAGAGAGAGAGAGAGAGAGAGAGAGAGAGAGAGAGAGAAAGAGAGAGAGAGAGAGATTTGATGGAGCGTATTCCAAACTTCAACTGTCTTATCATACCAGTGTGTGTGTGTGTGTGTGTGTGTGTGTGTGTGTGTGTGTGTGATTTGATGGAGCATATTCCAAACTTCAACTGTCTTATCAAACCAGTGTCCTCCCTTCTTTGTCACCCTCCCCCCCCCCCCGGCATACAACCTGGGAAACATATTTTAGGGGTGTAGAGAGATGCAGAGAAAATGATGAGGAAGCATTTGGGGGCATAGCTTACAGAAGACTGAGAAACACACGAAAGCTCACATCTGGAATCTGGGTCAATCCTTTCCCAGAACGGTTACATCATTTGTTCAACAGAGATTGATGGAATGTCTGCTGTGTGTCCAGCACTGGAGAGGCTGCGATGAATCAGACAAAATCCCCTCTTCTCCCCGAACTTCGTGGTCTGTGAGATGCCAAATAAAGGCAGAGCAGCGGGATACCAACTTTTGCAGGAACACACAATGTTATGGGTCCCAGAGGAGCTGAGGGGAGAGGTCTAGAAAGGCCTCCCTGTAGAAATGACTGTGGGATTCAATTCGGAGGCCTGACGCGTTCACCTGCCTGGGTCAAGGGAATGGCTAGAGGGTTGAGGAGGAGCCTTATAGCAGCAAAGAGAGCAGGATGCCAAGGCAGAGTGCTGTGCTGGGGGCAGTGACTTTGGCATGCCAGGCTGATTTGGGATGTGTTGGGAGGGGCTGCATGTGAGGCTGGGAGGCTGGACTGAGTCCAGATCCAGGCACTTTCCGGTGGCTGACTGTGTACGTGTGGGCTGCGCTGTGTGGGCACCAGCGAAAACCTGGAATTGTTTTAAGCAGGAGGGGTGGCACGTTCAATCGGGTGCCTGATGCTGCTTGACTTTCAAGGAAATTATAACCCTGCTGCTGGCTTTTATAAAGTATTTCCTCTTCCCGGAGATATTTTCCTTTAGGACTCATGGCTGAGTTCATAGCTGGGGCAAGGTTGGAGGGTGGACAGGGAATCTCTGAGAAGCAAACAGGTCAACACACAAACACTGGCCAGAGGCTTGTCCTGAAGTAGGGGAAGTGCAAAGAAGGAAAAGGAGGGGTTTTCTGTTTTGTTTTTCATACTCACTTCAGTATTTATTTACATCCTGCGCTAACATAGACTACATGGTGGAAGCCCACACTTGGCTTGTATTTGAGGAAAAGGACAAGGGCCAACTGAAAAGGGGTGTGGTTCTCTTGCCCATGAAAGAACCAAGTTCTGACTTTTTGTTCCAAAACTGCATGCAGAGGTTATACCAGGAGTAAGCAAACTTTTTGACTGGAGGGCCACAATGGGTTCAATTGGCCCGGAGGGCCGGAACAAAAGCAACCTGACCATGCTGGCACTCTCATCTTGGGCTGCTGGTGAAGGAGTGGAGGGGAGAGCGAGAGAACCCTCCGCTCTTTCGGCTCAGAGGGCCGGATAGAACAGCCGAATGGGCCAGATTCGGCCCGCCGGCTGTAGTTTGCCCACGGCTGGTTTATACTGTGCTCCTATCACAGCAATTGACTGCAGCGTCCCGAGATACCTAGCCCAGTGGTCGGCAAACTCATTAGTCGTCAGACCCAAATATCAACAGTACCAGATTGAAATTTCTTTGGAAAGCCAACATTTTTAAACTTAAACTTCTTCTAACGCCACCTCTTCAATACAGACTCGCCCAGGCCGTGGTATTTTGTGGAAGAACCACACTCAAGGGGCTAAAGAGCCGCATGTGGTTTGAGAGCCACAGTTTGCCCACCATGGACCTAGACTACAGAACAGGAGGGGAAGACTATTAACCTGGACCCAAGAGGAGCACCCTCCAATCCTAAGGGCTGTGATGCAAATGGTCTGGTTCCGAGAGAGCTCATCCTGTCTCCCCTCTTCCCGCAGATAACACCGCGGGGGTGTATGCCCGGCGCGGGGGCTTCAGTCGGCAGAAGCAGGATCTGTACCTCCTCCCCATCGTCATCAGCGACGGTGGCATCCCACCCATGAGCAGCACCAACACCCTCACCATCAGGGTGTGCGGGTGCGACGTGAACGGGGCACTGCTCTCCTGCAACGCCGAGGCCTACATCCTCAACGCCGGCCTGAGCACGGGCGCGCTCATCGCCATCCTGGCCTGCATCGTCATTCTCCTGGGTGAGGGCTCCCCTGGCGCCTTCCTGGATGCCCGGCCTTGAAACACAGATCTTTCTGAGGCCAGGCTGGCTGCTAGAACTCAGCTGTGTGCTGTGGGTGAAATCTGAGACAGAGGCACTTCCCGCTCCTGCATTTTATGGAATGGTGTCTGTGTGTGTGTGGAGGAGGTTATGGGGGGGACTGGGGAGTTGGGGGGTGGTGAGAGGGAGGCAAATTAACCAGCAGTTAGAGCAGAGTTGGGGGAAGGTTGATAAGCAACTTGCCAGGCACCCCAGGACTAAATAGTAGAAGCACCTGGGGGTGCCGTGGCGTCACCAGAGGTGGTTTTGCAGGAAAGGAATCTGGGCAGAGGCCTCGTACATGAGCAAAGCTTTGCCACACAAGAGGAAGGAGAAGGATTAGAGGCAGAAAGAAGAGGCAAAAGACAGTGTGTGAAGGTCTCTTGAGGTCATGGAGGAAGGTCGAAGGCCCCCTGCCGGAAACTGGGTCTTGACTCCCCCTCGAATGAGCATATGCCACATCTGGGGTTATGCCTGGACTTAAGGGGACCCTGAGAACTCTCTCTGCGCTGGCAAACCGGGCTGGGGACCCCTCTTCTGCTCTTTCCTCCCATCTGTGGTTTCCTCTGTGATAACAGGCATATGCTGAGGCTCATAACATCCACCATGGCTGGGCCCCAGGAAGAGTAGATCAGTTCCCCCAGCTTCTCAGAACCTGTGAGGGACAAGAGTTAAGACTCAAATGCAAATATGTCTGACACCAAGTCTATGCTTTTTTCACGATGTGAGCTTCGCTGCTGAATGGAGGAATGGGGTTCAGTTAGACGGGGAAGAACCAGTGAGCTCAGTTCCACAGACAGTTCCTGACGATTGCCTGGGTGCCGGGCCCCACGTCTGGCCCTGGGGGGGAGGGGTTGAAGAGAAGACCTAGACAAGATCTCAGTGATGGATAGGGCCATCGTCTATGGAGGAAAATCTGCCTGAACAGATAAACCACAGAGGCACATAGGGCGGTGAACCAAAGATGGTGGGGGCACAAGAATAGAAAGTGCCTGACCTTGACTGGGAAGGTTGAAAGGTCAAGGGCATCTTACTGGTCAGGTCCTGAAAGAGTTCCCCAGTGGGTGAAAGAGGCTGGGATGGATGGCTATTGCTAGCAGGACACCAAAGAGGGCTAAGACATTCACCGGCTGTGTACCACCTGACAAGGATAGTGATGATGGTGGGAATGGGGGCAGGTCGGTGCAAGAAGCAGGTGCCCAGAGCTCGACCTGGTGCCAGAAAAGGTTTCCAGGATGAAGGATCAGACAGAGTCAGCCAAGCAAAGCGAGTTGAGAGGGAGTGGTCTCGGGAAAAGTGTGGTCAAGAGCCAGGCAGAGAGGAAGGACGCTGTTTGGTGAGCTGCTGGGGGCCGGGTATAGTCCAGGCAGGTGCCAGCACTCATCCCTGCATCTCACGATGATGGGGACCCCGGGGGGCAGGGGAGGGCTCTTAGTTCTCCTGCCACATTCAGCCACGAACATCTTCTCCAGAGTTGCTGAGTGTGGGGGAGTGTCCTAATGGAACAGTGGAGAATCCCCCTGGGAGGAGGCGATGGATAAAGGGTGAACCTTCCCTGGACTTCCCCGGAAGCAGCTCTGCCCTCTCGCCCATGTTGCCTGGGCTCAGTGGGATCCCTTCCTTCACCTGGAGTTGAAGACCATGCTCTTTTCCTCCATTCAATCAAATGAGAGAAGACTTGTCTCTCGGGGTCTTTATAAACGTTCCCTCCTCTGTACGGTGGTTTGAAGACATAGCACCATTTCTCAGGAAGAGAGAGTAGGTCCAGGCTGACCCCTACCCCCAGAGCTCTGGGCGGGAGCAGGGCATCGCCTCCCGTACAAAGGGAGGCCTGAGCCCTGTGAGCAGTCACATCCGTAACCTAGGGAGGCAGCTGTCTCCCTTTGCCAGAAGGAACTGGCCTCAGCCACGTTTAAGAGGCTGCGGATCACATCTTTTAGAACCCTCCCAATTCTTAGGAAGATGACCTCCAAGCAGTGACTGACTCATTTGTAAAAAAAAAGCTCCACATAGCCCCAGCATGCCGGTTTGTCTGGATATCATATTGTCCTGGCAGGGTTCTGCAGGGGGAGGGCGGGTGGAGGGCACGTGGCACGCCTGTGGGGGTTCGAGGTAGAGCTCTCCTTTCATAGACGGGTCCCCAGTGCTGTGCTTTGTGGGAAGCAGCTCATTTGAAACTTAGCAGGGAACCTAGAAATACCCGGGCTGCACCTGTTCTCACTCGCCTTCTCCTCCCTCGCAGTCATCGTGGTGTTGTTCGTGACCCTGAGGAGGCAGAAGAAAGAGCCGCTCATCGTCTTTGAGGAAGAGGACGTCCGGGAGAACATCATCACCTACGACGACGAAGGGGGTGGGGAGGAGGACACAGAGGCCTTCGATATCGCCACCCTCCAGAACCCCGATGGCATCAACGGGTTTATGCCGCGCAAAGACATCAAGCCCGAGTACCAGTACATGCCGAGGCCCGGGCTGCGGCCCGCGCCCAACAGCGTGGACGTGGATGACTTCATCCACACGAGGATACAGGAGGCGGACAATGACCCCACGGCCCCGCCCTACGACTCCATCCAAATCTACGGCTACGAGGGCCGGGGCTCGGTGGCCGGGTCCCTCAGCTCCCTGGAGTCGGCCACCACAGATTCAGACTTGGACTATGACTACCTACAGAACTGGGGACCTCGTTTTAAGAAACTAGCGGACTTGTATGGTTCCAAAGACACTTTTGACGACGACTCTTAACAATAACGATACAAATTTGGCCTTAAAAAAACAAAACACACACACACACACAAAACTGTGTCTGGCGTTCTGGAGAACCTAGGGGAGATATGGAAACAGGTATTTTTTTAAATCAAGGGAAGGCTCGTTTGAAGCTTAGCGACATTTTCCAGAGAGGATGCGTTTAATAAAGCCGAAGGGACATCCACGTGGTACATACTGTGAAGTACCTTTTTCTCACACGCAAAAAAAAAGGCAACGGTTCAAGTTGTTTACCAGCTTCGCTGGAGGGAGGCCGCTTTGGCGTCCGGGATATTTAAGCGAAGTGAACTTGCAACGGTGAACTTGCAATGAAGGAGAATCGTGTATGTGTTATGAACATCTAAGTCCTTCTAAGTCCTTCTTTCTTCTTTTTCTTCCTTTTTATTTTTTTCTATTTTTTATTTGTCAAAGAAGCTTCCACAACATTAGAAAGGAGAACAGTTCTGAGCTGTAATTTCGCCTTAAACTATGGACACTCTATACGTAGTGCATTTTTTTAAACTTGAAATATTATACTATTCAGCCAGCTTAAACCCATACGATGTATGTACAATACAATGTACAATTATGTCTCTTGAGCATCAACCTTGTTACTGCTGATTCTTGTAAATCTTTTTTGCTTCTACTTTCATCCTAAACTAATACGTGCCAGATATAACTGTCTTGTTTCAGTGAGAGGCGCCCTATTTCTATGTCATTTTTAATGTATCTATTTGTACAATTTTAAAGTTCTTATTTTTAGTATACATACAAATATCAGTATTCTGACATGTAAGAAATGTTACGGCATCACACTTATATTTTATGAACATTGTACTGTTGCTTTAATATGAGCTTCAATATAAGAAGCGACCTTTGAAATAAAAAAAAAAGATTCTTTTTTTAAATTCTGGGTTTGATTCTTAACGTTGGAAAAACGGAGTATCTCTAATGACCCCTTTCTAATTCAAGATATTGTGATCTTTGAATATCCCTATTGACGATCTGTTCGAGTCTACTGCTTTTACTATTTATTTAAAATCAAATGTGTTTTTGCTAATATGTTTTGGGATAAGATTCTATAGCATTGTGCATAGCTTTGTTTGTACAGTCTCAGTGTCATCTTCCTGGCTTCTTTTTGCACACATCTCTGGAAAAGGAGGATGCTGAAGATGTATGTAGGTCAGTCTATGACTTTGCAACACTTGTGAAATCATATGCATTTATCTTGTATATCAGTAATTTGATAGTTCCAAGAGATGAATCTGTGAGAGGAAATGAGATGATCAGAACTCTAAAGTTCAAGATGTAGATTTTTAAAAAATATTTTTTTTATTGAATTCAGAGAGGGAGAGAGAGGGAGAGATGGAAACATCAATGAGAGAGAATCATGGGTTGGTTGCCTCCTGCATGCTCCCTACTGGGGATTGTGCCCACAACCCGGGCATGTGCCTGACAGGGAATCTTGACCTCTTGGTTCATAGGTTGACACTCAACCACTGAGCCACGCTGGCCGGGCCAAGATGTCGATTTTATGCCCCAACCTAGCATTCTGGGGCTGGGGGTGAGAAGAGTCAAAAACAGAAATTTGCCACAAGTAGCTCTCAGATCTCCAGTGTTCTATCCCCTTCCTCTGATCTTGCCAGGGGTCATCATGCTCTGATGGACAAAACTGCTCCCTTCTCCTCTTAATTTTAGCTTCTCTTAAAATAAGAGGGTGTTTTAAGTTTCGTCAAAGAAAGAGCAATTCATTTCCAAACCTTTGTTTTAAAATGGGCTTCGGGCCATGGGCTGGGAATGAGGGCAGGGACCCCAGTGGGTTCTGAGGGCCGATGCCATTTGATGCGTGACTTTACCTACCGTCTCCCGCAGTCCCATCCAGCTGCCAGGGGACAGCGACATCTGTGAAGGACATCGCGCCAGCTCAGGTGGGCCAAAGGTCAGAAGCACAGCAATACAGGGGGGGGATGGGGGCGCACAGAACAAAGGAAGTAATGCTTCAATCCTCTTCCCCCCTGGACATGGGGCACATGCTTGCTCTTGGATTGCAGACGATTTTTAGACTAATCTTTTTTTCCTTCTTTTTACTTTATTGTGAACATTTCTTTGAGGCGTTTCTGGGTATCTTGCTACGAACTCTTTTTATGACCCAGTGGAAATCCATACAAAGAGAAATGTTTCCACGAAAGTGCGCACTTTCCATCTCCCTTTGCATTTCAATCAAGTTGCCTGAACGCGTCAGTGGAATGAATTCCGTGGACAATGTCACTTTGGAATCTTTCATATCGGCGAAGGATTGCACATTCTCCATACGTCCATAATTGCCGGTTGTTGCTCATCTTTTTATATCTTTTTTTTTGTAACCCAAAGAATATTTTGCTAGATTTGCACAGCTCTCCAAGCGAATTTGAAATGAAGACATCACGCACAAGGAGGATGAACGGCACTTAAACACGGATGCAGCTCTAAGTAACCCTGTCACCGTGGATGATCTTTCCTACAGGTGTATTTGGATTCAACTTGACAAGTCTGTTTTCACATTTAAGGCTTTATTATTATTATTTTTTTAAAAGGCTGTCTTCCTTTCAATAGTTAAAATACTTTTGTTTTTTCTTATTCTCTTCTCTTTTTCTTTTTTTTTCACTTTAAGCCTCTGTTGTTTGTAGAATCCTCTCAGCAACTTGGAAATAAAGTATCTTTTCTGGCTCGTGGAGTCCATCCTCATTTGGAACCTACTGCCATCAAAGCAACCTTAATTTCCCTGGGCCTCCCTCATTTCAGCATTCTGACATCGGTTCCACTAACAGAAGGAGCACTGCCCTATTCTCTGTCCTTCTTGCCCTTGGGCAGTGGGTACTGCTTACATTCACCATGCATTCATTTATTCCTTCTTCATCATCATCTTATATATTTTTTAAAATATGATTTAATTAATTTCAAATAGGAAGGGAGAGGGGGAGAAAGCTAGAAACATCAATGATGAGAGAGACTAATGGTTTGGCTGCCTCCCACACTCCCCTGACAGGGGACTGGCCTACAACCCAGGCATGCGCTCTGGCCAGGAATCCAACTGTGACCTGTGCTGGTTAAAGGATGCAGAATGGATCTTGCTACCTTCCTTTACAACTTTCAATCTTCCCAAATCTGCTCCAAAATGCCTATCTGATTGTCTTGTGGTCCCTCACTTATTTCTATGCTTACCCGCCTCCCTAGACAGTGTAGCTCGGCATTTTCTCTTCTTCAGGACTGAGGGAGCAAAATGAATAAAAGATATAATTGGGGGGGGTGAGATGTGCACCATAAATGGAGGTCAGGCCAAGTGCTGCAGGTCCTAGATAGATCTCATGTGTAGCTAAATGGTCCTGGGAATGGTGGGGACATAGGAAAACAATCAATGCTTCTTGAATTATTGCAGATTTATCTGGATTTGATGACTGGTCAGAGAATGCCAGTGTGATTTTAAACTCCCTTAACCTGAGAAATTGAGGGGATTGTGATCTTGGTACCTGGGATTGTGAATTTTAAAGGAGAAGTGGGTTTAGGGAAAGGAAGTTGAATTAAGAGTGGATTGGACATGTAGATTGGAGGTGCTGGTGTACTGGATAGAATGGTCTAGCTCAGAGGTGGGCAAACTTTTTGACTCGAGGGCCACAGTGGGTTCTTAAACTGGACCTGAGGGCCGGGACAAAAGCATGGATGGAGTGTTTGTGTGAACTAATATAAATTCAAAGTAAACATCATTACATAAAAGGGTACGGCCTGCTCTTTCGGCTCCACGGGGACCAGATAGAACAGCCAGATCCGGCCCGTGGGCCATAGTTTGCCCACACCTGGTACCTACTAACCAGAAATATGGACATGCAGCTCGCTCACTACAGATGTTGGGCTGGACAGGTGAGTAGGAGTCATCAGATGGTAGTTGAAGTCTCAGAAGTGACTGTGTTTCTATTGGGTTCCCAACTTTAAAGGGGAATTTCCGTGGTGAAGTGAGTCCCTCTGGTATTGACGAGTAATGC
Organism: Vespertilio murinus; assembly: GCA_963924515.1. Lineage (NCBI taxonomy): Eukaryota > Metazoa > Chordata > Mammalia > Chiroptera > Vespertilionidae > Vespertilio > Vespertilio murinus. The sequence continues at coordinate 9,859,121 of OZ004716.1, read as the reverse complement.
TGACTTGTGTTCGATTAATAAGTATAATTAGAAAGCGAACCTTATCCTTGTATGTCAAATGCATTGAAAAATAAGAAGGGGATATTAATTAACTCACTAATACTTTTCTTCAATTAGTGAGACTTCTTCCAGCTCATACTGCGTGGGAGGGAATGTCCTAGATACAACACACTGACCTCGTTCCTTTGAGAAGACAGAGTATGTGCTACTGACAGTCCCCATGTCACCCTCAGAAACTGCAGACCAGAGAGGCTCAGTCTCACTCTGGAGTGTGCACAGGATCCGAACTTCAAAATCAGGTCACTGTCTCATTTCTCTCTCCCGAGTCAACAATAGAGTACAACTTGGTCCATGGTAGTTTGGTTTCCCAGAACTGTTGATCAACAGTTTCCTACCACCCCCCCAAAAAATCATTTTAACTAAAACTAATTATCCGATCATGAATTCACTTACATGGACTTTAATATGCAGCACGATGTTGGCAAGGCACCAGGCAATGTAATTTTTAGATGTCTTACTAAAAAGTAATAATAAATTCACAATATTATGAATTGTATTTTAATTAGATAGAAACCAGGCATCAAATGGCATTTGAAACTTGGGTCAGCTTTGTGAACCCTGAGGCGGAAGACTCATTTAATGTGAACCCCAAGAAAGAATTAATTTCCTGAGATGAACTCCCCTGGGTGAACCGAGGGCACAGATGTATTAATTTATGAATAATAAGAGTCCAATGACTGTGTGTTGATGGGGGTTCCTCCCCAAGTCCATATATTGGGAAGACTCTCAGCCTGAACTCAGCTTTCAATGCTATGCCCGGCTTATTCCCACCTTATGAATCAAGAACTATAGGAGAACCTAGGTTTCAGCTTTCTACCTACAGAATGAGACCTGCCCCGCCCAATCAGAACTACACAGACCGCGTGCTCATTTGCATCTATTCTGACCAATCAGAAAACTCAATTTGGATACTTAATTTACATAAAACGCATCTAACTGGGAAGCTGGACAGGAACTTTTTCTGTAAAAGGCAGCTCCTCTTTGCCTCAATGGCACACAATTAATATCATGCTACATATTACAGTCCATGTAAGGGAAAGTGCTCAGTATTATGTCTCCTGGGCTGCAGCTCCTCTTGCTCACATAAATGGTTTTTATTATTTATTGCATCAAACATTAATTTTGGTTTACAGCTTGTCAAGAATTGCACAAATGTTGACATTTCAAATATAAAGCAATTTTATCTTTGATATCTTTTTGCTCATTTTTTTAAACAACGATGCTCCCTTTTTTTATAGACACAATTCTTTGAAAATATTTAGATCTGAAGACATATAATTTTCATTAGGATACTTTTTTTTATAACATTTCTGATGAGTTTAATTTAACCACACTTTACTTCATTTAGCACTCAGGAAATTGGAAATTATTTTCTGCTGTGAAATTTTCTTCTTCTTCCCCCTTCCCCCCTCCCCCCAAGCACTAACTGGGAGGTGAAAGAAATAGCAGTGCTTGGAAATGTAATTTTCAAGTTTCTCTCGTGAATGAGCAGAGAGGTCCTTGTGATGGTGCTGACCTGGCCAGCCGGCCCAGCCCTCCTGTGGGGCACGCTCTCGTGTTTTTTCACTGTGGATTTCCAACATAGAACTGGTGCAGAGAAAATAATAGGGGCAGGAATATAGGGATGGATCAAGAAAAACAAATTCTTCCTTTCATGTTCTACGAGGTAGAGTGTTCCAAACTACTAGGAATGCATAGACCAGTAAGAATTCCTCTGCTATCTTCTCTCCCTCCCCACCCTTAGGCTGGGATGGTATGTTTATCATGCTTTGGATTTAGATTTGACAGGGCTGGATTTCCCTCCCTGGATATTCCCCTAAAACACACTCAGATCAGACTGGGCCCTTACTCTCACAAATGTAGTCCCAGCAGATACCTTGCTTGGGCAAGCCATGTAGAACCATCTAATGTCTAGGGCAGCCATGGGCAAACTATGGCCCATAGGCCAGATCTGGCCCATTTTGCTGTTCTATCTGGCCCGCGGAGCCGAAAGAGCGGAGGGTTCTCTTGCTCTTCCCTCCGCTTCTTCACCAGCAGCCCAAGATGAGAGTGCCAGCATGGTCAGTTTGCTTTTGTTCTGGCCCTCTGGTCCAGTTTAAGAACCCATTGTGGCCCTCGAGTTAAAAAGTTTGCCCACCCCTGGTCTAGGGTCTCACTTCCTTAATCACTCTGATGCTCAGTTTCTTGGGGTCATGCCAAAGGGTGACCTGTGGGGTCAGCTCAGTCAGTTGGACATCACACCGGTCTTCACCGAGAGTGGAGGAGGAACATTCAATATCTCTCCTCCCACTGCTATTATTTCTTCACCGGGTTTAATCTTGTAACAAACCACTTGCAAAGCTATCTGGCTTCAGGCTATGTCTGCTTTCTCCAGGGCAAATATCCTTGAGGCTAAAGCACAGAACATCCTGGCTAGCAGACTTTTTAAAAATTGAATAGAGTGGGGCAGAAAATATAAGGAGAGTCAGATCCTATTAATACTTAGCAACAGTATTCTGCTAGGTCATTGTGGTGGCGGGAGGGGGCAGCCATAGCCATGGCTGATCAGGCAATACATGGATGGTTCTAGCTGTATGTAGTTGTGTAGTGATCAGTGGCAAGGAGAGAAACATTTATAAACTGGGGGAAGTGGGAGCACGCTGCCAGATGGAGGAGGAAGTGCTCAGTATTAGGGTCTGGCCAGGGGAGGCCTCAGCGAGAAGGTGATAGTTGAGGGAGCCCTGGCAGAAATGAGCAGCTAATCAGAGGACATCTGGTCCAAGAGCACTGCAGGCAGTGGGAGCAGCAGGAGCAAAGGCGGAAGAGGAAGAAGGAAACTATTTATGTGAAATTCTTTAGGTAAAGGGATTATACCTTTAACATCCCAATGGCTCCTATAAATTAATAAGGTACTAACAGATAAATGAGCAAAGATTAGGAACAAGTCACAAAAGAAGAAATCCAAGTTAACTAGCAACAAGCCAGAAAACCATGTATAAAATACCATCAGCTAGTAATCAAATAAATACACACCAAACTAAATGAGCATTTGAACCTCTCTATTTCAACGAAACCAAAATAAAAACAATTAAAATTTTAATACTACCTCTAGATTCCCCGAAAATAAGACATCCTCCAAAAATAAGACCTACTTCATGGAAACATAATACATCCCCTGAAAATAAGACCTAGCGCCTCTTTGGGAGCAAAAATGAATATAAGGCACTGTCTTATTTTCAGGGAAATAGGGTAGCACTGGTAAGAATTCAGAGAATCCAACACTTTAAAATTAGTTTGTTTATTCTTAAATCCTCACCCAAGTACATGCTTTTATTGATTTTAGAGAGAGGGCGGGAGAGGGAGAAACATCAATCAGTTGCTTCCTGCACCTGCCCCAACTGGGGATCAAGCCCACAACCCAGGCACGTATCTTGACTGGGAATCAAACTGAAGACCTTTTGATACAAAGGACGATGCTTCAAGGAACTGAGCCACACTGGCCAGGGCAACAACTTTCATGCTACTTTGGCAGATATGAAAATTGGTATACTTCTTTGGAAAATTAATCTGGCAGTGTGTTTCATGAGCCAAATTGTCACATGAGCAATTTACTCAGGGATGTCATCCAAGTATGGAAAAGTATGCTCACGTGTGTGTATATTACAAGATGGCCAGTGGAATCAGAAGCAACTTACCAGCAAATGCCTACCACCACCCTATGGGCCAAGTCATTGTGGCACATTCTCCGGGGGGGGGGGGGGGGTTATACATGTAGCTTTTTACAAGTAATGACTCAAACATGATTTAGTAGTATGGTGACATGATCAATGCCTATGACATCTTGTTAAATGGGAGTGGGTGGCGTCAGTACAGAGCATTATATTGGTATGCGGAGGATCTTGATTATAGTTTAAATTTACAAACTATATTCGTGTGTGCTTATTTCTGTGCTTGCATATGTTTTATGTTTGCTCCATGTGGAGGAAATGATGGCTCCAGTTTTAGAATTAGCCAGAGAAACAGAACCAACAGGATATAAATCTGAGAGAGAGAGAGAGAGAGAGAGAGAGACTGAGATTTATTGGCTATCCTAATTGTAGTAGCTTCGCAAGTCCCAAATCTGCAGAGTAAGTCAGCAGGTTGGAGACACGGGAGGAGTGGCAGTTGCTCCCAAAGGCAGTCTGCTGGTAGAGTTGCCTCTTCCTTTGGGGCCATTAGTCTTTTCCTAGTCAAGAAGCCCTCAACGGATTGGATGAGGCCCACCCACATTATGGAAGGTAATCTGCTTTACTCACAGTCTACTAACTTAAATCTGGGTCTCATCTAAAATATATCTTCACAGAAACGTCTAGACTAGAATCATGATTGATCAACTATCTGGGTACTGTGGTCCAGCCCGGCTGAGGCATACAAGGAGCCATTGCAGCTTGCCACAGCTCCAGGGTCTACAGAATGCGTCAAGTCCATAATGAAAAGAGAACTCAGACCACAAAAACAAAAAACACTTTAAGCGTGAAAGGATATGCTAAAAACAATTAAAATTAAAAAGACCATCAGAACGTACAGCTTAATAAAATAAAGGGGGGGGGGGCGGAAGAGGAAGAATTAGGTCACAAAACTTTCTGGCCTTAATAAATAAGAGCATTTGCAGCCTGTGCTAGCCTCCTGGCAGGCTTCCTGCTCCAGACCGGAAGTCCCAGGAGGTGGGGACTTAGCTGCTTGGTGTACCAATGTGCACTTACCACCGGGCAGGTCTCCTGCCAATGCCCAACTCCCATTAATCCCATTAAGGACAAGCCAATGACTTTAATTTGGATTCCTGATTGAACTATAAACTCCACTCCATCTGCTTCGTAATCTAAGCAAGGGCGAAGCCAGCACTTCCCGAGTAAATACTCGATTTGGGAACGAGGACAGTTGAGGAGGGTGCCAACCCCCTTGTGACTGGGAAGGTCTCCTGTCTGAGGATACGGGGACTTTGTCTTGAGTTGTCCATTCATGAGTCTTAGGCCCACCTGGCATCGGTGGGGGTGCAGAGAGGTTATGACTGCCTCTGTGAATACAAGGGATAAAAAGCCCTTCCCATCATCCCTTTGGGCAGGGCCAGTGCAGGCTGGCGGGCTTGCCCAAGAATCCCTTCTCATCCCCGATGTGGGAGGGAGGCTTCCTTGACCTGTTTCCCTAAAATAGAGCTTTCCCCTAGGAGAGAGGGATGGGTGGGTGGAGACGACCTCTCACCTCCCAGCCACTACTGGAGTAGAGCACAGAGCCTGGGACATGGGGCTGGGGGACACAGACTGAAGGCAGCCTGCCCCTCCCGGGTGGGCTTGTGACCCCACACTACGAGCTGGGGGGAGGCTCTGTTCTTGGGTGTCCTTGTCCAGAGTGGACAACATGGGGGCGGGGAAGGGAAGCTGGTCTCGGCTTGTACACCATGGACTCTTGCTTTTCATAAGGGAATTTAGCGAATTTTCTTGAATATGTATCTCTTCACTGGAAAATATCCTTGGGACAATTTCTAGACACTTTTGAATAACTGCGGGGTTTTATGTGTTATGTTTTATAATTTCACCAGTTAAGTTGTTTTTGTGCTGGGGAAAGGGACCACCGAGCTCATTACTCCATCGTTTCAGAAGTCCTGGCATCATTTTCTTCCCCCACCAAGTGCCTCACATATCAGAGCAGGGGACAGTGGGCGCTTTGTCCACACAGGGTCTCAATTTGCTCCCCCGACCACGTTCCTGTATCCATCTAAACTTCTGTCTCTTAAGTCAGGATTGCCGGAACTCTGCTCCAACTTCACCCCTCCCCCACGGACTTAGTGTCCATTTATCTTTCTGTTCTTTCTATGAAAGTGTTTATCTAGTGCTTTCAAACCCTCGACTTCATTTCTCCGTAGCAGATTTCTATGTGCTTAGCATCTGAAAGGGGTTTAATAAATCTTAGTTTCCTTACTTCCCTCCCTTCCTTCCTTCCTCCCTCCCTCCCTCCCTCCCTCCCTCCCTTTCTTCCTTCTTTCCTTCCTTCCTTCCTTCCTTCTCTACTTCCTTCCTTTCTTCCTTCCTTCTCTACTTCCTTCCTTCCTTCTCTACTTCCTTCCTTCCCTCCCTCCCTCCCTCCCTCCCTCCCTCCCTCCCTCCCTTCCTTCCTTCCTTCCTTCCTTCCTTCCTTCTTTCCTTCCTTCCTTCCCTCCCTCCCCTGCAGCACTCAACTGCTATGCCTTAGGTTTAGGTGCTAACCACACTTATCTCCCTTGCTAGACTCCCCACTCTCTGAGGGTAAGGGCATCTGTTTTTCTTTTTCTGAATTTCCCATGGAGTTGGTACTATGCTTGTCATGGGTCAGGCACTCAATGCCCATCTGTTTATTGATCGACTAGACACAGTGAAACTGCCCATGCTGGAGGTCTTCAAGAAGAAGGAACATAGAGAGAAAATGGCACAAAAGATGAGCGCATCAGATTATGCGTGTCTTCAAGTCTAAGCAGTAGACCCAAGGGTGGAGGAGGCTGCTGGGCAACCTGAGTTACTGGGACTGAATCTCAGGCTGCATGATCGGGGGGGGGGGGGGGGGGGGGGTGTATGAGAGCTGCAGACTGTGGAAGACCTGGGGCAACAATCAGCATTTCATCCCAAAGGGAAAAAGGAGGCCATCCCATGTGAGAAGAGCACACTGTCATGCTAAACACAGGCTGTAGACCTTTATGGAAATCCAGAGGCAAACTCAGCTTGGGAGAGCAGGAGGCTTGAGTGGAAGGGGCAGAGACCTTCCTACGATGTGCCAGCACTGCCCCCTGTGGGAAAGCAAACCACGGCGCATGCGGCGGGATTAGAACAAAGTGTGTATTGAAGGCACTGGAGTTTTCTCTTCAGCACCACGTAGGGGTCAAGGGCACCAGACAAGTTACAGAAATATGTATGTTTACTGTATATTAAAATGGCCAGACTCTCTGTATTCTGTGGGTGGGCTGGGCGGAAATGACCCTGGCCGGGCGGGGAGAGAGCCGGCCTCTGTCTGAGGCTGCCTGTGTGGGCTGAGAAGCCTCAAGCACATGGGGATTTATGGGATCCTGCTGATAAGGAAGGGAGGCGAATGGAGACAGCTGGCTGCTGGCTATGCACAAAGCATCACCCTGCAAGGAGGAGGAGGGGGAGGAAAAAATGCCCTTAAATATTTACTGCAAACATTGCACATTAAAAAAGCCTTTCCATTCGAAAAGTCCCTACCCCGCTCATGAAAGTAGACACAAAGGGTAAAAATAGTTCACACTGACTCTGGGTGTCCGCATTTCTGCCCCTTTCCGGTCCCTCACTCCTCTCTTTGCTTCTCGCCTATGTCAGTAGTCAGCAAACTCATTAGCCAACAGAGCCAAATAGCAACAGTACAGATATGGAAATTTCTTTTGAGAGCCAAATTTTTAAAACGTAAACTTCTTCTAATGCCACTTCTTCAAAAGAGACTCGCCCAGGCCGTGGTATTTTTGGAAGAGCCACATTCAAGGGGCCAAAGAGCCGCATGTGGCTCGCGAGCCATGGTTTGCCAACAAGTTTTTCTATGCATTTTCCTGCACCTGCATGTTTCTCCTAACAACATATCATATGTATTTTAAATATATATAATTTTTATTTATTTAAGAGAGGGAGGGAGATGGAGAGAAATATATAAAAACATCAGTGATGAGAGAGAATCATTGATTGGCTGCCTCTTGCATGCACCATATTGGGGACTGAGCCTGCAACCTGGCCATGAGCCCTGACTGGGAATCAAACCATGACCTCCTGGTTCATAGGTCCACACTCAATCACTGAGCCATGCCGGCCCGGCTCATGTGCATTTTTTTTTAATTTTACCAATTTTCTATAAGCACCATCTTAATGGTTGTATAGAAATCGGTCATATTGATGTGCTATCATTTACTAATTCATCTTATGATCTATTTAGCTTTTTTTGTTTTACTATATAATAGAATGGAAAACTATGGTGTGATAAACATACTTCTACAAATATATTATGTGTATTTATTTTCCTCTGTGTTCTAGGTTATTTCATTTAAGTAGATCTCCGGCAGTGGAATTGCTGGCTCATGATAACCCTGCATGAGCGTTTTAAAATTCTTGTTCCATGAATGCCAAATTGCTTTTCAAGACTTCTTCCTCTATTCATAATTCCAAGTAGTCTGTGGGAAGTCGTAGAAATATAAATATTAAGGCACAGAGAGAGAGTATGCCAGATCCTCTACTTAGGAATTAATGGAATGAGCTACTGAGTATCACTCAAGGGATGATAGGAAATAAAATCACATCAATGATACACAAATAGAGAATATTCCTGGTTTGTGCCTAATTAATAAGTGGTCGCTTATTCTCAGAGACTCACCTTCATTCCAGAGCCCCCTTTACCACCTCCTGACACCTTCCCATGTTTCTCCGGTCAATACAGGCCACTCTTTCCCTTGTGGCTATTCAGAACCTTCCTCTGCCCTCTGTTGTTAAAGTTAGTTCCACCGAAGGTGCCTACTTGGTCCAGGTTCATCTTAGGAACTCAGGCAAAGTTTGCTGACTTTAATTTTATGTCCAAGGTCCACGGGACTATGGACAGAAAGGAGGCAGGAAGAAAGATGAGAGGTAGCTAATTACGGGGAGACAGGATAGAGGAGCAAATCAGTTTACTGTGCACAGTTGCCTTTCCCTTTGATCCTGGTGAGGAAAATGTCGGCAGTGAGAGTCTCTGAAGCCGTCGAGGAGGAGAGAGAGAGAGAACTGGTGTAGGCAGAGGCCATTCACGTGTGGGCATGAGATTGAGTACTCACCCTCTGAGAATGTGCTGGTGTCTGTGTATTGGGGTGAGGTCTCAAGGGAGGCATAGCCAGGTCATACTCCTGCAGTGTGTGCTGGGGAGGGAATGGGGAGAGTGTTTCTTTAAGGAAATGGGTACCTCAGCTATCAATCACCTTGAGAAGAAGTCATCTTGAAGAGGCAAGAAGCAGGCTGCGACAACCTCCTGATGTCTGCGGAGATGGTCAGTGTGGCCTACATCCCACAGAGGGGAAATGTAGGCTGTACCGCCTTTCATTGCAATGAAGTGTCCAGCACAACCTCGCCATGCCTTGCTAGCATGTCTCTGCAACCCTGTGTGGATTTCAGGGGAGGGGCTTGTCTCATGGATGGAGGAAAGGGAGCTGGAGGAGCATGAGGTTGGAGATGGGTCACGCATAGAGTCGCCATCAAGGCACAGCTTTGTCCAGGTAAAGGTGCCTTCCTCAGAGGCATTTCCAGTGAGCCAAAGCCCGCTAAGTGGGGAGATGCAGAAAAGGCCAGAGGACCTGCTCCTGAGTTCACCTGGGGCTGAATAGCTTGTGGTTGCTTCCGGCATGGCCAGCTTCCAAACATGAAGGGCAGACAGAGCTGTTGCTACCGTAACTCACACCACATCGCAGCTCAGGAGGGACAAGAAGAGTGAGTTTCTCAGGGTTTTCTCCTCGCATGACATGACTTTCACACATGTAGACTCGGTCATGTCTCACACTGACCTTATGCTTTCACTGGACAGTCATAAGTCTTTTCAAGGAAAAGAGATGGCCTATGCAATTTATGTTAAACCTATGTATTAAATTCTGAATCAGCAAAGTCCAAGCTAAGCCATCTTTAAAGAAAAGTTCAAAAAAGGATATTTTAAGAGGGATAAATTGATCCTTATCTCTTTACCAAAAAAAGAGGAGGGGGGGAAGACTTAAAACCTCTGAAGTCAATTAAGCAAGAGATTGGAGATCTATGTATGCTGAAGATCTAAACATATTTACTAAATAAAGGGAAGGCATTTTATTCAGAGGTCTGTACATGGCCCTTGGAATTAGGGAGATTTGACTATAGGTAATTGAATCAATTTATATAATGTTGACTTGATACAGTTACTGTTAATGAAATGTATTTAACAATAAAGCAAGTTATCTTGAAATGGAAAGACTAAGGGAAGCATGAAGAACAGACTTTAAGATATGAAAAGCTGACATCTTTTGTGTGTGTGTGTGTGTATGTGTGTGTGTGTGTGTGTGTGTGTAGCAGATGCCATCCACTAAGAGGCCAAAACACTCCTTTGGAAATTAGAAAGGGAAAACTTGAGCTCTAGCTGGTTTGGCTCAGTGGATAGAGCATCAGCCTGCAGACCAAAGCGTCCTGGTTTCAATTCTGGTCAAGGGCACATCCTTGGTTTCAGGATCCCGCAAGACAGAAACATCAATGATTAGAGAGAATCATTAACTGGCTGCCTCTTGCACATCCCCTACCTACTGGGGACAGAGCCGTGAAACCAGACATGTAACCTCTGGGGTCATAGGTTGACGTTTCAACCACTGAGCCACACTGGCCAGGCAACAGTGCTTTATATTTCTCTGTCACTCAACTCTGCAGTTTCTTCCAGACAGAGTCAGTGTCTCCTCCGGAGATCCCTACTTGAGCATTTTTATGTTGAGTGGGTGTTTGGTGAACATGGACTGAATGCATGCAGGAGAAAACATGGTTTTTTTTCAAGCTCTCTCCCTGAATTTTAGTTTCAGGAAGGTATCAGTTGTGAAAGTCAAGTCTCACTTGCAAATTTACTGTGAAGTGGAATTACCTAGGTCCCCTCAACTGCAATATTTGATAGCCCTGCGAATCAAATGGAAAATAAATAGCCCCACTGGTGAGCATGCATTGACGCAGCCCATCTATTCTGGGCAGAGTTCTGTGCTCAGCAGGGGGATGGCCGCATCAATAGAACACTAAAGCCTCAGACCCATCTTGGAGATGTCTGAATGCCCGAATGGAAATGTTGACCTTTTCTTGTTGGAAACTCACTCCCCTGTTTAATGAAGTTGCAGCTGCAAAGAAAAATGTGCGGTCAGCTGGACTCAGAAAAATAATCCCATACTGATTAGATGTCAACTGTTCCCATATCAACCCCCTACCCTGGATCCTGTCACTGCAGACCCTCATGAGGGGGCATACCCTTGAGTGGCCTGGCCCATGACTCCTCTCACAAACAGACAAGAGAATGATATTTCAGGAAGGCCGGCTCAGTGACATGTCACCTAGCCATCCTCCAAGGGGCTCCGATGGCTCAAACAAGGCGCTGAGACGCTGTCACCTGAGAGGTTGCAAAGGAGATGAAAAAATGATGATTTGAAATGCTGGCATCCCTCTGGTTTCTAGAAAAAGGAAAGGTGACATGTTCCTGCAACACACAGATCTCAGGATTAGATGTTGAAGACACAGCTTCCTCTGAACTCAGGGTATTTTAGTGATAGTGCCTTGGGTATTTTAGTGATAGCCTTGATGGTCAGGGGAAACCAGATTTGCCTAGTACCTCTGAATGAAGGATGTGGCCCTCATAGCACAACAGATGCCAGGTTCCCTGTCTCATGAAATGGTAAGGATGTCACTCAAGGGCAATGATTAGTTGCTTTGATCCTCGGAGTTGTATCTTTGCAGAGAAACACACTTTTTTTTGTTTTCCTTGACTTAAATAGAGCCTGGGTCAGAACCCTAAAGCAGGGGTGGAGACCATCTGGCGCCCAGGCCATATAAGGCCCATGAGATCACATGGCCTGGCCCTGCCAAGGCATAGGGGTGAGTTAATTAAATATCTGACCAAATATAGCAGGCTAACTTTTAAGTTGATAAGTTTGTACGGTCCAGAAATGATGTGATAAATATCCAAATGGCCCTTGGCAGGAACAGGGTTCCCCACCCCTACTCTAAGGGCACTAGAGCTCTTCGAGTAGAGAGTGTTTCTCTTGTTTGGTGGCTGTTGGGGGTTCAAACAGTCAGCCCAGAGCTGGCCCAGAATGGCCTGAACCATCCTTTGGAAGAGAGCTGCCAGCTCCTTCTCAGAGGCGTTCAGACGTGTGGGAAAGACTTGTCTGCTGTGCTATCAAGCCATGAAAGACACCTGTGAGCGAGGAATGGGCGAGGCAGTGTTCAGGTATCCTCCAAGGCCCATGTGGAGCACCCAAACTTACAACTCAATTTCATCACCTATAAAATGGGAGCTTACCAAAATCCCTCTGGCCTAGAGAGGTCAAGAGGATTGGATATGGCCAGGACCAGTTTGGCTCAGTGGATGGAGCGTCGGCCAGCGGACTGAGGGGGTCCCAGGTTTGATTCCAGTCAAGGACATGTACCTTGGTTGCAGGCACATCCCCGGTAGGGGGTGTGCAGGAGGCAGCTGATCGATGTTTCTGACTCTCTATTCTTCTCCCTCCCTCTCTGTAAAAAAAATCAATAAAATATATATTAAAAAAGAGTATTGGATGTGGCCCTGGATGTGCAGTGCCTGACAATGGGCCACACCCACGGGAGCATCTTGGTCAACTTTAGTTGTCTTCTTACAGACAATTCAGCTTGAACCCAAGTCTCCCTGTTCTGGGAGTGGTGATTAAAATTTAAATATGCATTGCGCTCTAAGGTGTCCACCGGAAATGTCTCGGGACAGAGGAGTTTTAATAAGTACACATGCCCACAGTGGTGATGTGCTGACATTTAAAAGCAATAATATTTGAACTGAGCCAGGGGAACGGCTGGCCCCTGACGTGACTGTCCTGCATAATCACCCCTCCCTTTCCTGGTCAGGAGCGAGTCTGTGCCCCACTCAGAGAGGCTCTGCTCCCTGTGTCTGCAGCTGGAATCCAAATCCAGGGTCAGTCATCGGTTTGTTATCACGCTGTTTGTTTAATGTTGTTGTCGGAAAGTGGAAATAAATATCTCATGCTTTTTCCCCATGACACTCCTACCCAGATCTCTGCTTGGCGAGAGACTCGGTCCCCAGGGAACACTATTGGAACCCAGGCCTTTGCCTTTGATCCCTAAGCGGTGGCTCTATTATGAGATTCCATTGTGTGCAAGAAGCCATTTGCTTACTGAACATTTTGTCTACTAGTAAATTCATATATTTAGCTTGTCCTAAATAGAACATCACAAGGAAATGACTTCCAACAAAGTAAAATTATTACAAAATACATTTGGACCAACCAGTGAGGCTCAGTGGTTGAGGGTCGACCTATGAACCAGGAGGTCATGGTTTGATTCCTGGTCAGGGCGCATGCCTGGGTAGTGGGTTGGATCCCCAATAGGGGGCACATGTAGGAGGCAGCCGATCAATGATTCTCTCTCTCCCTACCTCTCTGAGATCAATAAAAATATTATTAAAAAGTACATTTGTACACATGCATGTCAAGTAAGGATTTAAAGAAAGAGAAGATGCCAGCTCTCTGGGATATAAAACTATTATTTTGCAGCTTATACAAAATCTGACAAATGGGTCAGTGGGACAGATGGGAAAACCTTTATGTGCTCTTTACCTGTATGACTTCCAACATATCAGTGTGCAATAGAGGGGAAGAAGCCATTTTATAAATGATGTTTGTAAACTTTGCTATTTTTTGAGGGAATAAAATTTTAAATATATACTTTGTAACTATAGGGTCTCCTAAAAAATGTATACACACACTTTTACTAATTATAAAGGCAGTGTTTATTAAAGTACATTTCATTTTCAAAATTGACATACTAGTGTTAAAGTGTGCATACATTTTTTAGGGCACCCTGCATATATAACTAATGTAAGTTCCTGATGAATAAAGGGTTTATATATAAAATAATATAAGCACAGAAAATTAAAATAAAATTGATACTTTATAAAATCTCTTGAGGAGAAATTACTTGCAAATTTTGAAGTGATAAAAATTCCTAAGGGAAAAAATCCAATAGTTTTATCTTCTGTAAAATGAAAATTTACTTTCCAGTAATATAAAACAAAATAATTAAAAAGTCAAATTCAGAAAAAAGTTCTTAAAATCATCAGTGAAGGTGATGACATCTAAAATACCTATAGGATTTAGACATATTTATAATAAAAATCACCCCTGTTTATAATAGATATATTAGTAAAGAATAATTTGCAAAAAAGAACAAACTGTAATCAGAAATGAGAAAAAAAATAATGTTTTTATCTGTTGGATAATCAAGTACAGAAAAATGAAGTAATTTAACCTTTTACATTTGTGAACTGGTAAATTGTTATGCTTTGTGGGAAAATGAAAATCTATAGAAGTTACTGTGCCCCAAAAGATGCATTTGGAAATTAATACACAAAACATCAACAGTCACAAAAATATCCAAGACCTTTGAAGCACTAGCCAAAGAATTAATATTAAGGAAGTTATTCAATAGCAAGCTATATATCTGATAAAAAGTTCATATCCAAAATATATAAGAACTCATACAATCCAATAACAAAATCTGAACTATCCAATTTTAAAGATGAACAGTGGAACTGAATAGACATTTCTTCAAATAATATATATAATTGGCCAACAGGTATATGAAAAAATGCTCAATATCACTAATCAGGGAAATGACACCAAAACCCCAATGAGCTGTCTATCACCTCACACCTGTCAGAAAGGCTATCCTCAAAAAAGACCAGAGGTAAGTGCTGGCAAGGGTGTATTGAAAAGGGAACCCTTGTGCACTGTTGGTAGCGATGCAAGTTGACACTATGGAAACAGCATGGAGGTTCTCCCTAAATTAAAAGTAGAATTACTCTATGACCCAGCAATCTGCCTTCTGGGTATGTACCCAAAGGAAATAAAAACAGGGTTTTGAAACACTATCAGCTTTTCTATGTTTATTAAGATATTATTCCACTAGCCAAATGGAAGCAACCTAAGTGTTTGCCAATGGATGAATGGAGAAGAAGGAGAAGAAGGAGAAGAAGGAGAAGAAGAAGAAGAAGAAGGAGGAGGAGGAGGAGGAGGAGGAGGAGGAGGAGGAGAAGAAGAAGAAGGAGGAGGAGGAGGAGGAGGAGGAGGAGGAGAAGCAGAAGCAGCAGCAGCAGCAGCTATACAAGGGAATACAATTCAGCAGTGAGTTAGAAGGAAGTCTGGCCACTTATGACAGACAGCATGGGTGCTTTGTGTGAATTAGTGCCTGCTTTCCCACCCACAGGATCACCCCCAGGGTGTTAGGGGCTTGAGCTAGGAGTTCTTGAGCCAGAAGTTGCAGGATCTCTGGAGGACTCAGGTGTGTGCCCTATAGGATGCATTAGAAATGGCCTCACCTTCCCCAAGCAGGGGGCTGGATGGTCCAATAAGAAACCATACACTTGCTCCCTTGGGCTTGTCTGTCACCCCTTGCATGGTCTTAAGAGTCATCTTTACCATCTCTGGGCCTCTGGACGGGGAGCTCCGACCACTCAAAGTGCAGCTCCCTTTGCCACCTTCACAAGTTTACCTAGAAGTGCAGGAGGCTCAGCGGGGATGGCGACCACTCAGCCAAAATAAGAGAATTATTCAAAAGTAATATCAAGAGACTTTTTTAGTAGTTTGGTTTAAACTGTCTACTGCTAAAATGTGTTAAGTGCCTGTTTTCTTTGAACAGAACTACTTCCTAAAATCAGCCTCTGCTTTTCCATAATCCATTTGGCTTATTCGAGAAGGTATGTTCTGTTTTGGTTGGGGGGGCAATACCCTGAATAACACCCCCAAATTGTTCCATTGTACTGAAATTGGCCCATCTATTTGCTTATCTCTTCCAATAAACGGTGAGCCTGTCAAGTAGACAGTAAATTGTCCTGACCATTGTCACCCCAGCATCCCACACAGCACCTAATCTGTAAATAACTGTTTATTGAATGAATGATGGGACCTTGCTTACAGAACCAGTTCTCTGACAATAAAGTTAAAGGTCAATACTTTCTTCCTCTGACAAATATGTCATCTCAGACCCACAAAAGGTCTGAGGAGTTTATAGCCAGGAGAGACCTTTGAGAAATCCTATGATCAGGACCTTTCTTTTTATAGATGTCTAAGAATGATGGCAAGAAGCATCTAAAGTCACAGGGTGCACCAGAGTGATAGCCCGACAGCTGGCTAGATATTGTTCCCATATATCTATGTCAACACACACACAAATATCTAAACATAAGCATGTTCCTATATGCCCTACGGGTGCATGTGCATATATGTACATATTTATTCATACTGGATCTTATTTAAAGAATGCTCACTGGCCAACCCAGTGTAGCTCAGTGGTTGAGTGTTGACCCATGAACCAAGAGATTCAATCCCAGGTCAGGGCATATGCCCTGGTTGTGGGCACCATCCCCAGTAGGGTGCGCGTAGGAGACAATTAATTGATGTCTCTCTCATGGATGTTTTTACCTGTCTGATGTTTCTCTCTCTTTATTCCTTCCCCTTCGTCTCTCTCTAAAATCAATAAAAACATATATATAAAAGAATGCTAAATATATACTTCCTGTCCCCTCCCACCATCCCTTTGCCTGCCCACACCTGCTCTGCTAACCTCTGAGGATCACTGACTGTAGACACTAGCTAAGATGATACTAGGAGAGACATCAAGGAGGCCAGCCAAAGGTCCATTGTGCTAATCTAAGCTGTGAGTGCTGAAGGCCTACCAATGGTCAGCAAACTCGTTAGTCAACAGAGCCAAATATCAACAGTACAACGATGGAAATTTCTGAGAGCCACATTTTTTAAACTTAATCTTCTTTTAATGCCACTTCTTCAAAATAGACTCACCCTGGCCGTGGTATTTTGTGAAAGAGCCACACTCAAGGGGCCAAAGAGCCGCGTGTGGCTTGCGAGCCACGGTTTGCTGACCACTGACCTAGGCCAAGGCAGCATGGAGAGAAGAGCTATGATGGGGGCGGGGGAAACATTCAGGAGGTGAATTCGTGGCGACACCTTCTTGCTAATCCTCTTCTGGGAGCTGATGGCACCTTGAGTGTGTCCCTGAAAGCAGTATTTTTGGCTTGACATGTACACTTTATGTGAGAGGCCAGAGGTCCTTCCTCAGTGCGGACACATACCACAGAGAAGATTGTTTCCAGGTCTTGAAAACTTAGAGCTGCAATTTATCACAAAGTCCTGTAATGTGAAGTGTTCCTGCACTGGGCAGGTTACCCCCCCCCCCCCCCCCCCCCCACTTTCCAAGCCAGCAGACCCACAGGCTGGTGACACAAAGCAGTCCTCCCTCTGACAGAAGCGATCCTGCGTTCCAGAACTAATCCCCAACGGCGCCTCCTACTTCAGCAATCTGTGGATGCCTCCTCTGTCTCTGGCCTCCCTTTCAGCACCATCTGTCTTGTCTTCGAGTGCTATGCAATGATCTTGTGCTCTCTCCGTGGCCTTTGCAGGCCAACACACACCCCAGAGGAAACTTGGAGCCCTGTGTTTTGCAGTGGACTTCCCGATGGTTTTGACCTTGGCCTCACTCCTCTGAGGCAGCACTTTCTGGCAGCCATGGCCAAGCTCTTATCTCTCCCATCCATGCAGGGGTGTCAAAACGTCCCAGGGAGTCATTAATCAAGGGCCCCTTCCTGACAGCAGCTCTTTAGAATCTCTCTGGAGCCTACAGTGCATCTGCAGGTCCAAGCAGACCGAACGAGGCAGCTTTTATCCCCAGACCCTTCCCAGAGCAGTGGGCTGATGGATGGCAAAGCAGAGAATTAAACATTTATGTATGGAAGACCAGAATGGCACCGGAAGAAAGGAGTTTAAGTGCCTGTGCTTGCTGGAGAAACATCCATATCAGCACTGCAGTTCCTCTGAGCAACACCCATTTCTCTCAGTACTGTTCGCCTCCCAGGAAAATCACTTCCGTGTACCTTCGGTCCAAGATTTGACCAATCATATTAAGAAGTTGAGCTGCTTTTTCATCCAAGCAATTACAAAAAACAAACAAAACAAAACTGTGAAATAACTGTGATCTATCTCTCTCTCTCTCTCTCTCTCTCTCTCTCTCTCTCTCTCTCTCAAGTTTGTTGAAGTACCGCCCTTTGCAGCTTGTTTCTGGAGCTCTCCCCCAACCCTAATGCCACAAGGAGACTTTTCTCCCAGAAATAGTTGAGAGCCAGCCACCTCACTTCAAAGACTACCCTGGGGTCAAGGGAGGGAAGGTGATGGCCCACCTTCTCCCCCTGAATGTGTGTCATGATAAAGAGAGGTCACTCTCCTTCTAGGTGGGGTTGGAACTGGGAGAGACAAAAGCCATCTCCATAGGAGGACTGTCTATCAATGCTGTTGCCAAACAAGTCAAATGCCCTGTCTTAGCAGGTAATGGGAACCCACACACCTGGAGTTTTTATTTATTTTTATTTTTAAAAAAAAATATATTTTATTGATATTTTACAGAGAGGAAGGGAGAGAGATAGAGAGCTAGAAACGTCGATGAGAGAGAAACATCAAGGTACATGCCCTTGACTGGAATCGAACCCAGGACCTTTCAGTCCGCAGACTGACGCTCTACCACTGAGCCAAACCAGTTTCGGCACACCTGGAGGTTTTTAAGGAAATGTTAGACAAGGGTCTTAGTAGCAATGGAGGATTCTTGTTTTAAAGGCTCTTCAAAATCTAAGATTCCAGATTATTCTGCCTTTTAGACATTCCCCATAATAGTTTAGGATCAATACTTTACATGTTAGGCTTGAATCTCTTACAATGATGGCAGATGGCTCCTTGGTGGGATCTTGACCAAGGGTCCCAATAAGGGACAAGGGTCTTCCGTTCCTCAAAGGAAGTCCAAAAGTAAGGCGCAGGGGTCCAGATGCCTAATTCCTAAGGTTTTAAACTGGTTGAGAAAAGTTACCCGCAGACTTTAAGTAGCTGCGAGATTCTAAGTAGAGAGGCAAACTGACTACTTTTTACCATGATTGGATGGTTTTAAGTGTAAAAAGAACTTTCGTTACTCAGCTTGGGTGGTGGCCATGCTTCCATGTGTCTTTACAATTCAAGTAGCAGTTGTATTTATGGAACTTTATTTCCAGGAAGCATCGTAGTTTAGAGCAAATAATTTTCTCAGAATCGTTAGCTGTTTTGTGGCACGTGCCTTCCTTTCATCTGTCCTAACATACATCCATTGAGCATCCTTGTCTCAGTGTGCGGAAGTTTGGTTCATTCCAGCCAAAACCGGAGTAACTCCACAGTCTGTGATCTTATCGCCTTTTATCCTTTGCATTGTAAGTAATTCATCATTCTTATCTGATATGTGCATGCTCGCACACTCACACACACACACTCTAGAAGTAATCACACTGTGTTATAAATGTCGATTTATGGGTCTTTTTCTTTCACTTCCTGAGAGCACAAAGTCTTAATCATCTTTGTATCCCCCAGCTTTTAGCATAATTGTTACAGGAGGATGTATTCAAATTGCAGAATGAATAAATTTATAAATAAATTTTAACTCCCTTCCCCCTTTGAATCTTCTCAGCAATGACAATTTTTTAACATCAGGCATAGAAGATGCTGGGTGAAAAATAACAGGATTTCAAGGCCCGCTATTCCACGCCAGCATTAAGAGGATCCTTTCTCTCTCCGTGTGTGTTTAAGAATCTCCTTTTAATAAAGCAATTTCAGATGAATGGAAGGCTTTGCTGCCAGCCATGTCCATCATAAGATAAATCAGAATAATTTATAAAATTCTCATCCACACTTTTACCAATCATTTTCAGCACAATCAACCATGAAGGCATTTTTTGGATTATATTGAAAGTGGGTGATGTGGGGAAACTATTATTCAGGCTCTCTCCTGGGTCGGGTAGAATCACCCTTCTCGGAAACCATGTCAACATCATTATCTGGGGGAGGAGGGTTCCCTTGAGACATTGCCCTACTCACACACACACGCATTATGGAGATATAGTCCATCCGGCTGTCAGATGGGCTCATGGTTACCATTTCAGTCATAGTGAAAGCATCGCTTGGGTGTATCAATGGCTCCTTGTACTGGGCTTTCCTCCACCCCAACGCATCAAACCACACTCCTCGGAGACTACTCAATGGGCCTTAATGTATCATCAAATCAGATGCTGTCACGTAGCAACAGGAGCAAGGGAATCTTCCTCTCTACATGTTGCTGTCAGAATGGATGGTCTTTCCCGTAGCGCACATCAAGTGACTCACATACGTGGAGTTTCTTGAAGAGTCTGAAACAAATGTTCTGTTTGAAAGATGTCTTTCTCTGTGTTTCAAAAAGTCTACAGATTCAGCTGTGGATGTCAACAATAACCAGCATTTGATTTCTTTGCTTCTCTTGCTGTAATTTCTAATGAAAGCCAATGCATGTGAATGGCCCAGCACACTGGGGAAAACAGGGCTGTCTTCTCACTTTGGGAGGGTCCCTGGAGACCCCAGTCATCAGCTTTTGGGGCCTATAACTATCTTGCCCAAGTGAACCTTTTCCTAGGTGTATGCTAACCCTACCTTCCCCATCCAGACCTCCT
Source organism: Vespertilio murinus (assembly GCA_963924515.1). Classification (NCBI taxonomy): domain Eukaryota; kingdom Metazoa; phylum Chordata; class Mammalia; order Chiroptera; family Vespertilionidae; genus Vespertilio; species Vespertilio murinus. The sequence goes on along the minus strand of OZ004716.1, from coordinate 9,838,805 downwards.
CACCTATCTCCCCTTCACTCCCAAAGAGGATGCAACAGTCTTTGTTTTACATAGTCCTTGTGCAGTTTTATTCTCTGATTAACAAACAGAAAGAGTCCCTTCACAGAGAAGCAAAACGAAGGCAGGGCTTTTTACCAAAGGCAGCTAATGACAATAGACTGTGGAATTCGAATCTTAATTCATAAGGGAAGCAGGAGACTGGAGCAGAAGAGAGCTAAATTAAGAAGAAAATTGCTATTGAAAGCATTCTCTCTCTCTCTCTCTCTCTCTCCTCTCTCTCTCTCTCTCTCTCTCTCTCTCTCTCTCTCACACACACACACACACACACACACACACACACACACACACACACACAATCCAATGATGGGAAGGATGAGAAGGGTTGGAAAATACTGTGCAGGTTAAGCCAAGAGAAATCCTTTCCTATGAAAATGAGTGCAGCTTGTATACTTTTTTTGCTTGTGAAGTTTCTTCTTAAATCAAATAAACAACAGACATTAGCCACTGTCCTGAAACCCTCCTACCCCCATTCCAGAGAATGAACCTTGGAGTTAGTATGTCTCTGCAGATGCCAGCCGAATGTCTGGAATTCTGGGCAATGTCATGTTCGGAGAAGGTCATTTATTTGATGTTGTCAGGAACAGACTCAATACCTTAGGGGGATTCAGAATAAACAAAAATAATTAAGAGCAGGCGGTCCCTTTTGGCAAATGCTTGGTCAAACACACGCCCTTCTAACCACATCTATTTCCGATATGCCACGCTGTCTTATGTGGAGACTTAAATATTGGTGTTCCGTTCTCCTCCGGGTTTCAAAGGCAAAAAAAGACAGTCTGGAGCAGGAAGTTTTCGGACTAGAATTCTTCTAAGTATCTTTTTATCGTTTCAATTCACCATCTTTAAGACCCACATCATTTCTGCTCTTGAGATCAAAGTTTTACAGGGACGGCCCTTCAGTATTCTGGCTTTTGCCTGGACCTCATTTGCGTTCAGCTCAGCTAAACTCCACCGCAGAAGCCAGCATGGAGACGTTCAGAGGAGATGCAAATGGCACCAGGATTTTTATTGATCAAAAGGAGCGTGTTTAGACAATCCTCAATAGATCCACAAATGAGAGAACTCCCTGCGTTAGAATTTCATTCTGCGAGCATTTCCTTCTCTATAATCGCCGGCTTGCTCCTTCATTCCGCTGACATTCTCCGTCGTTGTTTAAATGCCGCAGCTGTTCCTCCCGCCCCCCTTCCCCTGCTTTCAGAGTAAACCATTAACTTCCCATCTCGGTCTTCTGAGAAAAATGCTTATGATTGACAAAACTTTAGGAAACACTGGCAAATTGGAGGAAAATTAGCGCCACTAACAAGGAAAAGCGAAGCGGTGTTCTGAGAGAGAGCTGTCTTTGTGGGCTAACAGTGTAATTGGCTGGTTAAACACATTACAAACAGGTTCAGCTTGATCCTCCCCACCCCTCTCTCTTTTTCCTTCCTTTCTTTTTGTGTTCCCCCAAGACCTACAAAATTTACAATTTCATGTCTTTTATCTTGGCAAGAGTTTCCCCATCCCCCTCTATGCCCCCTCCCAATTTTTTAAAAATACATTTTATTGATATTTTGCAGAGAGGAAGGGAGAGAGATAGAGAGCTAGAAACGTTAATGAGAGAGAAAAATCAACCAGCTGCCTCTTGCACACCCCCTACCGGGGATGTGCCCGCAACCAATGTACATGCCCTTGGCGGGAATCGAACCAGGGACCTTTCAGTCCACAGACTGATGCTCTACCACTGAGCCAAACCGGTTTCGGCTCCCCCTCCCAATTTGATACCCTTTTGTTTGGTTCATTTTAAAACGAATGCCATGAATATTGAAGATGTAACATGATAATGATCTTTTTTTTCAACAGGAAGTGAGGGAGTGGTTGTGTCCTCACCAGTAAGGAGTGGCTCTCTGAGTCAGCAGGTCCCACATTCGAATCGCCAAGCAGGCCAGGCATCTGGCTAAACTGAAGTCTTTCTCTCTGGTACTTGTTTGGTTTTAATTGAGGTGTAACTTTCATGTAGTAAACACACACATGTCAGGGTACAGCTGTGACATATGACACAGCTGTGTATTGCTGTAATAATCACCCAAATGGAAAGAAATCGGAATCATTTGAGTTTGAAGCGCTATTCTAGTTTTTCGATCCCCCACTCCATGGCGTGGGCCAATCCTTTGGGGAGTGTACTCCTTTAAGCTTCTGCAAAGAACCCACGGTTCTGAACCTAAAATAAGCACTGTCCAGAAGACCTGATTTTTGAAACAGCAGCTGGGTAACTGAATAAAGGAAACTCAATGGGGTGTGATGACTAGGGTGAAAAACCATTCTCTTTTCTGGCCTCGAGTTGAAGTCACGTTGAGACCCCATTTTTAGTCTTTCTATAACTAACTGCGCCTCCAGCCCCAGTTCGAGACTCTGGGTTCTGAAATAGAACATCGCCATCAGCAAGTCGCTCACTGCTCTTATTTACCCACTTGTTTATTTATTTTATTGTGTCTGCAGCAGCTCGGCTGCTGAAGGCATGTAGAAGGGCTCATTAAAATGGCTTTCCGACATGACAGTTTTCAATTATGGTGCAATTCCCTAAGCCAATCCATGGTGAGTTATTAGAAGCTTGCAAAGGTGCCTTAAAATGCACAGGCACAAGGGAAAGAAGCCATCATGCGCTCAGAAGGACCAATGGTCTTGATTTTGGAGTGTGCGATCTCCAAAGAGTGAGATGGCTTTGTCTGTTCCCTTCCCATGTCTGACTACACATTAAAGTAAATGAAAAGGGCAGAACAGAAATATGCCTCTGAAGCTGCCCCCACATTATTAATTCAGGAAGAAAGAATCATATTCTTGTCCTTCCTTCCTCCCTCCCTCCCTCCTATCTTTCTTTCTTTCTTTCTTTCTTTCTTTCTTTCTTTCTTTCTTTCTTTCTTTCTTTCTTTTTGTTTGTGTTTTTTTTGTTTGTTTGTTTTTGTTAATCCTCACCCAAGAATATTTTTCCCATTGATTTTTAGAAAGAGCGGGAGAGGGAGAGACAGAAACATCGGTGTGACAAAAGTCACATTGCCTGGTTGCCTCCTACACACACCCTGACCAGAACCTGCAACCAAGGTACATGCCTTTGACCAGAATCAATCCTGGGACCCTTCAGTCCAGGGGCTGATGCTCTATCCACTGAGCCAAGCCATCTAGGGCAAGAATCATATTCTTCATGGGCTTGCCATAATTGATACCGCCCTTGACCTAAACACAGAGTGAGGACAGCTAACATCAGTGTGTGGAAAAGAAGCATGTATTGTTACAAAGGCTGGTCCTTTCCGATGTGCTGATCTGTCCCAGATGGGGACAAAAAGCATCATCCCCGTGCATGCTCCTCTGACAGGAGCTCAGAGTGGGAACATTTTCATTAGGCGAGAGCTGGTGGGCGTCGTTAAAAAAGAACAAGATCAGTATTGACTGCGGCAAGCAAAGGTCAGAGAGGGTGTCTGCTAGCCCATTGCTGTTTCTTTTGGTATGTATCTAATCATTTCAGGTCCCGATGTGTCCTTTGTGTGCGGAAGGCCTGCTTTAAATGTTGTAATACATCAAGCCAAGGTTCATCTCAAAGCAAGGTGCTTTGGAGGCTGCTCCAATTTTGCTGCTGTGAATTTATTATTTAAAGAAAATGCTGTGGCACACAATATTTCAGTATCTTAGAAGTGCAGGAGGGCTAACACAGAGGGCAACGACGGGGAGGGAAGATGAGCAATCACCTCCATCCATCGGTAGTGACGGGAGCTGGACTTCCCAGCGTGGCCACCGATCAAAAGTGGTGGAGGCTCCAGAAATAACAGAGGGGATCAAAGGTCTGCAGGCCAGGCCCCAGGAGGCAGGCACCGCAGGACAAGCCCTGATCAAGAGACCTTGTCTGCTCTGCCTTCACCAGCAATGGCCAATGAGCACCAGCGGCACCTCCCCCATCCAGTCTCCCTGCACAAACAAGGCTTTCAGGTTCTCTCTCACACCCGCCTCCCATCTCATCAGCCTGACAGAGCGGGGTTCGTTACTGTCTCTGGTCACTTCCAAAATCCCCAGGGAATTAAAAGTGAGTGCAGCCTTCTTGGGCCAACGCCTGGAATCCAAGGGCATGCTTACGCCAAGAAGACACACGCAAGCCCCAAGGCGTACCCATGTACGTCTGTTATGTCAGAAGCCTGGGTTACCGTCTTCCCAGGGAAACCCTGTTCTCTCTGGGCTCCAGACCCTGCCTCCTGATGGTCCCACAATCAACCGTGTAATGCGTGCCACTGCTTGGCACAGGCCTGCACAAAGTGTGGGCCCGGTGGTCCTGCCCCTTCTCCTCCTCTTCCTCAGCGCACTTCCAGGTTCTCCCTTCTCTGCCCCCTTCTTATTGCCCTACAGCCCCATGTGCTGGTGCCAGCAAAGCACCCTGGGGGAGAGTGGTTTCTTTTGCCTTAACGTTAAAGGTCCTGACCTCAGAGGAAGGCAGCTCTGTTCCTCTGTCTAGGATTCAGTAGGTGGCATTGCCAGGACCTCCCAGTACAAAGGGGATCCTCCTTTTGTCCCTGGAGCCACCTGGGATGGAGCACCTGGAATGGCCCTCTGACATCCCATGCACTGTCCCTTGACTACAGTCAGCATATTAATTTCATTTTCATTTACTTAATAAGAGCTTCCTCTGTGCCCTCAGCCTGGGCTCAGGCACCATCTCTTGCTCCTCAGTTAACTCGTCCTTGTCTGCCCCCAATGAGAGCAATAGCTGAGCAGCACTGCTGTTATTGTCATCAATTCTCTCCCCATGGTTACTATGGGGAAAGGAAATTCCTCAGCTACTCTGGTTAGTGACAGCTAAACGGAGCGAGGATGTGCCCTGCCCACCAAAGCAAAGAGCGCTAGACAGCTGAGTATTGGCAAGAAGACTGGGATGATTTGCAATACAATTCTCATGCTTATACAATCCTGTATCTATCTCTGTCTTCCTTCATTCTTTCCTAACTCCCCTCCCTGCCCCAAACCCAGAATATCATACAATGGAACCTCTCCCAACCACCACACAGTGTATGCCCACACATGAATGATCCTTCTTGTCGACTGTTTTGATGGTGGTTAATTCAGAAGAAGTCAGTATCTGTAAGAAACATGACAGGGTGGCTCCCAAAGATGCATTTCCTGTGTACACTCAGATATAATGACACCTAGGAACCAGTGTGAGCCATCTAGGAGCTAAACTAATAACTATGTCATTACTACGTGCCAGAGAGCAGAGGCTATGTACATAGAACATCCACTTGGGATGAACTTGTGAATTAGATAATGTCCCCATTTTAGAGATCAGGAGACAAAGCCTCAGAAGGTGGGTTAGCTTGAAGACATTAGCTCTATGTAGCTCTATATGAGTCTAACTTGCTTGGTTTCCTCTAGAACAACTCAGAAAGTGTGTTTGTGTGTGTGTGTGTGTGTGTGTGTGTGTGTGTGTGTGTGTGTGATGGGGGTGGGCTCTCTGTTGTTTACCTGTACCTTTCGTAGCGAGTGGCAGTTAAAGGACACTTTAAGCGTGGATTTGGGGGGAACTAAGAATCCAAAATTAATGCTGACATCTCCAGGAGATGGAGATAGTGTTAAATTCCCAGCCTAGTGTTCAAGTTAATGGACTGGATCATAAATGAACTAGATAGATGAATAACAAAATGTTTTTTAAAAAAAGAACCCTCTCTCCAATATGTGGCATCATCCTTATTTTTACAGGAAAAAATAGTCCCCTATCTGAAAGTAAGCAGAACACTCTGACATTTGGAAGTGTGATGTGCAGGAGCTTCAAGAATCCGCCACTGTTTTAACTCCCTTCCTAACACATCTTACTCCTACTCCGTAGATGAGGGGACCAAGGCTGGGAGAACCATGTCAGCCAGAAGGACGGTGGCAGATCCAGTTAGGGGTCAAGATGCTCTCTCTGGGCTCAGCCCTTACCACAATGAATTGCTCTTCTCAGGGCGTCTTCACACCGTGTGGCTCAGTGGTGAGATGGTGGGCCTCAGAATTGATTCCGTGCTGGTTCCCATCGCAATCTCCCCTTACATCCATAGGGCCTCGCTATGCCTGGCCACCCCCGGGGGCTTCCATGTTGCCACCTGGCAGGCAGAAATGACACTGTCTGCCTCATGAGGCTTTCTGTGGCTCTGAGATCGATGGCATTTGTGGAAGTGCATCTGGCCAAGTTTGGCGTACGCTTCACGCTTCTCACACATGCTGCTTCCCCCTCTTTCCCCTCAGATGGCACGGCTGACAAATAAAGAGAGCCTTACCCTATTTCCCCGATCAGGATGCCCCAGCCACCGCTGCTGACAGCTTGCCTGGCTGTATGTTCAATAAAGAGGCGCATGGAAGATCTGTCAGCCGGTGTGACAAGGGGGCCCTTTCTCTTTTCATTAGCGGGGAGCAGCCCATGTATTGAAATTACAACCTGCCATCTCCCTCGAGGACCTCTGAGCTATCCGTCCTTGTAATTTTCTTAAACGAATATTCCATCTATCCGACATGTCTCTGCCAATTTCAGGGATCAATACCGCCCTTTTCATTGGTCATTACAGGAACTAGCGATGTTACCCCCTCAGTCAGACACCTTAGCCAGAGGGGAGCCGTTGGTCCTGTCCGGTGCAAACAGACCTCAGCATTTTTATTGGGAAATTCAGCCATCTCAGAGAACTGACTTTGTCTAATGAGCCATTCTAAGCGGGAAGGGTTTATGCTCAAGGGGAACTTGAGTCAGTCATTTGTATGGTCATTATATATTCTTTTATTTTTTTGAACACCTATCATGTGCCACGCTTGGTATTAAGCACAGTGTCTATAGTTAGCACTACCTACGATATACTAATACACACATTCGCCTAAACACACTGTCCTTAGAATACATGCATATGGAGGCATATGTGTGTATGATAGAATCACTGACTAGATTAAAAAAAAAGACTTCTAAAAGATCAATTATGTTATATGTTAAAAGGAATAGGAAGCTATTATGCTAGGAGAATTTAGTAGAGAAAATCCCATTTCCACATTGGATATCAGAAGTGACTTCATAGAATGTGAAATTTGGGAAGGATTTGGACAAATAAGTGCATGTGAGGAATCGACGGGCATCAGTGAGAGAAGAAAAAGTACAAGCACAAAATGTGACTATGAAACAGTGGACAGCCGAAACCGGTTTGGCTCAGTGGTACAGTATCCGTCTGTGGACTGAAAGGTCCCAGGTTCAATTCCCGGCCAAGGGCATGTACCTTGGCTGCGGGCACATCCCCGGTAGCGGGTGTGCAGGAGGCAGCTGGTCGATGTTTCTCCCTCATTGATGTTTCTAGCTCTCTATCTCTCTCCCTTCCGCTCTGTAAAATATCAATAAAATATTTTAAAAAAGAAACAGTGGGCAGATTGTGCCCAGTATAAATTAAAAGCAAAGACTTGTCTCACTAATCGTTGTTGTGGTACTGGTACCTTGTGTCAGCACATAGTAGGTGATCATTAAAGCTTTGCTCCATAAGAATAGCCGTGGATAGACTAAACAAGGCTTGGGGATAATTAACTTGCTATAATACCAAAAGAGTTACAGCTCTGATCCCTGGAAAATTTAGGACATAAGGGGAGACACAGATGTGGCTATGAATATGGATATCATATCAATCACTTACACGTCTCCCTGTGCTAAAATGTGTGCTTGTCAAAGATCATAAATACCGTGGTAATGGCTGACCTTAGAAATATATGGTATTTGAATAACAAAGATGACTTCATCCCATTTAAAATATGGTCCAAAATTCATCCTTGTACTGTAGTGGGGAGACTGCCAAGGTCTGCCGGCTTCTGGAGGAAGAATCCCGCTTCTCAGCTCAAAATGTGACTATGGAGCCCAGTGGTTTTAAAGAGGCCACTTTATATATATGTATTTTATTGATTTTTTACAGAGAGGAAGGGAGAGGGATAGAAAGCTAGAAACACTGATGAGAGAGAAACATTGACCAGCTGCTTCCTGCACACCCCCTACTGGGGATGTGCCAGCAACCAAGCAAGGTACATGGCCTTGACCGGAATCAAACCTGGGACCTTTTAGTCCGCAGACCGATGCTCTATCCACTGAGCAAACCGGTTTTGGCAAGAGGCCACTTTTATGTCTGGCTAATGTTGAATGTGTAAAGGCCTCAGAGCTGAAAGATGCTAAGATTCTCTCAGGCTGACCCCGTGAGACTTCATCAGGGAGCACACAGCAAACCCCTGAAACCACATCCGTCTGCTGTGCTCTGGCCACACTCGGCTGGAGGCAGGGGGAAGAGTGAAACTCAAGGCCACTCAGCCTTGGACCTATGTTCCCGTAAACCTGGGCACTCCTGGCAGCCCATCTTTGGAGCTGGCCATGCCATTGTTGAGGAAAGGTAAGGAATTCGGAAGAAGGCATGTCACAGGGCGTTGAAAGCACCAAGGAATGGAGGAAAAGGTCTTTCAGTAGCAAGGAGAAGAAATGGACTCAAAGAGACTCAAGCTAATCTGGGGTGGGGTGAGGAAAAGCATTTCCTTTTGCACACAATGAGAAAGTCTGGGGTTGAAGCCAATCTCCAGTGACCTCAAGAATATTGTCATCATTGTTTGGCTCAGTGGATAGAGCATCATCGGCTTGCGGACTGAAGGGTCCCAGGTTTGATTCCGGTCAAGGGCATGTGGATACAATTTTTGCTATAGGTATAGTCTTGTGTTCATTGCATAAATAATAATGGTGATAAGTATGATATTTTCAGGCAAACGTATACCATAAGTCAAATGGAGATAGTCATAAGGCCTGTACATTCTCAAGCAATATGGTAGCCCTTGGAAGGAGGGAAGGAAGTAGACCTGATAGGATTGGGGTAGAGAGAACTGACTTGGCTCTTAGTGCTGACACTCATAATATTGAGCTTCATTCAACTCTATGCCAAATCTTGTCCATTTCTTTCTCTCAATCTCTCTCTCTCTCTCTCTCTCTCTCTCTCTCTCTCTCTCTCTCTTTCACACACACACACACACACACACACACACACACACACACACACACACTAAAGGCCAGGTACACAGATTTGTGCACTGGCGGGGTCCCTTGGACTGGCCTACTCCCTCCGCAATTTGGAACCTTTAGAGGATGTCTGAAAGGGCCAGTTTTGAACCTTTACCCACATGCCAGGCTGAGGGACCCCACTGTTGGATAATTCCATGCACCAGGCCTTTAGTATGCATATAAGATCTCAGATTAATCTCCTCCTGTCCTCCCTCCTTCCCCTTTCCTTATGAGATTCATCAGTCTATTCCATGTTTCCATGTCCTTGGTTTCTGCTCCTGCGTCAAGTGTCTGGCCCCTGGTGGTCAGTGCATTTCATAGCTGCTACTTGTCTGCCAGTGGGCTGGTCGGCCAGTTGCTTAGGCATATATATATTGTACTGATTTCAGAGAGGTAGAGAGAAGGAGAGATATAGAAATATCAATGATGAGAGAGAGTCATTGATTGGCTGCCTCCTGCACGCTCCCTACTGGGGATTGAGCCTGCAACCTAGGCATGTGCCCTCACCAGGAATCAAATCAAACTGTGACCTCATGGTTCATAGGTTAATGCTCACTCACTGAGCCACACCTGCTGGACCATTTCTTTTAATTTTACTCTCATTCAGTCCTTCTACCAATGAGAGGTGATGATCATTTCTTCGTTCCAAAGAGAAAACTAAAACACAAAGTAGATATTCTTGAACAAAGTCAAACAGTCACCAGGCTAAAACCTGGCTTTGCCGCAGTGCCACAAAACAACAAACCAAAACCAGTAGCAATAACACACAATGCCATGATGCTTCCTTCCAAGACAGTGAGGATGATCAGAATGAGAAAACAAAGCGCTTAAAGGACACAAAGGAGTGAGCAAAATTTGCAGCTGGTTTTAGAGCCTGACCAGGCTAGCTGGAATGAGCAGAAGACAAAGGAAGAGGCACACTAGGAAGGACATTACAGAACACAGGGTCCTAAGGGATTAGACACTTTGATTGTGAGCACCTGACCCCAAACATACTTGAGGAATGCACATTACAGGAATAAATGGGTGATAAATGAATGAATGAATGAATGAATGGCTATATGTTCATTCAGTACTTTTCCTACTTATACACCTTTGTTATTAATTCACATGATGTATTATGTCTGCTTGAGTCTTTGAGGAGTTGAACAAATCAATATGTTCCCACTCTCATTTCCACAAGAATGAAGTTGATTGGGAGCAGGAAAGGGGGGGGGTTCCCCTACCCTTTCCCCACTCATCCTCACCCGCGGATAGCTCTTCCCGAGGGGGCTGTAAATCTCTGCCTGTGCACGGAAATCTTGGTATCTGACAAAGAAACGCTTCCTGTGAATTATGATTTGTTTTTTTTTTTTTTTTAATATAGGGCACCAGAACGAAGCTTTGTGGCGGCTGCTTAATTTGGAGGGCATTATTTTTAGCCTTGCAAAGGACCGGTGGCACAAAAACAATTAGGATCTTTTGTCAAGTTAATTAAATTTTACTAAGTGTAGTAATCTCCGTGGGCTTCGTGTAGCCGAGGTAAAACTAATTAAAACGCAAATTCTTCCTAGTCTAATAAGGAGGTCTAACTCGGGTAGCTGAGGAACGCTGTGCACACGGAAAGATATTCAAAACTAATTTCTAATGAGATGAGGGCAGACCCTTAAATGGCTTGGTTCTGAGGAAGACTCGCTTGAGAATGCCAATAAGTCTGTTAAATTGGAGGCGGCCACTTAAAGGAAGGCAGGCAGATGGGCCGAGCTGGTGGGGCCCGGGAGGAAAATGGGTCCAGTTTATTTTATTTTTAAATATATGTTTTATTGCTTTTTTTTGCAGAGAGGAAAGGAGAGGGATAGAGAGCCAAAAATATTGATGAGAGAGAAACATTGATCAGCCGCCTCCTGCACGCCCCCTACTGGGGATGTGCCCACAACCAAGGTACATGCCCTTGATGGGAATAGAAACTGAGACCCTTGAGTCTACAGGCCGACGCTCTATCCACTGAGCCAAACCAGTTAGGGCAATGGGTCCAGTTTATATCAGTTAGGGTGGAGAAGCTGGTGAAAACCAAGGGATCCAGGTTTCACCTGAAAAGAGCTATTTTCTCCCCAAGTTCCTTCTCTTCATTAACTTCCCCCAGGGCAGGAGATTGCTTTTCCAGAAGTGGCCTTTTCTTGGAAAGCCACATAGGAGTGTTTAGTTCGAAAGGACTCAAATCAGTAATGAATCCACACCAAGTCCTCTAACGACCCTCAGAGCCCGTTTTTCAAGATGAGGCCATGGAAAAGTTTAAAAAAAAATCCCTCCACCCCTGAAATTAGCAGGCTCTTAAGATGGCCGTCCAACACAGCTCATTCTCAGCCCTCTCTTTGGAACCCACTCACACCAATTTCTACCTCCTGTCAGAGGCATGTGCATTTGCTCAGTTGAGAAATTTGAAATGATTGTGGGATCGCAATGGGCGACCTTCGGAGAAACTTGGGCAACCCTTCAGCCAACACACTATGACTCTCCCATTGATCGAAAGAGGTGCGCACCTGCTGACATCCTTCTTGTTTCTCTGTCTTATTTCGCACCCTGTGGTCTGGCTCTGGACCTGATCACCCACGGATTTCTGGCACGGGGCTGCCAATACCCTTCTAATCACCAAAGCTAATGGCTTTTCTCTGTTGCTACCACCTTCAGCCAGATTGGGTCATTTGTCACACTGACCACCCGTCCCTCCTGACACACTGCTTTATTTATTCCGTGAGGCTGTCACAGGTGCAGCAGGGCCTGCCGGGAACTAGCCGCCGTCAAGTCCCTTCTGAGAAGGGGCTTCTTGCCTAGTTTTATGCAGCAGGCACAGGGGGGGCTCTGCCCAACAATGACAGGTGAGGGTCATCATATGTGAGTATTATCATCTAACTGGAATATTTCCTTATTCTATATCACTTTAACATTTGCATCATGTAAGTAATGCATGCGCCTTGTAGAACTTTTAGGAAGAATGGCAAAATAAAAGGAAAATACAGGTTGCATTTCATCACACCCATACTTCATTATTTTCTTCTCCTCTTTCTCCTCCTCCTCCTCCTCCTTTCTATTTTCCCTTCATGGTCTTAATGAAAAACATGTACTTATGGTCATCTGTGTCATGTGACTTGGCAGCCTGAGCACTCACGTGTCACTAAGGGTATTATTGTAAGCAAGTGGGAAGAACACACTTCTCCTTCTCCTTCTTCTTCTTCTTCTTCTTTTTAAAAAGTATATTTTATTGATTTTACACAGAGAGGAAGTAAGAAGGATAGAGAGTTAGAAACATCGATGAGAGAGAAACATTGACCAGCTGCCTCTTGCACACCCCACACTGGGGATGTGCCTACAACCAAGGTACGTGCCCCTGACTGGAATTGAACCCGGGACCTTTTAGTCCACAGGCCTAGGCTCCATCCACTGAGCCAAACCGGTTTCGGCAGAACGCATACTTCTTGATGTGACCCTTCTGGGTCTAAGACCGTTTCACCCAGCCATGTAATGGTAGGCAAACCCTTGCATGTTCAATGTTGTTTTGTTTTGTGTTTGGTTTAGAGTTTTTGTCTATAAAACAGGGATGACAATTACTCTATCATAAACTTGATAAAAAGGATGAAAAAGGCTAATGTTTAAAACTTAGATAGTTGTTGGTATTACGTTATTTTGAATTAACACACACAGTGGACAATCACCATGCACAAAAATGAAATCACAATGGATTAAAGACTTCAATGTAAAACCTGAAACCATAAAACACCTGGAAGAAAACATAGGCCATGAGCTTATTGACATGGGTCTTGGCAATTATTTTTTTTTTTTAATTTGACACCAAAAGCAAAGGCAACAAAAGCAAAAACCAACAAGTGGGAGCACATCTAAGTAAAAAAATTCTGCACAGCAAAGAAATCATCACAAAATGAAAAAGCCACCTACTGAATGGGGGAAGATATTTGTATATCCATATATCTGATGAGGGGTTCATGTCTCAAATACACAAGGAAATCATATAACTCAACAGCAATAAACATTTTCCCAAAGAAGACATACAGCTGGCCGACTGGTACATGCAGAGATGGTCAATATTCTTAATCATCAAGGAAATGTAAGTCAAAAGCAAAACAAGGAGCTATCACCTCACATTTGTTAGAATGGCTATTATAAAAAATAGAAGAGATGTGTGTGTTTGCCAAGATGCGGAGAAGGGGCACCTTATGCCCTGTTGGTGGGAATATAAATTAGTGCAGCTACTATGGAAAACAGTATGGAGGTTCTTCAGATTATTACAAAATAGAACTACCATGCGATCCAGCAATTTATTTCCAGGTACTTGTCCAAAGAAAACGAAAACACTGATTTGAAAAGATATGTTCTCCACCTTGTTTATTGCAGCATCGTTTACAATAGCCAAGCTATAGGAACAAGTGCCTATTGACGTATGCATAGAAAAATTATGACATACCACATACAATAGAAGATTATCCAGCCATAAAAAGTGAAATCTGCTATGTGTGACAACATGAATGGACCTTGAGGACATTATGCCAAATAAAATATGTCACAGAGAGCCGAGGCCGGTTTGGCTCAGTGGTAGAGCGTCGGTCTGCGGACTGAAAGGTCCCAGGTTCGATTCCGGTAAAGGGCATGTACATTGGTTGCGGGCGCATCCCCAGGTAGGGGGTGTGCAGGAGGCAGCTGGTTGATGTTTCTCTCTCATTGACGTTTCCAGCTCTCTATCTCTCTCCCTTCCTCTCTGTAAAAAATCAATAAAATATATTTAAAAAATATGTCACAGAGAAAGAAAACAAATACCATATGATCTCACTTATATGTAGAATCTTTATATATATATATATATATATATATATATATATATATATATATATATAATTTATTGTTTTACAGAGAGGAAGAGAGAGGGACAGAGAGCCAGAAACATCGATGAGAGAGAAACATCAATCAGATGCCTCCTGCACACCCCCACTGGGGATGTGCCCGCAACCAAGGTACATGCCCTTGACCGGCACCGAACCTGGGACTCTTGAGTCTGCAGGTCGACACTCTATCCACTGAGCCAAACCAGCTAGGTCTATATGTAGAATCTTAAAGACAAATAAACAACAACAAACAAAATACCAAACTCATAGATACAGGAAAGCGAGTGTTGGTTTCCAGAGGCTGGGGTGTATGGGTTGGTGGTGGGTGAAATGGGTGAAGGGAATCAAAAGGTCTAATCTTTCAGTTATAAAATAAATCAATCATGCAGCTGTAATGTACAACATAGTGACTATAGTAAATAAAACTATCTTATGTATTTAAAAGTTGCTAATACAGTGAATATTAAAAGTTCTCATCACAAGAAAGAAATTCTGCAACTGAATATGATTATCAATGCCAACTAGACTTATTGTGGTGATCATTTCACAATATATACAAATAATGAATCATTATTCTATACAGCTGGAACTAATATAATATTGTATGTCAATTACACCTCAATAGAAAAATTAATAAGTAAACAAATAGGTCTTCTCCACTGCAAAAAAAAGTGCAGTGTGTAATGGTTCACAATACTTAATCATATAGATATTTTAAAAAATTAATCCCTATTGTTAAACTTTTAATTACTTCCCGAGTTTCCTAATACCAATACTTCTAGAATAAATATCTTCACATATTTATTAATACAATTTTCTGCACACAGATGTACAAGTTACTCCCTGGGAGGGTTTTAATATATATATATATATATATATATATATATATATATATATATATATATATATAATTTATATAATAAATTTATATTATTTATATAATAAATACTATATATATATAATATATAATTTATTTTTATTGATTATAGAGAGGGGAGGAGAGGGAGAGAGAGAGACAGAAATATCAATGATGAGAGACACATTGATTGGATGCCTCCTGTATGCTCCCTAATGGGAAGCGAGCCTGCAACCCAGGCCTATGCCCTGGACAGGAATCAATCCCATGACCTCCTGGTTCATAGGCTGATGCTCAACCACTGAGCAACACCAGCTGAAGCTTTGCAGCACTTGCTACCCCCACCAGCTGTGCATGTGAGGGGAACTCCTCTCAGTTCCTCTGTCGGCCTCGGTGCTAGCAGGAAGCAGCATGGCCACTCTTGCACCAGGTTGACTGGTAAAGCACCAATGGCCTCAGCAGAAGGCTTCCTTCTGCCCAACTCAAAAGACCTTCACCCCCAAATCCGGAAGACTTGCCAGCCTATCCTTTCTGAGGAGACTCCACTTTTTCCAAGATTCTATAGGCATCCCTGACCCACTGCCCCCTGTTCTTCAGTATCAGTTCTTTCTCCTCATGCCAAGTGCTAAACCCACGAGAAAGATACTCATCTGTGTAAAACCATGCCTTGAGTTACGCGCAGGCAGACTAGAGAGATTTCAGTTCATTTGTGGTGGACTGAAGGAGGAGGCAGCCAGAAAGGGAAAACGCATCTTATATTGTTGAAAATATAAGGAGGTCAGGTGCTTCATACTGTGGACTAGTCATTCCAGTCGCTGCACCTCGCTAAGATGCAGGGTCCTGAGGACAAGCCTAGTCTCTGGGAATGCAAGTACCACAAGCACTTCCCTCTGAAAAACCCACTATGTGTTTGGATGGGGATCAGCAGAAGCGGGTTCACCAATGACACTCGAAGGCAAGAAGGGATGTGGTTGGGGAGACACTGGGACCCATAGGGGAGAGGTAAGAAAAGTGATGAAATAGGTTCGCTTCCCACTTGAGCTGGGTCTTTAATATGGAGCTTACATTCACCAAAGAGACCTGGACTCCCAGCCTTGGGAATGGTCTGGAGGACAGGCCATGATGGGGAAAGGATCTTTTACAGTTTGTGTGGCTGGGCCTGGCTTTGGTCCGGAGGAGATGAGGTGGGAAACGAAACTGAACAAATGTGGGAATCGTATCACAGGGCGGGGCTCAAATGCCATTCTGAAGGATCTGGATTCTATCCTCTGTGTGTTGGGAGGATCCCTGCAGGTTCTGATGGGATTTGCTGTGTCAGTCAATGGCTTTATTTAGAGACATTTCTCAGAATCATGGTGATGAGGGGGAAGGGACTCTGCTCCTTCATGTGAACTCCAGGGGAGGGTGCTGCTGCCTTCCCTGCCACATCTTTTGGTGGGGAAATCATGGCACTTACTAGAAAACCAGTGAAGGCAAAGCTGAGTCCAGGTAACATTTCCTTCCAAGAGTGGTACACAAAAGGGGAGGTTCCTGTGGGGATAGCCATCAGAGGCAATTAATAATTGTGGGGCAATAAGCTAATTACTGGGTTTTATCTTCTTCCTTCATAGGACTCCACTCAGAACGAGTGAACGTGAAAAGTTAATTTGGGGCCATGCACAAACAAAACCGCCAGCCTCTGGAAGGAAACTGATAAAAGAGACGTGTCAGGTTGAGTCTGCTTTCCTCCCCCCACCCCCGATGCCCCTTTATTTGTGCTCAGCGGTGCTGAGATTCCTGTGGAAAACAGTGTGGAGAATCCCTATTCAGAGTCAGAGGGTTTTTATTGTTGCTGTCTTTTTTATTTTTATTTTTATTGATTTCAGCCAGGAAAGGAGAGGGAGTGAGATAGAAACATCAGTGAAGAGAAAGAATCATTGGTTAGCTGTCTCCTGCACATTCTCCCACCCACTGGGGTTGGAGCCCGCAACCCAGGCATGTGCCCAGACCAGGAATTGAACCGCAACATCCAGGTTCATGGGTTGACACTCAACCACCGTGCCACGCCGGCCAGGTCAGAGTCAGAGTTTTAACATAGTGCCCATTTCAAAGTGCCAAAGTTCTATTTCTGACTCTGTGACCTCGGTAAGCCACTCAGCCTGTCTTAGACTCAGTTTCTTCATTTGGATTTGATGGACTGGATTCAAGTTCCAATGTCCGATATTTGACTCAGTAGCCTCTCATCGCTTTTCTAATTCTGGGAGCATGGATGAGTGTACTTATTTGGAATCTTATTGCTCTAATGCCTCTTTTTATTACAAATCTTATATAACATTTCCTTTATTATCCTGAAATGAAATTCATAGATAATATAAACTGTCTACATCCATAATTCTTTAAAGGAATCAATGCAATGCCCTAATTGTAATACAGACAAGAAATGAAAGAAAGTACATTATAATAAAGTGATAATTACTTGCCATAAGTTAAATGGTAATGTTACAACACTAACAACTATTTTCCATAAGTTGTTATAATGTCTGACATGGCATTGTAAGAAGATATAACGAAGTAGTGAGATCCACGCACAAAATCATGGCTAACAGTAGGCACTGAAATTGGTGTGTTATACAGGCACTAGATATACCAAGAGGAGTATGGCTTTCCCACAAGCAAACAACTCTTGGTAAGATTTAAAAAAAAATCAACCTCTCCCTCTTAACATAGAAGTTGCATTCCTAAAAGTCCCAGTACATGCTTGCTAGTAAGCAGTGAGCGCAATGCCACCTATGCATATGCACAATGGCCTTGACTCCAGGTACCTATGGTTATAAGGAGTTCTTAACTTACCTAAATACTGGTGGGCTTTCCAAAGTCCTATAGAATGCAAGGTAACTTCCCCTCTATGTAGGACTGCTCTTTTTTAAAAAAATATATATTTTATTGTTTTTTCACAAAGAGGAAGGGAGAGGGATAGAGAGCTAGAAACATCGATGCGGGAGAATCATCGATCAGCTGCCTCTTGCACACCCCCTACTAGGGATGTGCCCGCAACCAAGGTACATGCCCTTGACCAGAATCGAACCTGGGACCTTTCAGTCCGCAGACGGACGCTCTATCCACTGAGCCAAACCAGTTTCGGCTGTAGGACTGTTCTTGCACTGTGTTTCTCATCTCCACTCATTAACATACCAATATCCTCTCATGCCCATCATTACTGCAACACTCCCTGTGGTACCCTGTACCTCCCTTATCCACAGGGGTAAGTTCCAAGACCCCCAGTGAATACCTAGAATCACAGATAGTATCAAACCTCATCCAGACCTTGCTTTTTCCTATACATACCTACCTACCTACCTACATACATACATACATATCTATGTTAAAGTTGAATTTCTGCTACAAAAGACACCTATCTATGGCATTTTGTTATGCAGCCCTAGCAAACTAATACACCCATTTTTCTACTACTACTAGGAATACTATTGCAATTACCACATACTATTATTACTACTTTTGCAATCACTACTGTGACTCCCTCCTCCACTCCAAGAGAAATATTTATTGAACTCTGTGCTACTTTTATGATTCATCTTACTCCCTGGAACCCACAGATATGTACATATAGGCTGACTCTCTTCAAACCTAAATATGCTCAGACTTCAAACCTAACTATAGGCTGACTCTCTTCTGTAGTTTCCCTCTTTTTTCAGGGAAATCATGCTTAGGGTACATCAAATATTTGGATCCCAAGTCTGGACCTCTTGAGCCACAGTGAGGGGTCACACCTACATGCATTCTGATTGTAGGGAGCTAGTTAGGAGAAGTGGCTGACTCTGATAATCCTAAGATAGCAGACATCAACAAATCGCTTATATATTATGGGCGATGTTGTACAGTGGTTGAGAACATGAATCCCAGGGTGAAGTTACCTGGAATCAAATCCCAGCTCTATCACTTACAAGCCAAGTACTTAACTTCTCGTTGACTCAGTGTCCCCTTCTGTAGAGTGAGAGTTCCTATCTCATAGGGTTAGGTTGTTGTAGCTAAAGTGAATTATCTCCCATAGAGAGCTTAGAACAGTTACAAAATCAGGGGTCAATATGAATTACTCGGTATTAGTATTTGGATATTTTACAAAAGCCATCTCACTACTCCTTAGCGGCAACCCAGAGCACGTTAGCCTCCCTGACACTCAACTCAAAGCCCAGAGAGGTTTTGTACTTTTCTCAGGGTCACATGGCTAATAAACAGAAGATGTGTATGATTCCCAGTCCTTGCTCTTCCCAAATGCTCTCTTCCTCGTATCAAGTATTTCCAAATTTCTTCTACACACAATATACAAAAAACAAACAGACAAAAACCAAACTGTCCCTTATCCATTCTGCAAACATGCTGTGTTCTTTCTGCCAAATAACAACCCTATTTTCTACATGGCAAGGTGGGTTAGAATAGGAAGCCCTGAGATGGTGTGCCCCGTGGCTGTTTTCTACTCTGCTGTGTGAGACGGCAAACTGATCGTGGGTTAGTTTATTCATTCAAACCAGACACAGATTCCCGCAGCATACCATTCGACATGCCCTACAAAAACGTGTAGATATATAAAAGGAAAAATGCAACCTGTCTCTGAGGCTTTTCTTTTGTGAGCTGGTGCCAAATGCTTGAAGATATTGCAACATCTGTATGCTCAACAAGAAGAGAATATCTGGAAATAATCCCCACCCCCACTTTTTTTTTTTTTTTTTTTTTTTTACTTTCTACTCAGATGCTACAGTAGCATGTGGACACATTCGGGTCTTTAAAGAAGTTGAAGAAATTGAAGCTTTTAGCTTGATCAGAAGGTCAGGGTGCAGATGCAGCCTGGCTATACCCACGTCAGAGCCCGGGGAGTCATCATGCTTTGATTGCATGAAAAACATAGTCCCCATCCATTCCCACCCTCTCCCTCTACTCCCACCAAGACCAGTCGGAATGTATTCATCACCAGATTAAAACCAGCATCGATGTGAAGCTTTGCCCTCCTTCACTCGAAGTTCTGGGAATATTAATGGACATGTCTTTGTTGGATGCTTGGCTGCTTCAATTCATCTGCTGTTCTTTGCACTGAGCCATTTGGGCAATTCCTGTTGAGCATGTACCCACTCAAATGGGGGGCGGATGTAGGTCATGGGCATGCAGGCAGTGCATGTGTCTAAAGGGCAGACTTGTCAAGTCCAGGAGAGATGGTAAAGCACCACCATATATTTTAGGTGACATGGGGCGGCTGATTTTTTTCATCCTTATTTGATAACCTCCAAGGCCCAGGTCTAACAAGGACCTGCCTGCGGGGTTGCACCTTCTGCCCCGAGCTACCGGGGCAGTCCGGGCCGCTCTTGTGGGTTCCATGATTGCATCTACGGTGGGATGTGAGGTGCCGCCAGAAACATCACTGGAGCAGGCATGGGTACAACGATCTGGGTGAGAAAGCCAACTCCCTGGGCGGTCACTGTAGCCACTGGCCACCCTGGTCCTCTGCTTCCTCATTTGTAAGATGAAAACCATAATGGCACTTACCTTGCGGGGATGCTTGAGGTCTAAATGACTTCGGAGAGGTCAAGGTCTTGGAAAAGTCCCTGGAACAACACAAACACCAAGTTCCCAATTATAGTTTTCAGAGGGACTGGGGCCAATGGAACAGAGAACACCAGGATTTTTAAAGGAGTGATTTCAAAACAATGTCAAGATCAAAAGAATTAGACATATCTACTTGCTAATCCCAACTATCCACATTAGTTTGCCTGCTGCCAAGGTCCGGCTGGGTTTGAATCCAAGTTTGGCCATTTGCTAGTTGATTATTATTAAATTTTTTTTTGGTGGTGGGGGAGAGGAACTGCTGAATTTCTCTGAACCTGTTTTCTCATCTAATATAAGAATAACAACACTTGCACATGATATAATATTTTGATAAGAATGAAGCAAAGTACATGTGTTTAATAAATAGTAATTTAAATAAAGAACTTGGATCACACTTTTCAACCATTATTCTCACGGCTCCCTGAGATGCAGATCGTGTGTTCTTCCATCTTTAACTAATTCCCTGAAAGTTTAATGCAGGTCCCCAAGTAGGAAGACACCCAAAGTATCTGTGAAATGGAGGGAATCACCAAAAGAAAGTAAAACAACCTAGAGTGGTCTTTTAAAACAAGTCATCCATGCATTTAGGAAACATCTATTAAGCCCTTGTGTGCCCGGCGCTAGGTGCGGGAAAAGCTCATTGACTCTGTGCCACGGGCAGTGAGGCCATTATGTGTCACCAGCCTCTTACTGCCCAGGAAACGGAGACACATGGAGCTTCTGGGTCTGCCCTCCTATGACAGCCAGGGGACAGTGAAACCAGGACTTGTAATTGGGCTCGCTGCTGTCCTTTCCTCCCATTGCTTCTCGAAGATGTGTACAAGTGAAGTGTGTTTAATTGAATTATAGTGCTGTGCTCACAAGTGATTAATCCACGCTGGCGGGATGCGTGGTTAGTGACTATATTTATACCCTGTGTCCATAAACTTGATATAGTTTGTGCTGAGGGAGATGCCTGGGTGGCAAGGTGACGGTTAACAAGGTCACTTTCTGATATGGAAACCACATAAATGTGCCCGTGACTCCTGCATTTAACCCCCCCACCCCACCCCTCACCCCACCCCCGCTGCTTCTGAAATGGATAGCTGGCAGTGGATAGGGAGCGGCTGCTCTTTGTTATGGGGAGGGACCAGATCACCTCAGCTGCACGCAGTGCGGAATGAAGAGGAGAGATTAGTCCCCCAGGAAACCTGCTCGCATCTCCCTGGAAATGGAATATTCTAAGGCAGCTGAAGAAACCGACTCTCCCTCGCTCTGTGGATTCTGGTAACTCACTTCCTGACCCTTGGTTTCCTTGCCTCCCAGGTGAGGGGCCAGCATTCAAGCTTTGCTCAGATTATCTGCACTCCTGAAAGGCCATCCTTTAGGTCCTTAATATTGAGGGGTTCGTGATGAGATGGTTGGTGGCCCTACCCCAGCCTTCTTGTACCATGGGACTTGGGCCTTAAAAAAAGCAACAAACAAAAACAAAAAGAGGTGGGTGGTGATTTTTGCCCTGATATTGCTTGCTTTTGTGGTGCACGTTTCGGTCGAGAATGGGGTGGAGATATCACCAGCTACCTTGGGAGGATGCCAACTCAGTGGAGTCTCTTTGAGGTTGTCCGTCTCCCATGAAGTCACATTAGCCTTTCTCTGCTCAAGCTACTATCACCTTTCGGTAATAGCAACTGATTTTATTATACTTGTTTATGTATGTATTTATTTGATTTTAACTATCTCTGTATTGATTTCAGAGAGGAGGAGAGAGGGAAAGACAGAGAGAGAAACATCAATGATGAGAGAAGATCATTGATTGGCTGCCTACATTAGCCCAGTGGATTACAGTTTCTGATTTAAGAATAGGGGTGGGGCTGATGATCACATGTCATGGGATATTGATCAGGGAATTGATTTTCTATCGGATTCTAGGTGAACATATTACTTAGTGTCTGTGTTGTGTGTTTTGTTTTGTGTGTTTTTTCCCAAGTTTTTTTGTTGTTTGCTTGTTCTTTCACTTATATGGATTCTGCCTGAGAAGTGGGCATTCAGTTCCTAAACCTGAGGTTTAATTCATGGGTCTTCCAGCTCCTAGTTCTGCAACCAGGGGTGTGTTGTAACATCACCCACATTTAATTCTCTCACCTAAAAACTCAGGATAAAATTAGGATCAACCCTCCTGGGGTCTTGAGATGCTACCAGATGATTAAATGTATTAAGTAAGTGGCACAGTATTTGGGACACAGTAGGTAATCGACAAATGTTAATTTATTTCAAGTGAAACATTGCCTCCTTCTCTAACGGTATTACAGAAAATTAGAGAAGAATTTAAACATCCCCTACCCTCATTCTCTTGGCTCCACTTAAAAATGATGATTTTTTTTTTTTTGTGGGTGACCTTTCCCTAAAGTATTTTATTGCTGGCAAGAAACGATTTAATTAAAAATTAAAGTCAGAAAAGTTTCCCCTGGGATTCAAAGTGCTCCTGCCCTCCTCAGCATAAAAATGTTGGCTCCCAGACAAGAGTATTGATGAAAAGAACCTGTTCTCACTGCTAGAACAACCCAGTCAGGGCAATTCTTCAAGAAGTGAGCTGTAGCCTTTCATGCGCGATTCGATATTTTGGTTTCAAAGTTCCCCCTTTGAAATGTACAGCTCGGACTTGAGAGATAAAAAGGGGAAAAAATCATTTTAGGGATTTAGGAACATTTTCATTTCCTCGGGAGATGTTATCTGAATGCATTTTTAGAAGGTCACGGAGTTCTCATATTCCTGTTCCCACCCTGACATCTTCAAAGAGCCGGGGCCAAAAAAGACTCCTCCCCTTCCAGGTGTCTTTTACAGAGACACTGCCAACAGGGGGCGCTGTGCCCCTCACTGTCTAGGTCTCCTTGCTAGATTACTTCCTCTGGCCTTTTTGGGTGGGAATCTTTGACCTTTGGGTAAGTTATTTAACAACCAGGCTCAGGTCATGTTGTGGTGTCCAGGCGTCTAGGGACCTTATGCTCCAAATGCTACCATGCTCTCAGAATGCCAGCTCACTTTCATTTCCTCAGTGATTCTGGAGCACCCCTCTGTGCCCCAAGAACAAGTCACACATAGCATAAGCAGTATATGAACCCTTATTTATTTGGTTTCAGCTTCCAGTCTCTTCTCTTGCCCCAGGCCGCCTCTTATGAGCTCAGAGACTGGATGGGGGGCATGCTGCCTGTTTGGGGGGCTTCCCCACATGTTGTGGGGACTGTGAGAAAGCAGCAGGACCAGCGGTCCCTGCTGCTGGCTCCCGAGGTCTGTCTGCTGACCCATTAACACACTAGAATACAGGCTTCCTCTTCTAACCTAACACCTACTGCCTAGCCAGCATGATTATTCATTCCCCATCCTATAAATAGACCCTCGGCCTCTGAATGAGATCCTCTCAGCAGAGAACTTTCTCAGGTCTTTCTTTCTCTTTGAACAGTGTCAAGATCAAGGGTGGGGAAGTGGTTATATCTAAACAGGACAACTGTGGAAAACACTCCATTTTTTTCTGAGCACTTCTGCATGGCTTGGTACAAATTCATGCATAAAATCTGCGGAAACATTTGTGGTTTCAGATCTACATAAGGGAGACACCTCTATGGAAAGCTAGTTACTGCATGTTCACCCAGACAGGTAGTATACCCTTTGGGTGGCAAGTTCCATCTTACTTGGCATAGCTACCTCATTGGCAATGGCACTGTGTTAAGAAGGATCCCGAGGTTCAATTTTGGTGTAGTGGAACAGAGTGCCACACATGATTAAGGCAGCGTGAAATGCATGCTAGCATGGGCAGGGGGTCTCACAAAGGACCAATTGGTGCTAGCAGGTAAATTGCATTACATCATACATTCCTAAAAATTTGAAAGGATATTTTCGGGTAATTTATTAATATCTCTTAGAAACTCAAGGTTCCAAGTTTTTGAGTCTTTAAGAGTTTTCAAGCTGTATGTTTGGAGCAGAAAAGAAATTGGCACCCACCTCTGCTCACTTTCTAGCTCAGTTACTGTCGTGTCTCCTAAGGCTGGCAAACTCATTTTCAGTCACACTGGAATCTGAGTTCTCAGTGGTGAATTGTTCCTCGTCAAGCAATTTCTTTGATGCAAGATTTTTTTAGGTGAAATTCGATGTTTGTACATGTAACAGTAACGCTACTAGTAATATCTACCTCCTAGAATTGTTTCAAGGGTTAAATACACATACCATGTAAGTACTCCTAACGGTTCTGTCACACCGAATTTTAACTATAGTATTACTGCTGCTCAGGAGTGAGTTCTGGCCTTTTGACCATGAGAGAAATATAGAGGTTAACTTCGACAGCCCCGGATCTGAAGTGGAAATTCTATTTGGGTCAATAACCCACAAGAAGACAGCATCTCCCCTCTTTTTTTTCATTTATTTAATTGTGCTCAGATCCTAGCTTTTGCTGTTAATGAGAATTAAATATATTTTATTGATATTTTACAGAGAGGAAGAGAGAGAGAGAGAGAGAGGGCTAGAAATGTCAATGAGAGAGAAACATCGACCAGCTGCCTCTTGCACACCCCCTACCAGGGATGTGCCCCCAACCAATGTACATGCCCTTGACCTGAATCGAACCTGGGACCTCTCAGTCCGCAGACCGATGCTCTACCACTGAGCCAAACCAGATTTGGCTGCTAATAAGAATTAATAAGAATGAGGGGCCACATTCCCCATGCAGGCTGTGGGTCCCGTGCACGTCTCTCTATTTCCACATGAGCATGTTTCCAGGGATGACATCACCTTTAAGAATCCCCCGACGGGAGAGGAAAACAAGATGAAGCAGGAGAGAGTCCAGGTTCTGTCTCTCCCTTTGCTGTGTTGGCACCCTCGAATCTCCCAGCCCCGCACGCTGCTGTCCTGTACAACCAATAGCATTTGCCTCTTTGATAAATTCCAAATCCCCCTGCCTTTTCCATCTGCACGGGGATTTTACAAAACATCTCCCTTCTGATCTTCCTGCGTGCATTCTTCCTGCCTCTGAGTCATCTTGTCCAATCCATCTTGTCCACTGGCTAATCACAAGAGCGATGTCTCTAAAACACACATTGATCACAACCATGCTTAGAACCCTCTAGTGTCTTCCCGTTGCGAACATTATGAGAGGGCGTGTAAAGCTTCTCAGGCCAGCTGCTGCCCATCAGTCTTGCCTCAGATATCTCCACAGACATCTGTGTGGCCAGATATGCAGAGCCATTTAGGATTCTTCAAACACTTCAAACAAATGAGAGACACAGGCTTAGCCTCAGATCTTCCACACACTAGTATCTTAAAAAGCTTAATTACCAGGGAAATGGGGGAGGATGACATGTACCACAAGATGGACCTGGGGCCTCAGGGACAGCAGCGATATAAATTACAGCGCATGTCCCTGTTTATTGGGGGAAAATTGCTTTGCTTTTTATTAATTTTCACCCAAGGATATTTTTTTCCATTGATTTTTAGAGAGAGAGGAAGGGGGAGGGAAGGAGGAAGGGAGGGAGAGCTAGAAAGGGAGAGAGAAAGAGAGAGAGAGAGAGAGAGAGAGAGAGAGAGAGAGAGAGAGAGAGACATCAATGTGAGAGAGACACATAAAGTGGTTGCCTCCCGAACATGCCCCAACCTAAGCAAGGAACTGAAGATGCAACCCAGGTACGTGCCCTTGACAAGGAATCAACCCACCACCCTTTGGTGTACTGGCTGATGCTCTAACCATTGAGAACACTGGCCAGGGTTGGAAAATTGTTTCCAATGGATTGTAGTAAATAATGTTTGATCAGGTATGAAAGTTCTCTCCAGTTTTCCTGTTTCTTTGACCATGCATAATTCAAAGAACATTTTTTTTTCAAAATGTCAGTTATATTGTTAAAATAAAGGAACAAGTTAGAAAGAAGCTGACTACTTGCCTGTGCAGGTTAACACAAGAGGACAGTGCCGTGTTTGATATTTTTAGATGAGGGATTAAGGGATTTTCTAAAGCATTGTGTCAGAATGTGTTGTCCTCATCAAGCAATTAAGCTTAGCATGGAGCATTAATTAATTTGAATGGATGTTTGATAGTGTAACTCAAAAACACATAGTCTGTACACTGTCTGAATGTGAGCCTATATAAAACCAACCAATACACACACACACACACACACACACACACACACACACACACACCATCACATCAGAAAAACTCATAATCGGCTTTGTAGTCAACTTCACAAAAATCTTTCTTTCCCAATGAAACAAGAACTCTCTCAATTTCATCTCTGCATTGCCTACATCACCTGGCACCCTTCTCTGTTCACCTGGGCATTCTGAAGATGCCGGGGGAACTGATGTGTTCACTGATGTCTCCAAACCTGGGCCCTGGGAACAGTGGATTAAGATGGTGGCGGGTTCCATAGGTTGGATCCGGGAGTCTCTACACAGACAACGTATGTGTGATTAGGCAAGGGGTTTGTAAATGCAGAGTCCTGGGCTGTTCTGTCCTGGTGAGAGAAACAATGCCCTTTGCATCATCTCAGTGGCCCTCTGTACCCACATCTTAACTCTCCTCACGTGCTCCCCACCAAGCATGGCTTGTCATTTTCCTCCCGAAGGTGGAAGTGCATTTTAATGACAGAAACAATTATAGAAAGTAAATTAATATAGCCATCATTAAACATTTATTAAGGTCCCACTGTGTGGGAGCCACTGATGCATTTTAAAAATAACATTCTTCCCATAACACTTGCACTATAACCTAACTTACTTTGCATTTAATTCTTTAATGTATGTAGGAAATTATAACAGTTCAGTTTCTGCAATTCCCAAGGTGGCCACGGCAGAGGGAAATGAAAACCATCCAAGGGATATTCTATTAGTAAATTTTGCATGGCTGGTGATCAAATAGCTGTGCCAATGTACCTCAGGCTCCTCCTAATGTTGGGGTGACAGAGTATAATCTGGGGCTCCTCAAATCCTGCCATACCCAAGGAGCTGGAGAGGGAAGCTCATATTGATAGGTTAGTGCAGGAGAGGTGGACAGTGCTGAACCACAGTCACTGAGGAATGTTAGGTGGGGAAATTCTCATTGTGGAAATGGCCTCTACATATCCCAGGTGCTTTCAGGGGCCAGCTGTTGTGCTTGTCCTGGTTCCCTAAGACCTGTACCCAAGCGTGCCACCTGCTTCTCAAGGGACCATCTTACACGATTCTTCTTGAATGCGCATTGTCTTGCATTGTTTGTCTCTCTACAGAGGCGGATATGAATGATAAACAGCCCATTCAAGCAGGTTCTTTCACAAAACAAAGAACCTCTATGGGATTACAAGGGTTTCCTTTCCTTCTGCATCATAAATTTGAGGATAGGTTTTTATTGCTGGCAACAACCCTTCTCAGGATCTTGGAAGTAACTATTTCTGAAGCAGGAGCCAGTCAGGTTGCTAGGTAAAGGAGGAGAGATGCAGAGAATAAAGTGGTAGAGGAAGGGAGTTGGGAGGGGAGAGAGAGAAAGGGGAAAGAGGGAGATCAGGAAAGCATAACGAGGAAGTCGACTTGATTGGCAGGTAGATCTACCCCCTGCATCTAAAGACTGTGATGTGGGGTTAACAAGCCTGCCCTATTGCCAAACTCTAATAAGGCTCATACTCAACTTGGCACAGTTTTCATATCATCTGGCCCAGTTACCTTGTCTTTGATGACCTTAGAATCACCTTGGGACTTTAAAAAAACACACACACACCAGTTTTTAGGCCCAGAATGGAAGAATTAGGAAAGATCACCAAGAGCAAAAACGTGTCATTAGGGACCAAGGCTAAGATCATCCACATCCTCATTTCCCCCATTACTATGCATGGATGGGAAGTTGGCCAGTGAAGAAGGCTGATGGGGGGACAAAGGATTCATCTGAAATATGGGGTGGGAGGGAAGCGCTATTGATATCCTGGCCGCTAGGAAGATGAGCATGTGGACCAAGAGCAAATGAAGCCTGAAACATCGCTGGGAGCAAAGATGACAAAACTGAATCTGTCCTCCTTCAGAGGCCATGAGAAGGCAGGGTTCTTTGGAAAAGGCAATAATGCTGGGGGAAACAGAAGGCAACAGGGAAAGATGAAGACCAAGTATGAGATGGGCTGCCTTCATAATAGAACCATAGGCCTGAGTCTATAGGAGCTGAGCTGGGCTGTGGAAGATAGCACACGGTAGGCATCACTCATTCATAGGGTCACCATAGGAGTCAGCCACTCTGTGACCCAGTCATCAACTCAATGGCATGTAACACACAATTTTTAAAAATTATTGACGTAGGTTGCCAAGACCGGTTTGGCTCAGTAGATAGAGCATCTGTCTGCGGACTGAAATGTCCCAGGTTCGATTCCAGTCAAGGGCATGTACCTTGGTTGCGGGCACATCCCCAGTAGGGGTGGTGTAAGAGGCAGCTGATCGATGATTCTCTCTCATGGATGTTTCTAACTCTCTATCCCTCTCTCTTCCTCTCTGTAAAAATCAATAAAATATATTTTATAAAAGATTTCTATGAAATCTTAAAAAATAATTATTGATGTAGGGAAATATAGGTGGTAGAATTGGATGGATGACCAAGTAGGTGGAGAGACAGAGTGACTGTTACTGGGTCAGTCTATCATGATAATTT
This sequence comes from Vespertilio murinus, assembly GCA_963924515.1. NCBI lineage: Eukaryota > Metazoa > Chordata > Mammalia > Chiroptera > Vespertilionidae > Vespertilio > Vespertilio murinus. Next base: position 9,809,772 of record OZ004716.1, on the reverse strand, counting down.
CTAGAGTGAGGAAAAAATATAAACAACCCCCCAAAAAAAGTATTTTGCTTTCATATTTCTGTCTGATCGTTCTGTGATTTATACTTTCATATCTATGATCTCATTGAAACTTACGAGATTCACTTGCCTGAATGCGTCTCATTTTATAACCAAGTGACCAAGGCTCAGAGAGACCCAGAGCCTAGCGTAAATTGTTACAGTCATTGATAGCTCAGATGTGTGAGTTCTGGCTTTCACTAAGAATTTACCTCTCATCTCATTCTATGAAATACATCTTCACAAATTCTGGTGACAGAAGTGTCATGTTCAATGTCTCATTCTTTCTTTTTCTCCTTTTCAATCCTTATTTTTTTTCTAATTTTCTCTGGAAATATTTCTCATCTTTTATGACCTCCCTGTCTACTAAATGTCAGATAATCCACTTCTTTCTAGACTACCTTCAGGATAGCTGTTCAAGGGCAATGGGTAAGGCAGAGAAGAGAGACTTGTGTGTCTTTTGTTGTTTGTTTGTTTTTGTTTGTTTTTAATAAGCTATTTAGAAACCAAGGAATATCTCCCAGGGACATGTCTGGATCTTTATTCCACCCAAGTTTTATACTTACATTATTTGTTCAAAATAGTCACTGGTCCTCTCCACAAGGCCCAGCCCTGTGAGATCCTGTCCTAGTTCCCTTTCCTATGAGATGAGTAGACCCTCCTGCCCAATTGAGGTCAGGTTTGTTCACATGACTTGCTTTGGCTAATGAACTATGAGCAGATGTAACACCTGGCACATTTGAGCAGAATGTCTAAGAACCTTCCCCCTTTATTACCCTAAAACAACATCCCAGACACAGAAGCACGCTGGGCCCTAGAATGAAGCAGACACTCGGGACAAGGTGGCAAGAAACCCAGAGGCAACATGTGTCATGTATGAGAGATAAAATTGTGTTTGTAACTCGTTGAGATTTGAAGGTTCTTAGTTACTCCCGCAAAACCCAGTACATTCATGCAAACAACAGGGGCACTTTTCAGGTTCCTGTGAGCTTTCTCGGGCCCTATGTCATTTGCATCCCATATGAACATTCTAGGCAAGTCAGATTGTGTAGACGGAGACCGTTGGGCATAGATGGCATGCCAACATTATAATAACAACAATAATAATAACCCTCATCCAGGAAGTGAAAGATGAAAAGATGGTCTCAGGGAGGTTCTCCGGATTTCTTTTTAGCTCCCTGCCCTTAATCACATGCTGCCTCATCAATGAACTCTGTCCGGGCAGATCCCAGGCTCTTTGGCAGCTACATTAGGCCATTCAGGAGACTAAGTGCACTTACTGTGAGAAGGCCGTGAATTATTAAGCATCACCCTAGTGATCTGGAAAGTTCATGCAAAGGGCTCTCCTTATACCGGGCTCAAGTTTGTTCTCCCAAGAGGCCTTGCCTCAAAGACAAGTTGGGCCCTGTCTTGACGCAATGCATCACACACTGTGGAAGCGGGCATGGTCCTTCCAGCTGTCAGCCCAGCCACACCCGGGACCAGTTTGGTCAGATGCTGATGACGGCACAGGCAGGTGAGCGAGCCGCTGCTCCCGCAGAGAAATGCTAGCAGTGGGTCTGGACTGAGTCAGGAGCGGGTGAGCCCCAAACTGGGCAGACGGACATTGAGAACAGGGTGCTGAGAATTAGTGAAGGGCTAAACATGGGGTAGGAGAGGGGGGTCTATCACCAAGGAAACGGAGAGATACCTATTGCCAATTGAGAGGAGAGTGGCCATGGGCATAATCTCCACCCCCCCTGGGCAATAGAACTCTTTAAGCTTCAATTACCTGGTAAGGAAATTGGACTGCATATGGTATTTACATTTTAGATGTCGCAGTGAAGCTATCATTCTGCTCTTGGCTTAAAAAAATTATATATATATGTATATATATATATATATATATATATATATATATATATATATGTATATATATATATATATATATATATATATATATGTATTATTTTTTTCTTTTTTTTCCCCTTTGCATTCTGTTAATGTTACCTCAGAGCAACCACTTCCCTTCCTCTCGGTCAAATGAGATGCTAGGGATACTTGCCAGAAACATCGAGTTAATGCCCAGCCAGCTCCAGGTCCTGATTTATCTTCCACGTTGACTCCGACTAACAGAGTCGTACATTAAGGAACAAAGCTCGCTGCCGTGGTATTTATAACCTTGTCTTTTAAAACATTTGGCAGACGTTCAGACCCTCCATATGTTCGCAGTATTAAACGTCCCCATAAAAGGAGCTAAGGAGTCCCATTGGAAGAAAGCGGGTATTGTAGGGTCTGAAAGTCTGGAAGTTTCAAAAAAAAAAAAAAAAAAACACACACTATGCACCCACACCCACAAAACACACAAAAATCAAGTCCGACTTGGAAGAACAGATGTTCGGTGAGCCTGCTGAAAGGTGAAACGCTGCGAGGCCGAGCCCTGCTCTCCCCGACACTGCGGGTGTCATGCTTTAGGAGCCTGCCTCCTGACTCAGGGTAGACACAGGAGCTCCCGAACCTGGCTTAATAAGGAGGCATCCTGAGAGGCTTCAGCTAGAAAGGGAGGCTGGGGTTGGGGCCTCCCGCAGGCCAGCCCCTGTGGCAATGCCACCTCCTCCAGCATCATCAAAGCCTGAGGAAGTCAGGGAGTCTCCTTTGAGGGCAGGATCTCTCCAGCGGGTCCTCAAATCCATGAAGGTATGGGAAGAAACTACTGTAATCTCTTTTGGTATTCATGTACCTATCTATTTTTTAATCCTCACCCAAAGATATTTTTCCCACTGATTTTTAGAGAGAGTGGAAGGGAGGGAGAAAGACACTGAGAGAGAAACATCTAAGTGAGAGAGACACATTGATTGGGTGCCTCTCACACTAGCCCGGACAGGGGGCAGGGATCTATCTAGCAATGGAGGTACATGTCATCGAGGGGAATCAAACTGGGACCCTTCAGTCCCTGGGCTGACGCTCTATCCACTGAGGCAAACTAGCTGGGGCTATGTTCATGTATCTAAAATGGACCTGTGTCCATTCATCTAACACAGTGTTTCCCAAAGTGTGGTACCTGTATCCCCAGGGGTATGGGAAGAGTTTGGTGGGGATATGCACTGCACCTTGCTTAGCTGCGCCTAATTCTACTTTCTCATGAGTCAAGTCAAGACAGTCTTGTAAGGAGTGAGATGGTTCGGTGTGCAAATAAATGTTATTTATAATATAACTTTTATTTATATTTTATTATGAATAAGTTTCTTTTTCACTTATTATTATTTTGTGTATGTACAAAAAAATAAATATATTTTGATTATTATTAAAATACATCCATTTTTTTGAGGAGGGGTACTCAGTCGGCATTATGAAAATTATAGAAGGGGTACACATATGTCAAAGGTTTGGGAAACACTGATAACACATAAGAGAAATATTTGTGTGGTACTTACGCACTGAAGAAAGCTGGTGCTCTTAGTCGCTATCTTTCAGAGCATCCCAGGTCCTGAACGCGTTTGATGTGACCTGTGAAGGGGTGAGAGTTTCATCACTTGAGAAGATTGGCAATTATTCTACTACCATTGTGTGGAGTCCTGGGACTTGGGGTGGTCCAGTTAAGTAGCTTTATGGATTCTCTAATGGGGGTTTGACTAAATTAATCCAATAAAAAAGAAGTGGTTTTTTAAAATTTCTGAAAAGAGAATATGGATGAAAGGTAATACTAACAAGGCAAGCAGAAGTAGACCACAGGATCAGAGAAACTGCCGCTCTGAGGATCCGCTCCATCAGCCACCTTTAAAATGAGCGTATTAACAATCTATGAAGAATTGGATAAAACAAACAATAGACCAGATGCGATGTAGTATTTGGATTCTGTACTAATGGGGTTGTGAAACAGAAAAAAGACAGTTGAAAAACCTATGAAATCCAAATAAGGTCTTTAATGTAGGTAATCATATTGTATGGATGTCTTAGCATTGCTAAAGGGTTGTGTACACCATTACCATGAAGAGACAGTGAGGAAGACTATCTGTAAGAGAAACAGTCTGATCGACCTCTGCAACTTTTCCAGAAATTTAGGACCATTTCCTAATAGGAACCTTATTCAAATAATTCAAGGTGGATGAATAACTAGTTATAAAAGGAGTGAAACATCCTGGCAATGAAACAAAATGCCAGTTGACTATAAGAACACTTGAAATCCTTACAAAAATAAAGCAATTTAATTTATATGTTTTTACATTGGTACTAATTTTATTTTTCTTCTGCTAAATATCTTAATTATAAATCCACAGATATTTTGGATGATACATTTTGAATCTACTTTTATTGTTTCTGGCTTTAGTAAGGCACAATTGACAAGTAGGACTGTAAAATATTTAACATGTATAATGTGATGATTTGATATAGTTAGATTCTTCATCAGATTAATTCACAGATTCACCACCTGATGTATTTACTCTCCCCCACCCCCCACCCCCATCACCAACACCCCTTTGGTGAGAACATATAATTTACTCTCTTAGCAAATTTCAGTTATACAATACAGTGTTATCAACGACAGTCACCATGCTCAATACATTAGGTCCTCAGACCTTACTCATCTGATAACAGAAAGTTTATATTCTTGCCAACCTCTCATTTCCCTCACCCTCCAGCTTCTGGCAACCACATTTCTCTTCTCTAAGTTCAAAAATGTTTATAAAGCGAAATCAGCATCCCTCACAAGTAAGGTAAACCTCATTCTAAGCATATTATTTTCCATTCATGACAAAGTAGAAATAATGCTTTTGAAAGAAGCTCATAGCTAAGAGGATGTTTTGAGAATGTTTCCATTGCTCCGTGATTTTCATGTTAAAATGGCTTACCTACAATTCTATCAAATATTTACAGTTAAAACAAGTATTGTCTATAAGTAAAGTAGATAAAAAATAAATAAGGATTCAGTGTGTTTTTTAAACTCAGTGATAACATTTATAGCTTCAGACTCTTCATCAAACAGGATTCACTTGTTAAAGGTAGCATTATTTTATTAGTATTTTAAAAATATTTTTTATTGATTTCAAAGAGGAAGGGAGAAGAGAGAGAGAGAGATAGAAACATCAATGATGAGAGAGAATCACTGATCTTCTGCCTCGTAGGGATTGAGCCCACAACCCAAGCATGTGTCCTAACTAGGAATCGAACCTTGGCCTTCTGGTTCATAGGTTGATACTCAACCACTGAGCCACACAGCTGGGCTAAAAGTAGCATTATGATGAGCTTATGATAAGAATAAAAGTCAAATGAAATTAGTAAGCAATGTAATTGACTATACTATCAGCTGTTTCTTCCTTCATTAACCCAGCAATTCCTCCCCAAACCATACTTTAAAACTATGATAATCCACAGTTATCACCAAGCTGCAGCGCTATTTTTAGGAAACCTTTCCAAAATTTGGAAAAAGATGTTATGATTAAAACGTGTTCATCCAGTAAATCTATTCCTAGGAATTCACAGGCAAGTGTAACCAGAGATCCATTCTTTTGTAAACAAGGATGTTTACTGGAGTGTTATTTACAAAACCGTACGAAATGGGAGCGACCTAAACGCTCTCAGAATCAGTAATGCTACATTCATTTGACTGAAGATTATTCTGTCCTTAAATTCCTATTCTGAATGTTATATAAAGGTGTGGAAACATATTCAGAAACCATGTTTTTTTCTACGAATCTAATGTATATATGCAAGAGGATTTAAATAGAAGGAAAAAAAAAAACCAGAATGCAAACTTACACGAAACCTTCATTTTCTTACTTGGAAAGTGGAGAAAATAATACTACAAGGAGTGATCCTATCTTTTTTATGCCCAATCCGACAATCTGAATAGGAATAAAGTTAATAAAGACAGACAAAAGAAGAAGAGGAATGGAGAAGAGAGAGTGCTGAGAGTTATAAGAGAAGGAAGAGAGACAATTTCACCACTCTGAACTGTGTGTTACATTAGCTAAATATACCATTCTTTTGTCTGCTAGCCTCCAGACTCAGGAGTCTGTCATATGCATGAATCCTACCAGCCCAGTGGGCGGTGCCTGCTTCCCGAGTTGCCGGGGACCACGTCCTCCCTGTGTCTGAGGCCCCTGCACAGACTGGGCACCAGCTGTCCCCCCCCAGCATGCTATCCTCACGACACTCGCTGACTCCTGCTTCCAGCGAAGTGGAAGAAATGTGTTCATTACACCTACTGGCGAGACGTGTGCAGGAGACATTTCAGCATATAAAGGCTGAACGGGTGGAGGAATACTGCTACCACATATAAAAGGACTCATGAGGATCATGATAAAGTCAACACAGGGAATCCTGACAAAACACTGCTGCACAAGGATCGCCCGCCTTAGGGAAAATGCAGTGGGGAAGGGGACTGCTCAAAGGCAAACGGAGACATTTTTTTTCCTTTTATAATCTTAATACATGCTTCTTTTTAATTTCTAAATTAATATGATTTATTTTTAAATGGCTGGGTGTTGTCCTTGCACCAACTGGCTGCTGGTCCAATTCCCAGTCAGGGCGCATGTCTGGGAGGCAGCCAATCAATGTTGCTACACATTCATGTTGAAGTTTCCTCTCCCCCTTTCCATTTCTTTCTCTCTGAAAGTCAATAAATTATTCCTTAAAAAAATAAAAAGAAGACTCTTTTCATAGGAAATGCAGGGGAGTGTAGGATGTGGGAACAGATCAACCAAAGAACTTGTATGCTTGTTTGTGTATATGCCTAATCCATGGACTTAGACAATAGTGTGGTGAAGGCCTGGGGCCGGGGTGGGGGCAGGCTAGAAAGGGTCAGTAGGGGCTGGGGAGGGACATATGTAACACCTTCAACAGTAAAGATTCTTTTAAAAAAGAAATAAAAGTATGATTTTAGGTTTAACTAGAAAATTCAGAATAAAATTCAGAGAGTTTCCTATGCCAACCTCAAACACTCCCACTTACATACAGTCTCCTTTTATTATCAACATCTCACATCAGTGTGGTTCATTTGCTATGATCAATGAACCGATGTTGATATATTATTATTACTTAAAGTTCATAATTTATGTCAGTGTTTCTTCTTTTTTTGTAAAAAAAAAAATTTGGTATTGATTTCAGAGAGTAAGGGAGAGAGAAACATCAATGATGAGAGAGAATCATTAATCAGCTGCCTCCTGCATGCCCCACACTAGGGATCAAGCCCACAACCTAGGAATCGAACCACGACCTACCTCCCTGTTCACAGTTCCACACTCAACAACTGAGCCACACCGGCCAAACCCCAGTAGTTAGCTTAGGATACAGTTTCTGATCTGTGTAAGAGATCCAGAGTAATTAAAAATGATTTGTTGAAACTTCCCTATTGGAAGGAATTCCACTATTGTAAAGGAATGTGGAATTTTCATCGCCTTGGGCAGCTTGAATGTCAATAAAATCCTATTCTTCTTCAGGCCATTTAAAATAGTGGAAACTTCTCGTGGACCCCTAATACTACCTTCAATAATGGTTGGACACAGGTCTAAGGGCTATGAGTGGGTCCGGCCTAAAACGGGGTAGACAGCTTTCCTTAAATCCTTTAAAGCTATTCCAGGAGGTCCTCCCCACCCCCGTGGGACTCTGGGAAATCTTAGCAAAGCGTCGAGCATGTGTCTCGAAGGCACCAGGCATTATTCCTGGCACGCTATTTGAATCTCTCCTATCATGTCATTTTAACGGCCAAGTTGGTATTGATCTCTACATTCTCAAATATCAAAACCAACTTGTCAACGATGAAAAGAAAGTGGCCTGAGACCTCCCAGGGATTTCCTGTTGGGGGAGAAAAAAAAATTCTTCGTCTTTGCTGTCCAAATGCTCAGCATGTTAAACTTCACCCTGAGTCAGTCTCTCCGACAGATAATGAGGTGGTAACATGATGCAGGACTGTAATAGAAATGGATGGAGTGAAAATGAATCCCCCAGGATGTGCGCTGAGATATGTATACACAACCAGGCGGCGAGCATTACTAACATTCATTCTTTGGCCTCACTCTCAATCTGTCTTTCCTGCCTGGTTGGAAACTGGAGCTTTTTCTTTTTTCCTTTTTTTCACAGGGGAAGAACACATCAAACAACACATCTGCGTGGTTAATGAAGGTGTCAGACTGGAGTTGGGTTTCAAAATGGAAATCCTTTGGCAAACTGCAGTAAGGAGATAAGATTTTTTATATTTTATTTTTTATGTATTGCAAGAATTTAAATCCTTCGAGTTGCTTTCACAGAATGTCCTTAAGTTTTAATAATATCTAGACATCCTTATTGTGCAGTGAGCGAATAAAGAGAAAATGTGTCACGCGTTGCTATAATTAGAGAGGGGCTGGCTATTTTGAAAATAAAATAAAGTAATGGGATCATAGTGTGTGGGTTGTTTTTTTTTTAATAGATCTGAAAGGAAACTTGGAACTGTTCTTTGTATTCCTTCATTTTACAGTGAGGAAACAGATACCAATTTACTTGTTTTCTACTTAAATAAATAAAAAGACTAGGATGGAACCAGGAGATTTGGGGACCATGACTGAAAGTCACGTTAGAAATGGGGTGCTACCTCTAACAGATATGCAACCCAGGGGTTAGGGGGCTGAGGTATGTTTTTTTTTTGTTTTGTTCATTTTTTTGTTTTGTTTTGTTTTTTACAACTCTGTCTTGCCCTGAATGCAATAAGAAGCTTCCTTAAAGAACAGGGGAGTTAGACATAGTTCAGATGTGAATGGCAGTCAAGAAGTAAGAACTGAAATGGAACTGTTGTCATAATTAGCTAGTTAATATTTCTAATAGGAAGAGAGCCAAGGGCAGGCCAGCCATTATAAGCAAGGCTATTTGGGCAGCTTGGCCAGGAAGCTGCAAGTTTACACCCACCAGGGATCCACGGTGCTTTCCCTGCGGTCACAGGGGTAAGTGATGGACGAGAGGAGGAGAGAAGCCGATGTGCAGTGAAGTCAGGGTGCTCGCCTGTCATTCTAGCCTGGGGAACAAGGGATTGGCTTGGGGGTGGACTCCATCAGAAATGTGCAAAATCTTGGAAAGTTAAAACCCCCAGACAAAGTTCCTTCTCATTTGCTTGCTTTTGTCCTTGTGTTCTTATCCACTTGTTCTCTGGCTTGATTCATGACCCACACTCGCCTGTGCTCTCTCCATAGCCAAGAGCTCTTAGTATCCAAATGGTCCAGGGCCCTGTGGACTCCCCATACAATGGGCTGCGGCTGGGACACAGGCTAAGCTAGCCAGCTGCTGGACTGGACTGTGCTTAATGTGGAGCAGAAATTCTCGGCAGTGGTCCCAATGCCAGCCCTGCTGAAGAGAAGATTGGACTTCTTCCATTGGACTTCTTCCACAGAGATGGGACCCTTTAAATTTACATCATCAACAAAGCTTTCCACACAACCTCATCCTCCTACTGGGGGCCTCAGAAAATACTTTTCCTCATGGCACCCCAAGAGCTGAACTTCCACTTATAACAGAACCATAAATGGGCGAGGCTGTTTTGCCCGGAGAAACCAATGCCAAGAACTAAAATAACCACACCAATAAAAGAAAGCAGGTAGCAAGGCGGGTTGTGACACTATAATGGTTATAGTATAACCAGCCTTCTTGTACTAGATGTGCACTCTTGGGCACGTTTGGCCCTCTCTTTAGGCTTCACTCTCTCTCTCTCTCTCTCTCTCTCTCTCTCTCTCTCTCTCACACACACACACACACACACACACACACACACACACACACTAGAGGCCTGGCGCACAAAATTCATGTGTAGGTACAGTACCTAGGCCTTGCCTGCAATCAGTGCCATCTTCCCCAGCTGCCCACAGCTGGCCCCACCCCTCAATGCCACCCACCCTGGTTCCCTGTTTGCCATCGGGCAATTGGAGTCTGCTGGCCGGGGAAAGGGACAAAGACGTGGTCAGTGCGCCTCATAGTGACTGGTTGAGTGGTCCTTCTGGTCAATTTGCATATTACCCTTTTGTTATATAGAACAGAGGCCCTGTGTATGGGTAGGGGCTTGTTAGCCTGCCCTAATGGGGGTCCCGAGTCTGGGCAGGGGTCCCCACTGGGGGGGAGGGACTTGTTGGGACAAGGGGCCACAGGCAGTTTTCAGGCCGGCCACACCCCCAATTGGGGTGGGGGTTCCCACTGGAGGGCAGGGCCAGCTGGGGTGAGGAGCCGCAGTTGTTCTAGTCTCTGGTTGTTCTGGTCGTTCTGCTGTTTTGATCTCTCAGCTTTTGTTATATAGGATATGCACAGAGAGAAAGATTGCACATAATACAAAAAATAATATGGCTCCGCCTGGTATGGCTCAGTTCATTGAGCCTCAGCCTATGAACGAGAAGGTCATGGTTCATTTTCCAGTCAGGGCACATGATTCTCTCTCATCATTGATGTTTCTATCTCTCCTTCCCTCTGAAGTCAATAAAAATATATTTTTTAAAAATATTGATTGATTTCATTTGTAGAGAGAGAGAGGAATTCTGAGGGGGAAGGAGGAAAGGAGGGAGGGAGGGAGGAGAAAAAAGGGAGGGAGGGAGTGTGGGAGGGAGAGAAGGAGAAAGGGAGGGAGAGAGAGAGAGAGAGAGAGAGAGAGAGAGAGAGAGAGAGAGAGGGAGGGAGGGAGAGGGAGGGAGAGGGAGAGGGAGAGGGAGAGGGAGAGGGAGAGGGAGAGGGAGAGGGAGAGGGAGAAAGAGAGAGAGAGAGAGAGAGAGAGAGAGAGAGAGAGAGAGAGAGAGAGAGATTGTGCAACTTATTTATACATTTATTGGCTGCTTCTTGCTTGTGCTCTGACCAAGGATTGAACTTGCCATGCAACGTTGGTGTATCAGGACAACACTCCAACCAACTGAGCTACCCAACCAGGGTCTTCACTGAGATTTTTGACTTAAGAAATTAACATGGAGAGCACAGCTGCAGGGCTTGCTATTTTCAAGGGAGCCATTCTTCTAGGGATGTTTGCCATTTAATAAATAGCATTATAGAAATCTTCGAAGCAGAGATTGTAGAAGAAGTGGGGTTCTAATAGTTGGGATGGAACACTTCCTGTGCTCAAGTCACCAATTTCCATCTCCTGTAAACAAGAGTGTGCCAATAGCATTATAATGGGAGAGCTTTATGGCATCCCAAGAAATGCTCTTGGAGCCCCGTGGAAACATCATTGTTTTCACAAAGGAGGCCCAGGAGGTAGAGGTGAAACAGTCTGCAAAACTTCACTGCAAAGTCATGCTTCCGGGAATCATGTGTCAAAGCCACTAACTGGAATCTTCTATGGCCCAGAGTTGGGGAATGGCACATTTTGTGGAATTCTCCTGAGACAGTCAATAAATAATGAAGCATGCCATATATTTTGCAGTAAAGCAAATCATTTATATGGTTTATCTTATGGAACTACATTTTTTAATGTAACTTCTAAATGTGCCTGCACATCATGGAAACTGTTGGTTTAATAGGCCAACGAAACAGATTTCTCTGTCCAACATTGGTTCAGGACTACCATCATCAGTGGAAATTACGGGGTTAGATAGACTAAGGGATGCTGTAAGGGACAGTGACTTCTTACTCCAGGTAACATTGGGAATATTTCTATGTTGGCTGGAATTATATCAAATCACTAAGATAACATTACTAATGTGACTAAGTTTTTATTTTGATTTTGTATAGTAATCAAGATCGTTGAATAGCAATTAATATTTGTCATGAATGTGTTTTAAGAGGGAAATGATTGAAGATGTTTACATGCATTCATCCCATTTGAGTGCATATATACTTATCTATACTTCTCACTGCCTGGTCTCAAGACAAGAATCGAGTTTCCTCCTTCCGTGGTTCACCTGTCCACTCTATTTCCATCCTATTGTCTTTTGGCCCTTGAATTACCTTGCTTCATCAATAAATCCTATTTTTCCTCTACATTCGACCTTCTGTGTCTTTGTGGGCTCCTTTCTATCCACATATAAACATAGGCAAGTATTTTTTAATTAAAAAAGAATTCTCCCTAGTTTTCTTTCCATTGATTTATTCACCCGTGTATATCCTTCCCTGCTCAACTACTTAAAAAAACCGTCCAAACACATTGGAATTACTTCCTCACTTTTCAATTCCCAAGGCACTGGAGTCTGGGTAATGCTTCCATTATATCTCTGAAGCTGCTCATTAAAACTCATCAAAGCACTCCTAGTTGGTGAATCCAATAACTAATTTCCAATTGCTATCTTCACTGGAGGTTTCTGGAACAGTGAATCTTATTGAACTCTCCATATTATTGAAGTTTACTTTCTCTTTGGACTCAGCCACACCAGTTTTTTTTTCCTGGCTCCCCAGTTACCAGCATGGAGGAATTAATTTTCCAGACCATAGCATTCCATCTAGGAAGGTGCTAGCCATTCTAGTCTATCAAAGATGGTGTGGTGAGTAAGCCTGTGAGTGCTCTCCTTTAGCTGTGACACAGTCCTTCAAAGGGAAGGACTTACCTGGGGGTATGACTTACCTAATGGATGAGATAATGAGACCCTGGACTTTGTATACCAGTGGCTACTCAGCCCAGAGACGAAGTTCATGGCTTTTCCTGTTCTGCCTACTAATGTGCTGACTCAACCTGTGTTCCTAGTCTTCAGGTGGAAAAGAGACCTGTCTCTCTGCCTCTTCTCCTACTTTCTCACTTTTCCACTGGATAGGTATAACAATTACACCTGTTAAAATGGTGAAAATGGACCCCTTTTGTTATTTTAGGGTTATTCTCTGAGACAGAGTCATTAAGGGGACTTTAAATTTTTGCTTTAGTCTCCAGATATGTTTTTCTAATGTTATTAGTCAAGACTCCATCAAATTTAGAAATAGAGACAACCCTAGGCAATTCAAATTTAATTCAGGGCAAGGTATACAGGTCTAATGGGTCACCCCAAGTGATGAAAGTTGAGAAGCCAACTGAAACATGGTGAAAAAACAAACAACAAAATAGATTTTAGCAACACTGGGAAGCTGCTACCATCCTTAGGGAACAAAGAGAAGAAGGAGGCAGTATTAATAGAACCCATGAGGTGGATCTATATGGTGGGAGCTAGAATCAGAGAGGCGCTGTCTCCTTCCACTGAGAAAGAGAACTCCGTTAGAAGCTGGAATTATTAGGGACACTCAACCATTAACATAAAATGCTCCCAAACAGAAGATGAAGACAATTCTGCTTTTCCTTCCCCTCAACTTCGCAGTATGATCTATTGACCAAATACAGTCGACATTTTTTGGTATTAATGGAGTATTGGTTCTATGAGCTCTCTGCAGATACCAAAATCTATGGATGCCCAAGTGCCTTATATAAAATGGCTAGTATCTGCATATAATCACATAATCCATATATATATATATATATATATATATATATATATATATATATATATATATATATATATATTTTTTTTTTTTTTTTTCAGAAAGGAAGGGAGAGGGAGAGGGAGAGGGAGAAAGATAGAAACATCAACGATGAGAGAGAATCACGCCCCCTACTGTGGATGGAGCTCACAACCTAGGCATGAATGTCGATCTGGAATCAAAATGTAACCTCCTGGTTCATGGATCCATGCTCAACCACTGAGCCACACCTGTCAGCCCTCCCCTCTACTTTAAATAGGCTCTGTATTACTTATCATAGTTAATCCTATATAATAAAGAAGTAATTTTCAAATTGACCATGACTCCAACACACAAGATGGCCAGCAGGGGAGGGCAGCTAGGGGCAATCGGGATGGCAGGGGAGTAGTTAGGTGTCAATCAAGCTGGCAGGGGAGTGGTTAGCGGGTGATCAGGCTGGCAGGCAGAAGCGGTTAGGGGCAATCAGGAAGGAAGGTAGGCGAGTGGTTGGAAGCCAGCAGTCCTGGATTGTGAGAGGGATGTCAACTGCCCATTTAGGCCCACTCCCACCAGGATCGGGCCTGAATGGGCAATTGGACATCCCTCAAAGGGTCCCAGATTGGAGAGGGTGCAGGCCAGGCTGAGGGACCACCCCTCCCCACTCCTGTGCACAAATTTCATACACTGGGCCTCTAATAAAATATAAATGCTATATAAATAGTTTTATACTGTATTGTTTAGGGAATAATGACAATAATTACACACAACCATTGTAGGCCTAACTACACAGTACACATCAGCAACAATGTGTAGAGCCCAAGAATGGGGCCAACTGTATACCCAGAAGCCCATTGGCGTGGTGGCATGAGAACCATATACTTCTTTGGTAGCACAGCCATCAAACTACATAAAAGGGCTGCTCAAGTTGAAGCAGGCCAAGGGACTTCATTTAGTTCTTCCTTTTCCTTCTTGTGCTTGCCTTGAGTCATTTTGGGGGAACACCAGGGTTCCCACAGAAGCACACTTTGGAAAATTCTGGAGCCGATGCTCTCACTGCCTCCTGCCAGTCCAGTGCTTTTTATGGATTTATGATTTAGTGGGAAGTGACTCATCAGAAAGTTTTAAAACAGAAAGCTAGCGCCGGGGAGTATTTACCATGCCCTCAGCCTCACAGTTGTCTTAATTAGTAATTCATATATTCAGCATATGAACTAGGATATAAGCACATGTTTACATATGCAATCATTCCTCAACTTGATTGTAATAACTTGTCTATAATAAAAAGGGGTTCCCCTTCATTGCTGTGTTGAGTAAATGTTAAATTAATCATGGACACGTGCCAACTATGTTTTGTTTTTTTTTATAAAAAGCAAATAAATTGCTTTCTGAGGCTGAACCATGCTGCCTCTCTTCCAAGAGCATTTTTTATAATTACTTCTTTGATTACCCAAGTGATGATATCAAGATGGGTTTTTAACCTTCATACCAGGCCTTTGTGTGCAAATACATTGGAAAGGAGAGCCAATGATTTAATGCTCCCTGCAAGGGGACAACCCAATAAACGTTGTCTAAGTTCCACCACAGACGGAATGGAGTCTCTAATGGAAAGACAAGATAGCAAAGGGAGAAATCTTGGCAGGAAAATTACTTTGCTTTGAATCCTAATGGAGATCTTGAAAAAGCTCAGATTTCACATCGAGGTTGTTTCAAATGCGAAGCGATTCAAAAGTAATATAACATTCATGGGGACGTTGTAGCTATAAGAGAATAAAAGGTACAGATGTATACCATGTGCAAAAAAAACCACACCCCATTAAAATCACACTGTTTTGGAGATTCCACAATTTTCAAAAATGTGTCAGGGAAGTTCTTTAATGTCTTAGGGAAATAGAGTATGGGTGTGGGAGGAGAGAGGGAACTTTTACGTAACTGAGTCTATCTACCTCTTTTCATAGATGAGGAAACAATTTCATTAAGAAGTGAAGTGAGCCTGGCCAGCATGGCTAGTAGTTGAGGGACGACCTATGAACCAGGAGGTCATGTTTTGATTACTGGTCCAGGCATATGCCCTGGTTGTATGCTTGATCCCCAGCAGGGGGTGTGCAGGAGGCAGCCAGTGACTCTCATCATTGATGTTTCTATCTCTCTCTTCCTCTCCCTTCCTCTCTGAAATTAATAAAAATATTTAAAAAAAGAAGTGGTTTATCCATGATCTTATATGAAGAGGAGAAAACTATGCTCTGTGTTTTATTGTTGTTTTCTTTTTGGGTAAAAATGGATTTAAATATATTATTCTGAAATTAAAGACATTCTTATTTTGCCTTTAGTTTCAGAACATTTCTTCATTTCTTTTTCTGGAGACTTTAAGTCTCCCACAGTTGGATGCATTCAAGAAGGTTGCTCAGGATTGGAAAATAATAAGTTGATATCGCTGGGATGAGAACCTTCCTTTTTAGGATGAGATAGCAGACATAATCAATACCAGGGTTTGAGAAATGGAACACACTTTCCTGAGTACATGGATAAGAAAGAAACCTGTTTTGCTTGGCCCATATCTTAGAAGAAGCACCACAGGAGATGTTTAAGAGTAGAGATGAATCCGGAATCTCTTTCTATGCAATGGTGAAGGGGATTCTTTGAGTCTCTGAGGAACAGTATCAATTGAGAGTGTGCATCTGTCCTTAAATGCCTGGATAGTCCCACTTCTCCAGATGCACAAACACTCTGAAATGCTCATAGGTTTCTTTGGGGGATGTTATTCTAATATATACTCATCATCTTATTACAGGGTCCTTCCTCTGGAGACCTGGCCATTTTTTTCCAGTTAACTAGTGCCAGGTCTAAGGCTTTCCAAAGGAACCTATGAGCAAAGAATCATCATAGCTCCTCTTTTTAAGAGTGGGCCATTTGGAGATCAAGGAATAAATCAAGTCTTGCCTAAAAGCTGGCTTATGGTAAGAGTGGGTCCGTGTATTTGTTGACCTCTTCGGAGATAATTTTTCTGGTTCTCTCATGTAGACTGTTGTGAGCACAGAGTGAGATTTGAAAAACAAATGAAAAGCGTTTAGACCAATGACTAATCTAGAGTTAATGCTAAAGAGAAAAATGTACACAGTAAGGGAGGTCAGAATAGCTTACAAAATGGGTTGTCTATCTAAAAGTTGGAGGTTGGGCCTCCACCAAAAAAGAATGCCATGAAGTTTTAAAAATAATTCTTTTCAGCCCAGTCAGTGTGCCATGGTGGACTGAGTACCATCCCATGTACCAGGAGGTGGCTGGTTTAATTCCTGGTCAGGCACATGCCTGGGGTGCATGTGCAGGAGGCAGCCGATCAGTGTTTCTCTCTCATTGATGTTTCTGTCTCTTTATCCCTCTCCCTTCCTATCTCTTTAAAGTCAATCAAAACATATTTAAAAAATAATTATTATTTTCAAAGGTAAGTGGGGAGGAGGTATAGTGGGGGGAGGGGAGGTATAGTGCTATTTATGCACTGAGCCATAATGCTTACATAGTAAGAAATATTTTTTTTTGTATTTTTTCCCCTGCCCAAGAAACATCACCCCAACCTACTGGAAGATTCTGATTTGCATCCTAATAAAATATCCCACATTACAGAACACTTTCTCAATTACTGCAGATTGAACAAAGTACTGCACATTAGCCTGAAAGGACCTCAATCAATACTAGTTTGGAATGCTTAAAGAGGTCACTGGCAGAATCAGCTAAAAATAAAAAAAAAATTAAAATGGGGGGGGGGCGCGGAGGGAGAAAGGAAGGAAGAAAAAGACAAGAGGATTTAACACAATTTAGCAATTATTCCTGGGGCTCTTCCCTCACAACTGTTAACTTAGATAGTGTATAAACAAACCTCTTAAGGATGAATTTTAAAAAGAAATAAAGGAAGTAGTTGCATGATGGAGGTCAGAAATACAGCTAATCAGAGACCTGTAGAAGCCCAGACAGCAAAGGAATATATTCCAGCAGTGGTTACTGGCACTAAGAGACACTGTCTCACAGAGGCTCAAAATCTCTGCCATTTAGCCAACGTGATAGAAGTGCCAATGGTGCGCTCTCCAGAACTGTGCTCAGTGGCACAGAGATGATGATCGAGAAGGAGGCTGAGAAGAGGCTGATCTTCCAGGGGGATGATAAAATAATCTGCGACTAAATCAACTCAATAACTTACGTAGATGCATCAGTGTCACATCTTTCTGGGTTGGGAAACGGAAGATCGACTTATATTTGGGCACATGTGGTCCTCGCCGACCATAGTCTAGTGAGAGTGACTGTATTCGAACCTCGGTGGGTGAGCTCCTGGGAATGACAGACCACTGAGTCTTCCTTTAGAAGGCAGGACCCGTCGATGTGCAGGCTGTGACTTTGATCACTTGGAACCCGTTGCCGACTGAAGTGAGCGATGATGCCAGACAGTGTGCTTTCTGGTTTAAAGAAAGTACCCATTTTGTTAGCAGCAGGAAGGAGTGGGAAATTACCCATGAACAGTGTGTGGTTTTTTTTACAGCCTGGGGCAGAGGCAGTGGATAGAGTGGGGATTAAATTGCCAGCAAGACACTATTTCAAGGCTTCAGGAATTACTTTAGTGCTTTGATAATACGGCCAAAATTTAAAGCACTGCAAAAATCAAGGATGTCCCCACCAGCTGGTGTGTGTGTGTGGGGGGGGGGGGGTCGGGAGGGTTGTGTGTATTTGTATACATGTTTGCACACATATTCACATGCGCATATATTTTTGACTACAGTCTTCAAGATTACAAAGAGGGAGAGGACAACAACCACCAAAAAAAGAGAGGGAGAGAGCACAATATTGGTATAATTTAAAGCACTTTGCATCATAACTTGGAATCATAAATTGAAATTGGTTTCCCAGCTGTGGGAGTTTTTAAAGTAATAAACTATCCAAAACTGGTTAAGTATCTCACAGTCAAAAGAGGATCGCGTTTTACTTATGTCTTTAAAATTATTGCCAAACCTGAACGTGGATGCTGCAAACAACTATGGGACAATGTCACTTTAGGAACCTCAGTTAGTTTAATCTTGGGGAAGATATACCAGATACTGAGTTAGGTGACTGGATTTTATAAATTCAATCCTTAGAAAATCCTTAGATATTGTCCTTAAAATCCTTAGGTATTATTCTCCTGAAATTATAGAGAAGGTTCATCGATCTCAGAAAGTAGATCTGTTCAAGGTTGTGAGGCTAAAAAATGTTTGCATCCAACAGGAGAATACCTGTTTTGTTGCACTCTAGCCTAGAGGCTAGGACAGTGGTGAGTATACAGTGCGAACTCAAGAAATATTCTCAATATATATTTATTCAGTGAACCAGTAGATAACATTGCCTGCAAAAATGTGTATCTTCCCCCTTCTCCTCTATTACATCTTTCCTCAAGGGCATTTCTATTTCCTTAACTAGAAAACACACACACACACACACACACACACACACACACACACACACACACACACCTCAACCATCTCACACCCTAGACAGCTTGACTTTGTAAAACATTGATTGACTAAGCTACTTCTTGAACAATCCTAATCAATAAAATGTCCCCTACCTATAGAGATGATATGGCAGCGTGAGTCTCCCCATTTCAAATAAGGGTCTGTCCCCTGTGGAATAATATTAAAATTCAATAAAACTTAGTGTTTGGTTCAAACAAATGCAGACCAATACCGTGTATCATTTCTGCTGGATAAACATAAAATCCCCTGATATAAGAACATAAATGCCCTTAAAGATCAGCTGATAGTGGCCTTCTATTAGACTTAGAATAATAGCCTCCTCGCTGGTCTCCCTAAATTCAACTGGGACCCGTTAGTTCTCTCTTGTGGTTGCAACCAAATTGCTTTTATTAAAAATGAAGGTCAGTTCATTTCAGTTCCCTGTTTGAGACCTTCAGGGTATCCCACTGCTCTTACAATAAATTCATTTCTTAGCCTACAATGCCCTACATGCAAAAGGAAGGATGGGCTAGATCCAGCCACAATTGTCAGCTTCTGCTCTGCAAAGTCCATGCTCCAGGGTACATACCACTGGGCCTTTGCACATGCTGCCTCCCTTCCACTTTTGGAATATCTCACACTTCCACCTCATTTATCCTACTTGTTTTTCAGATTGTTATAGGATTACTCTCTCTAATAAGATTCCTCAGACCTCATGGGGGAAAAAATCAGACTTGTTTGGTTCATAGGCTCATGAATTCTGATTCCTTTACCTCACACTGCTTATCTCAGTTTGTTTTCATAAACTGACTTGCATGAGTATGGCCCCAGTTTTGGTCTCCCCTACCAGATGACCAGTCTCATGAGGGCAGAGACTGGCTAATCCATGTACCACCAGCACAACGCTCACCATATAGTAAGGGGTCGATAAATACTTGTTGAGTTGATCACCTGGCACCAACTCTCACCCTTGTGTTCTTGAGGGTATATCTCGATAGCACTCTTCATGGAAGCACCCTGTTCTTGCCCCATTGGGAATTGGGACCAAAACAGTGGCACCTAGCTGAATGGGACCTGAACAAGGGCACTGCAATGGGGAACCAGCACAAGAGGAAACATTCTGTGGCCAAGATGGGTCACATGCAGTATTATTCCACAGCTGCTAAAAGTCACATAGTAAGAGAACGAGTTTGAATTTCAGATGAGGAAGAAAGTCATAACTGACATGAGAAGGGCAATGATAACAGTCAGGTTCTACAGCCAATGATAAAATAATAATAACAATCAATGACTGACAATATAATGAACCACCGCCATTATCCTAATTTTCAGCGGCAGCCACATACACAATGATCAGTTTCACCATCATCCAGTTTGAAGATCTACAATCTGAGGAGGTTGGAAATGGCCAGGAATGGGCTTGCAGGATGAGCTGGGACATAAGGTAATTTACTCAAAATATGAGTCCTCTGTGAGGTGTGAAGGCTCACCCATGCGTTATGTTTGTAATGGTAGCTGTGTGATACAAATTCCAGACTGCCAGGTATGAGCCTAATTCATTTTTAAATCCTAACACTGCCCCTTGCCTCAGAACTTGGACAAGTTCCTAAATACTTCCGAGTCCCAGTTTCATCATCTGAAAAATGGGGGCAGTAACATTTCTAGCATTTTAGGACCAATTAAGGAATTAAATAAAGTCATTAAGCCTAAACCCGTGTGGCTCAGTGGATAGAACATCGGCCTGTGGACTTAAAGGTCCCAGGTTCGATTTCAGTCAAGGGCATGTACCTTGGTTTCGGGCACATCCCCCGTTAGGGGTGTGCAGGGGCACCTGATCGGTGATCCTCTCTCATCGATGTTTCTAATTCTCTATCCCTCTGTCTTCATCTCTATAAAAAATCAATAAAAATATTTTTAAAAAGTCATTCATGCAGTGTTTGAGTAGAGCAAGCCCATGACATAGGCTCAATACATGGTAATTACTATTACTAAAAAGCAAGATTGAAAAAAATGCCATCTCAAACTGTATCTTAGAAGAGGGACATGTAATGGATGACAAAATGGATAGAAATAAAGAAAGAGGCTGACATAAAAAACATTGAGTGAATTATCTCCGTTTCCTTCTCTGTCCTTTGGGGGAAAGACGACTGTTCTCTGTAACACTGTGCTCTACAGAAGCACAAATTGAGAATGATTGACCCATCCCAGCATTTCCCAATGCCAAGTCCAGGGACCTCCAGCCCTCTAAGATGATCTTGCAAAAGAAAGCTCTTGATCAAAAAAGGATCTGAGGAAAACATTACAGGCTCTGAGAACTCTTATAAGGAAAATTCCCGTAACGCTGTTTAAATTACTTGATCACAGTATCCTTTCTACGTTATCATAATTAGCATGCCAAAGATTGTACCTTGTGTACTGCTTATGTATTCCATTCTTTTCCACTTGACAGATGAAGAAATTGAGCCGAAGGGAGGCCTAGTTATCTGTTTTCCCTAACTGTTATGTTTGGAGTAGAAATAAATACACAGCTGTAAATATCCAAACACATGGGAGGTTGAGGACATGCATATTATGCAAAACTATCGCAGACTCCTTGAGGACTTCCTGTGCTTGCTTAATAAACATCTATCCTTTTACTTTTCCATTTTTAAGGTTGGGCGTGTCTATGGTATTGAAATGGGAAGCAATAAAGGCACATTTCCAACCCAAGCTTTCTTCTTAAGTTCAGAATATCATTTTGCCAAGATTTTAGATATGCTAGATTACTGACACAAGGTTCATGTAAGAAACATGTTCTTTTCCTAGCTTTTTAAAAATAATAAATCAGATGGATGGTAACCATGGGAGTTTGAACAGCAGATTTTATTTTGGAAAATAAAATGGTCACAGCAGTATTTGTAGTTCTGCATATTCTTCTATAGCCTGCCACTCCCACCAGGAGTTGGAGACTAGTCCCTTTCCTTGAATGTGAGTGGGAAGGTCTGCTCTGACCAACAGTGTACAGTGTCAACCTGGCATCTTCTCAAGATGCTGGCCCCTGGAACCAGCCACCATACTGAGGAGTAAGCCTCAGATAGTCTGGCTGTTTACATGGCTCATCTAAAGCTTTAGTCCACAGCCAGTACTGATCTAGTGCTGGATATCATCCTATATAATAAAAGGCTAATATGCAAAATGACTGAACAACAGAATGACTGGTCACTATGACATGCAGTGACCACCAGGAGGCAGACACTCAACATAGGAGCTGCCCCCTGGTGGTCAGTGCACCAGAGCCTGGCTAACAGCTGGCAAGCACAGCAGTGGTGGCGGGAGCCTCTCCTGCCTCCGTGGCAGCACTAAGGATGTCCAACTGATGGCTTAGGCCCAGAGGGAGTTGGCCTAAGCCATCAGTCGGATATCCCCCAAGGGCTCCCAGACTGTGAGAGGGCACAGGCTGGCTGAGGCAGTCCTTCCCTGCTCTCCCAAGTGCATAAATTTCATGCACTGGGCCTCTAGTATATGATAAAGACCTATCAGCTAGAATATCAGCTAGATATGTAACAAAACCTTGAGATGATTCCAGCCCCAACCTTCGAGATTCTTGAAAATATTGTTGAGTAGAAGTGTCCCATCCCAGCTGTGACTTGTCACAGACTGTGACACACATATCCATGAGTATGATAAGTGGTTATTTATGTCCTTAAGTTCACAAAGTAGTCATTCATAGCTGTTAGAACAAGAGATCATTTGAAAAGAAAAAAGGGAGAAAAGGAAACCAACTTTTAATGCATCCCTACTATTTTTCTTTGGAAGTACTAATGTTGTATTAACTAATTCACTAGGTAAATAGATAGATACATAGATAGATATTACAAATATCTCCTACTTTCTTCTTCTCAGGAATGTTTCTGAGTGTATTTTATTTAACTCTCATAACTCTATGGAGCTAGTACACTATTTTTATTTTTGAGGTAATAAATTTCATACATTTAAACTTCACTTGCCAGCGCTGGTATTGATTCAGTGCCCAGTATATATATGGAGGGAGCCCATGTTCCTTGGCCATTCACAAGATGGTGGATGTCTTAGAAATCCCCATTCTGTTGGCAATAATTGTCACACACCCTACTCAGGTCTGTCTCTGTAATATACACACCATAATAGTTAGTAAGTTTCCAGGAGGACTTGACGATTCTGTTCCCTTCACCTCCCTGACCCAGCCTGAGTGATGCTGGCCATGTGTCCAGCCAGGCGGGGTGCCTCTGTATTGCCAAGCCAGCACCTGTGGTAGACATCTGAGAGCAAGTGGAAAAAAATGACCCAAGTCCCATCCACAGTTCATACTTAAATGGCTCCCCCTAATAGTACCTTCAACCTGACTTAGAAGCTTACATTTATCTTAAATATAATTCTGCCTTTCTCTTTGGATTATGTTCCATGACATTCTTTCTGATTTGGCAACCCAATAATAGTCCTGATCTCTCCACTGTCCCTACTCTTCCAGTATGAGTCAGTTCATTCATTCGATGATCATTTGTGAACCACATCCTATGTCAGGTGTACCAGCATGAAGTAGACCATCTCTCATCTGTGGGCATTTTTCCAGGAAGCATATGCTCATCTGACTCATGCCAGGTTCAGTGTGGTGCTAAGACAGACTGTGTTTGTCCCATGAGTCACCCCAACACTCAAAGAACAAACAGAGATTGTCCTGTGACCATTTGGAACAGAAAACATGGGATTTAACATATCACTTTTCTTCTCAGGCTGTCTGGGTTCAAATCTCAGCTCTGCCTTCCATCGGCCGGGATACCTGAAACAGGTGACATCATCATTCAGGGTCGGGCTCTCCATCTGTAAATCAGGGGCAATGACCTTGCTTCTCATAGAGATGGTGTGAGAATGAAATGAGACCACCTGTGGAATGGGT
The DNA here is from genome assembly GCA_963924515.1 of Vespertilio murinus. Lineage (NCBI taxonomy): Eukaryota > Metazoa > Chordata > Mammalia > Chiroptera > Vespertilionidae > Vespertilio > Vespertilio murinus. Next base: position 9,786,027 of record OZ004716.1, on the reverse strand, counting down.
ACAGTTCAGTTCCAGGCATATGGCAGGCACTAAGTACTCCCTGAGGATGTTCAACTTCACCCTGGGCACTGAGTGTTGGTTCCTGAGGTGACTGTTGGGGTCCATTTTCCTCTTTGCACACTATCCTGGGATCATTCCCACACTTGGCTCAATTCCTCAAGCTTTTCTTGGCACCAGATATCTTTTCTTTGTGTGTGTGTCAGCTTCCTGCCATTCCTTCCACAGGAGACAAATATTCTGGCCCACTGACCTGTAAGTGAGGATGGTGCATCAGATGGTACCCGCTCAGATTCGGGCATATCTAAGCTGGCGCAAGGTGAGGTTGGATGCCATAAAACCTGGGGAAGAGGGCTAAAGGTCTCTTGAGATTTAGCTGGTGCCGTGTCTAACATCAGAGTTTCTAGAGGTTGTGATCCTGTGTATTATTTGACTCCAATCAAATTCCACTCTGCTACCCCACCAGCGTGGCTCAGTGATTGAGCATAAAGCTATGAACCAGGAGGTCATGGATCAGTTCCTGGTCAGGGCACATGCCTAGGCTGCAGGCTCAGTCCCTAGTGTGGGGCGTGCGGGAGGCAGCTGATCAATGATTCTCTCTCATCATTGATGTTTCTCTCGCTCTCTCCCTTCCTCTCTGAAATCAATAAAAATATATTTTAAAAAATCCCACCTCTGCTGATGACTGGATATATTATCTTTGGTGGGCTACCCCACCTCTCCAAGCCTTAATCTCTCCTCCTATGAAATGGACACGAGAACCATACCATCCACCTGATGATATTGGGTAGGTTGAGTGACTGTCTGCCAAGCACTTAGCACAGTGCCTGGCACATCCTATGCATTTCAATTGGTTGTCTGTATTTGATGCCCTGCCATGCCACCTCGGGGCTCTAACCCATCCTAGAGAGGGGCGTGTGGTGCCAACAGCAGAGATCCCTCCAGCTGTGGGTTCGGCTGTGGCCATCTGGCAGCCAGTGTCTGGGAGTGCAGGAGGGGGAGGTGGCTGCTGGGTAGGGATCAGCGGCATCTGCTTCGGGGAGAAAAGCTCTCCATGCCCCCTGGCATGTGCTCCACTCATAAATCCTCCCAGAAATGGGGACACAGCTGAGCCCCGCTGCTGGAGCAGCAGCCGTCTCCCCTTCCTCTCAGCTCTGCCTGCCTGGAGCTGGGGCCTCAGCAGCATTTGGCTTGACGGGCAGCTGCTGGCTCCTGATGGCTGCCCCCGCGGTGTCCCCGCAGGCCTCCCTGTCATAGTTCTGGAGGAGAAAGCCTCCTGGTAAAGGACAGCCACAGAGAACAGAATGCTTATTTCACCAGGTTTGGGTCATTTAATTTGCCTCTTTAAAAACATACAGTGCCCTACTCGGCTTGGCTCAGTGGTTAAAACATTGGCCCATGGACAGAAGGGTCCACTTTTGATTCCGCTCAATGCCCGGTCCTGGTTAGGGTACCTGTGGGAGGCAACCAGCCAATGTGTTTCTCTCACATTGATGTTTCTCTCTCTCTTCCTCTCCCCTGCCTTTTACCAGTAGGAAAAAATATCTCCAGGTGAGGATTAACAACAACAACAACAACAACAACAACAACAAGTCAGTGAGTCCCATAGTAGAAAGAACGGATTCCCAAATGTATCCACACCCTTATCTCCAAAACCTGCGACCATGTTCATGTTACATAGCACAAGGCACTTGGCTGATCTATCTAAGGATGCCAACTTTAAGACAGTAAGGCTAGGCTATATGGTTGGCAAACTGTGGCTCTTGAGCCACATGCGGCTCTTTGGCCCCTTGAGTGTGGCTCTTCCACAAAACACCAAGGCCTGGGAAAGTCTATTTTGAAGAAGTGGTGTTAGAAGAAGTTTAAAAAATTTGGCTCTCAAAAGAAAGTTCAGTTTCTGTACTGTTGATATTTGGCTCTGTTGACTAATGAGTTTGCCGACCACTGGCCTAAATTATCCAAGTTCGCTTTGAAAGCAGAGAACTTTCTCCAGCTGGAGGTTTAGCGCTGAGTTAGAGGGAGGAGTAAGAGCGATCCCAGGAGGTGGTCACCCAGGGACATGAGAAAAAAAAATGTGGGCATGACGGAGGAGCGCAGACAAGTCCCCTGCACATAGCGCCAAGGAAGCTGGGACCCCAGTTCTACAGCCACAAGGAACTGGATTTGGCCAATAACCTAGAGGAGTTTGGAAACTGGCCATTCTGCTGAGCCTCCAGGTAAGAACCAGGCCAGGTGACATCCCGCATTGACCTTGAGAAACCCCAAACAGAGCACCCAATGGGACCACCGGAACTTCTGATCTACAGAATTGTAGGATGATAAATTGGGGTCCTTTCAAGCCACCATGTTCATGGTAATTTGCTATTGACACCAGTAGAAGACAATTAGTATTCTGGACAAGACATTTAGCATTTTGGACTCCTTGGCGTTGCTCATCATTGTGACAACAAACATTGAATGCCCTGGGAGTGTTTCGTCTGAGCATCACTGTAAACAATACATAAATATTCAACCAGTGTGTCCTGCACAACTCTGTACACCAGGAAGTCTGTGACACTGGTTGATGTGAGCCAACAAGAAAGAATTCCTGTCTAAACACCTAGGCAGGTTGAATGCTACAGGAGACAAAAACAGGCTAAGGCAGTGGAGAGGGAAGGGGTAGAGCGTATGCTTTTTTTTCTGGAATGATCATAAAAGGCCTATCTATGGAGGTTGCACTGAGTTGAGTTCTCATGTTGAAAAGGAACAACCAGCTTGAGATTGAGAGAAAGGAAATCTCAAGCAGGAGGATGAACAAGTGCAAAGCCCTTTGAGACACAGCGAGCTCAGTGAGCTCGGCGTTTGCTGAGGTCGGTCCTGGTCACACCTGCCATTGCAGGCCAAGGCTGGGCAGTCCGAGTTAACTCTGCTTTCCATGGCAGCCATCAGCAGCTGCTCTGTCAACACTGTGTATAGACAGTTTCAAAGTCAAATTGGTAAAACGGTGCCATAAGTTACCCTGTGTTCCTGTAATCAGTCACCTGGCTTTCCCAGGCCAATCTTGTCTATCCAGAGCCCCACTCGCCATCTTCAACCCGGATTACTCTGAAAGCAACCCCAGGCATGATCAAATGTCACCTCTCAGTATTCCCATCTTAAATATTCCAAACACAACAACTTCTTAAATATACCACTAGTCATTATTAAAGCTAACATGAACAAAAATCGTATACTACTATCAACTATATTGCAGGGCTTTGAACCGGAGGATAGAGTGGTCTGGTTTATTTGTAAGGATCCTCACCTTGCTGTAGGTGGAGGCAGGGAGACCAGGTGGCTGGGCAGCCCTGGGGCTCAGAAATGCTTGTGGGTTGGCCAGGGTGCTAATGGTGGGCAGTGCTAGTTGAACTGTGGCTGGGAAGGAAACAGAGGAATCAAAGATGACGCCGATGGTTTTGGTTTCAGTGACTGGGTAGAGGACTGTGACATCCAAAGACCGGGAAAGCTAGTTTTGGGAGGAGGAGGTCCGTGATATCATAAGCCCTAGCAATATGGGCTTTTCCACATGTCACGCGAATTCCTGCCTTCAATCATCACTTCCCGTATCTCCCGCACCATCCCTGAAATTCCCCGTGGCAACTTAGACCAAGCTCACACGCCTTCTCTTTCTCTGAGGCCTTCTATCTAGATTATCCTTGTAATAGTTCACACTGTTCCTGTCTATACCTAGTTTTCAAAAATCATAATAAAAGTGAGTGGTTCAAAGTCTTAAGTCCCAGTGAAAGCCCTGTTGCAGGAACAACTGTGTCCACACCCCGGACTCTCCTCCTGTGAGCATTTCTTTGCTCAGCGACAAAACGAGGTCTTTCCCAGCTGCCTGCTTGGGAGGCTGAAGAACCTCAGATCTAATTAATAGGAAGCTTTTGCGCACCTAGTGAGCGCTATTATAGTTATTATCATTGTTATCCCCTGTCGCCTCGCCGCAGAGGAGAGAGGGATGGCATGCGCCTGGGATCCTGCAGGTTTTGCTGGGCTCCGCAGGAGACAGACCCTTTGGCTCAGCAATCCGGTGAGGAAGGTGCTGGGGGAACATGCCACCACAACAGAGACCACGATATGGCTCTCCAGTGATGGTGGGTGGGAGGCCTGGACATAACCCTCTCCGCATCTAAATGAACAAGGCTTCCTTAGAGCTTGCAGACCCTCCTCGTCACCTGGCCTGAGTAAGCAACCAGCATCTCCCTCCTCCTGCACATACATGCATGTGACACACACATACACACCACACACACATACACACACACACACACACACACACACACGCCATGTGGAGGTATATTCAACCCATTACCTCTGTCATTAAAGCTTTGCTTGGCCATTATTTAAAAGTCCCAGAGAAGTCGCAGCATTTTACTATGCAGGGGTTTTATGGCAGCAGCCTATAAATCCCAATTAGGCGGCTTGTCTCGGAGCCACGAGCGGAAGCGAGGATTCTGTTTGGTCCCAGCGTCTCATTAAGGCCGCGCCTTCCCGGTGGGTTACAGTCGGAAGGGATGTCTGTAGAGGGGGGTGTGAGCCCGCTGGTCACAGACCCCTCTTTTCTTTGCTGCAGAGTAATGCAGAGGCAGGGGTTCCGGGCCAACAGAACCCTGGACATTGGGTTTGAGCAGCTCACTTGGCCCCTCTCAGCATCGATCCTGTACTCAGAGGGATCTGAGTTTGAATCCAGATTATGTGTTTTAAATTTATAGTTATTGTTGAAAATGTATTTTTTAAATATTTTATTGATTTTTACAGAGAGGAAGAGAGAGGGATAGAGAGTTAGAAACATCGATCAGCTGCCTCCTGCACACTCCCCACTGGGGATGTGCCCGCAACCAAAGTACATGCCCTTGACCAGAATCGAACCTGGGACCTTTTAGTCCACAAGCTGATGCTCTATCCACTGGGCCAAACCGGTTTTGGCTATTGTTGAAAATATTACAGAAGTCCCCCATTTCCGCCCCATAGACACCCTCCCCTTCCATCTCTTTCCCTTCCCAGGCCTTCCCCACATTATTGCCTACCCATGGATTCTAATACTGACTCATTCTACACCTCTCCAAACTTTCAAGATATCCTTTTACCGAAGGACAATATACTCCATGTGGGATCACTGTAAGGATTAAGAGACTATGTGCAATGCCTCGGAGGTGTCTGGACCACTGTTTTTAATTAAAAGTAAACTCTTTCTATACCATTTCCTCCTCTATAAATGGAGCCTGGTTCCAGCCCAATATTATTTGACAATAAAACCTGTGGTACGAACACATAAAATCAGGCACACACTTAACCTTCCTTTCTGGAGGCAAGTTGGCTAGTTTGTAATTTAAAAGGCCCGGTGGGAGCAGGGTGGAGGGGGTCAATGGGGGTGAAAAGGGGACATCTGTAATACTTTAAACAATAAAGATGAATTTAAAAAATAAAGAGGAGCCCTAGCCGGTTTGGCTCAGTAGATAGAGCGTCAGCCTGCAGCCTGAAGGGACCTAGGTTCGATTCTAGCCAAGGGCACATAGTTGGTTGTGGGCTCGATCCCCAGTAGGGGGAGTGCAAGAGGCAGCCAATCAATGATTCTCTCTCGTCATTGAATGTTTCTATCTCTCTCCCTCTCTCTTCTTCTCTGAAATCAATAAAAATATATTTAAAAACATAAAATAAGGAGGACAAAATAAAAATAAGATAGACACTAAATCTCCATATATAAAAGTCCAGTGACCAGAATGGCGGGACTGACCAGAATGATCAGAATGACTGGTGGCTATGACGTACCCTGCAGAAGCCAACCAGTCAGATCAGAGCACTGATGGTCTGTACCCTCCTCCCCCGCCAGCCAGTCTGGTTCCCGATTGGTCCCCAACACCTGATTGGGGTGGAGGGTGGGGCTAACTTCCAACAGCCTGTGCATCACTACCCTCCCCCCCCCCCCCGCTCCACTGCCCTGGGCCAGTGGACCCCCATCAGGGTAGGCCAGCCGGACCCCACCTGTGTACAAATTCGTGCACTGGGTCTGTAGTAAAAAAATAAAAGTCCGTCGCAAATACTAACTTTTCAGAGTCCTAGGCTTAAAAAATTGCTAAGTGAGTTCCAATGGGATTCTTGAGATGTTAAAAATCAAAGACAGAGGCAGTGAAAGAACATTGTCAACCATACCCTAACGTGAAAATGCACTTAAAGATAACAGGCCACTACAACACTTTAAACACCTACTTGACCAAAACACTCTTGCCCCTGCTATCTTATAACCCTCTCCGCACCCTGCACAGCTAGTTTGCACAGGAGGAAGCTAAGGCTTAAGGGCATCAGCAACTTGCCCAAGTTCATGCAGCTTGAAGTCAGGGCAGACTTGTGCTTTAGGTGTGACCGATTCAAGAGCGCAACACTTTGGCATTATGAAGAGCTGACCCCCTCTCTCTCTTTTTAAAACTTATTTTTAAAGAGAGAGGACAGGAGAGGGAGAGAGAGAGAGAAACACTGAGCATCAATCAGTGGCTTCCTGCACACTCCCTACTGGAGATCCAGCTAGCACTCGGGTATGTGCCCTGACCTAGCAACCTTTTGGTGCACAGGACAATATTTAGCCAGCTGTACTACACCTCTCTCTCTCTCTCTCTATCTCTCTCTCTTTAAAAAAATATATTTTATCATTTTTTTTTTTTTACAGAGCAGAGGGAGAGGGATAGAGAGTTAGAAACATTGATGAGAGAGAATCATCGATCAGCTGCCTCTTGCACACCCCCTACTGGGGATGTGCCTGCAACCAAGGTACATGCCCTTGACTGGAATCAAACCTGGGAGCTTTCAGTCTGCAGGCCAACGCTTTATCCATTGAGCTAAACCGGTCTTGGCTACACCTCTCTTTTAATGGTGCTATTTTTTTTTATTATTAATCACCAGAGCTTCCTTGGTTGAGTCTTTTAGCTAATACTTTCACTAGTTCTGTAAACTCTGAGTCCCACCTACAGGTAGGATGCTTCCATATCCATCAGGAGCTCATGGTATATGAACAAATGGACTCACAACAAGCCAGGATGCAGAGGTGAGAGAAGGGGATAGTGCTGGTGTGTGTGTAGGGGGTGTGGGTCGTGTGCTGAAAGCTGAGGTTACCTAATTGTGTCTGGTGGGGGAGGCTCTAGGGTGTCTCTCAAAAGAGGTTATGCTTTTATTCCATTCAGGGAGATGAGGTGCCAACCAATGAGCAGCAGAAGAAACAGACCTTTTGTTTCCCCACAGAGAAACCAGAAACTTAGCAGGCATGGGAATGGAAAGTTCTGTGGAAAGTTCCTAATCATGTCTTTTACACTGGGAACTTCTGGGCATTAATAGCATTATTTCTCACAATAAAACATGTGTTTGTTTAACGGTGGAAGATTTAGGAAAATAATTTTCCTAGTTCCATTCCCTAGTAATATTTACTGTTAACATTCTGGTGCACTCCGATGACTTTATGTCTATATATTATGCACTACATGCTAACCAATGTATGCAGAATCAGACTCGTTTGCTATCTAACTTCAACATTCCTTTTTTCACAGGTTTTCAATCATTATTATTTAAATTATGCTTTGGGATGTCCGTAGTATAATGTTATTGCCATAGTTAATGAACGTTCTGGTTGTGGATTTAACAGTGTGTTCTTAATCACTCACATGAGGAGGTGCACTCCAAGAAGGTAAGGACCACCTCCCATCTGCTTATCCACCATCACATCTCCTTCCCCTCAGTCAGAGTCCTGCACATAGTAGGCGCCCAGGAAATGTTTGTCAACTAACTGACTGTAGTTGGATATTTATGTTATCAACATCATTTTATTTTTGTTCACACATACACACACACAGTCCTGCAGTGAAACATTTTCAGCCTACATATTAAAAGTCTGATTCTTTACTTTTTTATAAAGTTAATTTACTAAAAGTGGATTTTGGGGGAGATCAAAGACCAAGGTAAACTTGCAATCCTTTGAAACTTGTGGGACACAGTCCTTCCCCTGTCCTCCTGCCAACAGCGGGTATTATTAATTCTTTAATCCTTGCTGATGAGAGGTAGGGAATGGTATCTTATTTCACTGATGAGTACTAAGGCTGAACAAGCTCTTCCCTAAAGTCTGACTCTGAGTTCTGGATTATGAATATTAATATGAGTAGAACTGTCCCTCATACATAATTAATTATGTGCTATGTTATATACATGTATATTTAGTTATATGTATATATGTACATGTAGGTTTATGTAGTTCTGTGTTAGTAGATATGTACTAGCTCTCAGGAAAAGCCATGCTTGTGAATGATTATGCGTGTGTGCATGTTTTCATTAAGGATACAATGAAATAATGCATGCAACTATTAGAATCCCTGAATTTTTTACTTCTAATTGTGAGAAATAAATGATATTCAGGGCTGGGAAGCATACAGAATTGCAATTAAAAGCATAGCCTCTGGATAAAAACTTCCTGAATTCTAACCCTGGCCTCTCTACTTATTGGTTATTGGGTAAGTAAACCAATTTTAGTAAATCTCAGTTTCTCAGCCTAAACAACAAAAAAAGGGTGTGTGTGTGATTAATTGTTCCCTCTACTTCACATTGTATAATGAAGATCAAAGGTGTGTTTTTTTTTCCTCAACCAAGGATGTGTTTTTTATTTATTGGAGAGAGAGAAACATGGATTGATTGCCTTCTGTATGGATCTTGATTGGGAATCAAACCTGCAACCTCTCAGTGTAGAGGACAAATGTTTCAACCAACTGAGTCACACTGACCAGGGCAATCAAATTTTTCAATAACTCTATATCCCTGGAAATTGGCTGACATACTACACTTGATTAATTTTAGCTAGTTTACAAAGTAACAAACAGATTAATTCAGCATTCTGAGTGATACCTCTACGGGGAGGTGCACGGGGTGGTGCAATAGAGAATCATTGTCAGTGGTGTGGGTGGGAGAAAGGAAGGTACTAACTAGTGTCTTTGCGTAAGCACTGGAGGAGGAGAAAACCAGGCAAACACGGGGAAAGGAATGTTCAGACACAGGGAACAGCATGTGCAGAAGGGAGAAGCAAACAGATTTCAGTACTGCTGAGGGGAAAGACATAAGCAGGACAAGGGGACAACATTTGATAGAGAAAGTAGGCTACAACCAGCCTACTCAGGGCCTTCAAAGGAGGTTTCTGATTAAAATTAACCTAGTAACAGAGTATATTCACCCTTCAAACAAGAAAGTGAAGGTTTTAGGGGGAAACAAATAGGAGTTGCTTTGAATTGGATTTATCAAACACATTTGTAGCAAGATCAAAGAATGGATTTTTAGCACCAACACCCACGAATGTCTCTCAAATGGTAATGGAGTTGCCATCTTGGTTTTGAACTCTCTGCAGAGAAACGATTTAGTAATGTTTAAGCAAGTTGCAAGCAGGAGCCCTTAGCTCGTAGGACAGTGGCCACACACTGTGCCAGGGTCCCTGTGGGTTACCGATGTCTTCTTCACACTTCCATATGGCACTAAGGGATCAGCAAACTTTTCTATGCCCTGTCCAAAAATTGGACTAGACTCTTCTCCTCTCTCTTCATTGCAGTCATTGGGCGTGCAGCTATTTTATGGTGGTGGTTTTACTACATCTTTAGAACCCAAATGGCAGCAGAAAGAATAACAATTCTCCATCAAAGTTAATAATAATAGAAATAAGACAGAATAAAACATTGGTAACAGATGTCTGCATGAGGAGGCTCCATTTGAACCAACTTCCTCCACTACACCCATATTTCATTCAGCTGGGAGGGATGGCTTCTCATTCCTGCTTTAATCTAGTTTATTGCGCTGGCCTGTAAGTGGATAATATGATACTTTCATCTTTATCCCAGGATTTGAGGGAGACAGTAATCAGTATATCTCCTCTTCAATCCTGGAACATCTGTACAGCAAAGATGTTAACTGCCACCCCACCGAAAGAGTTGCTATTCCAATAATACACCATCAAGGTAATCAAGTAATATTGCTAATGCTTCCTTCATGTTCAAATACCATGCTCACAAATCCAGAGAACAGACTGACAGCTGTCAGAGGGAGGGGGTTAGGGAACTGGGTGAAAAGGAGAAGCAATTAAACAAGACAAACAAATAAACAAACAAACAAACAAAACTCACAGACAACAGTACAGTGATTACTGGAGGGAAAAGGGGATTGGGGGGGGGATGGAGGACAGTAAGGGGGGATCAATTGTGATGGAAAGAAACTTGACTTGGGGTGATAAACGCACAATCAAATATACAGATGCTTCATTTTAGATCTGTATACCTGAAACCTATATAATTTTATTAATCAATGTCACCCCAATAAATAGTTATAATTTCAAAAATTAAGATAAACAAGAATGTGATTAGGCACGTCTCTTACTGTCCTGCTGAACTAAAGAATGAAACTTCAGCTTCCTCATCTTTAAAAATAATACCAAACAAGATTATTATCTGACTTGCCCATCTCATTGTCTAGTGTAAAGAGTAAATAATTCAGAATTACTGTACTATATATATATTCATTCAATTCCAACTGTGAAGTGACATGACAGCATGGAATTTGTAGAAATGTTAAATTGACTTCTAATATTCAGACTGCCTCTTATTTCCTGCGTATTCTAAGAAACTTATTAAACTCTGACTATCAATGTCTTTACCTATAGAATGGCAAACAAATAAATAAAAAACATGAGTGGCCTAAGACTTATGTAGAATACTTAGTTCACTGACCACGACACTGATACCATATGTTAATTTAAGTAGCAACTTATAGTCCTACATAAAATGTTAAGAGCGTGAGATTTAAGAAGTTAAGACTCCAAGAGCAATGAAAAGCTTAGACTTTTCACTCAGATCCACGTGGGTTTGAGCCTGAGGTTTGCCACGTGCCGGCTGCCAGGAATTTGAATTAGTCTCATTTTCTTTTACTCTCTTCCTCTCTCACCAGTCTCCTCCTATAATATTAAATGAAGGCACTGTCGGTGCCTCATTGTGGTATTGCTCTAAGAATGAAATGATATCGAGCTCATATATTTCAGTGGGGATGGTTCACACATTCTCATTTAAACCCCACCATAATCCCAAGATATTGGTTTTATGCAACTCACTCTCAAGGAAGGAAACTGACGTTAGATGAGTGGCCTGAAAGAACTGGGATTCAACTCAGCTCTGGGTAGCTCCAGACTTGATGACCCTTCTCATCCAGAGCATGGACTTGCTGTGTAGCAGTCCTCCCATGATGCCTGGCGATTCCCTCTTCCCTTCCTTCTTGATCAGAAAGCAACCTCAACCAACCAGCACATCTGCTCAGACTAGTAAAGAAGAGACGCTCACTCCCAGGCCCCCTTCTTAGGAGGGTACCACTCAGAAGACCACCTTTTCGCAATCATAAAAGATGGAGGTTGATTCCAATTTCAACCTTTTTTTCCCAGTGCTTCCCAGGCCTAAGAAACTGCTACGTCTTGTCATCTTGTCATCGAAGTCATATCTGTAACCATTTTCCCTTTTATCTCTGCCACAGCTGTGAAATTCATGCTCATATAATCTCTACTATGGATGAATAACCCCCGTATTCTCAATGTTCTCCCCACAAAACTATCAGTGTCGCTATTATCAGAGTGTCTTCGGGGCTGGTATGTCCCCTTTGGTAAAAACTGACTCATGGCACAGATTCCAAAAACCTAACCAGGGAGGCCTGACATTCAGTACTTGGCCCTTCCCTTTTCAGGTTTTCCTCCTTCCTCATACTGCCCCCTGCAGGTGCCAAGTGTCACAGCCTCCACTTGCCAGCCTATTGAGATAGATCTTCTCCCCATAACACCCAATCCTACCTGTGCAGAATGGCTTGGCTTGCACTTTTCATGGTCTGTCTTTCACAATTTCCCCCAGATAGAAGAATACATGGTACTTAATCTTTTTTTCCTCATTAAATTTAAGCTACAAACTTCTTTGATGTTAGACTACAAATTCCCTTCTGAAGAACCCTTGCTATTTTTCTCATGGTGCTTAACACCTGACCCTGCATGTAGATAGGAAAAATACACCTCCCACCCCAGATACACAGAGTAACACCAGAACGACTGAACCCATGAATAGAAGCTCTTCAAGGGCAGAGGTTCCTTGTCCAGAGTTGTTAGCACCGGCTTTAAGTTCTGCCTGAAGTTTAGCGTGGTAACTGCTTCCTAATTTCCCTTGGGGGGCAGGTGAGGATCCCCCTTGATTCACTGTAATAGCTGAATGCAGCAGCCTATCAATGGGCATATCACGTGGCACAATCTCAGTGATTGTGATTGGTTCCGCACTGGGCAGTCACTTGACCAATGTCCTTGGTACCCGGTGAGAATCAAAGGTTCCCACGCCTTATCAGGGGATGTGGCAGTAATCCTCTTGTGACCATTAGGGGAGATCATTTCCTAGAGTGGATTTGACACAGGGAAGCTGAGCTGAAACATGGAGGGCGAGAAAGCCCATCTAAAGTTGCATCATTGGTGCCTAGTTAGATTGCACCATGAATCTAGCCAGCTCTCCATTGCATGCTTAATTTATTTGGACAAAAAAAATAGAGTTTTCTCTGCTTAAACCAGTTTGAGTCTAGTTTCTTTGAGTCTTATGTGTTAAGTAGGTATCGGTTAATTTTTTGAAGAGATTCTTAAGGCGGTAAACAAAGCTGCCTTTGATGGCCCGAGGAAGAACCCTTAACAAGGAGCCTTTGATATGGGAGAGAGGATCTGAATATTAATGCCACTTCTCCAGCTAGGGCAGTGTATCTTGGTTCTGACCTTTGGTAAAAGCTAAACAAACAAGACTCTATCAACTCCTCACAAGTTCCCGTCAAACAGCAGTAAGCACAACACTGCATAGCAATTAGTGTGCAGATCTTCTAAGATGTAGAACTGCTGACCAGTGATCTATTTAGGACACCATGGGGTAAAGGCCGGGGGGAGAAGTCCAAGGCTAGAGGGTTGGGTGATTTAAGTAATATAGTGAACGATGAATAAGGACCTAGGTAGACCTATGGCAATGAGATAATACTTATTATCTCACTCCTTGGCCCTCTATGGACTATTGGGCACTATGGTTCCAATACTTTTCAATCCTGAATTTATTACTGTATCTCAACCAAAGTATTCTCATCTGTAAAATGGTACTAGTGAGGAAGCATGCATACCCTTAATGCAAATTGTCTGGCACTGGGGTTTCTCTACTTCAATGATTCTCAGACTTTTTTTTTTTTTTTTTTTTTACCACAGCATCTGGTTAGAAATATATGGAACATGTCAACCCCACACATCCACACACACCTATACTCCTATTCTCCTAAAAACAGTTTCAGAAAGCAATCCTTATCATTGCAATGAACAATGCATTTTTTATTCAATATGTGATACTCTGTTATCAAATAAATATTCAGAATAAAATATTCTACTATGACTCATTCATATTTTAAGATAGTCATGTCCATAAATGGGTCTTAACCTCCACATTGAAAAAGCATTACCCTAGATCAGTGTTTCCCAAATTTTTGACATATGTGTACCCCTTCTATAATTTTCATAACACTGAGTACCCCTCGTTAAAAAAATGGATGCATTTTAATAACAATCAAAATATATTTATTTTTATTTTTTTGGTACATACACAAAATAATAATAAATGAAAAATAAAATTATTCATAATAAAATATAAATAAAAGTTATATTATAAATAACATCTGTTTGCACACCGGACCATCTCACGCCTCACAAGACTGTCCTGACTTGACTCATGAGAACATAGAATTAGGCGCAGCTAAACATGGTGCAGTGCATATCCCCACCAAACTCTGGTGCAATGCGTACCCCTACCAAACTCTTCCCATACTCCTGGGGATACACGTACCACACTTTGGGAAACACTGTCCTAGATAAACATATGGTATAAAATGCATTCCAGAAACATGCCCATTACACCCAAGCAGAGCTCCATTCCTAAACTTCAGTAGAGTCTCCTGGCCTGACCAATAAGGCTGTGCCATTGCTAACGTTTATGTTCTGCTCTGTTTCTGGACTTAGACTGAGAGTCAATGGAAGCAGCCTATTCTACGCCCCCTTTCTCCTGGACACACCTCTTATTCTCACTGAAATGAAGAGGGTCAGGCTCCCCTAGGTTAGCTTGTTCAAGAATCTCTCAAGCCTAAGTGACTGTTAGGACCAGAAGACTAGATGACCAGCTGGTAGCTATGACACGCACTGACCCCCCAGGGGACAGACACTCAATGCAGGAGCTGCACCCTGGTGGTCAATGTGCTCCCACAACCAACCTCCCACGGTCCCTCCCCCAGGCCGGCTGGCCCCAATGGGCCCCAATCAGGACTGAGTGAGATGGCTCCTATCGGCCCTGAGAACTGGCCAGGCCAAGGGACTCCACCTGTGTACAAATTCATGCACCAGGCCTCTAGTTAAGTTATAAAGTTTATGAAGTCATCTTAAATATTTGTCATTAACATCTTATAATTAATAATAATTTAACATGATTACCTACCAGTCACTAGCATGTGCCAGAACTTGTGCTTACTGATTTATATGTGCTATCTTATTTAATTATTAAAGTGTTGCTATGAGGCAAGATTTAGTGTTCCCTTTTAGAGATTAGGCGCAAAGTAGATTCAGAGAAGCAAAGTGACTGACCCCAGTGTTTTCCAGCAAGTAAGCAGAGTGCAGGGTTAGAATACAGGTGTGTCTTATTCAGTAAGTTGTGGGCTTAATCATGTGTGTGTATGGACATATGTGTGCGTGTGTGGAAATTTTTCTGGCCAATATTAGTTATCTATATTCTGTAATATTATCCTGTACCCCACCCCCCCTCCCAGTTTGGAGAGCCTGTGGTTATGCATAATGCAATTACACAGTGAGGGAATGGACAAACCTGATAACAGAGAGGCTCAGTCATACACAAAGGGCATCTTCTTGGCCCTTCATGGCCCAACATAGAGACAAATGCAGATTGGCAGCATGACCTTTCTGGGCTCACAACGTGTTGCTTGGCAAAAACCCTAAAAGCTACCAAATTCTGAAAGACGAGGACGTTTAGAGAGAAACAAGCCACGATGGATGTGCAATCCCAGCAAATGCACCATGAAGGATAGGACCATCGCTATGCATGATTTTTTAATAACTACAAAAATTCCCATGTATGGGATTTCCTGCATGTGAGAATTGATAGCATTGCCAATGCTGCTCATCTCTTTAAACAAGCAAACTCATCTTCCCAGCTGCTGTTATATCAGGAATAAATTGGCTCCGAGACAGGTTTGCTTGCAGGTTAGAACTGAGATTGAATAGATAATAACTTTTGGGGTAGCAACGCCTGCCATGGCAAATAATAAAGAAATTCATGACCTGCAAAGTGCAGGGTGATGGTTTTCCCCAAATATATGTCACTTGGCCTTCAAGTAGGTTCATTAGGTGTCCAAGCAGCTGCACAAAATATTCAGCACCTACAGGCAGGGGACTCAGAAAGAAAGATCTCACCTGTAGATGAGGCAGTAGTTATGAAAACATGTAGGTCAACGAGGAGCTTGTTGTTAAGTGGATTTTAAAAGCCAAGATGCAAGGACTGGGCATTTGGCTGAAGGCTTGCCCATGTCCTCGAGGGAAATGAAGCTGGATTTCTAGAGTGACCTTCTGTAGCGTGGCAGCTTTAGAAAATATCACACTGGACACAGATCCATTGGATGGGGCTTCAGTGACTGGATTCCTTATTTTGGATGATTATTTCTGTCTCTTAGAAAAATAATTAGGTGTCAATGAGGAGTCAGAGGGAAGCTAGGTAGATAGGGACAAGGACCTTGAAAGGGGGGTGTGTGCATCAAACTGGGGTACCCAACTACCGTGTTTCCCCGAAAATAAGACATCCTCCCAAAATAAGACCTACTTCATGGAAACATAATACATCCCCTGAAAATAAGACCTAGCGCATCTTTGGGAGCAAAAATTAATATAAGACACCGTCTTATTTTTGGGGAAACAGGGTAGATGAAATTGCTAGACAACCCAAGGGCATAGGAAAAAGGCAAGTACAAGAGACAAACTTTAAAATGTATGGATTGTTGCTAAGACAAGCAGCTAGCAGGTAACCAATCACAATGCAGTAAGGTGTATAAACCAATCCCAAGGCTGTTGCTAAGGCAGGATTATTTGAAAAGGCCAATCAGGAGCTAGCAAGGCTGTATCCACTCCCTAAATAAATAAAAATGCATGCCTCCTCTAGCTTTCAGCTCTCCCCCTTCTCCCCCTCAGGAGCTAGATTCTTGGGATGATGGCAGGAGACATACTCACTCCCCTGTGTCCATGTGGCTTATGGCCTTGTGGGATTCCACTCATGGATTAACAGACTTTAATTCCCTTGGACGCTGAACCACACCCAACTGCAACATGGAACCCCAGCTGCACCTTTTCTAGGACTGGCTTCTCTCAATAAACTTTGCTTCCATTAAGCATTTTTTGTCCGTGAGTCTGTTCTTCAGTTTTGTGAGACAAAGAACTCAGACTCAAACACACCACATTTTGGTCTCGTCAACAGTGAACAGAGGCTGACAGCGCTGTGCAAATATCAGCGCCTGAATGAGGTGGTGGGGGACAGAAGAAACCCCACAGAAAGGGGGCAGCGTGGAATGGAGGAAAGATTACCCTGAGAGGCTGGCCCTTCCTTTGAGACTTAGATGTATGCCTGCTGGTTGGGGAGCTGGCTTAATCTGGATTGGGAAATGAGTGTGGCTAAGAAAACCTTCCACAGCCTTTGAAGGCAGAAGTTCCCTAAGAAATCTTAACACCTATAGGAAGCCTATTACCTAGCACTAGATTGATGAGAGTTTAAGGGATTTTTGTGTGTTTGGTAATCGATTTGACTTTGGCCAAAAGGCTCACTGTATGCATTAGGTATCTTCAAGAATATCAGGAAATGCGGACAAAGCCATAAGTAAATCAATAGCCTCAGACATTCGTTACATTTTACCCACAGTCCTTGTTTCATGATTTCCCCACAGAAGAAAGAAGGATTCGTGTTTCTACTTGGTGCTTGTGAAATTAAGCTTTGGGAAGGATGCGGAATGCACCCAAGGTCATAGGACTGGGGATAACTGGTCACCTGTGCTTAGAGCTGGGTGTCCCATTCCTCCCACCAATCCCCACTGCTTCCTCCTGGGCTGAGCCCTTGATTAATGGCCCCTGCATTGGGGGAGCTCAAATATGCAAGCCTCAGCTTCGAGGTAGCACCTGAGCTTTTAGAAACCCTTTCCGTTCACTAAGCAGTGCCATTTATAACCTCCCATTAGAAGGGAACAGGGCAAAACTGTTTAAATAATGGCATTCGAAGGGAACTCAGGGCCACGCATCCAGCTAAGACCTCCTTTGTAGGCAAAATGAAGAAGTCCCTGTCTTAAGAGTGAAGAACTGGAAACAACCTGTTAGCCAATAGGGGATTTATTTCACAAATCTTGTTATCTCCATGCCATGGAATGTTATATAATCAATTAAAGTGCCAAGTTGAGATATATCAACTGGCTGAGAAAATTATAGGTGATGTTAAGTATATGCAAAAGTAGGTCCCCACGTACCTTATAGAATATAACCTTATAGAATATAACCTTATAGAATATAATCTCCTATGAATAATCAAATGCATACTGTGTATTAAGTGTTAAACATAATCAACATGGTTGGGTGGTAAAGTTACATGTGATTTTTTTTTCGTTTGCACTAAAAGAACTGTTTTTCCCCCCTAAAAAAAACTAAATATACTTCACCTATCCTAAGAACAAAAGAAGATCAAACTGAGCTGGAACTAGGATGTTGGCTTTCTCTTAGCTATAGGAGCTGCACAAAGGATAATTCTAATTAAGTTTCATTACACCTGCTAACAGAAGAGTATTGCATGCTTGCTTGTCATGGGGTATCACCTATTTTTATATCCAACGTTATTTAATACGTTTTGTACTTGCCGGTCCCTAGACTGAACACATGAAAGGCTCCTTTGATTATCCCCATCCTCCCACTCAGTCTGATTTAGATGCCTGTGCTCCTATTTCCACCCAGCTCCTTATCAGGGCATTATTTTTATGCCTCTCCCAATATGGCCTTCTCCGGGAATAGCCGTGTATGAGCTCCTTTGGTCTCCTGACACCTGCCTTCAGGGTTCAGCATGGGGTGAGAGCCCCATCACTGCTGGGGAATAGAGACTGTTGGAGCTTCGTTGTGCCTGGAACAGAGATGAAGGAGGAGCCTCAGAAAGCAGTGCATGGAGATTAGCATGCGCGTTTCAGGTCAAAGGACAGAGGTGCTAAGCGAAGGTCTGAGGAGATGAAGAGAGAAAAATCATGGTGTATGGAGGTGTTGTCTCAAGGGTTTCAGATTGGAGACTTTTCTAAGGATGGAGAGGGGGCTCATCCCAGAGAGTTCCCACCTCAAAGAAGGATGCTTTAGATCTTGCATCACTTTATTTAGCTCTTTATTCGCTCTATTTATGATTGTTGAGAACTGTAATCCAGAATCGAGCAAGTGGGTTCAAAAGCAGGAAGATATCTCTTGCTTTCATTCATCCGAAAGGAATCTTTTTGACCCAGTGCAGGTGAGGGTTCCTTTAAAAGTCATTTACCTATCATCATGGGTTAGCTTTTTCTGCTCAAGAACTTCATTTAAATGGAATTGTAGTATAAGCATACTCTTGTTTAGCTTTTTAAAAATATATCTTACTGATTTTTTATAGAGAGGATGGGAAAGAGATAGAGAGTTAGAAACATCAATGAGAGAGAAACACTGATCAGTTGCCTCCTGCACACCTCCTACTGGGGATGTGCCTACAACCCAGGTACATACTCTTGACTGGAATAGAACCTGGGACCTTTCAGTCCATGGGCCTACGCTCCATCCACTGAGACAAACTGATTAGCAGCCATGGGCAAACTACGGCCCGTGGGCCAGATCCGGCCTGTTCGGCTGTTCTATCCGGCTTGTGGAATCGAAAGAGCGGAGGGTTCTCTTGCTCTCCCCTCTGCTCCTTCACCAGCAGCCCAAGATGAGAGTGCCATCATGGTCAGGTTGCTTTTGTTCCGGCCCTCCGGTCCAGTGTAAGAACCCATTGTGGCCCTTGAGTCAAAAAGTTTGCCCACTCCTGGGTTAGGGCATTGTCTAGCTCTTTTTTTTTTTTTTTTTTTTACTGAGTAAAATTTATTCGTGATTTACCCATAGTATTCTGTGATTTAATAGTTTGTTGCCTTTTAATGTGATGAGCATACCATTTTGTGAATCTACCACTCTTTAAATTTATTTACCTGTTGGGGAATAACTGGGCTATTTCTAGTTCAGAGAATTATCAATGTAACTGCTATATACTTTCTTGAACTAATTTTTGTTGCAGCTATATTTTTATTTCTCTTGGATAAATACCTGGCATTGGAACTACTGTATCACAGCTTGCTTTCTAAAAGTGGCTGAGGGAACTAATATAGCTCAATAGCAACAAACCAATAACCAGCTGAAAAAATGAGCAGATGACTGGAATCAATATTTTCCAAGGAAACTTATAAATGGCCAACAGGTACATGAAAAGGTGCTCAAAATCACTAGTCATCAGGGAAATGTAAATCACAACCTCACCCCTATTAGGAGGGCTATTCGAGAGAGAGAGAGAGAGAGAGAGAGAGAGAGAGAGAGAGAGAGAAGATAAATGCTGGTGAGGATGCAGAGAAAATGAAATGCTTCACTGTTGGTAGGAAAGTAAACTGATACATCAATGATGAGAAACAGTATAGAAGTTACTCAATAAATTAAAAATGGAATACCGAGTGATCCAGTAATCCTACTTTGGGATATATATACAAATAAAAGGAAGTCATTATCTCAAAGATACATGCTCTCTTATAGTCTTAGCAGCATTATTCACAATGACCAATATATCGTTTTTTCTGATAGATTAATGCTAAAGAAAATGTCACACACACACACACACACACACACACACACACACACACCACACACACACACTGGAATATTATTCAGCCTTAAAAAAGAAGAAAACCTTGATAGTTGTGCCAACATGGATGAACCTGGAAGGCACTATGTATGTGAAATGAAATAAACCAGTCAGAGAGAGACAAACACCACATGGTATTACTTACATGTGGGGTTTAAAAAAATCCTAATTGACTGAAAAGATAAGAAAAGTGGTTGCCACAGGATGATGTGTGGGGTAAATAGGGAGAGGTTAGTAAAAGCATACAAACTTTTCAATTATAAGATGAATAAGGGCTGAGGATCTAATGTGCAACATAATTTCTACACTGTGCTGCATAACTGAAATTTGCTAAGAGAGTTGAAATGTTCTCTACAACAACAAAAAGAGAAGGTAAGTATATGAACTGATGAAGGTGTGAAGTACCTTGGTGGTGGAAACCTTTCACAAGGTATCCATATACCATAATCACATTGTACATTTTAAATATCTTACCATTGCATTTGTAAATTATACCTCAAGTAGAGGCCCAGCCCACAACATTTGGGCCCTGGGAGGTGGTAGGAGGGGGTGAGGGAGGTCCCTCTGCCCAGTCTGCTCCCTCTACCAGTTCAGGAGCCCTCAGGGGATGTCTGACTGATGGCTTAGGCCCAGTCCCAGGAGCAGGCCTAAGCCAGCAGTCGGACATCCTTCGCGCTGCCGCAGAGGCAGGAGAGGCTCCCGCCACCACTGCTGCGCTTGCCAGCCATGAGCCTGGCTTCTGGCTGAGTGGCGCTTCCCATGTGGGAGCACACTGACCAACAGGGGGCAGCTCCTGCATTGAGCGTCTGTCCCCTGGTGGTCATTGAGCATCATAGCAACCAGTCGTTCCGCTGTTTGGTCAATTAGATAAGATAAAGTTGAAAAAAATAGTGGGTGGGAATGAGAATGACTGAGAAGGTGCTGGAGGTAAATTATTGGAGTGATGTAATATTCTACTTCTTAAAGGGGTTTTGATTACACAGGTGTACTTATTTGACACAGTTTGTGGAACAGATATGCAAGGCTTGTAGATTTCCATATATGTAAATGTTATCCTAAATATAAATAACATAAACACATATTGAACTTTAATAATACTATGCTCAAGTGCTTGGGAAGATTTATACCGGTGACTGAAAGTTAATCTGAAATGCATCAAGAAATACAATAGATTGACGGATGAACAGACAGATAGATATGTTCTAAAACAACTCTAGCAAAACAAGTGTAGAACCTAAGTGATGGGTACATGTGTAATCACTGTGAAATTTATTCAACTTTTTGGTATGATTGACATTTTTTATTGTAAAATGTTGGGAAATGAAAATATTTCTCTCCTGCACCAATCCTCCAGGGGCTTCCCAGCATACTGAGAATAAAATCCAAAGTTATGATGTGGGACCACAACGCCCTGCACAATATGGTTCCTGGTTACCTCTCTGACTTCATTGGCTCGCACTCTGACCCTCTCTGGCTTTCCCCCGGTGACAGTGGGTTCCTTATTGTTCCTAGTTCCTTCCTGGTCCATTCTGGTCTCAGAGCTCTCACACTCACTGTTACCTCTATACAGGATGCTCTCATGGAGATATCATTAGCATGCCTGCCTACCTCTCTCCTCCCATGATTCCTGTCTGCTCCTGGAGGTCTCCCCTGATCCCTTTGCCAATCTCTCATCCTTATCACTCTTATGCTGTGTTTTTTTTTCCCCACAGCACTTAGCACCACATGATATAATTTTAAATATATGTATATTTAAATTGTTTCCCTCCCCTCAGCTCCCCCACCCCCAACTGATTCTCAAACCCTTTGAGGGAAGACTGGGGTTTTATTTTGTTCATCACTCTCTCTCCTGCTCCTAGACACTGGGTGTGGGCACCTGAGCCACCCAACAAATATTTGTTGGCTGGATCAGTGAATGGGGTTTTCTGTAATTAATACTATTACAAAATTAAAGATACTTTACTGTAGAACAGTTTTAGATTTACAGAAAATTTGTGAAGATACAATTCCCATGTACTCCACAACCAGCCTCCCCTTTTGCTAACGTCTTATGTAATGGTGCATGTGCTAAAATGAACTGACATTGAAACGTTATTATTAACTGAAGTCCATGCTTAAATATCCTTAGTTTTCATCTCATGCCTTTTTTTCTTGTTGCAGGATCCTATCCAGTATACCACATAACCACAGGCTCCTCTTAGCTGTCAGACTTTTCTGGTGTTTGATGACCTTGCCAGTTTTGAGAAATGGTTAGGTATTATGCAGAATGGCCTGGGCTAGGGGCACCCCTTAGTGTGAATTTATAGGACAAGGAGTTACCAGTAGCTTGGAAAATCCTGCTCCTCCAGCAATGCTGACTTGTATGCAATGACCCCTCACTTTTGAATTGTCTTTAGAGCATGAATAGATTTTACAGACCTTGTCTTGTTTGGTAAACCCTATGACAAGGAAGGTCTTTCTATGTTCCTCTTACACAGGTTGCCAGAGTGAAGTGGGTGGGAGGTGAAAGGGGTCCTAAGAGGAGGTGACAGGAGAAGATTTGACTTTGGATGGTGGGCAGTGGTGCCATATACAGATCTTATAACATAGAAACTCACACATGAAGCATATGTTTATGTTGACCAATGTCCCCCAATCAAATAAATAAATAAATAAACAAACAAACAAATAAATAAATAAATACTGAGCTTCCATATGGTAACTGCAAGACCACATGGAGTACACGGCCAGCAAGAATTTAGCCCAAGCATTCTGACGACAGGTTCAGCTCTCTCTACCTGCCTGGTGACACCATCACACTGTCCTCAGCTGCCCAACCTTGAAACTACGCAAAGGCATGAAGTATCAGCGTCCTTTTCTCCATTGTTTCCAATCAAAATAGTACCCCTGAGTCTAATATTGCTTAGTCAGAAAACAATGAGTGTACTGAGAGAGTAACTGTAAGCAAGTACATCTTACCCAAAACTCATGCTCTGGGCTTGCCGGCAGGTGAAATGTTTTTCAAGGTGCTCTCATTTGAAAAGAGCCAGCTATCATGAGGCTGATGACGCCTTTGCCTGTAAGGCAGCCTGTCTGTGAAGGGGCTCCTTGCCGAGGCTGAACACTGAGCACTTCCTCCATCACTGTTTACCGGAAGTGCCTTGTGATGGGAGGCCCGGTGATTCTGCCTCTGCCCTCCTCATTCCTCTTCCTAACCCCCCACCAGCGAATTAATCTCAAAATCCAGGCTTTACTTATGAATAGAGATTCTAAATTGATTCGCGTTGCTCCTTTATAAAATGCTTAATTCTGCAATTGAAAGGCAGTTATTATGCTGAGTTCAGAGAAAGAAGAATACATTAGCTTGACTAAATCTTATTTCTCCCTTCAGAGAGCCTTCCCTTACTCTGCCATATGGTGCCTCATAGCTCTCGGCTCTGGCTAGTATGTCGTTTGTAAGATGCTATTGTTGCCCATATTCTTTAATTGTCTGTCTTAAGGATAGGGCTGTGTCCATCTCGCTCATCAGTGCATCCCCGGGGGCAGACTCCCTCCACTATACCTGCCAAATTAATACATTTACATAAAATGGATTTGTATAAACCCCAGGCATCATTTATAACTTTTTCTTCTTTGTACACAATCGAAATATTTCACAATTTCAAACTATTTGAAACAACTTTTAAAAATCCTCTTAGCATATGGGATGAGAAATCACACAGATTGGTGACATAATCAATACTGTGTGAACGGAGAATGCAAGAGGTTCAAGCCTAGATGAAGACAAAGCAACATTTGGGCCATCTCTGTGAGTAAGCGACTTCCCATGTTCACCTTTATTAGGGGAGAAATGGAATCATGTGTTCTGACTCAGTTATGGCACCCTCTTAGTAGTCATCCCAATTTCTGCATAGGAAATAAAAGCAATCCTATGTGACTATAAGGTGTATTCCCATTATGAGGCTGGTGCAAGGCCATGAATGAGGGACTGTGAACCTTTACATCTTCTTCTTCCTGGGAGAATATCTTCCCTGCATTTACTTCTAAAGTGGGTCCAGGAGAGCCACATGGAACTGGTCTAATGGGGACACTTGTAAATGTCATGATTGGCAGAAGTTGGGGATTGTCTTTTAAAAATATATAGTCTGATCCTGTCCTTCGTATGTCCTTTCACTTAACAGTTCTTTCCTTTTTGTAAATGATGTGCAGTTGGGCAAAAGGTCTACCTCACTCAGGACGTAACTTCTTAGTTGTTGGGTAGTGACCAAAACACACCTGTGATCTTCAGTGGGTCAAACAGACTCAAAGAACACGCGTTGGAAAAGTTTCCACATCCAATGCATTGCCCAAGCTTTTTCTGAGCCAGGGCTTTTTCCTCTATACATCTACAACTTCCGTGGAAACCTACCCCTTTGTTAATTCTCCTGAGATGGATCTGACTATGCTATTCTGTCCCAATCTCTGCTTTCCTATGGCATCAGTACCAGCTGGGAGACGATCTTGTGCAATATTTATCAAATTTCATTTCCATTTTCTTCCTGTATTACATGGCTTGTTGTTTTCTCTGTTTAACTCTTTCCTCCATCTGGATCCTGAGCGCATCAGAATTTTACTATCCCTGTATGCAATAAATTATTCATTAATAGGATAGTCATAGCTTGGGAGAAGAATTTATTTGTGATTTGCACTTGGAGAGATTTTAATCAAGTTTACCATTCTCAATCAGTCTGTTTTGCATATAAATAAGGACCCCTAAAAATCGATCTGTTCTTCTCAATTATGCAACGCCTTATTTAGAAGCCTACGGTTAATTTATTATACTGAAGTGGGTGGAAAGGAAGATGTATTGCATTATGCTTCATCTTATCAAAGGCTGCTATATTTAATGACAATGTCTGTTTATCATAATTATTATAAGTTGTCTAGGTTAATCAGAAGACCTATGCAAGGTTTTCAAATGCTGAATTTATTATTGATGTAGCGTCTCAGCTACCAGCTGTTCCCCGTGGATGTGCAGTTCCTGCTGGGCGTTTGGTTTTTGCTGAGGCTGCCTGAGAACTTCAGGTCTATTACACAAAGGCTACACAACCAGGTCCCTAGAGACTTCTACAATTAAGTATGTATGTAGAAGATAAAAAATACAGAAGGGGAAGTAAATAACACATATTGGTCTTCAGGTACTTGATACATGTTTTGTAGCTTTACTTCTTCCATCACTGAAGGTGCCATATCTAGACAAAGCAGATTCAATGGGAACCTAAGAAAAATCCCTGCCTTCTCACAATTTTGTGAGTGAGGGAGTGTATCGTGTGTATGTGTGTGTGGGGGGCTAATTGGGGGGAGATGTAACATCAGATATCTCATCCCATCTGTAGAAGTATCCAGCAATATGGGTATCTCTATCCACATTTATAAGTGAGGAAACTGAGGCACAGGGACCTCAAGGCCACACTAGTGGAGGGGTTCTGTTAGAAATTCATCTCTCTGATTTCAAGGTCAGAACTCTCCCCCAGTGGGCTATGCTATGGCTTGAACGCTTGAGTCTCTCACAGTTCATGTTTGGAATCCTAATGCCCATGGCGAAGGTATTAGAAGGTAGGGCATTAGGGATGTGATCAGAACATGGGTATGGAGACCTCATGCATGAGATTAGTGTTCTTATAAAAGAGACCCTAGAGAGCATCCTTGTCCCTTCCACCAAGTGAACATAGGACAAGAAGGCTGTCACCCAGGAGGACCTTCACCAGACCATGTTGGCACCTGGATCTCAGATGCCCAGCCTCCACAAGGGTGAGAAGTATATTTTTATTATTCATAAGCTATGCAGTCTGGTATTTTGTTGTAGCAGCCTGATTGGTCTAATGCAGACTACTGATTGCTGCTGGTAGAGGTGAAGGGGCAGGTGAACAAAAGTTTTAGGTCTTGAAATCTGAAACCTGTGCTTTGGTTCTTGGCCTCCCAGCTGCCCGATGTTGGATATGCCAAAGTGTTTTTCACTAATGCAAAAAGATAACAATCCCTACTGTGTGTTTGCCAGGGTAAGGGTGAAAGTTAACAGTATCAATGGATGGGTAGGGGAAAGGGGGACATCTGTAATACTTTCAACAATAAAAAAAGAAAGAGAAAAAAGGACGTTAACAGTATTAATGCAACAACAGAATTACACCCATGTGTTTACCCAAACTCGTTGCTTTTGGATATAAAATCATTAAAAGCATCATCCATGAAAACTGGGAAAAATCACAGACCATTTTGGCAATATCATAATCACAATTATAAGACAATGGAGACCCACTCGGCTTTATCCTATAATTTGACCTTGACAGACATCAATTTACAGAGGAGAAATGTGTTTCCTCTGGGATACATAGAACGGCCTTTAGAGAATCATCTTCTGAGTTGGCAAGCCCTCCCTTCCCCAGAAACAATGCTGGTCTGTGTGGGCGCTTGGCAGCTGACATTTTGAAAAATGGAGGCATTAAATCATGCATTAAATTTCAGTACCAATGTTACCAGCCATCTTTTTCCCAGATGTAGATGTACTTTAACATAGAAAGGGAGGGAAAAATCATAGCAGTTTCAGCTTTATGGAAATACTTTCTTTGCCAAAAGGGCTTGGTTATTTGCTGTTGAAAAATAAAACTGGTTCGGAAGTTGGTTGCGTAGGCCCTTAGTATCATGACGATTGCTCAGGGAGGTGACCAGGCCTAGAATCCAGGAAGGCAATGTCTTGCACAATTTGTATCTGGTTCTTAGAAACTGTCCAGGGAAACTCTATGAGGCTGAAAAGAAGGGGAAGCTAAATGAGGGATGGCCACAGCAGGAACCCGGAGATTCTGCTGGTCTCCTCCTGGCCTCTTGTCCAGCATGTTCGATCAGGAATCTCATTCTCTGAACTCCATTTCTTTGACATTCCTCTCCGAACTCATTCTTCTCCACTCCCACTGACACCCCCACAGTCAGCCCGGACCACCTTTCTAGGTCACTTGCAAAAACCTGCTCATTGCCCTCCATGGTTTTAGTTTTTCTACTTTAATCCACCCCTGAACCTGGATGCCAGATCATCTTGACTATCAGCAAATAAGATGCTGTAATTTGTCAGTTCTCACACATTGCTAAATATTAGAATCACCAGAGCAGCTTTCTTAAAAATACCACTGGTTAGGACCCATCTCTAGAAATTCTAATTCCAGGCGTTTAAAGTAGGGCCTACGTGTTGAAATTGTTACAGCTTACCAGGTGATTCCAACATTAGGGCTATGCTTCACTGATAAAGCTCCCCACAAACGATCCTTTAAGATCTACCTATTGCTGGACTCAGTGGCTGAGTGTCATCCAAGATGTCATGGTTCAATTCCTGGTCTGGGCCCAGGCCCAGGGTGTTGGCTCAATCCCCAGTAGGGAACATGCAGGAGGTAGATGACTAATGATTCTCTCTCATCATTGATGTTTATACTTCTCTCCTTCTCCCTTCCTCTCTGAAGTCAATAAAAAATATACTGTTGTTGTTGTTTTTGTAAATCTGCCTATCACCTCTGCATGGCCCAAGAGAACCTCCAAGACATGGTGCCCACCCAGCTATTCCTCATCCAAACCTTTCTCTTTATTCCATGCCTTCCTTTCTGCTGCTCCCTCTCTGGGACTATTCCCTTTACCTGACACCTCGATTTACAAAGTTCTAAGTACTGAAGTACATGCAAGTTTCTCTGACCTGCCCCACCCCTGATCTGATGTTTATGTTATTGCCCACTCTTCTTCTTCTACTTCATTGTACTGATATATAAATATACACCGAGTGGCCAGATTATTATCTCTGAATGAATAATAATCTGGCCACTCAGTGTGTGTGTGTGTGTTGGGGGGGGGGTGCTCGGTGCACGAATTTTTGCATGGGTGTTGTGCAGCCAGCCTGGCCACCAGGGAGAGGGGACATGGACAGTTGGCCTGCCTGCCCGCTGGTTGAACTCCTGGTAGAGGGGGCAATTTGCATATTAGCCTTTTATTATATAGGATATTCACTGAGTGGCCAGATTATTATGCATACAGAGATCATAATAATCTGGCCACTCAGAATATGTGTGTTTTACTTAAGTGTGTATTTATATAGGTGATACATCCTTAAACACCGAATCTCTCATTTTTATGTTTGTTTCCTCAGTGCCCGGCAAAGTACATAACTGACATTGACAACATTATCATAAATGAATAATTAATGAACGATGCATGATAATTTATATATCATGTAATCATTTAGGATAATTTAAATAATTCACAGGGATAGTGGAAACTCTTAGTAGATATTTGGAAAAAGATGGTATGACGAATGCCCCAGAGTACTGGTTATCTCTTAGAAAGATGTAGGATTGTGCATGAGGACTCCTTTCCGAAGAAGTGTGCCAAGAATTAGCAACACTGGCCAGGTTAGGTGAAGTTTGAGACATACCAGATCAGAAGACTGTGGGCTCAGTAGTGCCTCACACTGCAGTGAAACTGTAATTTTAGCATTCACGAGCCATTTACTTTTTCATTGCCTTTACTTCTTCCTCCCACTCTGAAGTAGCTGTCATTTCCTTCTTCTAGAGTCATTGAATGAATTTAACTTTAGAAGCTTTTCATAATCGGGTTCCATGAGAGATTGTGTTTACTCTCTTAAGGGCATGATTCTCAAAATGTGGTTCTTGGACCAGCATCAGTAGCAGCAGCAGGATACTTGCCGGAAATGCAAATTCTCAGAATCCAACTCAGAGCAGTGAGTCAGGGACCTCTCCAGAGGGCCCCTCCAGGTTATCCTGATGCATGCTCATGTTTAAGAACCACTGGCCTAGAATGATCAATCACAGACTGGGTCCTCTGAATTATAGGTCCAGAACAGGTGTGTCTACATGAGGACAATTAAAAAATACAGGTTCCAGCCAAAACTGGTTTGGCTCAGTGGATAGAGTGTCATTGGCCTGCGGACTGAAATGTCCCAGGTTCGATTCTGGTCAAGGGTGTGTACCCTGTTTGCCGGCACATCCCCAGTAGGGGGTGTGTAAGAGGCAGCTGATAGATGTTTCTCTCTCATCGATGTTTCTAACTTTCTATCCCTCTCTCTTCCTCTCTGTAAAAAAATCAAGAAAATATATTTTAAAAAAATACAGGTTACATGGACTCCATCTTACATATCTACTCATTCAGTGGTGTTGGAGTGGGGCTTTGCAATCTGGTTCTCTGGGTTAATCTGACTGCACTCAAGTATAGGAATAAAAGGGTTGGATGATCTCTGAATTCTTTGTCAACTAGGAAATGTCCTCTTTCAATCATTATTCCGTTCCTCCCTCTCTAACTTCAGCTGGAGGCAGCAACATCTCAAATAAATGAACAGAGTCTGGAGTAGGGCCTCGGTGTGTGTTACATGCCCATGGGTCTTCTCTGACTCCCGTTGACCCTATGGATGCGTGGTGTCCACTATGGTCTGTCTTCAACAGCCCTGTTCAGCTCCTGCAGACTCATGCCTGTGGCTTCTTTTATGGAATTGATCCATCTCATGTTTTCCTCTGTTTCAGCTGCCTTCTATTTCCCCCAGCATCATGGCCTTTTCCAAAGAATCCTGCCTTCTCATGACATATCTGAAGCAGGACAGCTTCCGTTTTGTCATTTTTGCCTCCAGCGATGTTTCAGGTTTAATTTGCTCTCGATCTCACATGTTCATCTTCCTGGCGGGTCCAGGGAATCCACAGCGCTCTCCTCTAACACTGTATTTCAAATGATTCACACATCTTTTTTCCTAGCAGTCTTCTTCCCATACATAGTAATTGGGAATATAAGGCTGTGAATGATCTTACCCTAGGTCTCTAATGACACATCTTTGCTCTCGGTGAGCTTTCCTAATCCTCCCACTGCTGAATCTAAGAACTGGTAGCGTGAAAAGCTTCCTGGGTGATGCTGAGGTCAGCACAGACAATGTAGGCAGGAAACCAGGCCATGCGGACACAGTGTCAAATGTGATCCACAGCTGTGTGAGACTTAAAGCAGTTTGGCAATTGGCCAGGCTCTGCTAACCCCAAACAACAGTCTTTAGGGGTGGGCAAACTTTTTGACTCGAAGGCCATAATGGGTTCTTAAACTGGACCGGAGGGCCGGAACAAAAGCAACCTGACCAAGCTGGCACTCTCCTCTTGGGCTGCTGGTGAAGGAGCGGAGGGGAGAGCAAGAGAACCCTCTGCTCTTTCGGCTCCAAGGGCCAGATAGAACAGCTGGCCCAAGTTCCGTAGTTTGCCCACAGCTGCTTTAGACAAAGGGGTAGGCCCACCTGCCAATCAAATCAATATTAGCCAATCAGAATTTTCCTTACGGGAATTGGAAACTTAAGTTGATCCCATGGTGTTGTGGAAGCAGTCTCCTTCTAGCCAATTTCCGGAGAGAAGGTTTGATTCCTGCAGTACCTGCAGCTACACTAGTTTCTTCTTGCCTGAGTTCTGGTTGGTAAGCTTTTCTTTTGATTCTGTGGGCTACCCTACCCTAGTATCCTTCCAATGAGTCCTCCATTTTCCCCCTTGAGTAGGTTAGAGTGGGTTTCTTTAGCTTGCAGACCCAAGAACTGTTATTGAGACATATGCCACTACTGGTGATGAGACCCAGGGCAAGTCACCTCACATCTTTAGGACTCGGTGTCCCTCAACTGTAAAATGGGCATATATTAAAGCCACTTAGAAAACAAGACTCTTCCTTTGAAAAAAGATGAGCTGCAGGAGATTTGCATAATTAAAACGAGAGAAAGTGATGAGTGGTTTCCCCGGCTTACATGTTTACTGTTTGATAAAGCTTATTTTTAAAAATATGTTTTTATTGATTTTACAGAGGAAGGGAGAGGGAGAGATAGAAACATCAATGATGATAGGGAATCATTGATTGGCTGCCTCCTGCATGCCTCCTCCTGGGGATCGAGCCTGCAACCTGGGCATGTGCCCCGGACATTGAACCGTGACCTCCTGGTTCATAGGTCACCCCTCAACCACCGAGCCATGCGTGCCAGGCCTGATAAAACTTTTATTACTCCGATTAGTGCCTCAGCATACCCGAGAAGAGCCATGTTTTCCTGCAGCTCAGAGCATCTTAAAGTGCTATCTCTCTGTAGAGTTTTGTGATTCTTGATCGAGAGCCTTGAGCACAGGAACAACTGGAGTTTTTTGTTGCAGAACCATAAATTGCTAGATGCAAAAGGCCACATAATGATACTTAATGGAACCCGCAAAGTGGTAAATGTCATGCAAACTCGAATGTAAAAACTGCTTCCCAGAGGAGGCCTTTGAAAGGAGAACTGATTAAATCATCTGTTTTTTAGTTACAAAAACCTCCCTCTCAAAATAGGAATCCTATTATTCTGGAATGTTTGGTCACCTGTTGAGTGGTGTCTCTGAAGCCTTCAGGATGCAGAGGTAAAAACCCATGAAAAGGTCAAGGAAGTTCTCAATTTCCAAATTAAATTGCTTGGAAAGACACTTCAGTGGGAAGTTGGGCTGCGGGAGACCCACTGTGAAAGTTAGCAAACGAAATGTAAAATGTGTGAAGTTTTCAGTTTCAGATAAAGTGCCGACTTTAAAAGAGCGCGGCATTTTTGCTTTAAAAAGGAAGGTCTTTTGGTGGACTTAAATATAGCTCTTGAATATTCTGAGGCATGTATATATAACTTTAATATATGATTTCATTAAAATCTGCCCCCACTGCTAAACATTTAGAGGTCACAGTCTAGGTTATTTCTATAGGCACCTTGGCAGGAAATTTCTGTATGATACTTGAGACACAGGCTCCACTGCATAAATAACATAAAATAAAAATTATATATATATTATATAATAATGGTAAGCACCCTATAATTATGGTGAGCCTGGCTGGTGTGGCTCAGTGGTTGAGTGTTGGCCAAAGCCAGGAGGTCACAGTTTGATCCCCAGTAGGGGGCATGGAAAAGGCAGCATCATTGATACTTTTGTCTCTCTCTCCCTCTCACATCCTCTCTGATATCAATTATAATTGATAAAATTATAAATATATATATATATACACTAGAGGCCCAGTGCACAAAATTCATGAATGGGGGGGGTCCCCTCAGCCCAACCTGCACCCTCTCCAATCAGGGACCCCTTGGGGGATGCCCAACTGCTGTTTTAGGCCCAGGGATTGTGCCTAAAACAGCAGTCGGGCATCCCTCACACAATCCTGGACCACTGGCTCCAAATTGCTCACTTGCCTTCCTTCTTGGTCGTCTCTAACTGCCCCCCCCCTCCTGGCTGGCCTGATCACCCCTCACTGCCTCCTTGTGCTGACCTGATAGCCCCTAACTGTCTCCCTGCCAGCCAGGTCACTCCCAACTTGCCCCTCCCTGCCGACCTGGTCACTCCTAACTGTCCCTTCCACTGGCCTGGACTCCCCTGCTGCCGACCTGGTTGCTCCCAACTACACCCATGCCAGCTTCATTGCCCCTCACTGCCCTCCCTGCCAGCCTAATCACCCCAACTCCCCCCCCTTACTGGCCTGGCCACCCCCCCAACTTTTCCCCTTGCTGCCCTGGTTATCCCTCACTAATTCCCCTGCCGGCCTGGTTGCCCCATGTAGCCTGCTTATTCAGTCATTTGGTCATCCCTTACTAATCCCCTTGCTGGCCTGGTTGCCCCATGGAGCCTGCTTGTTCAGTCTTTTGGTCGCTCCTCACTAACCCCCCTGCTGGCCTGATCATAGGCAGACATATTATGAGGGCATGATGGTCAATTTGCATATTACCTCTTTATTATATAGGATGAAAGTTTATAGCAACCACACTGTATTATGGTATAAAAGCATTTGCTAGGCATTCTCATAGTCTTAGTCAACAAAATCCCACAATGCTCTCCTAAAATTACTGCAATGTTGTCTTTCCTTAATTCTCCCCTGGAACTGCTCTTGATGAAGGTTGGAAATGATCCTCTGAGAGTCTCTCCCAATGACATCATGCTCCTTTCTGACAGCGGACATTCCTGCTGTGTGATGCAGTATGCATGGATGTTGGTTCTCATCTATTTTTTTAAAACATATTTTATTGATTTTTTACAGAGAGGAAGAGAGAGGGATAAAGAGTTAGAAACATTAATGAGAGAGAACCATCTATGAGCTTCCTCTTGCACACCCCCTACTGGGGGTGTGCCCACAACCAACATACATGCCCTTGATGGAAATTGAACCTGGGACCCTTCAGTCTGCAGGCCGACACTCTATCCATTGTGCCAAACTGGTTTCAGCCCTCATCTACTTCTTGAAACCATCTACCACTCTTGACATTTGGTTAGTCTGTGTCCTCTGACTCCTCTCCCCTTCTGTGAATGTTATTTCTCTGTCTCATTATTACATTCTATCTCCTCAGCCCTTCCTGTGAATGGTATTTCCTACCATTCTATCCATGGAACACTGCTTGGAACATGCTCTTGCCCCCTCCCTGGCCCCCTCGGGAACTTTAGCAAATGCCAATATCCATCTTTATAGAGTTTTAGAATCTAATCTCCAACTTATTGTTGGACATCTCCACCTAGATGGGCATAGCATCTCAAGCCCAGCATGAAAAAGGTAATGTTCGTTAACAGAGCAGTCTCTGGCATCAGACAGTCTAGCCATGTATCCCTACTCAGCACTTATTATAGACATAACCTTTAGCAAATTTCTTAACCTCCATGCATCTCAATTTCCTTATCTCTAAAAAGTTGTGAGGATTAAGTGGAACAGCATATAAAAAAGAATTTAGCACAGTAAATGGCACATTCTAATCCTGAAATAAAACTCAGCTTTATTTAACCTTAACCATATTCCTTGAGACCTGCTAAATCTCCTATTTTACGAATCACTGACTTCTCACATTTGCTTTCCTCTGTAACAATCAATCATTCAATTCTATTCATTTTAAATTTAAAAATGTTTTCAATTCTGTTCTCTTTTCTGTGTCATTTTAACATTGTCCTAGTTCAAGTCTTTTTACGGTTGCATCTGTCCTATCTATCTATCTATCTATCTATCTATCATCTCTCTCTATATCTATCATCCCTCTCTCTAAATGTGGCTTATGCTAAACAGGGGGGTTAAAGACGAGAGAGAGAGAGAGAGAGAGAGAGAGAGAGAGAGAGAGAGAGAGAGAGAGAGAATATGAATAACCTTGAAAAATGTAGGACATGTTCTTATCAGAGTTTTATGATATTGGAAAGATGTAGAAAAAAAATCTATTCATAAGCACACCTGGACTTAACGAGGTTGGCCAGCCAATGCTAATTGAATACATCCATAGAACCATACTGTTGATATGATTGTTAAAACAACCTTTCTTCCTCTAGGGCTGTTTAATAAAAATGCAGTGTTTTTATGTACATCCGAAATGTTGCTTTATTGAGGAACTTAAAAGCAAGTTAATAATAGCATTCTTGGGGTTTAGGTGGGAAGTCTGCAATAATGGCATATTTGAAAAGAGAAATTACATAGCAAACCCAGTCACATGCTGGCGGTGATTTTACAGATCAGATTTGAAATTCTAAGCAATCCAGTGCAGGCAGTGCTCAAGGTTACAATATCTAGTCAAGTTTAATAAACACAAGGAAACATTCAAAGTAGGTAATACCTTCAATATGTTAACTATAGGGGGTCTACTTTTTTGTGTTTTCCCGATACATGCACAAGTCAGAAATAAATAACATTCTTTTCAAGATTAAGAAGGTTTAAAAATCATACCTAAAAAATGGGTTGAAAAACAAAATTACTAATTTTCTTTCAGGTTATTTCTTTCCTAAAGTGAAAATTAGAGACTATGCTCACATTTTCCAGCCAAATTACTCATTTGTTTACATGGAGGATACATGAAATCAGAGTTGTTTTAGTTGCCTTACGTTTTAATGTACAATTTAATGTAATGTTGCTTTACATTTTAAGAAACACAGAATTAAGAAAGGTGGGTATGGTCAGGTTTTATGTTTTATTCTTCTCTTATTTATTTTTAAAATTTGTTGTTGAATTTATTGGGGTGACATTGGTTGACAAAATTATATATGTTTCAAGAGTACTGGCATTGCTCAGTGGTTGAGCATCCACCTGTGAACCAGGAAGTCAGGGTTCAATTCCAGGTCAGGGCACATGCCATGGTTGTGGGCTGGATTCCCAGTATGGCACATACAGGAAGCAACCAATCAATGATTCTCTCTCATCCCTGTTGTTTCTCTCTCTTCCTCCCTCTCCCTTCCTCTCTGAAATCAATACATCAGCAACAATAAACAAACAAACAAAAAAAACCCCTAAAATTAATAGGCAATAAAATGAAGATTGACAGCTATGCATTTAGCATATAGAAATAAATTACATTCCTATGTGCCAGCAATGAACAAGTAAAGTTTGAAATAAAAACACAAACCATTTATATTAGCATCCTACCAAATGAGATATTTATGTATAAATTTAACAAAATAGGTTTAATATTTCTATGAGGAAACCTATGAAACTCAAATGAAAAAAGTCAGGGGAGAGCTAACTAAATGAAGGGATATTCCATGTGCATGAAGATTCAACATTGTCAAGATGTCAGTTCCTACCAACATGATATATAGATTCAATGCAATATCAACCAAAGTCCCAACACATAATTATTAAACTAATTCTAAGGTTTAAAGGGAGAAGTAAAAGACCCCAAATAGCCGGTGCAATAGTGAAGAAGGACTGACATTACTCAACTTTAAGACTTGCCATAAAGCCACAGAAAGCAAGAGTGTGGTCTTGGTAAAAAGAAAGCACATATCCTAGTAGATTAGTGGCCCGGAAGCGAGAGCTCAGAAATAGACTCACATGAATCTAGTCAACTGCTCTTTGACAAAGGAGTAAAGGTAACACATTGAAGAAAAGACAAATGGCGCTGGGACAACTAGACATCCACAGGCACAAAAAAGAATCTAGACATAGCTTATAACCTGGATTAGCCAGCTAGGGCTGCCATGACCAAATGAAGCAGACCAGGGTGCCCCAAGTTCAAGATGAAGAGGCTGGCAAATGTAAAGTCTTTGGACAAAGGCTTTGTTCTCTTGTCACACAAAGAATCGAGTCAGGAATACCAGTTCTCAATGAAACAAACTCTTTGTAAAAAGGGTAAACCATATCCTAAATGAAAACTATTCATCAAAGAGGTCTGCAGTTTCTGAGAAAGGAACAGAAGTAATAAGAAATGGTTTACCTCTAAGGCACAAACATGAAAATGAACGTACGTTTTAACAAGTTGTGGCTGGCTGTCCATAACTGGCTAAATGATAAGTTGCAAACGTTATTGCATCTCACAATTCGATACTTTGCACACTTTGTTTTTGTCGTTTACATTACATTTAATCTTTGGTGATACTGTAGGCAAATGATGTGATTCTCCCCCCCCCCAAATATATTTTATTTTATTTTTTTTACAGAAAGAAAGGGAGAAGGATAGAGAGCTAGAAACATCAACGAGAGAGAGAGAAACATAGATCAGCTGCCTCCTGCACACCCCCCACTGGGGATGTGTCTGCAACCAATGTACATGCCCTTGACTGGAATCTAACCTGGGACCTTTCAGTCCGCAGGCCAACGCTCTATCCACTGAGCCAAACTGTTTCTGGCCAAATGATGTGATTTTGTTTGTTTATTTGTTTGTTTGTTGTTTATTTTGGTCACAGAACTGGTTGGGAAGCATCCACCCTTTTCAGACAGAAACATGTAAAAAAAAAGCATCATTTCTGTTTCTCAAATAGCAGGAAAACACACCAAACTCTTTAGGTTCAAACAAGGAAAACAAGAAGCACTAGTTGAACTTGTGAAGATGATTTTCTTGCAGTGACTGATTTAGCAGTGTCAAGGATAATATGGGTTTTATGGCCACAAGAAGGCTGTAATCTAATTTTGCAGAAATTCTTATCTCATTGGCACTGTGTTATCACTTTCAATCTTAGCATTTTCATTCGAATTAGCTTAGAAAAATTCAATGGGCTGCTTCCCTGACAGCTCAGCGCCCAGACTGGTCTTCTGCACTAAATTTTCTGGTGCTAACATTGTGTTTTAAATCTTCTTATCATTACTCTCAACAGTCAATTAAGGAGTTATTTTTGCAGACTATAACAGGCTGGAAGTGCCGGGTATAATTTTTTCCACAGAGAAAGAACGGTGCCTTGGAACAATAGACATTGTAAACTTAATTAGAATGGCATGGCTGGCTCCATGATGGATTTCAGGAAGGGACAGTTTTCAAATATCTAGATCTTTGAAAAAAACAAACACATATGCACATTTTCTTGCTCTCTATTGCATATGCCACATGGCCAAGAAGGCTACAAATGACACTCTGATTTCCCCCAAATCCTGCAAAGGATGAGTGTACTTTTGAGGTCTGAAATGCCTTTAACACAATGGAAACCAACAGAAGGTTGGTTGGCTGTATTGGCGTAGTCACAGAGTGTGGTCTCATTAGTACATCGCGCACCATCCTCCCCTTGCAAAGCTGTGATTAACATTTGCAGACACTCCCACTGCTAGGAGAAGAAATCCATGGCCCTCAGACCCTGTCATTACTGATTCCATGCCACCTACTTTTCAGACCAAACCACACTGGCAGCGGATTAGTAAAGGAAGGGAGGAACCAGGTTGTGTTCTAGGAAGCCCATTACATTTTTAAGCCTCATGCCTTTTCCCTGGGGACTCATCCACGGGTTATCTTTCCTCCTGCCCTTGATGATTCAGGTAGTATGCCGCCACCAGCACACAGTTCTTGAAATCAGCCTGTGAGCACCTGCTGGGATGTTTCTGTGAAATAGTCCTTGGCCTTTTGTGTCTGGCCTGCTCACTGCACAATTCCTGGAAACTAAAGGACCATCAGTGCTGATTCTACACCTCAAGGTCCTATACATACATAGACGTATACCATTGACAAGCCTTAGCCAAAAGAGTGTGGCATCCCTAAGGCTGCTAAACACACCCCTGATGAATGAGTTCAGTTATCTGTAGAAAATGCTGTAAAGGACACACTGACTCAACTCTAGCTAAAGGAGCTAAAGGCTTTCTTTCATACTTCCATGAGGAATGGGACAAGTGGAGAGGGATTGTCAGTGCAGAACGTAAAGTAAGTGTTTACTACCACGTTTCCCCGAAAATAAGACCTACTTACAGGTTTCCTTCGGAGTGAAATATAAGGCATCCCCCCGAAAATAAGGCCCCCAGGATCTGTCTCAGAATGAAAATTAATTTATTGAAAACTGGTCACTAGAGCCACCCTGACTGGCATCTAGCAACCAGTGACGTCATGCAGAGTCCTGACGTCACTGCTGTGTGAATGGAGAGAAATCAGCGTGGAAACTTTGTGAAACCTAAACTGCAAGAAGTTGTGACTTGGGTGAAGAATTCATGGGAGAAAATCACTGAGAGTTGCATTGCAAATGCACTGCGAGCAGGCTACCTTGATAAGAAGTACTCACTTAAAGACAGTGCTATTGCTAAACATGAGAGATTTGGTCCACTGATTCTGAAAGAAATGGAGTCACAATAAATTCACCAGGAAATTCAGGAATTGGATTGTTATGATGATGTTCCAGAAGATGATGACATGATTGTCATTGAATAAATGAGTAAATTCTTGATACTGTAGGATTCACAGTTTGTCTGGTTTGTGTTGACAACTACCGTATACCGTACCGTATACAGGTAATAAATGTCCTTTATTTTCATTTAACAATAAATGCGTACCGTATTCTTCTTCATGGAAAAATAAGACATCCCCTGAAAATAAGACCCAGTGCATCGTTGGGAGCAAAACTTAATATAAGACACTGTCTTATTTTCAGGGAAACAGGGTATATGCAAAATGGGAACATTCTTCCTCCTCCCGGGAAGACAAGACCATCTCTATGAAGACGGAGGGATGAGTACACCAGCTTTTGCAGTTGGAAAGTCGACTAACTGCCCTTACACTGCTTGCTGGTAAAGCACATTGTACATTAGGTCATGTACCACTTCTTGCTCATTGGCACATATGCAATTCACAAGTACTTCTGTAATGTTTTATGTACATCTTGTCTCTTCTGCTAGTCTGTACATCTCAGAAGGATGATAGCTATTTTTTTTCTAAAATTGTATCCTGAGTACACATCTCAGTGTTGAATGAATGAATAAATACATTTATATACTTATTGTTTATTATTTGGAAGAATTACCATAACCAGATAATTTATGGATCCCGAACTTAAATTTAAGACCTCCTGGCAGTTATAATTCTCATGTTTAGTTAATACTATTGGATGTTCTATTTGTCAGTGTTTTGGGAGCCTGGTTAATGAGAGACAGTTCCCCCGAGTCTGATTATATTTAAGTGCACTGCTAAGATGGGGTTTTGCCAAAGTCAGGGTGAGAAACTGACATTGGATTTACACTGACTTCACCAAAATCCCTCTCTGGAGCCTGTGTTAGTGGCCACCTGTCTCAGATGGTTTTTATATCCTTCCTTCTTTTGGAAACAACATGAATACGATCTACCTTTCAGAATGATAGTCAATGCCATTCAAATCACATGCATACATCTCTGCATACACCTCCCTTGGATTCCCCATGGTGAATATAAAATTAAAAATACAGTACTTTCAATTCTTCCTTTTGTAAGTGAATCAATAATGAATTTCATTCAGTATTTTTATATAGACCAATAAGGAGAAATACTTTCGCACATTGACAGTACATACTTTAGTAGATATACCAGTATATCTACATAGTAAGTGATTGCTAATAAAATGAAGTTATTGCAAAGCATAATATGAAATGTCTCAAGAAACACACACACACACCTACACACTACACACAACACATACAAACACATACACACAAATGTATTTAGATTTAGTTAGATATAAAAGACGCAAACCAAAGAATTTGAGTTTTCCTTTCCTTTCTTGCCAAATATGATTTCAGATTTAGGAGGGCTACCATTTACTCCATGCCTGCTATGGATTTGGCTCTAAGTCAAACCAACTCTATAGACACTCCACCAAGGTGGCCACAGAGGCCAGAGAAATTGACTGGTGAAGGCAAGAAAATAAGTGGAGGAGACAAGATTTGAAACCAGGAACATTTTAAGGTTTGGTGATGCAACCTCTTAATTTCCTTAAGTGAGCTGATATTAGTATCCATTCCATTGACATTACTGAGGGGTTTGAAGGCTTAAGGGATAGTTAATAAATGCACCCAACGCACTTAGAACTGTGCCTGACATGCTAAACAACTAGAAGCTTTTAATTTACTTTTATAGCCCCCATATA
The DNA here is from genome assembly GCA_963924515.1 of Vespertilio murinus. Classification (NCBI taxonomy): domain Eukaryota; kingdom Metazoa; phylum Chordata; class Mammalia; order Chiroptera; family Vespertilionidae; genus Vespertilio; species Vespertilio murinus. Next base: position 9,745,736 of record OZ004716.1, on the reverse strand, counting down.
ATAAATTTATTATTTTCTCTGCAGAGCTCTATTAGGAATTTACAAACGACTAGGAAGGAGAGCGTGTGCATGAGGCTTAGTGTAAGCCTGCTCAGCTTCCTTTAATTTTATGAAGTATTTCGGTCTCTATCCTGAACCCAAATCCTCCTTGGACTAGGTTTGACATTATGTTTTCATTTGAGCTTTGGATGCTTAATCGTATTACTTCCTGTTTTCCTAAAACTGGAGTGAATAAGCTACTTACAAGAGCATAAGCCGAATCTGTTCAAAGCTGTTTAGCTGTATTTACTCTCTTCTTTGGTGGATCCTGCTTTGTGCAAATTTCAGGGGAATTAGTACCAAGGCCACACAGAGGGTCCCGATCAGTGCACGGTTGTGCTGGGCCACCCTACTCAGCGTCACTCAACTTGGCTTGTCTTCTCTGAATGTCAGTCAGACACACACAGACACACACACACAGGGGCAGCTATCAGTTTGTTATTCCAGCTTAGTGCTCTGTAATTATTTTTGTTAATATTTGCAAGGAGAGAAGAGTGCAAAATTGTCACCCCCATTTTATAGAGAAGATGCCTTTGAAGGAAAGGAGTTAAATTATTTGTGCAAAAGCACAGAGAGCTCCTTAGTGAAAGAGACCGGATTGAAATCCAGAACTGGTTGCGTGCAAAGTTCATCCTCTGGCCAGTGCTCACACCGCCCACGCTTCACCAGGCTCCCGTGCATCCCGAGTGCTCCGGAGCCTCAGGGAGTGCAAACATGGGTTACCTGCCCTCCAAGAAGGCCTTTGGCTCGGTCCGGGCGGTGTTACCTTCCGGAGCTGCCAGGTTCAGGGTAAAGGCCTGGGAATCACACAGTCCTGGAGGAGGAGGTCGATGGTGGGCTGGGCCCAAGGGATGCGTGGTGACCTTGAAAGCTGTGCTGAGGGCCTGGGCTTTCCCTGCGGAATTTCACAGCCATCCAACATGCAACACCCACGTTCTTTATCACAGAGGCATTCCAGCCAGTGGGGTGCTCCCTGTTTCTAAAGAAACCAAGCTAATGTAAGCTCTGTGTCTTGTGATTGCTCACTCAGTGAGCCACTTCTCTCCCGGTAGTTGGCAACCCTGAAACAGTGGTTTCTTGCTGGTCAGATCGCATTTGGCATTTTGCAGACAGGCGAGTTGATTTGCTTATAATACAGCTAAAGTAATCTGCTGTTTACCTGGCAGGTTGGCCATTATTATTATACTAATGACCATAAATGAATAAATTGAGGCTTCGTGGAAAGAAAAGGACTGGGCCGCTAGGCCTGGCTTTGATCATTGATTTCTTTTCCTGGGCCTGACAGTCTTATACTAAGCACATCTATGGATGCTGATGGGGTACTGGCCTGGTTTCCCTTGCGGTGCCTTGGCAGAATCAGACAAACAAGGATTTGATTCCTCTGCCATCTGTAACTGATTTGGGGCAAGATTCTCAAACTCTATGAAAGCCAATTTCCTAATGTCTAAAATGGATCTGATGGCGATTAAATCATGGAAGGTTCTGCTGGTCATATGAAACAATGCATTCAAAATAAATATTAGCCCTGGAAGGCATGGCTCAGTTGCCTGTGCACTGAAAGGTTCCGGGTTCGATTCCAGGTTTGATTCCAGGTGAGGGCACAAGCCAGGGTTTGGGGCTCCATCCCACATAGGGGGTACGCAGGAGGCAGTCTATAGATGTTTTGCTCTCACATCAATGTCTCTCTTCTCTCTCTCTCTCTCTCTCTCTCTCTCTCTCTCTCTCTCTCTCCCCCCCCTCTCTTAAAATCAATCCAAATATTTTTTTTAAAACAGCAAAAATTAACATTATGAGTTTCTCAAGCAATCTCCATACCTTCCACATTTCAATTGCAAGCAATTGAATATGAGCATTCATATTTGAGACTCATTTATCTATAGCATGTGAATATTTTTAGGGTTCCTGAAGATTAAATAGATACATTAGCAATCTCTCATACACAGGAAGTACTTGCTTATTGTTATTTGAGGAGGTTTATATAGCACTTGGGGGAAAATCAACCAACGATTCATGCTGATGCTGACCATGATAATAGCAGGGTTTGTGACAAAATATTCCCTTGGTGTGTCCAGGAACTTTTCCATAGACTGTTTCAGGAAATGTTATGTAACTGCTCTTTCCTCCTCCCCACGTTAAATTACCCTGCTGCAGTAACCGCAGGATGGTTTTCATGCTCTCTCTCCTCAAATCTGTTTGAACGCTAATCCAAACTTCTTCCTTTCAGGAGAACTGGGGTAGTAATTCCTCATCTCTCACTGGTGGGTAGTACAGCTGATTCTTAATATCCATAATTGCCTTGTTTTCTGCTCTGCTGCAAATGCAGAAATGTCTTGTGCTCATCTCCTAACGAGATTTTTTTTTAAAAGAAATTAAATGCAGTGTTCAACAGCACTGTCGATTTCATTCCCAGTCTCCGCCAAGGCCTATAATCATTATCCTACTTGAATAGAGAAGGAGACTGTTTATAAAGTTCCTACTATGTGTCCAGCCCTTTGCCAGGGTCTCTGTGGAAGTGCTTGCATTACTCCTTCAGCAGGACTGAGATGTGCACGGCATCATCCCCTCTACTGATTGTATTCCCGTGACAACTTCTCAGACTCAGTTCACCCCAGTGGCTGCCGGGCGCCGCTCCCTCTCTCAAGGTGATTTGACAGAGAAGAGACAATGTAATCACGCCCACGACATCTGAAAAGACCCGAATCTCACTTTGTATGGGAGGACACAGACGACTGTCTGTTCAACACTGACAGGGGAACATTCTACCTAAAATAAATCACAAGTCACCACCCCCTTCCTGGCTGTGTCATCCGGAGTGAGAAAGACAGACGACACCCTGCCACTGCAGCACCAAGTTGGATGTCACAGAAGGGCGCGAGGATCCTCACACTTTCCCTATGGGGACTTCCAAACAGGTGCTTGCCAGCCCGGAAGCCTGGCCACTCTCATTCAGGCGAATGACAGTCAGCGGGAAGCACTGTAATGATTTCAAATGGGACTTGCGTGCCCGGCTGGTGTGGCTCAGCAGTTGAGCATTGACCTATGAACCGGGAGGTCACAGTTCCATTCCCGGCCAGGGCTTGACCGTCAGTGGGGAGCATGCAGGCTGACCCTGATTGATGGTTCTCTCTCATCACTGATGTTTCTATTTCTCTCTCCCTCCCCCATCCTTTCCTCTCTCTGAAATCCATAAAAAATATATTCTGAAAAATAAAAATAAATAAAATAAAGCGTGACTTGCAGAATCCAGGAACCTGGGTATGAATTTGGTCTTTGCCTTTTACTCTATAAGGCCATCTTGGGCAAGTTAGTTCACAAATGTGTGCCCTCACTTCTACATCTGAAAAATACGGGAACTTCTAGCCATCTGGCCGGGGGTAAGCGTGGGGTGCACAAACACACAGGGGCACAGCATCCCACACGGAGAGTTTCTTATCCATAACAGCTGAGTGGGCCCATGTTATTTTTCAAAATTAAACTCTATTGTGACTCCTCTGCCCCTTGTCACTGAACATGACTTATGACTCCCTTTCCAATGACCTTTCTCTCTCTCTCTTGTTAAAATGGAAGCAATGTACGGGATGGTTCATAACTGAACATATTATTTCTTTTCAAGAACATTTTTATTCAATGTATTGGGTGACACTGGTTAATAAAAGTATATAGGTTTTGGGTGTACAATTCTCTAACATTTCTAAATGTCAGTCAGTGATATTCTCTCAGGAGAAAAGATCCTTCCAAATACCCTCAAAAGAACGTTATTTGAAAGCAAAAACAAGGGAAAGATGAATTCAGAGTTTTGAGGTGATATTTCTGATGATTAACACTTGTCTTCTCTCTCTCTTTTTAAAATATATTTTATTGATATTTTACAGAGAGGAAGGGAGAGAGATAGAGAGCTAGAAACGTCAATGAGAGAGAAACATCCACCAGCTGCCTCTTGCACACCCCCTACTGGAGATGTGCCCGCAACCAATGTACATGTCCTTGACCGGAATCGAACCTGGGACCTTTCAGTCCGCAGACTGAAGCTCTACCACTGAGCCAAACTGGTTTCCACTGTCCTCTCTCTTTATGTAGTTCTGGGTGAGCTTTGTACACAGCCAGGCTTTTGTGTGAGTAGGAGGTTCACACATTTTTTAAAAAAATCCTTAGCGAAGGACATATTTTTTTTATTGATTTTTAGAGAGAAAGGGAGATGGGGGAGAGAGAGAAACATCTATGTGAGAGAGAAATGTTGGTTGACTGGTTGCCTCCAGCACACACCCTGACCAGGACTGAACCTACAACCTAGTTATGTGGCCTGATGGGAACTGAACTTACAACATTTTGGTGAATGGGACAATGTTCTAACCAACTGAGCCACCGGCCAGGGCTCACACACTTCTTACGTTTTATTTTTAAGAAGGGGTTGTCTGAGCATTTATGAAAACACTGCAGATATATTTCAGGCATGTGTACAGCTTCACTGAAGCCAACTTTTGGCATGGATTGCATTTTCGCTTGGTCCTGCCCAGTTATTCGGGTGCATGTACTGAACTCTAATAGCAGAGCTGGGTGGAGGGGAGGGGCATGCCTGGCTCCAAGGTTGCAGTGGGTGACAAGTCCCATCATGGAGGGGACTCTCATTAATTGCTAAGTGAAAAAGTAGCATTTTTTTCCTCTTAAGAAGGAGAAATGATGTGATTATTATTTTTTAAATCTTTATTGTTGAAAGTATTATATAGGTTCTCTTTCCTCCCCTATTAACCTCTTCCAGCCTGCTCGTATCTCTCCCCCCCCCCCCAGGCCCTCACCAAGCCATTATCTGAGTCCATGGATCATGCATATATGCATACAAGTTCACTGGTTGATCTCTTCCCACCCACCCTCTCCTGCCTTCCCTCTGAGGTTTCAACAGTCTGTTCATGCTTCTATGATTCTGGGTCTATTTGTGATCATCAGTTTCCCATTTTTGAAATTTCAGTATCATAAAATATAACACAAAAATAGAGTATAAAGGACAATGTCACGTGAGATACATGTCATGCCTTATAGATTATTTGTGCAGGTCCAAATAATTAAATGGAAACCTCTGTAAGGCATCCACAGTAGGTCTCATTTAAAAAAAAATTCTGAAATTGAAATGAGCCTCACCACCATGTGTCACTTTAATATGGCTATATTTTAAGTGGTTATAAAATCAATGGTGTATCTTATAATAAAAGCTTCCTTACGTTTTAGTAAAATGTCACTGAAATCAGTAAATGCTTATTATTTTGGCTATCTAAAATAGAAATAAAATCAATTGCTTTTCTGTAAAGAGCAGTAATTTATTAGATGATAAAAACAAAGAAGTTAAATCTCATTCTCAGTAATGACAACGAAGTACTTTTACAGTAAGTGTAACACAAAGCATTTGAGATCTGTATTTGTGAGTAAAACATAAAAAAGAAGGCTGCATAGTCCTAACTGGTTTGGCTCAGTGGACAGAGTGTTGGTCTGATGACTGGACTTAAGGGTCCCAGGTTTGATTCCGGTCAAGGGCATGTACCTTGGTTGTGGGCAAATCCCCAGTAGGAGGTATGTAGGAGGCAGCTGATCGATGTTTCTCTCTCATCTGATGTTTCTAACTCTATCTCTCCCCCTTCCTCTCTGTAAAAAAAATCAATTATATATATTAAAAGAAGGATACATAAGCCCTCGCCTGTTTGGCACAGCAGATAGAGTGTTGGCTTGCAGACTGAATGGTACCAGGTTCAATCCAGTCTAGGGTACATGCCCAGGTTGTGGGATTGCTCCCCAGTGGTGAGGCGTGCAGGAGGCAGTCTATCAGTGATTCTCTCTCATCATTGATGTTTCTATATCTCTCTCACTCTCCCTTCCACTCTGAAATCAATAAAAATATATTTAAAAGAAAGCTGCATAAAAGAGAGATGATCTATGTTTCTGAATGAGAAAACTGAACAATATAGAGATTGCATTTCCAGGTTAGTTTTGAGATAGTGATGTGGTTTGCTAAAATGTTTTGATTTATTCTTTGCATTTATAAAATATTGTTGAGCAATTAATAGGTGCTATAGTCTATATGAGAGTTGGACAGTGGGAAAAATCTAGGCGGGTCTCCACAGAGCTTAAAATTTGCAATTCTTAATATAAAATTTATGAAATAAACACATACATATAATTTTCAAATACTTGTACATTTAGCTAAATGACAACAAAAAATACAAGCAGCTTGTTCCACTGGGAGATTAAACAAGTATGTCTATCAAATGTCATTTTGATAAAAAATCTCTAGCAGAAAGTCTTGGCTGATAGTAATCAAAACTAGTGCTATCCTTCTCCTTCAATAAACATAAGAATCCTGATCAAAAGAACAGAAGTCCCAGGAAAATATCTGATAACATTTATGGAACTTAATATAAGATGGAGTAGGATTTCAGAGTAATAATGAAGAGTATAATCATTGAACAAATGATGCAGAAAAAACTGGTTAGCTATGGAGAAATAAAAATTAATTTACATTCACAGCTTAGAGCATAGGCCTAAACAACAATTGAATTTGTTAAGTATATGTACATGCATGCATATACTATCTAATAAAAGAGTAATATGCAAATTGACCATCACTCCCAGAGACAAGATGGCCATCCCCATGTGGTCAAAGATGGCTTCCCCTATGTGGACACAAGATGGCCCTCACAAGATGGCCTGCAGGGGAGGGCATTTGTGGGCAGTTAGGGGTGACCAGGAAGCCAGATGAGGGCAGTTGGGGGAGGGCCAGCAAGGGAGGGCAGTTGGGGAGGACCTAGGTCTTCAGGGGAGAGGAATTGGGGGGGGGGGGCTAGGCCTGAAGGGGAGGGCAGTTGTGGGTAATCAGGCAAGCTGGGAGGACTGTTAGGGGTGACTAGGCCAGCAGAGGAGGACAGTTGGGGGAGACCAGGCTTGCAGTGGAGGGCAGTTGAGAGCGATCATGCCAGCAGGGAGGGCAGTTAGGGGTGACTGGGCCAGCAAAGGAGGGCAGTTGGAGTAGACCAGGTCAGTAGGCGAGGGCAGTTGTGGGGGAACAGGCCAGCAGGGGAGGGCAGCTAGGGACAATCGGGCTGGCCAGGGATTTTTAGAGAGAGTAGAAGAGACAGAAAGAGAGAAACATCAGTGGAAGAGAGATGTATCAATTGGTTGCCTCCCACAGGAGTCCCCACCAGGGACACTGTGGATCAAACCTGCAACCCAGGGAAGTACCCTTGACTAGCAATCAAACCCATAAAGCTCCAGCGTGTACACTGATGCTCTACCGCCGGCCAGGGCTACCTAGAGAGCTTTGGAAAATGCTGATGCCCATCCCCTTCATCCCTGGCAGTCAGGGATGAAGGCAGGACCTTTCAGTTGAACCACACCTACCCTGCACACTTCTCAAGGGGGTATGAGTATGTTCAGGACTGCATCTGCTTGGTTGAAACATGCAGGCATTAAAGAGGAACGTACCTGGCATGGCTGTCTAGAGTCTGCATTTTGGGGGCAGACTCTGAGTCATATTTCGGGTCTCAGTTACCATGTACTACCTGTAAGAGAAAGGTCTCCCAGCACCTCCTCTGAAGCCAGCCCCCAGTTCCCTCATCTATAGCATCCTCCTGGTCACAAAGCACAGAGTTCTGTAAGGAGGACCAAGCCCAGCAGTGGGGTCCACAGGGTGAGGAAACACCAGGACTCTCTCCTCCTGAGAGTTGAAGTAAGTCAGGCTGCCCAGTTTTCCCATCTAAGTGGCCGTGGGTAACTCAGGAAGAGAGATTTGAGCGTGGCCCTGTGCAATCTCCACCAACCTGTTTGTTTTTTCTCCATAAATTAAAATCTGTCAACAGCAGAGGGTCTAATTAATTCAAGTTAGAAACACAGAAGAGAAACACGTTCGAGATAGGAACGTTGCTTCTAATTGAAGACGGATATTTTCCCCCTTCTTCATAGCTTTTAGGTGTTTTCTCAGGTTCCCCCCCCCCCCCCCCACGGAGTGAGTACATGTTACTTTAACAAACAGCAAAATAAACAGAAAACATAAAAATAGTATGTTTTCCTCCAAGAGAAAATGATTCTGGTTTCAAAGCAACTGCGAAGGTTGCCCGGGGGGAGCCGTCTGCTCGCACCCTCTCCCTCAAGTTCAAAAGCCAACATCAACAGCCTAACCAACACTCCTCAATATTTGCACTTTGTAATTTTACTGCGTTCACCCAATAAACTCTGTTTCTATAATTCCTTGGTTCTGCAGAAGTTCAAGTGTGTGTCTCTCTCTCTCGTAGCCAAAACCATGTCAATTTTATTGGCTCTTAAAAGTAGGCAGTTAGTGGGTTAGCGAGGCCATGAAAAGGTATCAAGTGACTCCAAGTTCGTGGAAATCACTTTGAGTAGACTCCACGTTTATGGAAAGACTGGACCTCAACCATGCTGACGGCAGCAGAACATGGGAATTAAGCCTTCCCTGTTCCATATGATTTTTAATGATGAAACATCCCGAAATGGGGAGGCTTGCAGCAACTCGGACCACGGAAGGAAAAATAAAATGGAAGCCTTGGAAAGAATGAAGAATGAGAATGCATGAGGAAAGATGAGAAGCAGAGCGGCGCCATCTCACATCCTAAGATGATAAAAGTGTGGCCTCGGGGAACCCATTTTCAAAAGTGTCCTCTGCAGTCGCCCCCTCCCCAGCCGGCAGCGGTGGTTGCAGAGACGCCCCGATTACATGACTTGGGTACCGATTGAGCCCCGTGTCTGATGCGCCCGCTCCACGCGCCACCCTTCCTCCTGCCTCTCTGCCCTTGCAGCCATGGAGAAAGGGCAGCTTCACAGAATTGCAAATCCATTTCTCTCGGGCAGGAGAAGAGGAGGGACGCGTCTGCACGGTGATAAATGTTCCTGGCAGTGAGGTTTGCTGCTGTCTCCTCTGGCTTGGGCGACACCGTGGTTGACAACTCAGAGAGAGAGAGAGAGAGAGAGAGAGAGAGAGAGAGAGAGGGAGAGAGAGAGTGTGTGTGTGTGTGTGTGTGTTGGGTTTGGTTTTCTTGCAGTTTCATTGGCATTTCTTTACATCCCCAAAGTCTGATATGCATAGCATTTGTAGCACACAGGGGAGGCCAGAATTCTCTTCGGTTCTTTCGGATCACACCTGACCTTTCCATCAGCGGATGGGAGAAGCCCACCCCTTTCAGAGAAGAGGAAACAAGCCAGAGTCCTGACTTGTTTGCAAAGCAAGCGACCTGCACGTCCGGCATCCTAACTCCCAAATGGGGGTGGCCTTGCCATAGACCGTGCTTCTGAAGCATCTAGAACAGGGGTGGCCAAACTTTTTGACTCAAGGGCCACAATGGGTTCTTAAACTGGACCGGAGGGCTGGAACAAAAGCAACCTGACCATGCTGGCACTCTCCTCTTGGGCTGCTGGTGAAGGAGCGGAGGGGAGAGCAAGAGAACCCTCCGCTCTTTCGGCTCCGCAGGCCGGATAGAACAGCTGAACGGGCCGGATCTGGCCCGGGGGCTATAGTTTGCCCACGGCTGCTCTAGAAGCAGAGCAGTCACCTGGGGTCTTGTTGAAATGCTGCTTCTGGGGGAGCGGGTCTGCTGTTAGGCCTGGGACTCTGTTATTTCTGATGGGCTTCAGGGTGGCTGGACCAACCACCTCACTTCCAAAGGCCAGGTCTTAAGTCACAGCAGCTGAACAGAGCGTGTTACTTACTCATCCTTTGGCCTGAGGGATGATGGAGTGAACCAGTTTTTTCCCAGTTTAATGTTTCTTTTCTCCTGGTGCCAGGGCCTCAAGGAAGGTGAGGGGACAGTGAGGCGTACTTAGCATGTGCCTAGCGTTGCATGAGGTGCTGTGGCTGACATCATTCACCCATGCCAACATTCAGTTCCCACTGAGGCAGCGCATTGATCTCCCTCTTCTATCCACTGTGAACTATTCGCTGTGAGAGATTCGGGGGCTTCCCCGACGTAACCCACCTAGAGTCAGTCCTACCTGTGGTTCGCATTGCAGCAGAGTCACGGTGGCGTCTTTTAATGGATCTCAATGTGTCCAAGGCGGGGGGTGTGTGCAGCTCAGAGCGGCCGCTTTAAGTGGGGCTCCTGGTCCCCACCCGGGAGCTGTCAGCTCGCAGGCTGAAGCTTGCAAGGCGTCCCTACGATGCAATTTTTGGGCAGATACTCAAATAATTCTTACTTTGATCCCTCCTAGGTGGAAAATGAAAATCTTTTAAAAGCTGGAGCCCAAAGAAATGTAAATACAGCTCATTCGGCCCTGACATTTTGAAAGAGGTCACCCCCGCCGGCGGGGCCAGCCCTCGGCGGTTATCGGGTTTTCTGTCACTCATGTTGATGAAGGTTGATAAACGGTGCAGAGCGCCGGGGGTAGGCGAGATGATGCGGAGAGACACAGCCCACTTGGAAAAGGACCGTTTTCTCAGAGTGGAAAAGCCCGTCCTCCCCCTATACCTTTGCCTCCGAAGAGGAAACACTGTTCTTTCGGGGTGAGAGCAAGCAGGGGCAAAGCTGTGCTAGAATGTGGACTGGGGCCGTCCCCGGCTCGGGGCCTGCTGGGTGGGAGAGCAGCCCCCAGACCATCTGTCTGCCGCCGCCAGAACCCCCATTACGGTCTCTAGGTCGGGCTCAGAGGGGGCTCTGCAGTCAGTGCAAAAGGCAGCTGGGATGCAGGGGAGCTTTTATGGGGAAAAGGAGGTCTTTTGTCAGTGAGGTTTCCTCTATTCTTACCCACTCCCTGCGCTATCCCAGCATGGGCCTGACACCAATCCTTACCCATTCCCTCTCTTATCCTACTATGAGCCCAACACCAATTCCTACCCATTCCATGTCCTATCCCAGCATGATCCTGACACCAATTCCTACCCACTCCCAGTCATATCCCGGTATGATCTTAACACCAATTCCTACCCAATCCCTATATTATCCTAGTATGATCCTGACACCAATTCCTACCCACTCTCTGCCCTATCCTACCATGATCCTAACACCAATTCATACCCATTCCATGAACTATTCCAACATGATCCTGATACCAATTCCTATAGACTCTTTATCCTATCTCAGTATGAATCTGACACCCATTCCTACCCACGCCCTGTCCTATCACATTATGATCATGACACCAATTTCTACCCAATCCCCATCCTATCCCAGCATGATCCTGACACCAATTCCTGCCCACTCCCTATCATATCTCAGTATGATCCTAACACCAGTTGAAACATGTGAGATTCCCCACCCCTCCCCCACAACAACAAGCAATAATCAGCACCAGCTGGGTGTCCTACCATTCAACCCAAGTCTGACACTATGCACGTGGAGATGGAGTCTGATCCCATAGGGTAAGGGCTCAGCGCTGCATGACTGAGGTTGCAACCAAGCTAGTCAGAGGGTTGGATTTTCCCCACTTTTAGGTGGGGTCCAGAAGTCACCTCATTGCAACAAACAACGCCCTTGCTGCATTCATGGATTAGGGGAAGCCGAGGGTTTTAAGAGCCCTGTGCAGGGAATGGAGGTGAAGGTCAAATATATATTTCTTATAATAAATCCAGCCTTGCACCCTACATTGGCGACAACCCCTGCCTGAGAGAACAGTGTGGTTGTTTCAGGCTCAGAATCCTGCTGCCTCTGTATCCATGATGGGGCCAAAGGGTGTCTCCTAAGCCCAGGGCCCTGTGTGAGTAGGACCCGACTTCCAATTTAGTAATCAGTGCTCTCTTTCCTCCCTGCTCTCTCCTACAACTAGATCATTTCTTTTTTTTGTATTTAGGAATAGACTTTGGATGCAAGAAACTATGATGAAAAGAAACACAGTCAACAGGGAAAGTAGAGTAAAAGTTACAAAAGTAGCTTGATAAATCATAAAAGTAATTCAGTTTCCTTTTTGTTTCCTTGTTCTCTCCTAAGAAGCAAACTTATGAAAAAGGTGGAGCCATTAGACACAAACAGGTTGAGATTCAGTGCCCCGAAACGTGAACTTGGGCAGAAGGTAGCTACTACAAAATAAGGCTAATAAAACTCACCCTGGCAGGTTGGCGTAAGGGCTGTATCAAAAGTTCTAATAATGCACTGTACCTTGTGGCCCCCAAATTGGATCTCCATTGCCTTGGATGTCTTTAATCAAACCAGAGGAATGACATAACCCAGAGATAACAGTATTTACTAGTATACCTACCACATTCAGGACGCTTGGAAGGAAACTTTACCCCAGTTTGAAATAATCTTCAAACTATAACACACTAAAGTGAGATTAACCCTCAGACTGATACCCATTAATTCTAATGGCTGAAAGAGAGAGAGAAAAAGAAAGATCCTCATATAGAATTTATAGTTAAATTCATTTTTGGGTTTCCTATAAGTTTAAAACTTCTACTCCATTACATAAAATATAGACAGCATTTTCCAGGCATTTCTATGTTATGATAACTAGAGAATGTGACCATGTTTGCACAATGCTCTGAATTAAATGGATGAGGTTGCTTGCAATTGGAAGCCCCATGTCCCATCTGACAGCCCTAATGCCTCCAGACTTGAATATTTTAGCCTGTTTGCAGCCCAATCAGCAATCCCAGAGGCCAGGACTTGGTAAAGTTGGAGCTAGGACACAGAAATGTGTTTCACATATGAATGGAATATGAAATACTATAGCTATACTTGGGAGTAGAATATAAGTTGGAATAAATAATAAATGAATCAATATATTCATTGATTCATTTAATAACCAGCCATAAGTGTCCCCTAATCTACTTATTGATTATATGGGAAGAAATAAGACCCACTTCCTGCTTGTGAGGGTCTCACGGTCTAGAATAGTGTCCAATAGAAATGAGCTTTAAATGAGAGCCACATATGTAATTTTAAAATTTCCAGGAAGGTATGAAGGAACAGATGATGTTAATTCTAACATTTTAACTAATCCAATATATCCAACATAGTATGACTTCATCATATAATAAGAGTCATTATGATATTTTGCATCCTGCTTTTTTGTCCTAGGTCTTTGAAATCCATTATCCACAGCCCAGTTTGGGCTAGCCACAGATCCAATACTCAATTACCATGTGTAAGGACTAGTGACCTCATTAAACAGTTCATGTCTAGAAGATCAGGCAAGCCTATAAATAGAGAAAAACAACCGAAACGTGGATGGAGGTAAGTGAGCAAATGAAGAAAAACAAAGTCAAACTCACCTTTGAAGAGCACTCAGAAGCAAACTGTCATTCTGAAGAGTAAGCCCATGTTCCTTATTCATTTATATGTGAAAATGGTGATCCACCTCTTTCTTGTAGTTACCCTAGGAATTATACACAAAAAAATCATTTTGAGTATGATGTAACACCCTATGTTTATTTGCTCTCTTTTGTCAGTTATAGATTGCTGTGTGTATTTTAATAAGCCCATACCTGTTAAAAGTAAAGCATTTCCATCAAGACTTCTGTGCCTGCCTAGCACTTGTCCTCCCGCTACTTAGTTAGTGGGCTGTGGCAGCTGCCATGTGGGTGACCTGGATCCAATAGTGCAAAATAAGGCAACAAAGATATGAGTCTTGGTGGGCAGGAGGGAGGGGAAGAAGGAGGGAAAAAGGGGGAAAAGTGAGGGAGGGAAGGAGGGAGGAAGAAGGGAGGGAGGGAGGGAGGGAGGGAGGGAGGGAAGAAGAAGAAGAAGAAGAAGAAGAAGAAGAAGAAGAAGAAGAAGAAGAAGAAGAAGAAGAACAACAACAACAACAACAACAACAATAACAACAACAATGAGAAGGAGAAGAGAAAAGAAGAAATACACTTTGACAAGATTTTCTATTTTAATAAATATAATATAGATGGCTTTAAATCCATTAAGGCCCAAATTCCAGAGTCATTTGCCTTTCCTATGATTTGGGGCTGTTGCCTTGACTGGGAAACAGTGACTCACTTATGGTCTGTAAGAAAGGACACCCTCAAAAACTAGACTTGGCAGCACAATGAAGTGTAATAGACTAAGTAAGCTCAAAGGAAGGGGAGAAATGTAATTCCATAGTACTGAAGAGATATGCAGAACCCATGGGTTTCTTCTGCCTGGCATTTTAGGATAAGACTGTTCCTTATGTTAAAATCAGACTCTTTTGCGGAGTTACTGAATATCTGCAGCATGGAAGTTTTGGCTTTGGAAATGTAATTGAAGGTGTAAATTAAGGTGACCGCAATGAGGATGCAATACCTACAAGGAACCTGAGCTATAACAACTGAGCCATTTTCAGGAAATGGGAGACAATGGGGAGCTATTGAAAATGGACCAACAAAAGCAGAAATGAGAAATAAACCGAGAGCAGGACAAAAGCCTAAGCACCTAATTTAAAAACAGAAATGTTTTTCTATGGTTTATGATGAGTGACAGAGTCCACTGTGTCCCCATAAAAAAAATCTTTAACTCGGAAAGTAAGAGTCTCACTGTCAGCTTATTGCAGTGATTTAAGTTCATAGCCTTTCTCCTTGAAGGAGTTACAAGGCTGAAGTTACCAATCATTCTAGATGATGTGCGTTTGGAAATTATGAACTGTGACTAAGAGATGTTAGTTTTTGGTGCAATTTAATCATGCATGTACCTACTTTGAGTTCTTGTGTAGTTGAGTATTTCTTAGAGCAGCTAGAGCACTGGGCCATTAATAGCTAAAAAACAACATTAAATAGGCATTAGACTTCTGAGAAAAACCCGTAACACTAGGAAGAAAGCCCCGCTGTGGAATTCCGCCTTCTCTGGCTCCAAGTCAACTTTGTCATAATGAAGTCGTTCACAGGACTCAACAAGGAGCCAGGAGGGTCTATTGAGAAACCTCGTGGTGTTACAGGAGGAAATCTCTGATTCACCTAGCCCAGTGGTCAGCAGACTCATTAGTCAACAGAGCCAAATATCAACAGTTCAACGATTGAAATTTCTTTTGAGAGCCGAAAACTGACTTCTGTGCATGGGCCACAAAGTTTCAATTGCACTGTATGTGCACGCCCACACTTGGTATTTTGTGGAAGAGGCGCATTCAAGGAGGCAAAGAGCTGCATGTGGCTCGTGAGCCGCAGTTTGCCGACCAATGACCTAGACTCTCGATTCCAATAGTTACAGGTTGTTGTTGTTCCTTGTGATTAAGCCACTATCCCAGTGGTTGACAAACTCATTAGTCAACAGAGCAGCAAACCACGGCTCTGATGTGGCTTGTGAGCTGCAGTTTGCTGACCACTGACCTGGAAGACTAATGAGCACAAAAATCACAGGAAGTTCTGAGATAAAGCTTCCTAAGATACATTAAAATGGAAAATGGGGTGTTGACTCTATTAGCTTATGAAGATAAAGCAAAACAGAAAGGAAGGAAGGAAGGAAGGAAGGAAGGAAGGAAGGAAGGAAGGAAGGAAGGAAGGAAGGAAGGAAGGAAAAGAAAGAAAATAGAAGAATAACATGGCCATTCGAAGCTCTTCCATAGGAAGTCTGCTCCCTGAGTCTGGGCAGCGGAATCTCCAGTCCCAAGGTCATTATCTTATAAAAGCCCAGGAAAGAGGAGAATCACAAATCACTGATGTCAAACTGAGTTAAGCAAAGTGCAGGAGCCACAGTGTTTTGTTTTTAAGTATATTTTATTGATTTTTTACAGAGTGGAAGAGAGAGGGATAGAGAGTTAGAAACATCAATGAGAGCGAATCATCGACCAGCTACCTCTTGCACACCCCCACTGGGGATGTGCCCACAACCAAGGTACATGCCTTTGACTGGAATCGAACTGGGACCCTTGAGTCCACAAGCCGACGCTCTATCCACTGAGCCAAACCTGTTTCGGCAGGAGCCAAAGTGTTTTAAATGAGAGGCACCACTGAGATCTGTCACACCAGAGATGGGGAACTTCCTCACAGAGAGATGGAGGGAATGGAGATGAGGAGCTGGCATTTCTGAGTGCAACCCCTCTATTCAAGCTGTGGTCCACGGGCTTCATGGAGGGGCTGCCTCACCCCGGAGCCTGTTAAACATGCTGAATCACAGGTCCTCCTTAGGACCACAGTCCCCTTCTGTAAGAACTCAGGTGAATTTTAAACACCCGGAAAATGGGTTGAGAAGCAAACTTTTTATCGCTTTTGTCATTTAACAATTCTAACGGTTGTTACTCTCACTTTAGAGACAGGAAAAATAGAAGCTCTAGTAACTGTCCAAAGTTGCCCTGCTAGCCAAATGTAGAAATGCAATGCCAACAAAAATTATACAAGCTCCTTTAAAAGCAAAAATAATGTTTTTTTGTACATATAATGTAGTATATGTATATGATACATATTTTTACAATACATATAATGTAGTATATGTATATGATACATATTTTTATCAATAAACAACTAACCACAAAACAGTCTTGAGATTATATTACATTTGTCCTCATTTGCTTTTCTCATTTGCCTAAGAGTTGCTTAATGAAGGGATGATAGATTAAAATTTAGACAAATGGTTCAAAAATCTAAAATCAAAGTGAGAATAACACTTTGAACAAAATATTGCATTCAAAATTAGTAAAAATTACCAAAATCATTTCCTGTTTTCAGAGATATGAAAAAATATATTAGTAAATTTCCAAAGCAATCTCAGTCTAAAATTTGAGGAGAGCATATCAAGGGGATATTGTGTGTGTGTGTGTGTGTGTGTGTGGGGGGGGGGGTTATGAATAAAATTCTCCCAAAGTTTCTGATTTCTTTTTTAGGTCAAAACATTATTTGTCGATGTTCCTAACACATCATGATTACTGAGAGCAAAGCAAATGCACATTCCCATTGCAGGCTATCAGAACATTAGCTATCAAATCAATCACCTCTCCTCTCTCCCCACCACCCATCTTGCTGAAAATTCTAGCACATATCATAGAAGCTTGAGTTGATGGTGATAGCACGATTTGTGAATGGAGCTCTTGAAGAATCACAATGTGCTAGTGTGGTAGATTCAAGATGGGTGTGAACACCTCATTACTCCTCCCTTTATGAGGTGAGGTCTAGTTTCTCTCCCCTTGAGTTTGAGATGGCCTTATGCTTGACCAATAGCAAGTGATGTTCTTGGGCTTGGAGACACTAGGTTATAAGGACTCTTTCAGATTCCAAGAGGGCCTTCTGGAACTCTCAGAGAGCCCTGAGCTGCTGAATAAGAAGGCTGACTTCCTGCTGGCAATGCTGTGTTTGATAATCCCAGTTGAGACCCGCCTTCTTGTCTCTCCTCCCTCATCCCACTCAAAGCACCAGATACTTGAGGGAAGACGGTATATTGGACCCTACAGTCCATCTGCTAACTGACCTTTGCCATTGCTACCTCATTTCAATTCCTGATCCACAAAGCAATGGAATACATTTGTAGAGTTGCCTTTTTGAGCCAACTAGTCTGGGAGTCATTTTTAGGCAGCAGTAGATACCCGAAACAGCTGGTATAACCACATCTATGCTCTCCATCCAGTTTCATCACTATGTTCATAGCAAAAGCCAAATGCATTCAGGAAGGAATAGATCTGCTTTACAAACATGTCAGGAAATGTCAGAAACATGTGAACGGATTATGCAGTACACAATGAGTCAAGAATCCCAACCTTTGTTCATTGCCAAGTGTGCACTGAAAAGACAGAGAGCAGGGCCCTCCCTCCCCCCAAAACAGGGCAAAGAAAGATCCTACTCAAAAAGCTCCGAGGTGATACATATGATTTAAAGGCTCCTGGCATTGTCTAGAATGCAAAGAGCACCTTGAGTGTTCCAAAGCAATTACTGCAAAGATAACTGCAGATGAAATGAGGCAGCGTGTTGGATTTATCTTCCTGTACAGTTCTCCACATAGTAAAATGTCTCCCATTTGTCTCTGCCCCTTTGACATTAGATTGATCAGTTAACTAGCTCGAGCAGCAAAAGATCAACCAGCTGACAAATCGTTCCCCTTGACTTCAAAGCACACCGAGGCCTTAATTTTAGGCCTAATGATTTTAAATCACCCTTCTCGGTCCAACAAAATGCATGATGCGACTTAATCAAATCTCTAAGCAGTTTGTAAAACATGGTTTGTTTGTGTATGTCAGAGGCATTAGGGTAATAAATGGATGTGGAGCAGAAGGGGTCACAGTGTCGGCTGCACAGACCACGTGTAGGATTGTATTGAATTACATAGACATCCCTATTAACGAAGAGACTACATAAATGGACTCAGCTATAAATTAAGCAGACCTCATTAGCCTGCCTTTCTGGGGAAAATGAGTTCCTTCTTGTGGATGAAAGGGATAGAAGATGTCGAGGGCTCATGTAATATGAGAAATTAGAACATTCTACCTGGTAAAAGCAAAACACCCAATGATTCAAGTGTGATTCATCTACATATTTTGGCTTATCTTCAAGGAACTGAGTATTAATAATCATAATGATATTATTTGTTTGTAGTCAACAATTAGTAATATTATTGTGGTTGTACTAATTACTAGAGGCCCAGTGCATAAAAATTCATGCACTGGAGGGGATTCCCTCAGCCTGGTATGCCCCTCTCACACTCCAGGAGCCATCAGGGAAAGGAGGCGGCCCCGGTGATCAGGGGAAAGCAATGCCCCCAATCTCACCTCTGCTGCTGCCACTGCCAGCAGCTCAAGCCTCGGCCGGCCCTGGTTATCTGGGCCTTGGGTGGCCCTGGGTGGCTGGGCAGCCACCATCCGAGGCTTGCCTTTGCCTCAGGCCAGTCCTGGACAGCTGACATCTGAGGCTTGCCTGCACACAGGCTGGCCCTGGACAGCTGGGGGGCTGAGGGGACTGGGTGACTCTGGAGGCAGGTATGCAGAGTGGCCGGACCCACCTGGAGGTGGGCCCAGCTGTCCTGTACTCCTGCTGCCCCAGGAGGGCTGAGGGGACTGGGCGCCACCATCTTGTGGCTATAGGCATCCCATTTTTGAGGGTGTGGTAGTCAATTAGCACATTCCCTCCTTATTGGCTGTGGGCACTGCCATCTTTGGGAGGGCATGACAGTCAATTAGCATATTCCCTCTTTATCTGATAGGGTTATTAACATCAGCAATCACAGCTTCTATTTAAGTTAGGTTTCTTAAAATGATAGGGAACACAGGCAACTTTGAGAATATAATAATTGTGAGGGACTTTCTCCTAAAGAAAAATAGGTTTATAGGCAGGAAACACAGTATCAAAGGTATGCATGCCTGGTGTTCATTTAGGGACCCCCAAACTCCTACCAGGAGGGTTTTGGTTTTCAGGTTAAGAGTTTCAGGGTGGTGGATACACTGAGACTTTAATATATATCTATTTCATTAATCAATGCAACAGATCTACATGTTGATTTTGCTATCCTCACTTTAGTGATGGGAAAATGATTTTCCAGAGGTGCATCAGTAAATGTGGATTGGAATGTCATCTTAGTCTGTGTCCACAGGTCTATAGAATACTGCCAGTTAATTTGAAGCAGGCATCTTTCTTTGAATATCTGTATTGTAGGAATTCTAACCCTTCCTCAAGTTGAGATTAAAGAATGGACAGAGATGGGAAATGGTCCTTTTCCTAATTGCCATGAAACTAGAAAATAGCAACATGTGTCAATCAGCTGTGTATCTATGTACATATTATTATAATGTATATATCTACCCTATATAATAAAAGCCTAATATGTAAATAGACCAAACACAAAACAACTGGTCAGCAGGGGGCGGGGCCAATGAGTGGGCCACACCAGACCAGCTAAGGTGGGTGTCAGTGGGCAGAGGGAGGGGGCAGTGATTGGGTGGGCAGTGGCAACTGGCAGTGGTGGAGGAGTGACCAGGGGTAAACATATGTTTTTATTTATCCTTTTTTTTAGCATGTATAAATCTATACATTGATCAGTCTCATGGCAAATTGAATCTTTCCACTAAGCATGTCCAACTCGAATCCCACAGGCCACATGTGGCCCACAAGGAGTTAGTTTGCAGCCTAGCCAATATAACAGTGTGTAAAAAAAGGTTTCAAAAATAAAATTTGTAACTTAATTTTTACAATATCCTGTTACACATAATCATTAATAACAAATGACTGATGACTATACTTGTATTTATTTCCCTTACATGTTTTACGTGCAGGAGCACCATTTCTCCCCACTGATACTGGCGGTGAATATTCAGCAGCCGACTGCCATGTCATTAGTCTTGTACAAACTTGTTTGGTGCGCACAACGGGAAATATGTCGCTTTTGGAGAACAAGAAAAATAGGTTTATTCACATTATGCTTATTAATTTGTGCAGTTATTCAGTGCCTGGTAAGTTAATGTTCAAGAAAAAATATTTTTTATTAAAATGTTCTATTATTTTATGTTAATGATTACTCACTTATTTCAGCCCTTTGAATTCAGCATGTCTCTATTGAAATAAAATTACATTTCTATAAAATTGAAGTTTTTGGTTTTCTGTTTATTTAGCCCATGTTAGTCTTTGAGTTTGATATGCTTGGTCTGTACCATGGACTTTGTTGAGAGAGTGATACGATGCATATCCTTTTGTTTATTTGGAGTACATTTGTTTTGTATAAGATTTTTTCCCTAAAACTAATTTTGTTATTATTACTATAACAATTATCGATATTTATGGAAAATAGTAAAGTGCTTCAGAATGAAAATCAGTTAAGTACTAAAAGTCACTCTATGAATGCCATATTCTGGAGCACCACTCTTAAAGAGCATTTTGCATATATAAGTGCGTTTGTCTATCATTATTATATATATCTAGCTACAAACAATAGTTTACTATAAGCAAATATAAATGAAGGAAACATATATCCTGCAACATTTGAAATTGTGTGTTTGTAACAATTTCCTATATTTATTCACAAGAGTTACTCCATATTCTACTGGCTGAATATAATTCCATTATACACATTGCCATCATTTATTTAGCCCCTATGGATGAATTCCTAAAAATAATTTTCCTAGAACATTAAGATTCAATAAAGTTCTTCAATAAACATTTTTGTATGAATACCTTTTTACACTTAAGTGAATGGATGTAGTGTACAGATTTCTAAATGGCTGGGTCAAAAATGCATGCATTAGAAATGTTGACAGGAATTTGTTAAAATGCCTTGCAAAATGGTTGCACCAATTTCCATTTTATCTAACCACGTGGAGCAGCGTCCATTTCCCCAGTTGTGCAAAATAGAGCATTGCCAGTTTTTTTTTTCCTACGTCGCGATATTAGTAAATTATGCCATCTTAATGACTTTTAGTGTTTCTTCACATAAATTGTTAACACATCCCCCATCCCCCTGACCTCTTAATAATTGTCAGATATCGGTTTCTATTTTCAAATCATTGTTTTTAAGACAATGCATTACTTCTGGGCATGGGCTATATTTTCTGACTGTAAATTACACGGGAAGAGTTACGCTTTTGGATCTGACAATTTCCATATCGCTCTCTCTCTCGTCTCCCATTTATTTATGCCATTGCTTGCTAATATATTCATTTATATTCCATCCATTTCCAAGGCTGATTTGAAGTGGCATATGATAACATAGCAGGCATAAAGAAAAACAGCATTGAAGTGGGAGGAAATATATCTTTAAACAAATTCATATTGGGTCTTTGGGGGTAAAGCCAGTTCTGGGCTTCCTGCATAGCAAGGCCTAAAGAGCAATCACTGTTCTGTGTAGCCCATAGAAAGAGAAAGCCTATAGTTCATATGTATGTAAACCATTTTTATGATGCTCTTTACTTGATGAATGTTTCGGGCAGGCACTAACAATAGAAGATACTGTGCCCTCAAAAATCATTAGCCACCTAAAGCAGATATTTTTTTTTTATAAAGCTGCTTAAAAGAGAGAAATATAACCTGAAAATTCAACCATTCACAAAAGGCACTTCTTGTAGGCAGAAGATTAACTATTATTATGAGTTATTAACTTGAATGTCAATCACTTTTATTATATTTAATGCATTTCTTAAATGCGCAGGCCCATTGCTATTGTTGTATTGAATTTTAGGTCTAATGAGGAAAAAAAGAAAGTGAACTGTGCTTAATTGTCTGAGCAAAGAAATGCGATGATAATTATGATAAAGATAATTGTGATCTATCCTCATACAAATTGTTGCTGCCCTTTTTGCCACTTGTATCAGTATCAAATTTTTTTCTGCACAATAACATGAGGATGTTAGGTAGAGCAACTGAGAAAAATGTAGGTGCATAAATAACATTCCCCAGCATTAATTCAGTCTAATCCCATCTACCATTTGAAGGACATCGCCACTCTATCCATCAACCCCTTTGTGTGTATTATACTTATGAGACAGAGCTCATGGTCCCTAATTGCACGGGTTTCAGTGTTTTCTGATGAATGGCATGATCCTCTTTCCCCCCATATATTTATCCTCTAATAACTTCCATGTGCAAGTTGAAGAAAATGCTGACTTCAGCCTCAATGGCAACTGTAGAAAAAGCAGGGAGGAAGCCTACAGAAATGGAATTCGACTACTTGACAAAATACCTTTTTTGTTATTCATCCTTAATCAATGGTATTTTCTCCATTGATGTTTAGAGAGAGTGGGAGGGAGCAGGAGAGACAGAGAGAAAAACATGGATGTAAGAGAGACATATCTATTGGTTGCTTCCCACAAGCACCCGACTGGTGTCTGGGATCTAGCCCGCAACCACGGCATGTGCCCTTGACTGGAATTGAACTAGAGGCCCTTCACTCCAATGGGCAACGCTCCAACCACTGAGAAAAACTGGCTACGGGAAATTACATTTTTTAAAAGCTGCATCAGTCTGAACCCATTGTACCCATTAGAGTACAAACCCTCTGCATTTATTTATTGCCCCCTCCCCCATCACTTCCAGTCATTCTGAACTACCTGTTTTCAGAAAACGCATGGCTAGAATTTCCACTGAATAAGTTAATATTGCCTAAATCCTTAGTATGCTCAGCCAACTCATTCTACATTTTATACTATGCATCATGCCTACTAAAACTCTACTGACTTGATCACCTCTCCCAGTAGATTAATATGCATATATATGTGTGTGTGTTTGATATCAGATCCTGTGACAGTAGAGAGCACTAAATAAATATTTGTTAAACAAATGGATACATCAATGTTTCCTAAAGAAATAGTAACATATTTCCAGTCACTCATCAGGCATTTGTCCCTAACTGTGAGGTCCCGTGCATCGTGAGAGGTTCTGCTGATGCACTGAGGGCTATGCACCACCCCTGCCTGTAGATACCCACTGTGCAGTGAGGTTGGTCCACATACCCAGAACCTGTAAGAGGGAGGAAGCAATGCTACCAGAAAGATATGCTCAGGCCTCTCTGAACTCACCCAGGAGAGGGTACATGAGTTTTACCTGTTCAGAGAGGGCTTCACAGAGAAAGTGACATTGAAGGATGAATAGGAATCTGATGGGGGAGTGTAGACAGAGGTTTATACTGGACAGAAGTGATGTATCACTGAGAAGGAGGCCTCAGGTCCATGTTTGGTGAAACTCACTTGCACTGATTTTCATATTTGAAAAAGGGAAAAATAAATCCATATAAGCTCTTTGTGGTAGATTCATGTTACCACTCTGGGGTACTTGCATACACACAGGAAACACAAAAAAACAATTGGAGGTAAAAATATACTAGACATAGGCTTAAATTGTCCAATATTTTATAATTAGAGACTAATGTACTAACTTAATAATCTCAATGTGAATTCTTAACTTAAAAAAATAATTGAGCAGAGAGCCAACTGGGAAAATGGCCAATGGTCAAAAAATTTGGGAGTTTCTGGATTGTATGGAGTTAAACACATTTCTCACTGGAGAATGAAGAACTTTTAGAAGTTTCCTACTTTTCCTCACCTCCTCTATTGCTCATTTAGCCCAAACCTCAGCCATGTAATACCTGGAGGACCACAGTGATTTCCAAGCTCATCTCCTGCCTCTCTGCAATGTGTAAGCCACACTGAGCCACCCTTCCAAAACACTAGCCAGACTCTGTCCCGTAACTCTTCTTCTCCCATAGCTGTCTCTTCCAAGGAAAATAAATCCTGACAGTCCCCACACTGGCATCAAAAACAATAGATACTCTTGCCTCTTGATAATTCACTGGTCTTCCCTCCACTGGCCTTCCTACTTAGCTCTAGACACAGCTTTTGTTACCTTTGAAATTTACAAACCATGTTCCTATTTCAAGACTACTGCATTATTCCTTCATACCATTCAACTATTGCTTCCTCTCTTCATGTAGGCTTTTATTTAAATATTAGAGGTCTGGTGCATGAAATTCGTGCATGGAGGGGGCAGTGCCCTCACCCCAGCCTGCACCCTCTCTCAATGGGGGATGTCCAACTGCCAGTTTTGGCCCTATTGGACATCCCTCTTGCAATCTGGGACCGTTGGCTCCTAACTGCTCACCTGCCTGCCTGCCTGATCACCCCTGACTGCCTCTGCCTACCTGATCTCACCCCCAACTGCCCTCCCCTGCCAGCCTGGTTACCCCCAACCTTCATTTGCAGGTTTGTCTCAGTGACAGTCTAGAGTTGGGGGTGGGTTTGGGGGATTCTGGGCTCTGAGATTGAGAGAGAGGGGGAACAGAAAATCTGAAGCTAATGAACACATCCTCATAAGACAAATTATAAGATAATTAAATAGAACAATGGTTAAATTGCTAAAATGGAGGTTGTGATGGAGACTAGACCATGTGATGCCCAGATATTTGGTCAAACAATGTTGCTGAGTGTGTTGTGAGGATGTTTCTAGATGAGATTAAACTCTAAGTCAACAGACTGAGTGAAGCAGAGTGCTCTACACATGATGGGCCTTACCCCAAAGCCTTGTGAGCCTAGCTAGAATAAAAGGCTGAGGAAACCAGATCCCTTTCTCTCTGCCTGGTTGCCTTTAAGCTGGGACTCCAGCCTTCTTCTACCTTTAGACTCCAACTTGGACTGGAGCTTGACCTACACCAGCAGCTCTCCTGGGTCTCTAGCTGGCTCACTGCAGGTCTTGGGACTTCTTAGCCTCCATAATTGTATGAACCGATTCCCCATAGCAAATAAATATCTCTTAATAGATAGATGTATAGATATGTGATAGCTATATATAAATAGAAATGTCTCCTGCTATTTGTACCTAAATCATCTGTCTACCTATCTATCATCTATCTTTCTATCAATCTGTCTGCCTATCTATCTATCTATCTATCTATCTATCTATCTCTGCTATCTACGTATCCTATTGCTTTTGTTCCTCTTGAGAACCTAGACTAATATAGACATTAAGCAAAGGAGAAAATATGGCACAGAGTAATGGGTCAAACCTTCATTTCTAAGTAATGACTCTACTTAGATCTGTAACCAGTGAGAAGTTGAAATTTCCATAAAAACTTGGGAGACCATTGCTTCCCTAGCCAGACAAAAGGGACTTCTGAGAACTCTGGCTTCAATAATGTGCTCTTGATGCCTGATCAGAGCAGAAATGCTTAGGAGAGAGGGCAGCCAGGGAGTGGGAAAGAGAAGGAAGAGGGGGAGGAAAGGAAAGAGGGAAAGAGGAAGGGGAGAGGAAGGGGTAGGTCCAGCAAGTGATAAGAGGTTTTTTTGTTTGTTTGTTTTACTTTTTCTCTTGGCAACTTATGAGCTTACTTTTCAACAAGAACTGGCTATTCTCAAACTTCTGTCTCTACCACCCCCTTTCCCTCAGGAGACTCAAATAAAACTTCCTGTTGGGAAAGGGGCTTGCCACTTAGTTTCCATGGAAACAAGTCTGATTCCATAGTGACACCTCTTGCCTATCTTAATCAACATGATGCTAATAAGATAATTTGATGCTGAGTTGTGCTAAAGATGAGCAGGGAGAGGAAAGCCAGGCTTGGCGGAAGAAGAGATGTGGGAAGGCTCTCATCCCCGGATGAGCCCAGTGGCCAGATGGGCCTGGATGGACTACATCCCAAGCTCATCACTGCCCTACTGATCCAAGGAGCGGGATGCCCACTGCAGGGGAACAAACTACAATGGATCAGAGTTTGGATCCGAGCTTTGCCAAAGGACCTGTGGCCTTGGGACTCTTCTTACATGTACTGGGCCTCGTGTTTTATTTAAGCTTTCAGATGAGGATACTCATATCCACCTTTACAATGTGCCATGGCTACTAGTAGGCATAAGATCACGTGGTGCCTGGCATGTGGGCAGAGCATATCTGGTATTCAAGGAATGTTTATCCATTCTGTCTTTCCTGAGAGAAAATGTTCTTTCACTTGTTCAATTATTAACTTATTCAACAAATATTTACTGAGTGACTTTAGGATGTCAGACACTGTGCTCAGAACCAAGAAAGAATGAGAGATAAATAAAGGCAAAATCTGGTTGTGTACAGCACAAGTACTATATACATATTCAAGAATGCACCTAAATATAGAGTCATAAAACATGAGTCATAAAACATGCCATAAAACATGTAGACTCATAACACCACCAACCCAAAGGCAGAAAGGAACCATTACAACAAATCAGAATCTCCCTTCGATTCCCTCCCAGGCTCTGTCTCCCTTGAGGGTAGTAACTTCCACCTGGTTGAGAATCACTTGTCTCAACCTTTTAGCAACAGTGCCAACTGGCTGACAACCCAGGAGAGCATCTTGGTGGGGCCCAGGTTACCATAGTCACTATTTGATCAGATCAAATATTGTAAATATTGTGCACATATTGTGTAGTATGTCATTGTGATGAATATACCACAATCATGATTCAAAAAGCCAAATCAAATGTACCACAACTGGATTGGTGGAACTGCCTAGATATGAGTTTATTTTCTCTGAGTCAGATGACAAAACAGGGGACTTGACCTGTAGGGTATCTCCATCTGGGCTCCAAGTACAGTCAGTGACCTTAAGGAGTGTGGTGGAGGAAGAAAGGTGAAGGTGAGAATGAACATTCCTTACAAAAAATAAAACCTCTGAATGTCTATTTCCAAAATACAGAATGCCTCCCTTATATGCCTATCTTGACTCACAGTCACTTCAAATTATTAGAGCATAAGCAAATTTAAATATACTCAGTGGAGTCCTGTGATTAAATGCAAAACAAACCACTTTCCTGTCTCCTGGGCTGAGGAAGACATACACATATGCATTTTGTCTACCCTTGAAATTGTGCTACTGTGGATTATAAACGGTCGTTTTCATCATTGCTCCTCCTTCTCTACTTCCTTGTGCCATCATGCCTGGGTTCTGGTTCATTCCACCTCTAGATGGACATGGGATTCTCTGGTGCCCAGTGGAGTAATAAGTCACCTTCCCTGCTCCCATGTACTTTAATTTTTCTAGGGATCAAAATTAAAAAAAAGTTCCAAATGATGTAGCACAGCAGTCATTTTAGCAGCCACAATTATTATCATTTGCGATCCACTATCTTTTCTTTCGTTCTTTCAAGAGTGCTTCTTGCTACATTTATTTTACTTCTTTTAAAGAAAGAGTGCGACAGATAGAAATAATCAGAATTCTGTACACCAAATGGGCTTCAAAATACATATGAATAATCTCAGCTTAATATGCTCTTTTCTTGGGCTTAGATAAGAGATCCCGGCCATAAAATAGTACAAGAGAACTAATGTAAAGTAATTGTTCAAAATGTAAAGCCTATATCTTTTGCATTTGTAAGCCTTCAATTACCCTTACCCTGGTAGTTTCCAAAGATACGATCTATTTTTGGAAGATGGAGAAAGGGTCTAAAGAAAAGTCATTGCTATGAAAAGAACTATGAAATTTCAAGCACCAAATATCCCAAGAACATGAGTTGCTTTGAGTTGTCTCGATGTACTACACAATCCAATGCAACCAATGTGTTGAGCGCTCATTATGTGCCATTCAACATGCTCAAGAGGCAGGAACATTAAGATCTGTAAGAACTCCACCTTTTAACAGTGGAAAGAAGACATGCACCTAAATTATCATCACTATCATCAATATCACTACCACCATCATAATTGTCACTACCATCCCCATAGTAACAATCTATGATAACATGTGTCATGCCGTAAGAAATTAACAGATGATGGGTCTTTGTGCTTTGTGTTGGTTTGTATGGTTTTTTAATTGGAGGATTGTGTCGGGGACAAAAATCAGGAAAAGCATTTAGAAGGAAACGATATCTTAGAATGATATTCACAGATAATACAGTGCAAGAATGAAGGGAGGCGAGGTATTTAGACACTTTGGGAATGGCAATAAACTGAGGGTTTTGATGTCAACACACCGGGGAGACCTTTACATAGCATTCCCTATGAATGGTATTCCATTTGACATATACAGAAGCTCGGGAACTTGTATAGAAAGTGGTTAACTTGAAACCAAACCCGTCAGTCACTGAGCTTTTCTGAACTCAGGGTCTCAACAGAGGTCCCCCTAATCAGCTCTTGTCAGAAGCCTCTCTTGTCACTTCCCTGGAAGGCAGTGAATTAGACTCGCATCTGGCAGGAAGGGATTCTGGGGCACAGGAGGCCACGAGGCAGGAGAGAGCAGAAGCTTGGCAGGAGCGGCTGCCCACCAGCATGTGTGGGCTCTCAGGGGTGCCCCGGCGATGCAATCAGGTGAGGCTAACAGAGAGGAAGTTCTCCTTGGAGGAAGTCTTTGGTGCCGCTGGATAGGAGAGAGAACTGCCAGCATTTTCGTTCTCTCTTGTCAATTTTTTTTTTCTTTTCAAACAAGCAATTGAAACCAGAGGCTACTTCGAGTCCCTGGGCGGAGGATGAGTGATAGGTTACATGAGTGCCTGGTGGGCTGGGGGAGGGAGGGGTCCCTGAAGGGAGAGCCCTCCTGGGATGACCCACAGAGCTGGCTGGGGCAGGAAACTGGCAGCAAATTTAGCAACAAACTAGATCTGACCAAACCCTCAGGGACTGGAGTTCAAGTGCAGCAAGTGGACTCTATGGAAACAGAAGGGTGGGATCAAGCTCTGGGGCTGATTAATCTCTGATTTGGATGCAGACATCCATGGACAGCATGGACTTTAAGTCAATTTCATAGGCACAAAGGGTCAATTTTAAGTCAATTTCATAGGCACAGAGCGTGGGCCCAGGCAGCCTTGGAGTCCGAGGGCTACTTTATGGGTTGAACTTGTATATATTTAGCCTCAATGATTTTTAAAATTAATTCTATCTATCTATCTATCTATCTATCTATCTATCTAATATTTTGTAATTTTTAAGAAATCTGCCTTAAACCTAAATCATATAAACTTTTGGCCCAAGAAAATCTTGCCTTTTCCATACTAAAGAATAATGACAATAACTATTTTGTCCATTTGGTATTTTCTTGGGATCAAATTCTACACATATACAATGTAATTTAGTGATATAGCTATTTATCTATTTATCTATATACCTATATATCTATAAATCTATGCATCTATGTATCTATATATCTATATCTATATCTATATCTATATCTATATCTATATCTATATCTATATCTATATATCTATATATCTATACCTAATCTATCTGCCTACCTACATATATACGTAAATTATATAAATTATATATGATATGATATAATTTGTTATTTGGTGAAGTCCTGGAATTTAGACAATATCCCTAATATGTGGATGGTTGCTGTGAGACCCAGAAGTTAGCAGACCTGCCTTAGTTCCTCAAATAATAGGAAGTGAACTGGGATTGGAACCCAGGCCTGTCTGCCTACAGTCCCCCTGCACTCTGCACCGCCCTGCCTGCATGCTGTGGGGGCAGTGAGTGGGGTAGTCAGCACCAGGGCTTGTGTCCTGAGAGATGATGGAGCAGATTGTATAGGGGCGCTGTGCTTCGGTAAAGAAAACAGAGAACGATTCTCTGCAAATGGTCTGCACAACAGCTGTTCAATGATAATCACTTCCTCTTTTGAAAGTGCACCAGCCCTGAATAAAAGTGGGCTATGGAAAATGAGCATTGGTGAAATTTGATCAATTAACTCAACAGACAGGAACTACACCCGGCTAACAGTCTCATGAGCACTGCAGGAGGGGAGTGCATCTAGTAGGCCAATAGTTATGGAGCAATAGATTCCCATTCCTTTCAATAGAGACCCAAATGGTTCCAGGGAAATTTGTGCAGGGGAGGAGGGGCCAAGAAGAAGCAGAAAGTGAGCTTCTAGGCCAGGGAGGATTTCTAAACACAGATCTAGAGGCAGGTAACTGCAAAGTGGTCCCTGGCTTCCAATTAATTAGGTGGAAACAACAACAGGAAAGTAACAGCTGGTGAAGATAAGGGGGGCTGAGGTGAGCTCTTAGAGAAGCATTTGAGTCAAACTTAGGAACAGGCTGTCAGTCAAAATCTCAGGAAGAAGCCCATATGCCAATCAGTGTGTCAAGAGGGAAGTCCCAGTAAGGAGCAGAGCCCATCACTAGTGACACAGCTAAACCTGGCCGGGCTCCAGGTGAGAAGCAAGAGCAGTGAACTGACAGCGGGCTTGGGGACTTGAAGAAAGAGGGATGCTCCTGGAAGGTGGCTGTTGGCAGAGGGCTCTGGCCGAAAGCCCGTGGTTGTGCCCCGAGGGCAAACTTTCAAGAGCTTTCACACCACTTATGTACCTTTGGTTTGTAGCAGTCCCCCCACCCCACCCCTGAAAAAATAAACAATCTTATAGCAATTATATACCCTGAATATCGCCTCCCCCACACACATAGCATGCTTTGAAAATGCATTAAAATTGTCTTCCTTCCAGAGTTGATAGACTGCAGCCAAGGCAACCTTGAGATATAGCACAGAGTCATGGTATGCAAATAAGCGTGTGTGGAATGAATGCATAAATGACTGTGGGAGAGGATCTATGGGTCTGCAGCTGTGTGTGTGTGTGTGTGTGTGTGTGTGTGTGAGAGAGAGAGAGAGAATGAACAAGTGTGTGTGTGTGTGTGTGTGTGTGTGTGTGTGTGTGTCAGAGAGAGAATGAATGTGTGTGTGAGAGAGAATGAATGAGTGTGTGTGTGTGTGTGTGTGTGTGTGAGAGAGAGAGAGAGAGAGAGAGAGAAAGAGAATGAATGAATGAGTGTGTGTATGTGTATGTGTGTGTGTGTGTGTGAGAGAGAGAGAGAGAAAGAGAATGAATGTGTGTGTGAGAGAGAGAATGAATGTGTGTGTGTGAGAGAGAGAGAGAAAAATGAATGTGTGTGTGAGAGAGAATGAACGAGTGTGTGTGTGTGTGTGTGTGTGTGTGTGAATTTGCATCTTGCTGAATATCAATATTCTAAAACCTATGGAAACCAGAAGGCCCTGGAATCACCTCCTTTAGTTGGGTGAGTATCTGAAGGCCAAAATAAACAAGCCCACACTTTCTGAAGAAAAACAGGGAAAATATAAATATTCAAAGGCGTTTTCAAGTGTAAGTTCATTCACAGCTATAATAAACCATTCCCTATTCTGAAAACAGAGAAAAAATAGTAAGCCCCTTTCTCCAACAACTAAAGCAGTGATAACAACTGGATTCTTATGTTGTACCAAGTACCTTGTCTCTGTGATAATATCTCTTTAGACACAATAGTGCTACAGAGCAGGTAGTATTATAATCCTGTTTTATTGATGATAGTATTAAGGTACCGTTAGGTTAAGAGACTCACATAATGCCGCAAATTAAATGTATGGAGCTGGGTTTTCATCCCCGTTAGTCTGATGCCAGAGCCCACTCCAACTGGGGACCAAATAAGACAAATACCAAAAGCATGCTTCTGATTTCTCAGCTCCTGGTATATGCAGGAACCAGATAGGCAGGATTCTTAATGGAAATTCTGCCCTTTAGTATCTAGTCTCTCTTCATCTTATCTGTGGGGCACATCCATCCATGCCCATTGAACAAAATTCTGAGTGTGTATAGCCCTTTTGGATGTGAGAGGACTATTGAACTGAGTAAATGCTTACCTCCTCGGGATACTACTTTGTCATTTTTGATCAGTATCTCTACTCCTTTCTTGTTTCTCTGAGTGATATTTATCTGTATAACCCAAGGTGGAATTTCCTCTGATTCCCCACTGGAGATTGAATTTGCCTCTGCTTGGCTAAGTGCCCTTAAGGCTGTTGAGGGCATTAGAAGTTGGGGATGAGACATTAAGGTGGAAACCTCCATTCACAGACATAATGTGCTTTGAATCACATGAAACCCTATATGAGGGCAATTGGACAGGAGTGTGTTTATATATATATATATATATATATATATATATATATATATATATATATTTATATAGCTAATATGCTAAGTATCCTGAACAGTCGCTATGGTGTGCACTGACCACCAGAGGGCAGACATTCAACAAAGGATTTACTATGATGTGCACTGGCCATTTACAGAGAAATGGCATTGCGGATTTGGCACCCACAAAGCAACACTCGGATAGCCCCAAGTGGGACACAGGCTTCACCACCATTCTGTATTGACAGCTCACCAAATCACAGTTGACGCTGCTGCTGCTGCTATCTCATGGTGCAAAATGCAGCCCACAGCCCAGCCCAGAAAAGATGGCTGTGGGCACCATGTAATGATGTCACATAGCAACACCTGGCTTCCTCTCCCTAACAACTAGCCTCCTTGAAGTTTCTTCAGTCCAGGAACACGACTTGCTTTATAGCCAGGTGCAAACATTTTACACTTTAACCAAATGTCTATGAAGCATTTTCCCATGCCTCATCTCATTTGATCCTTAAAGAAGTCTTGGAGTAGGTAGATAGGACACTAGGTGTAATCCTATTTTCTTTTCATTAGCCAGAAAATGGAGATTTAGAAAGTTTAGAAATTTGACCCAACTGAAAAGAAGTAAGAAATGGTGGACCTTAAAAATGACTTCAGGTTTTCTCACTGCGTAGAATAGTCAAACACTGCTGTAGTTAAATATTTCACCCTTTGTTCTCCCTGCTTGATCTACAATAATCTGCTTTGTGTTGATATTTACTGCTGTGTTGCTGACAATTATATATATATATATATATATATATATATATATATATATATATAAAATTGTGTTATATATATAATTGTCAGTAACACAGCAGTAAATATCAACATATATATAATTGTCAACACACACACACACACACACACACACACACACACACACATATATATATATATATATATATATATATATATATATATATGACTAAGTTGACTCATGCATGTACAATACACATAAAGCTCTCGCTGGTGCCTATTGCACATGTGCACATGTGTGATCAATTTTTCATTGTCAATTGTGAATTTGGTTGACACTTCTATTATAGAGAATAGCATATTAAAATATTTCTTCACATTAATTTCCTTTCAATGTGCACAAATTCGTCACAGTGGTCACTTTTGAGCTCTCTTTAGAATTGAGGACTTAAGATAACAGAAACTTTGGAGTATTAAAATATGTCCACTGGATGAATTTCAGTTCTAGAAATCTGAATGCCTTCTTTTGTTGAATGGGGAGGTTGACGAATGCTCCCCAGAAGCAGCCACAAAAGATTGCTCTATTTTGACCCTGAAAGTTACAATGAATTGCTTTGCATTTTATCTTAATAAGAAAGAAAAATACCCTAAAGTTTATATTCCTTCCATCTACCTGCCGCAGGGATTCATAAATGCCTACTAATGAAATAAGGAACTATGTGCTCAGGCACTATGAGCCCCAAGCACAGAAAAATAATTAAATTAAATACTTAATGAGAGGCATTCTTTTTTTCTTTTCTTGGCTCTGAAATGTTTAGGCTATGGGAACATTTTGACCTTACTCTATATGCTTAACTTAGGCAGAAACTTTTTGCATAGTATTTACTCAATAAGTGTTTGATTATGATGAAAGCCCAAAATACTGATAGTACACATTGTATTGTTTTTACTGTTGATAATCTTGAACTATTATCCCACAAAATCACCACCACCAACTGAGAAAACAATATTTTTCTTTTTCTTGTAGATCTACAATGCCTGCTTGGAATCTTTTGAAACCAGGGTAATTTTTGGAACCATTAAAATTAATTTTATGTATCTTTAGGTTGCATCAATCTTTTAAAAAATGTTCTGTTCATTTTAAAGAGAGAGGAAAGGAAAGAAGAAAGAAGGAAGGGAGAAAGGGAGGGGGGAGGGAGGGAGGGAGGGAGGGAAATAATGGAACAAGGATCAGCTGCCTCCTGCACACTCGCTACTGGGACTCTACCCCACAGCCTGGGCATGTGCCCTGACCAGGAAACTAACCTGTGACTTCTAGGTGCACACCATAATGTTCAATCAACTGAACCACACAGGCCAGGGCTATTTACATGTCTGTTAACTTAGAAGTAAAATATTTAAGGCCCTTCCTATGAAGTTGTCCACAACCAAATTTCATCCTTCAGCTCCAATGTCATCACTACAGTCACTGTTCCCTACATTTCACTTGTATTAAGCTTTAGGTGGTGACACATAGGTATCCCACACTCTAAATCCGGTGGACAGATGTGTTTTGGTTGACCTGGTTGGTGCTTGAAAAATTAGGATATTTTACTTAAAAAGCTAAAAATTTGGCAACACTATAAAAACATGAATAGGTCTAGAAACAGTGAGCGCATATTCCTGCCTGGCCATAATGTTGGGACTGCATAGATGAGGAAGGAATTTTGTTTGCACAGCCCCTATCCCTCCCTATCACCTTATCACTTGGTTGTTCAGTTCATTTATCATATGTACTTGTCTGTAAATTCCTCCAACATGCTTTTTTCCTCCTTCTTTGGCATTACTGATAGTATTCCACTGACCCTCCTTCCTGGTTTTCTTTTTACTTCTTCTCTTTCAGATACTTTCTCAGCATTCTTCAAAGGTTACCTCCTTTTGTTTGGTATGTTTTTGGATACTTATATCATTTGCTCAGATTCATTATACATTCAGCTGTCTTCACTCATTCAACAAACATCCAGGGAGCATTGCCATACATCAAGCATGCTGCCATGCAAGGGATATTAACATCGTTTACCCACATGAATCTGAGATGTGTTCTCAGTGTCCTTTGATTCATTGTGTTCAAGCACTCTGATTGGGGTGATAGAAGTGAGCACTGGCTGATGTTATGAGAGATCTAATTGAAAAGTTTGGGCCCTTTTCTACAAGGCCTAGGGTGGTGTTAGGCATGGCCATTTGACTTGCTTTGAAGGATGACATGTGAGAAGTACAGATGGGCATTCTCCCTTACACAATGGGTAGGATGACAGGTGAGAGGTGCAGATGGGTGTCTTCCCTCACACGATGGGGAGGAACTATGCCCAGATGACTATAGTGTTTTAGGCACTTCTAGATCCTGAGGACCTAGTCACCCTCAAGTCCCACAAATATATATCTTGTTGATCTAGTGGATTTTCTGATAAATCAATAAGGTAAAATGAAAATTGTGATTGATTTGGTTTTCTTGGGAACTAACTTTATGGGGAAAATACATCGAGTTAAAGGGAAGTAAGGGGGCAATGATACTGCCTTGCTGGCATGATTGTTTATTAATAAAACATATGGACATTAAATGCGCTAGACTAAACAGTCTTTTCTTCACGGCACATCCCATCAAGAACTCTGTTATCTTGCCCTGGGCTAACGCCTTCCTCCAGCATGCCCAAATATTTACTTTCACATTACGAACATGTGAACCCTTTTGACATTTTCTGCAAACCTCAGAGTATCCATTTCAATCCAACTGTTCACTTTCGCCTTTTAATTTCTTCACGCTGTAATTTAACACTAGAGTTGCTTCTCTGATGTATTAGGTAAGAAATAAATTACATTCTACAAATGTTTCAAATGTTCAATAGGCTCTAACCAGCCATCATTTATCTCTGAGAACCCTTTAGAAAGGAACAAAAGCATCTTCATTTTTTTTTTATTTGTACAAGTTAAATCTTTTAAAAAAAAGTGCAGTTATGTAAATGTAAGATTAAAGCCTTCTGTCATCGCACATTTCTTCTCCTCATGCTGGGGATTATAAACTCCCATGGTGCTATCAAGTTGCTATGTATACTAGGGTCTTACAAGGAAATGGAAGAATGAAGTCTCCCCCTCCCCCTGCTACTCCTTCAATTTAAATATCTTTGCATCATGGGCATCCATTAGAAAGGGTCCTGGGTTCTGATCAAGGGCATGCGCATTGGTTGTGGGCCCATCCCCGGTGTGGGGTGTGCAGGAGGCTGCTGGTCAATGTTTCTCTCTCATTGATGTTTCTGGCTCTCTATCCCTCTCCCTTCCTCTCTAAAAGATCAATAAAATATTTTTTTTTTCAAAAAAAAAGAAGAAAAATACAGCTTCATTGGAGTTAGGAGAAAACATACCCTTTGTTCAGCATTCCATATTGCATTTCCATGTCACATATAATTGTTTATAAGGTTCGCAGCCTCCCACAACCCAAATAAAAAAAGGTTTTATATACGATAGCTGTACATTTCAAAAGACAACGTCAAAACATTCAGTAGAAAGGAACTTTCTTATCGCTCCCGGCAGACTCTCGGCTCCAGCGAGGCAGGGGAAGCACAGGGCCTAATTATAACAGTTTCCTATTACAGCAACCTATGTGGCTGCCACATGCTGCAGTGAACAGACGTGAAACATGTGGGTCTGGTTTCCCTTTCTGTCTACTTCCCCCCAAGATGTTGGGGAGTCCCACTGGAGGGGAACAGAGCCATTGCTTGAGGGCACCCCTTAGTGATCATGGAATTTACATGAAAATGAACTATAGTGAGATTGAACATGTCCTACTCCTGTGTTTGCCTGCATTCAGTAGGTTATTCAGTGTATCTCAAGTCTTCCCCTTCATGAAGACTTATGTATGTGTGTATTGGGCTTGTGGGAGAAGTGGGGAAGGGCAGGGGCGGTGCAGGTATTCTGAGCCTAAGCTGCAATGGGATGTGAAAAGAGGAAGAGTGGGGAGCAGCCTCTTCCCTTTGTGCTGACTTAGGGGCAAAGGGAGAGGTGTGAAGAGAGTTAGTGGAATGTAGGGCCTGGGCATGTGGCAATGGGAATAGCCCTGCTACTTGGATGTATCTGCAATGCATTAAAAGAAAGAAAAGAAAAAGAATGACAAGCTGGTGAAGCTCAGTGAGCATCAACCTATAAATCAGAATGTCATGGTTCAATTCCCGGTCCCGGCACATACCCTAATTGTGGGCTTGATCCCCCATTGGGGGTGTGCAGGGGGCAGCTGATGAATGATTCTCTATCATCATTGATGTTTCTATCTCTCTCCCTTCTTTTCTGAAATATATATATAATCTTGCTATGGTACTTAGGACTCAGGTCAAGTCTACATCTAGCTCTAATATAATCCTATATAATAAAAGGCTAATATGCAAATCAACCAAATGGCTGAAGGAAAGGTTGTTATGACATGCACTGACCACCAGGGGGAAGATGTTCAATGAAGGAGCTGACCCCTGGTGGTCAGTGTGCTTCCACAGGGGGGGATGCAACTCAGCCAGAAGCCAGACTCATGACTGGCAAGCACAGCAATGCTGGTGGGAGCCTTTCCTGACTCCCTGAGGGCTCCTGGACTGTGAGAAGGTGCAGGCTAGGCTGAGGGACACCCTCTGAGTGCATGAATTTGGTATACTGGGCCTCTAGTGTCTCATAATGTAAAATCTTAGTTAAGTCACTTCCCTTCTCTGGGCCTTCATTTAATCATTGTTTGAAAATGGGCAGGAGGGATGATGCTTTTTGTTTCTGAGGTTACTTCCTGAAGTGTCCCAGATATTAACATAAGTGTCTAGAAGAAGCTGAGCCCCAGGTAACCAGAGGGAGGTAGCCAAACCAGGATGGTAGACTGGCCCATGTCCATGAGAAAATGTTGGATGTAAAAGGATGCTACTTGCCCCGGCAGGTTTGGCTCAGTGGATAGACACTGGCCTGCGGACTAAGGGGTCCCAGGTTCGATTCCAGTTAAGGGTATGTTGCAGGCACATCCCCAGTAGGAGGTGTGCAGAAGGCAGCTGATCTATGTTTCTCTCTCATCAGTGTTTCTCACTCTCTAACCCTTTCCCTTCTTCTCTGTAAAAAAATCAATAAAACATATATGATTTTAAAAGAGGATGTCAGTTGAACAGGACTCACTGTGGCAGGTAGTTTTATTTTCTATAGTCTGTAAAGATATGCCTGGTTCAGAAACCAAAAATTAGAAGACTGACATCTAAACCTAGGAGAGGATCAAGATGATCCATGACTTAAGTGGATCCAGAGGCAAGGGGGGGGGTCTACTTCTTAAAGGCACCAATGCCCAGGCATGAAGCAGTGTTGTCCATCCCTCATCAAGATGATTTACATTGACTATGTGACCCTCATCCTCCCAGCTGTGCCTTTTTGGGGCTCTGCTAAAAGTGAGCTGATGAATGCAGTACCCAAGGTCAGCATCTCCATTGTCTGGGTCTAAAAGTGTTAGTGAGAGCCTTAGCTGGTGTGGTTCAGTTGGTTGAGCATCATCCCATGCATGGAGAGGTCACCATCCAATTCCAGGGTAGGGCACATGCCCAGGTTGCAGGCTCTTTTCCCAGTAGGAGATTTGTAGGAGGCAACTGATCAATGTTTCTCTCTCATTATCTCATCTTTTTTCTACCTCTCTCTCCCTCTCCCTTCCCCCTCTCTCTAAAATCAATAAAAGCATATATATATAGTTTTTCAGTGGTAGTGAGAACATCAAGTCAACCAGTAAGAGAAGCTTCTCTTAGATCTTCTGATATGCAAGTCCAGCATCTATCCCCATACTAATCTAAAATATAATTTTCAATGAAATGACCAAAATGGAGAAAAAGAGGAAAGGGAAGAAAAGGATCTGGAGTATTAAAGGGAAAATCTCTGATCCTGACTTCAGAAGACTTGAATCACATGCCAGCGTCAGTTCTTTTCCTCACATCTGTCTTTTCCCCCCTTCCTTTGGTTTCCCTTCCTTGCACTCTCATTATTTTATCTGCCATGTGTGGTAGGTACCATCACAGGCAAAGTGAGGGCCGGTGGTACACACAAGTGACATATTCCTGCCTCCGGATGTCTTACTCTTAGTGGTGGACACAGGAAATAAAGAAGCCATTAGAAATGATCACATAATAGTTAAGATGATAGTATGGAGTCTTAGAAAACCAACTATCTGAAGAAAACTATGGAGTCTTAGAAATCCAGGTTAACAACACTACCACTCTATTCAAGGGGGTCAGGGAGGCTTTGCTGAAGGGAGACCCACTGGACGCATAGGAGTCAGTATCAGGTTTCCACGCTCATGGGAATCAGAGACAAAATTTAAACCAGTTGCCTTTCTGTTTTCTTTTCTCATTCACCTGTTTCTGTTTGTATTGCTAGTGTTAGGTCAGAGGAATTTCAGAAGCCGATGCATGCAACCAATGGTGACGGAGATAACAGACTAGTGCACCAGACAAATGATGACACAAATCCTGGAACACGTGATGGACCAGAGCTCCATGCAAATGGTGGCACAGATATTGGCTCCATTCCTGGAACCCCTGTCCACGGCGGAAATTCCACCAGCCCTCAGCGCATGGTCCTCAGCCCTCTGAACCCCTGTATAAAAAAAGTGCCTGCCCAATAGGACTCCTCCAGCCTTTCCTTCAGGACCGGTGAACCTCGCACAGGAGTGGGAGTGCAAGACTAGATTTCCCTTTGACTGGCCTGGACTCTCTGTCTTTGTTCTCTGAGCTGCTAGACCTCAAAGCTAGCATACACAGGTATTATTATTCCTGAAACATTTTAAATTCTTTGTTTTCTTCTCTCACAGGCAATTGGTTGAGGCTTTCAGCTCTACTATACTTAAATGCTCCGTCCTCCCTTAAATGTATGGCAAAAAGGATGCTAATGCTAGTCCTTATTCTATGAGACTGGAAATGATCATTTCTGTGAAGCATTGAAAGATCCACAGTTTTTAATTTTGGACTATCTGATGCCAGGCACTGTTTTGAGCATTCTACATACATGATCACCTTTCATGTTTCAACAGCTAGGTGTGATACTTACTACCGTTTTCCCATTTTACAGATTATAAAACTACATTACAGAGAAATGAGAAGTAGTCTGTCCACAAACCAGCAATTCATTGAACCTGGAATTTGCAACCAGAACACTCTGAGGCTGACATCTGCATAGCTAATTTCATTCATTACATGCCTCTTTAGTTTAATCAGCTTTTGCTTTCCTGAAGCCCAGGGAAAGGAAATTGAGTTGCCTAATATAGCAGAAAATATAGCAGAACTTTGTGAGAGTGGTGTCCTCATATCACCAGTATCCAGTATGGAGGAAAAAAATACATAAAATTTTAAATGAAAATTCCATTTCTCTTCTCCCTCTACCCCCACCTCTTCATTCCTTCCACCCTTTCTATCTCATCTAGTAAATAAATATAGAGATAATAGGTAGGTATTTCGTTTAGATATATTTATCATTTGAATAGATATATACATTGTTTTAATGGTGTCTTATATGAATGTATACTTTTTTATTTAATTATGGTCCAATTGATTTTTTTCTCCTTTATAGTTTAGAAATGTGGCTCCAATGCTTTCTAGCTGCGTGATTTTTGGTAAATGGCATTGCCACCTCTACTCAGCATCTTTCCTTATGAAAGTAGAGTTGATTTTGTCATTTGCCTATTCTATTGGCTGGTGGTTGATAGAATGCATATCAATGGTGGCCTTAGTGGCCAGCATACAGTAGATATGAATAAACAAGAAATTAAGTCTTTAACACAAAGGCCCATGAATGGGATCTTTGAAAGGAAAACAAAAATGGCATTCAAGGGCCATCTGAGGTACTTGTGTGGATCGAGGGAGCTGAGAAGAGAAGGTGTAACATCTTTCTTTTTTATTTTAATCAGATGCTCTGTACTTTTTCTCAAGGCTTTCTAATTGTATAAGCTCTAACAATGTGAGACTCTCCAATTATGAGCAGATGTCCTTCAAGATAAGTAGGCTAAAGATGATTGATCATCTGTAAAATCTATTTGTTCACCATCCCCAATACCATTTATCTAAAGTCTTCCAAAATGTATCTCTTCCCATCTTTGTGCTCCCGGTCTCCTCTCCCATAATAGAACCCGAGTGCATCAGAGACACGCTCAATGCAATAGCTCATCCCCTAATGCCCTCAGCACCAGCGCTATGCATCTATATGGATGCATTAATTGATAAAATGCAGGCTAAATGAATACAGAATCATCTCCTCTTGCCAACTTTACTTCCTCAACTCTGTCTTTGGCTTAGAGTCACCACCACCAACTCTTTTCTCCAGTTTTCTTTGCCTCCAGCTCTTCATGACTTTGTTCACAAATTATGCATCCAGTTTGCCCGCATTTGGCTGATCACAACGTGAGATTCATATCAACCCTCCTTTTGGTTTAGACTTTGCTACCAATCTAACTTCAAGGCTTCAGACAAGCTACTGGCCTCTCTGGGCCACAATTTTTCTATGGGCAAAAGAAGGCAGCAGGGTCATGGTTTTCAAGACCCTTAATGATCTAAATTCTACTCCCATTCCAGAAGTAAACTCTGAAACAAATTGCCAGATGGAGAGTTTTCTTGTGAATGGGTGATGCTGATGGACTCTATGGAGTTGTCTGGACTTTGCCTGGCTCTGGTGACCACAGTTATAGCTTCACGGATGACAATGCAGCGTCAGCTGGGTGCTGCTAGGTGCCAAATTCCCTCTTCTCTTTCCTTCTAAAATATGAAAGAAATTTCCTTCTAAAAATGTACCTACTTTCAGGTACATTTTAAGGCGTGAAATGCAAATGCTATGTAGACACGACTTTCTATGGAACACAGAAGTTTGGAAGTGTTTTCCAGACTATACTCATTCTATTCTTAACTTCCTCTGACATTCACTTCAACACAGAAAACAATGATGTAGCTAGGAGAAAAATAATCTCTGATCCTCAGTAGTTCCAGGATAGTTTAAATGTTTTAAATAACGCGTTTAACATTCCTTTGCTGTATCGGTCTTTATGTTCATAGAGATAATGACACTTTGCTCTGTTTCCAAGAACGCACTTAGTTTATGTGGGGGCACTAGCTGGGAAGGTCCTGACTTGGTTATTCATCACTGAAGGTACTAGGACAAACCATTTAACTTTTCCAAACCTCCTTAATATCACGAATCCCACCTAACTCATGGGATTCTTGCAAGAACTATAGGACTGTAGCTTAGTTTCTGACACTTAGTTGGTATTCAACAAATGGTATGGTAGCAGTGAATTATTTCAGTGAATGCCCAGTTTAACAGTCTGTATTTTTGTTTTGCTAAGTCCCAGATGCAGAGCAAGATGGCGGTTGCTACAGAAAACATGTCAGAGGATGTGTGCTGTGGCCCAGTCCTCCCTTCTTCTGAGGCCCAGAAGAAGATGGGCAATAAGCATGTCCAGCTGGGCCCTGGCTGCTCCATGACCTGAAAATAATTCCCTGTTCTCCTGACCTTTCTTTTCTTGCCTATAATTTAAGGAGTTTAATTGGGTGATAGTCAATGTTTCTTTGAACTTTACAGTATTAGGGGTGAGAGACTGAGCTTTTCATGTGTTCTTGGGAGCAGTAGTCAGAAGGGATTTTGTGGTTTCAAAATTCAAACAAATTGTCCCTGTGCCTGCCCGGGAGGCAAAATTCAGGTGCTTAGTTAAATCCATTGTACAATGGGGAGCCTTCATTTCAAGGATGCCAGCAGCAAGACCCTATTTGTAATTTTAGTAGCTCATGTATTTCTTGGCAAGTGTATTCGCCAACCCTCAGAAATATTTATGCCATTATTTGTTCTACTCAAAGACTAAAATACTTAGCCTCTCAGAATTACATGTGTATGTTTTGTGTGTTTTTTTCACACCAAGTCTTGATAAACAACAGGGTATGCTAATAATGATCATTATGAGGATGTTTTTATGATAAAAGTGCATCTATGCCAAATTCTCTAGGCACCCAAGAACGCCAAACTGAATATATTGCCTAATAAAAGGGCAGCCCAGCTCTATAAATCTCAAGCATAGTGAAGAAAAATTCCCCATAACCACCACCAACTGCATAATAAATAAAGCAGCTACTCACCCATGTAAAACAAAGGAAATAAAGAGCTTTAGAAATCACCAGAACTTTGTATCCAAGGATTTCAGAGTAGAAGCTAAAAACTTAGAAAGGTTGGACATGATAAAATGGTCTACTAGGCACTCACAAGTTAGATCAAACCTTTTCTTAGGTCAAGTTTATTACAGCTGAGTTAGACTACACTATGTGTGCTGGAGTAACATACACACTCCCCAAGCTTCTGTGGTTTCACCTGTCAGATGTAACTTCATTCTTATGCTCAGTGCAACACAGGTTGGAGGCATGCAATGCTCACCCACACCAATTTGGAGATCCACGCTGTATCTTGGCTACTTTTCTCCTAGCGACTCTGGCACTCTGGTGCCTTTCCTTTTCATCAAACAAAGAGATAAGGGAGCATAAAAGACGCACATCTTTTCCCAACTACCTTGAACTAATAATAACTCATGCCGATTCTGCTCATAGTCTAGTGCCCAGAACTAGCCACACAGCCCTCACTTTCCCGGACAGAGATACTGAAATAAGGGAAGTTAACACAGCGAGTGCCACTGTTTCACTGTTTCGCTACAGCGGATCTCTTTTGGGCTGGATCATGAGCATCTCACTTTGCCTCATAACCTTGTAAAGCTTGAACGTAAAACTGCATTTCAAGTGGTAGGGCTGTGTCAAAGATCAAGTGGAATAATGGCCACAAAATAATGGGCCTTTCTTAAAGCAGAATCCAAAGGTAAGTTTATATATATATATATCATGAAAAATGTGCATCCTAGTGCTATGGTATCTTTGTTCAACTTTCTGACAGCAACACTCATTAAGCAACTTTTTATCAAGCTGCATACTATTTTTAAAGTTTCTTATGTCCCATAATTTACATGGAATCACCTATATTTGCTCTATAACGATGATGTGTGTTATGAGGTTTTCTTTTAGAAGAAGAAAAAGAAGTATGGTCAATGTCATTGTCTTTTGTAAGTGTAACATATTGATAGATTGAGTTGAAGGTTTGGGGTCCCTATAGACCCTTTTGAAGTCAGACAGGATGCTTTCAGCACCAAAAAAAACAGATGCGCCAACAATACAGATTTAAACAGTGAGGACACCCCTTATCTTGCCTAATGGCAAGTCCAGAGGGAGGTTAACATGGCCGACTTTGCTAATTGGAGTCTGTGTCAAGTCTCTACATTGATGTCCGTCATG
Source organism: Vespertilio murinus (assembly GCA_963924515.1). Classification (NCBI taxonomy): domain Eukaryota; kingdom Metazoa; phylum Chordata; class Mammalia; order Chiroptera; family Vespertilionidae; genus Vespertilio; species Vespertilio murinus. The sequence goes on along the minus strand of OZ004716.1, from coordinate 9,701,503 downwards.
CTAACTTCATCCTTAGCCCATTAACAAGGGACCTGTAGCCATTCCAGGTGACATACCCAGATAAAACAGTAAGAGCAAGAAGAAGGGTCATTATTATTCATTGGTTATCCTTCTTCAGCCTGAAGAAAGATTTACATAAATTCTACCCTTCTGTCACTTTCTTGTAAAAATCCCCTCAAAGCTCATGGCCAGAATTGGGTCACATGACTATTCCTAAATGAATTTGTGGCAAAGGGAATGGGATTTCCGTAATTGGCTTGGACTCATCATGTCACTTGGAATTTAGGATGGTAAGAAATCAACCAGAAGAACACCTAGGTTTCACATGGTTTTCAATTCCTGGAGCAGCATCTCCTTAGTAATGGACGGATTCCTTATTCTGATAGCATCTGAACTGGGGTTCTCTTGGAATCTAAAGAAGAATCTCAGCTTTGCTATTGCTGTCAGGGGAATCAGACCTGTCACCAGGGTGAGAATCTCAGGTAGACCAAGACTGGGCTAGCCACCTGAGCTTGTGATAAAACTAGCACATTTAAGATTTAGATTAAAATCTTGACTCAGCCACTAGTGCCATGAATGTTGCAAGATGCTTATAACTCTTGTCTCATTTTCTCTCTTTGAAACTGGATATTAAAACCTAACTCACGAGTCTTTGAGATGATTAAATTAAATAAGGCAGAATTTTGTCACATAGTAGGTACTCAATAAGAGTTATTACTGGTAATAGTATTGGCATTAGTATCAGTATGATGAAGAATTAGAAGAGACACAGCCATCCTCAGTATCTTATCCTCTATCTTTTGTTCATGTTGGGTGTGTATTACCCTATTTCCTTTCCAACATAACCTATGTCAATATGGATAGTTCTCATGTTTTTATGCAAATGTGGATTTAAAATATGTTTATCCTCAATTTTCAAAAACAGGCATTGTTAGGTAAATTGGGGTAAGGCTGTGTGATGGAAAGTTAATCAGCCATTAAAATTACATTGGTGTAGCATTTTTAATAACATGGAGAATGACTTACATTCCAATATTTAAAATGCAATTTAAATATATATATAATCTCAACTATGCAAAGGAAAATATTCAGAGGGAAAAACTTGAAGGAAAAAGCACCAAATTTTAGAAACTTTGGCTCTCATTGAACATATTCTGCATGATTTTTTTGCTCTTTAATTTCATATTACCCAAGCTTTCTTTTTTTGAGCCTATTTTAGGTATTTAAATAAAACCATGTTGAATATAGAGTTAATATAGATGCATAGATAGATTTAGATATGTAGATATCATTTACTGAGCTCTTACCACACATACCTGGTCTTGCGTTAAACTCATTATATAGGCATTGCCTCATAAATTCTCTGCCAGAATACCAGGGAGTAAGTATAATTATTTCCATCATTAATTCCATATGATGAAATTGGATCTCAGAGGATAAATTACCAATATTACCCACTCTTCTGAGGGATTGAAAACCATAGTGGTTAGCCCCCAACACCCAGGATTTGGACTATTCCAAATACCTCCCCTTTGTAAAGCAAAGACTCAAAAATGAATTACTTTTTGGGAAGATGTAGAGGTAAGTTAAGTACAGAGTCAGGTGATTTTAAAGGTTCCAGTCAATGAAGAGAGATTTTGATTCACTGAAGAGAAAAATGGGAGGCATGGTTTGGATTTGTGAGTGTCCAGCAGAAACAAATGTGCAGGAAGGTAAGGAATTCCTGGCTTTGGTAGCAATAGAATGGGGGAGAGTGTAAGAATGTCATGAGAATCAGAAAGTGGCATTTTCATCCTTCTGATTATATTCAACATGGCCATGATAATCATCGGCTACTTATTTCAGAGACTGCTGTATACTTAACTTCTCAGTCCATAGCTTCCTATTCATACAACCATGGGGCATCAGTATACTTGCATTTCAGCTTATGACACCATGTATGGTAACTCAGGGTGCAAGCTACTTTTCCCTGGAATATAACACAAGTTATTAGTTTAAAAGTCAAACCATTACAAGTATAAATTAAGCTGAAACAGCAAACATGAGATATAGAACTCATAAATTTGTGCGGGGGCATTTTTAGTATGTTGATGACTCAATGAAGTATTTGTAATGCACTATGTAGAGGGAAGATGCCTGAGTTAAATTACATAGTCAGAGTTAAACCAGACCTTTTGCATTTCTGTGTGTGTGTGTGTGTGTGTGTGTGTGTGTGTGTGTGTGTGTGTTTTATGTGCACCGATATGATGATCTGGCTATACAAAGTCTTCTTGTGAATTATATAAATTAGGCCTTAACTATATATGTTGGAAAGAGCAGACTCCCACAAAAATACCCTGTGCCATTTCTGCTAGTACCTGTGGATTTTCGTCAGTGTCATGTTGAAGTACAAATGTAAGGACCTTGTTTGTTTATAATAGACATATTTAGGTGATATAAAGTAGACAGAACTCGGGGACTGTAATGTATTCTCTGCAACACATTATTTCTAAATGTCAATCTCAAACCATAGATGCTGCCTGAACTGAGAAATGTCACCTGGAAGTGAAGTTGGATATGACATTGACACACTGAAGTCTACCAGTTCCTGATGTGATGACAGCCAAACTTTGAAGGCATTTAAAACTTGGTCACAAGGAAGTCCTTGCTAAGCATACAATTGGTATTATACAGGATATTATGGTTTCTACCTGCTCTGCACTCAACTCTCTTTCTCCTGGTAAAGATGCTCAGATTCTGGAGACATTCCCTCCAGTCTTCTGGGTATGCTGAAGCCGACTGATCTTAGTGTCAGGAGTTGACTAGATAACCAGGTTCTGTCTCCTGGAGCCTCACATTTCTCAAAGCTTGAATCAGGGATAGAGAGGGCCCATACAGGGCCAATCTAGGTAACATTACAAAAAAACAAAACAAAAACACAAAAACAAACAAAAACACCCCCCCCCCAGCATTTAAAAATTTTTATCTTAAGGGAAGATACAATTTATTATTTAACTTAGAGATTAGGGGATATATATGTCTAGGTCAGCCATGGGCAAACCATGGCCCGTAGGCCGGATCCAGCCCGTTTGGCTGTTCTATCCGGCCCGCGGAGCCAAAAGAGTGGAGGGTTCTCTTGTTTTCCCCTCCTCTCCTTCACCAGCAGCCCAAGATGAGAGTGCCATCATGGTCAGGTTGCTTTTGTTCAGGCCCTCTGGTCCAGTTTAAGAACCCATTGTGGCCCTGGAGTCAAAAAGTTTGCCCACCCCTGGTCTAGGTGCTGTGGGACAGGGAAGTAATCAATATGTAAAAAAAATAACTTCTTTTAGCCCTAGCTGGTTTGGCTCAGTGGCAGAGTGTCAGTATATGGACTGAAGGGGGAAAACAAATATACTTTTAGGAAAAACTAAGGAACTGGAGCTCAGAGAAGAAAATGAACAAGAGAACATGCAGGTAAAATGGGTATATTTGAAGAAGTATCCAATGAAGGTAAGACCTCTCCCCCATCCAGTAATCTTCAAAGTTTGAACATATCTCTCAATAAATTAAGATTACTTTGTACAGACCAGATCCATCCTCAACTAAATGGAAACACATTCTTTATAGGATATAATAAAATCCCAGTCACTAGAAGGTTACTGAGATCTTGCAAAAGCATCCCAATAGGATGTTGTGGAGGAGGAACCAGTAAGGGAAGATCCCTGGCCAAGTTCAGCCTGCTTGCTGCTGGTGTTATGAGGACTTACCACAGCCCTTCATTTACATATTGTCCATACCTGCCTTAATTCTATAAAGATCTGAGCAGTTGCAATCGAGACTATATGGCTCCAACGCTCTACACTACTTACTATCTGACTCTTTAAATAATAAAGTTTGCTAATCTCCGCTGTAGAAGAAACTCAACTGTGCACACAAAGACAGACCCTGAGAGGTTAAATTTTCTGACTTTGGCTTGCTGATTTTTTTTTTAAAGAGAGTAATCTCTATTTGGAAGCAATGGAGAAGAAAATGATTTAATTTCTAAAAATATTTTGCAGAAACACACCCTTATGAATAAGTACTATAAAGGGAATTATAGCTTGATGGAGAATTTATGGATTACCTCATTAAAATAATCATGAGTGGGAGGCATTAATATTCCAAGTTTAACCGTTCATAATAGCTACTGCAAAGTCATTTTCATGATCATCAACAAAATATTATTACCTTGTTCTTTCTGCAATACATGGAAGAATTTCAGATCTCATCTCTGTAATGTATGCATACAAAGCACATTGATGGAGGGAAGCAAGTCAGAGGAAGATGCAATTCTTAAGAAATAAATGATAGAGCTCTGTATAATAAAGCGTACTCCAATTTTTATAGAACCTTATTCATAGCCCTGGCATACGTCTGAAAGGTTCGGGCATGTTTTTACTGTACCTGAAGTCAAGTAAGCCCTTTAATTGCAAACATTATGTTCATTTCCATATGCTCATAACTTCCAAGATGGTGAGTAGCAGACATTTTGCAAGATTTATTGGAGTGTTATTTCCTGTAGGCATTCGTTGGTTGAGTTTTTATGTTGTGAATGCATTTCTAATTGGGATTATTTACATAGGCATCTGGGCCCAGTTAGGGGCGGAAGAGAGGGACAGGGAGACTCTGGTTTCGCTGATTTCCCATTTGAGTTAACCTTTTCTGAGTGGAGCCCAGTTCACATTATGTCATTTCTGACACTGTTTTGGTGTGATGTAGGCAGCGTTAATCTTTCCTTCTGGCTCTTCCTGTCTATAATTCCATATCGCAACAACATTTATCTTTACAAACCTCTGGGTATACGTTAAAGGAAAAAGGAGGAGAATATAGAGTCTGTAAACCACTAGTTTAGATGGAAGATTTGTTGATTTTTTTGTCAGTTGGGTTAGAATGGGAAGGCAAGAACAAATCTAAATAAATGAAATGTATTGTTTTTATTTATATTTTACATTTGTTGTTGACACTGTTACAGATGTCCCCATTCATCCTCCCTTTACCCACCTCTACCCAGTATCTGCCATCCTCCCCACCAGCCTTCATCACACTGTTGTTTGTGTCCATGGGGAATGCATATATGTTCTTTGGGTACTCCCTTCCCCTTCTTTCATCCAGTTTCCCCCATCCCCTTCCCCTCTGATTCTTGTCAGCCTGTTCCATGCATCCATGCCTCTGTTTGTATCTTGTTGGTCAGTTTGCTTTGTTCATTAGATTCCACATATGAGTGAAATCACATGGCACTTATTTTTCTCTGACGGGATAATTTCACTTAGCATAATGTTCTCCATGTCCATCCATGCTGCCTCAAAGGGTAAAATGTTTCTTCTTTTTCATGGCCAACTAGTATTTCATTGTGTAAATGCACTCATCTACAGATGGACACTTGGGTTGTATCCAAATCTCGGCTATTATAAATAACACTGAAATGAACAGGGACACATATATTCTTTCTGATTGGTATTTTGAGATTGTTAGGATATACAGTAGGTCCTCAGTTACATTGGAGAGCCATTCCCATGGTGCAATGTCACGTGATTTTCTCTGTAAGTCGGAACTCACCTACATAAGCACCTATGTCACTCACATGGGAGCACATGCACAGCAGGGACAAAGTGAAACAGTAAACAAATAAAAATTAAAACAAAGATAATATGTCCTAAATAATTTAGCTCAGTGGATAGAGCGTCAGCCTGTAGACTGAAGGGACCCAAGTCAAAGGCATGTACCTTGGTTGCAGGTACATCCCCAGTAGGGGGTGTGCAGGAGGCAGCTGATCAATGTTTCTATCTCATCAATGTTTCTCTCTATCTCTCTTCCTTCCTCTCTGTAAAAAAAATCAATAAAATATGTTTAAAAAATTAAAACAAACAAACAAACCTAAAGATAATAATTCCTGACCTTTACTTGTGGTAAATTAATAATAAAAAACATAAAGCACATAAATATATATGTTGAAATGAGAGAATTTTTAAAAAATAAATAGAGGGTCAAAAGGCAGTTCCATTTTTAAATTTTTGAGAAAACCCCATACTGTTTTCCATAGTGGCTTCATTCCAACCAACAGTGCATGAGTTTTTCAAATACTGACTGTGCCCGTTCCTGTGGGGACCTTCATAAAATAAAGATTTAAAAAAAAATAGTTTATACAGAGATTTTGTCTGGAAACTATTGCTACACATTCATAATTTGGGCATTCCTCCTCCAAGTCAGCTACTAAAACAAATTCCTTTGCAAACACCACTGTCAGTCTGGATATCTATCTTGCCTGAAATAGTTTGCAATTCCAACTTTAAAGAATAACAACAAAAATTGCGTTTATAAGTCTAAGTCTACAACGGGCTGAATAGTTCTCACTCTGGGGTCTTCATTGGCAAACATCTCAGAGAAGGAGAACAGAAACATCTGATAGGAAGGATGGGGGAGTGACTGGGAAGAGACAAGTGAAGAAGAGGGCAGGGACAGGGCCTGCAGAAACTGGAGTTATCTATCCATTTGTCCATTCTGGTGATGTGCATTTAGTAGGAGTTATGGTTAAGACAGAAATTGTTTAATGGTGGCAGAGAAGTAAGCATATACCAAGTGTCAGCTTGGGAAAGAGGAATTTCCTCTTCTGACTGCAATTTTTAACCCTGAGGCCATCTAGTTTTTCAATGTCCTTGTGCAGTCAATGCTCAAAAGCAATGGAAAGTTACAAATGCAGGACCTGTCCCACATTCTTCCCTGCTGTGTGGGGTATTGTGTGCTTTGTTTATCAATTGTGACATAACAGACAACCCCCAAATGGAGTGGCTTAAAGCAATAATGATCCATTCATTCTTATGATGCTGAGCTTGGCTGATTGGTTCTTCTCCATGTGGCATTGGCTGAGGCTCCCCATATGCTGGGAGCTGATAGGTCTGGAATATTCTAGATATTCCTACAGGGTCTGGGATCTTGGTTCTGGCTATTGTCTGTTCTACATGTGGCCTCTTGCAGTTTCCTGATCTGTTCTTATGCAGTAGCTCAGATCCACACTGTTTTAAATGAGAGCAAAAGTTGACACTGAACACACCTCTTAAAGGGCTAGTCTTTGATCTGGAACAGGACTACTTCTGCCACATCTATTAGTTATATAACACCAGTGTAAACACACTCAGTCACTTGATACAATTTTCTGTATTATTTGATCTTTCTTTGGAGATAGTCTACTACACTCTGGTTAATGGAAGAATTCAGAAAATACCGAATTATAATTCTATAAAACTATTTTCCATGTCTATGTTTTATTTAGGGAGTGGGTAAAAGATGTTTTGATGTATAGGCAGAAGACCAAATAGAGACTCCGTTCTGTGGAGTTTGAAGAATGAAAATGGGGAAATTAGAGACACTCCCTGCAGTCACAGAAGTTTAGAAAATGCGTGAGTGGACTTAGGCAAACAAAAACTCCTTACTTATCAGACCTGCAGCATTTCTGCAGGACTTCTCAGAGCTTACTATCTTATATAATAAAAGGCTAATTTGTAAATAGACCAAACAGAACAAGCGGAACAACCGAACAACTGGTTGCTATGATATGCACTGACCACCAGAGGTTGTGTGCGGAACATGGAGGGTGTAGGCTGTGGCGGAATGGTGGAGCAGGTGAGTGGGAGCACCAGGCCAAGGTGGTGTGCCAGTTGCTGTCATCTGTGTAAACCTCTAGTGGTTACTGAAAAGTCTTTGCTCCTGCGCTCACACCTGCTGCCAGCACCAGCCCCACTCATACCCACTGCCATTGCTAAGCACTGTCAGTGAGTGCAAGCAGAAGATGCTGGCCCCGATTGCCCCTCAGGGCTTCTCCACCTCCCCTGGCTCCTGAGGGAAGATTGGGGCCAGCAGCTGCCTCTTGCACCTGCTGCCTGTGAGGGCCCTGCTCGCACCCGCTGCTGGTGCTGGAGCAGCTGTTCGCCCCCACTGCCAGTGCCCAGCACTGGTCCCAATCACTGGGCACCATCAGTGGGCGTGAGAAGTGCTGCTGATGCTGATCACCAGCGAGGGCTTCTCCACTTCCCCCTGCTCCTGAGGGGTGATCTGGGCAGTAGCAGCCACTCACACTCACTGCTGGCACCAGCCCCAATCACTGTGTATCTTGCAACTTCAGCATATGTGAGTGGGGCCAGTACCATCAGTGTGTGGAACGGTGGTGAGAGCAGGGCTGCTGGCAGACAGGGAATTGGAGGCCGTGGCAGGAGGGGCCAGGCAGCAGGGCAGAGGATGGGTTGAGACCTATCCCTGTGTCTACTGCAGCCTTGCGGCCCACAGTCCCTTTCAAGGTACACAAATTCAAGCACTGGGCCTCTAGTATGCTACAATATACGTTATTCTCTTAAAAATAACCAATGTATGACAAAGCATCCCTAAATGCATTTGATCATAGATCTCCTGTGTCGTAGAACCCTTTAAGGGATGCCAAAAATTATTAAATGTTCTATGAAAAGCATTCTGCGAAATGCTGAAACAACATGAGAGAGGGCCAGATAAATGCAACCCAGCACGTGCTCTCTGAGGCCTTAGAGAAGGAAAGGAAAAGAAAGGAAAGGGAAAGCCCAGTAAGCATAATGGGACCTGGAGGAAAACACCCTGAATTTGGAGTCTGAACACCTGCCTTTCACTTCTAGCTCTGCTGAGTGTCACTGAGCCAGTGACTTCCTCCTTCCAATCCTCAGCTTAGGGAACAGAAATAATAGTGATACATTTCACACCGATGAGTCAAGGGTCCAACTGAGATAGGAAATGTGGTTTTGTGTGAGGTATAGTTTCTAAGTTTTTCATTATGAGAGTACTGTTTTTTATTAGTTTTCTATTAACCCTATGATCTAAGTTTGCTTACCAAACAACAAGCAAGTGAAGATATAAGGTAAACTTGGCCCACTGTAAGTATTTATACACATAGTAGTTTAATTTTAAAAATTGATTTGAGAGAGAGGAAGGAAGAGAGACAGAGAGAGGGACATAGACATGAAAGAGAAACATTGACAGGTTGCCTTCGTCACACTCGTGACATGAGATTGAACCTACAACCTAGGCATGTGCCCTGACTGGGAATCCATCCTACCACCCTTCGGATGACACTCTAATCAACTGAACCACCCAGCCAGGGCAGTTTGATTTTTTAAATTAACAACTTTTAAGGCAAATTCCATCTTTGGTCTCTCTGGTGGCAGCATTATCACAAGACTTTACAATGTTAATTTAGAAGAAGGTAATTAGATCTCCTGCTGGCCATTTCTTCTAACTCTTTGTTTTGAAATCTGCTGTTCTCTTCATCTTTATTCCTGGCACTGCTTTCTACACAAGAGTATGACAAGGAGGATAGAAGATAGCAGTCTCAATCCACAATGGTCTAGAGGCACGCTTTAAAAGTGGTGTAAAGAAAACTTTTAAAAACTGTAAATTACTGGTCCAGCCTGGGCTGTCCATCAATCCATAAACTAGGAGATAGCTACGACTCATGACATGCCCTCTGAGGTCTAGTTCAATTTCCCATTAGGGCATATGCCTGGGTTATGGGCTCCATTCTCAGTGTGGGGCATACAGGAGGCAGGGGATCAATGATTCTCTCCCATTATTGCTATTTCTTTCTCTTTCCCTCTCCTTTACCCTTCTCTAAAAATCAACAAAATATGTTTTTTAAAAAAGCACTCCAAAACCCCAAAACACGTTAATTATTGGCACTTGTACCCATGCAAGTGATTTTACCTTCCACATTGCTACCAGGAAACATGAGTATTTTCTTCCCTTCCTTTCCTCCCTCCCTCCCTTCCTCTCTAGCACATCTCTGTCAATCTTCAAGCTTATATTCATTCCACTCCATAAGACCGGTTTCCTTCATGTCCTGAAGTGAGCTGCGTCAAGACTTTGAATAGTTTTGTTAGCATCATCTTCTCTAAGAGAATCTGACATTTGCCATTACTGAACAATCCTTTGCCTTGTGAAATCTCGAAGCAAAAGTGGTATGAAAGCTGATATCAGGTCCTGAGGTATTTCAAACCCAGCCTGGGCATACAATAAGAATTTGATACCTTTTTGTGGGATGTGTTGATTGTGCTGCTCTTATAGGAGAATGTGGGACCTACAGTTATTTGTCCTATAGGAAAACAAATTCCACGGTGTATTTTTTTTAGAGACTGAGAAATGTACATTACCGTCTTAAAGTTGCTGACATGCCCTAGAGCCAAGAAATATTTCTCTTACTGTAACTCAGAACTGCCACATGGCCGCCTCCCAATACCTAGGAGTGGGGAAATGTAGAGGGGACTGGAAAACCTGCTCTAAAGTTTCCCAGAATTCTGCAGCTTATCAATTCCATTATTCAAAATTCAGTCTTTTCTCGAATTTCTTATTTTTATTTAATGCTTTCTGCAAATTATATAACCCTTTACTCCCCGCCCCCCCCCAAAAAAAAAGTAAAAATTCTTGGCCTGCTTGGATCTAGCAATTAGGATATAAATTATAATTGTTTGTGGGGTGATTCCAAATTTGTCATTATCACATTACTACCTTTATTCTATTAATCTCATGATGTTAGTTTACTTACCAAATAAACTGCATTCATTAAGAGCTCATTGGCTTCCTTAGGTTGTTAGGTGCTTCCCTCAGAGCCTTACCAGCAGGAACTAACTACTGACAGAGACTGCATAAAATTTCAACCCAAAATTAAAATAAAATATGTGATTGTTTTATTAGTTAAACTGTACAATCTAGTTAGAAGTAGTTTTTTTAAAAAAACAAAACAAAACAAAACAAAACAAAACAAAAAAACGACAACACAAGAAATGCAGGTTAGAAACCCAAATTCAGGCTGTGGTAATCACCAGGCCTCCAGAGCCGTGGTTCTCAGCTTTGCACTTTGGAATCTTCCAGAGAGCCTTGGAGAAGAAGGGTCGATGCCTAAGCCTCATCCCGAAGCATTTCATCCTGCACCTCTGAGATAGTACATTTTAAAGGCCCTCCACATTATTCTCAGTTGCAACAGAGATTAAGATTCTCAATCCTTGCTAACACAAATTATTTAAATTGCACAGATGAGACACATTTTCATGAAGATGGAGTTGCCTGCTTTACAGAGACAGGTAAACGCACTGCCCAGTAATGGGTCAGCTCATTCAGGGTCATTTTTCTCTTTGGAAAAAAAATTAGTGTTTTAGTTTCATCTCCTCCCTTGTGTTGTTTTATCATCTTTATTGTAAATTAAACCTTCCTGGAGCAATGTAAGTGGGATGTAAGTGGATGTTCGAATTTAGAATTTGGATAAGAACCCAGAAACTAACTCTTCTTAGCTACATTCATTACTTAGGGCCACTTAGTTAACTTCATCTCTCTCACATTTAGTTTCAACATTTTTATGCCAATCAAAATACCTGTGTCACAAGCTTCTGTAAAGGAATAAACAATAAAATACAAGCCAAAACAGCCAGCGCGATTTCAGGTTAATAGTCAATACTCAATAAATGGTAGTTGATTCTAGATTATTAATTTCAATATAGCTCTTTGTATTTTTAGGATAAGTGCCAATGATATGCTTCAAAATTAAGCAGGGGAGATACAGAGTAGAAAACTTTATTTAAATTAGAACACTGAAATTGTAACAATGTATTTTGATAAATAAGTAACATTTCACTCGACCTTACCAAATAGTACCAGATAAATTAATGATTATTTATTACTGTGGTTATTTTTTTTATGGAAACATTTGCATGGTTCAGTCTGAGAAACTAACCTTTGTTCTTATGGCTCCTCATGATCTGGGATTAGTAGGAGTGACATTAATGACCTTCCTTGTTATGTTTAATACAAATTTGAAGAATGACAGGATGTTGTCTGAATATATGCATAGTCTAAGAAGGTTAAACAAAACAATTCCTTAGTGATATGTTAATACATGTAGATCTGTAATTTTTTTTATTCAGTTTGTTTTTTAATTATTTTTTATTTTTCCGGTATTTGAGACATTTTTAATTTTCTGGAGACATATCTCTTAATCCTTTCTGCTGTCATTTTATTGCTTAGTAAGTAGAAAAGTCCTGCCTCTCCATGATCTATTAGTATGTGCTTCTTACTTAAAATATATCTTTCTGAAGTTTACATTATAATTTAATATATTTGGAATTCATTTTAACATATGTTCTAATACAAGGAACCGTTTTGATTTTTAATACCAGTGGTCAGAAACCATTTGGCATATGCAAGCAATTCTGAATTCTTTTCATGGTATTTATGCCATTTTATTAAGCCAGTCAGAGAAAGATAAGTATCCCATGATCTCACTCATGTGGAATCTAGTGAACAAAAGAAACTGATGAAGAAAAATAGGTCCAGAGACACAGAAGCATGGAACAGATTACTGAACCTCAGAGGGAAGGCAGGGGAAGGTGGGTGGGTGGGAAGAGACCAAGCAATGAACTTGTAAGCAAATATGCATAACCCATGGACACAGACAATAGGGTGGTAAAGGCTGAAGGTTGGGGGCCTAGGCAGTCTTGAAGAGGTTGATGGGGGGAAAAGAGAGACATATGTAATACTTTCAACAATAAAGATTTTTTTAAAAAATAAAGTAGGTTTATTGAGATAATAAAGTTATCATGGCACACAAGGTTCCTAAAAGTTTAGACGTAACTCCCTTCTCTGACATGCAGCCCACCACCCTACATTGGTTATTGGTTCACAGAAACCATACACCAGTACAGGGAACATCCACCCAATTCCTGATTCTGCTATGTCCCTTCATTTAGGACCTGACACTCTTATACCCACTGATGCCTCCTCTTCAACTGGAAAATTTATAAAGAAGAGGAAGGGAGGACAAATACTGTCTGTCAGACATTTTCTACATGCCTGACAATATTCCTAATTATTTCTGTAATTGTTTTATTCTCACAACATTCTGTTGAGTGGAATTATCTTCCTATTTTCACACCAGACATTCTAAAATTTCTAGCTGTTGAGAATTTGGCCAAGTCATGCAACTGGCTAGGCGTCAAAGGGGATTTTTTTGTTTAAATCATGTAACTCGTCTTAAGCCAAAGTCCACTTCCTTATAGTCAATATTATTTTTGCTTCTCATTTTAGTAATTTCACACAGTCTGCTTGCCAGCTCGGTCTTCTCTAGTCATCCACACTCCAACATACACATATTACTAGGCATCACTTATATAGCATGTACTGTACTATGGGTGTTGATACCCTCTCACTTAGGATTTTATGACCTTCTTCATAAAAGGTGAGTTCAGCCATCAACATGGGGCTGGACACAGACTATATGTGGTAACAATATATATTGGATAAATAGATGAATGGATAGATGGGTGGATGGATGGATGGGTGAATGGGTAGATGGATGGTTGGATGCAATTTGATCTTACAATTGTTGTCTGCTATTATTTTGCTTTCTATTTCAGTTATATTACACCTTTCAGAATAAAATTCATTATAATGCATGTATCATCCAAAATGGTTTAAAATGTGTTTTTTTAATCTTTTAATTAAGGTATAGACTTACAGTGGTGTGAGTGATATCATATCTCTGCAAGAGACAAATTCTGTTCTCTTTAAGTATACACTGAAAGTTTACATAGGAATTGTTTCTAAGCTATGAAATTATTTACTGCTGCCTTGAAGAGAAAACAAAACCAATTTCCCTCCCAAAATTTATGAGTGGTCTAGATAGAGCTTAGGTACTTCATCTCTCAAGGAGATCTTTCTATAGACCCTTGCTGTGGCTGTATTTCTTGTGAATTACACTTTACATTTCCTAATCAGCCCTAACCAGACATAAAGGTAAAATTTATGATAAAAACAGAAAAGCCAAAATCCTTGATTTTCATTGTTTTGAATAAAACACTTGATGACAAAATTGTACAACGGCAACTTTTCCTCATTAATCGTGTTATTTCTATATTTTTTTGTAAGTCGGGAAAATAAAAGTGGATTTTCCACATGTTATCCTGTCAAGTCTAAGGGAAGGAAAGTTTCCTGCATACCTAGCATCAGAAGCACATTTTAAAACATTTCATTATCCTACCCTCCTTTTCCAGCACACTCATTGTAGTATATTTGATATTAGAAAAAAGGAACAAGAATTTATTTTACCATCACCAATGCTCTAATATTATAAATTTGGTCTTGATTGCATCTCTGACAAAGACAGCTTATATATGTTAGAGAAAACTACTCCCACTTTTCATTGTGAATATGGAAAATTCACAGATAGCAAAAAAAAACACTCTAAGAGCTGACTTATAATCAATCCATTTTACAATAAAAAAAATTATTCAATGCCATGGCCATTTTGTCCTGGATAAAATTTCCATTTGACTAGGCGGATTTAGTGAAGCAATCTTCCCTTTGCATGCTGGGAGCTCACCATCATCCAACCCCTTGAAGGCCTCAGTAGAAGGAAAAGTTGGGGGCAGATGAACCCCCCCCCTTTGCGTGAATAGGAGCATCCATCTCTCCTTTCTTGCCCCTACTATCCCTGGCTCTCAGGTCTCCAGACATGCACTGAATTACACCATGGACTTTCCTGGGTCTCCTCCGTAGACAGAAGACCTCAGGACTTCTCAGGCTCTATCATTATATGATCCAGTTGCTTCTAATAGATCTGCTTAATCAATCTCCTAGTGTTTCTATTTCTGTGGAAAACTAAAACATGATGTATTCTCATGCAGAAGAGCACTGTGTGATGCTAACCTGCCCCGGTTGAAACCATGGCAGGGATTGGAGACCTATCCAATGACTCCTCTCCTAAATCCAACCCTAGAGCTCCTCAACTCCACAGACTATAGTAGAAAAGCATGGATTAAGTCCCATCACTTCCTTCTAAAGGGGTGGAAATGGAGACCCAGAAACATTAATGGACCAGAAATGGGGGACTTATTAAGTCAAGCTTTTGTATGTTAGTTTCCAATTTGGGAACTTTGAAAATAAAATTAAAGTATCATTTCCAATGGAAACATGGGAATCCCATCACTCTGCAATAACTTAAGAATTTTAGGAGGAGAAAAGAGGTCTTTTTTTGTCCCAGCCTTCTAACTCTCAGGACAGAGATTTTAAAGTGGAGAACACAGATAACCTAATTTTTCGTTCCATGCCACAAATCATAGAATAATTTAATATGCTCTAAGTCATTTGTAAAAATGGCTTAGGCCCTAGGGGATAAAAAGTATGGTATTTTAAAACCACATGAGTGAGGCAAAGTCTATTCCTGTCCATTGCTGGTCTCAATGTAATATGCATAATATTTGCTTCAGTCAGATATTTTATGAAGAGAAGGTCTGTTTGTCCTCTCATTGGCTCCTTAGGATAATATTCTATTTTATTTTTTAAATAATAAATACTATTTTTATTTGTACCATTAAATGTCTGAATTTTAAACAGATTCTAGGACTGAGGGGTTCATATTCCATCAATGCATTCAATTTTAGCACCTGTCTCATCGCCAGAACTACAGCCTTCACCATGAAGCTCCATGAGTTTCCCCAGTTCAAATTTGGGCTTCTTCAGCTTTTTGGACTTTTCTAACAAGACATCATGGAGCAGATAAATAGGTTGGCAAGCCCTTTCTATGTCTTTTCCAATGCTGTCTGGAATCAATGTACTGACCGCTTCTTTCAGGTCATTTGTATGCACCTCTCAGGTCATGACTTCCATTATCTTCTTCCAGATTTGATGAACCTGTTAATGCTGAGCAGGAGAGGTCTTCTGAATCTGATTGCTGCATTTTTTTAAAAAAAATATATTTTTATTATTATTGTTATTGGTTTTCCACAGAGAGGAAGGGAGAGGGAGAGAGAGCTAGAAATGTCCATGAGAGAGAAACATCGACCAGCTGCCTCCTGCACACCCCCTACTGAGGATGTGCCCCCAACCAATGTACATGCCCTTGACCGGAATGGAACCTGGGACCTTTCTGTCCATAGGCCGATGCTCTATCCACTGAGCCAAACCGGTTTCAGCTAAGAATAGATGAAACAAACATTGGTAAGTCTGGACATCCACATGACCTTCAATCATGGTCTGCCATTTTTTGACCAAGGAGCACATTTTGTCACAGGTGAGCTCCATGCCATGGAAATTAACCGGGAAGTTTTTGCCCTGAACATCTTCAGCTATTTTCTTGAATTTTCTAAGTGCAACTGCATCATTCTGTAGCTCAGCTAAACTCACTTCAAAAACACAACTCTTGATACCATCAGGGGTGAGCTTGGTTCCTTGGGTTCTCACAACTAGTGTTTTTTCCAGTATTTCTTACCCTGAACAAAGCTGGGTCATCCACATCACAGCCATCTTCCTTAGGAAATGGATCAACCACTTCCCAGCTCCCTTGTTGCTGCCTTTCCTACGGAACTGTTCTTGCTGACTGCCCTGGTGCTGCTCAGAGTGCCCAAAGGGTCTGTTTTCTCCGTGTACCTGTATGGACAGATGGCTCAGAGTGTTTTCGTTTGTTTGTTTTTCCTTTGTCTTTGGTACTTGACAATAAACAGACCACATGGGTTTACTTTGGCCTCACAGTTCGTTTCAGGGCTGGTCAGCCTCCTTTTCAAAGTCCAGGGGACTCTCCCTGTTGCAGGTTTCAACTTTGCTATACAAGAAGTGATTGTTTACTCTCTCCAGCCCCTGGTCCTCTGACATTGTGTGTGGCTGGACAGGGTGAAGATTTATAGCTGGATGAGCCATTGCAAGAGTTGTTTATCACCTAGACCATGACTCCACGTTTACTTATGACTTTTTTCTACCTTCAGGAATGTAATTGTCCATCCTTTTAGTTTACTTCCTGCCCAATAGTTTTCTTGAAGTTTCACACTTTCTTTAAGAATAAAAATTTCTATGGAGGAGGGGTATTAAAAGTAGCAGCTTTTGGGAGACTTGCTACCCCCTCCCCCTTTCACGCACATAATCAAACGATGAACAGTTGGCATTCAATGTTAGGGGTGGGTAGCAGCTTATTCGATATTCAGCATATTACACAATATGAACTTGTGAAATAAGGACCCAAAAATGGCAGAAACAATTAGGGACAATCTTATCCTACTTATAACCTTTTTATTCTAAGTCTAGTGCTTAGAATAAGTCTTGTTCTCTCATTGGCTCTTGCCTTCAGACTTGGGGTGCATAGAAATTCTGCTGGAACTGTGGCAGTAAAATTGACAGTCATGTCTAATTTTCAGAGATGGGATTTCTCACCTCTGTTAGTGTCTTCACAGGTATTGTGGCACAGGGGTGGGGAAGATACCATCAAAGAATCGCTTCCCAGATGCCATAGTAAACCATCATCACAGCCCTCTTTTTGATAAAGGATGGACAGAGAAGCAATGTTCTGTGCTCAGCTCCAGGAGATTTTATTTCCCTCTTGTGTAAACTACTTTATGTCAGAATATGAGTTTATATAAAATTAATGTGTTATATATACCAAGCCTAAATGACTTAATTTTGGATACGTAGACATTTTTGATGATTAAATATTAGTCTGTAGTTATTGAAGGGCCTCTCAGGAATGACAGAGCTCCCAACCCTCCTTTATGTTTTGTCTAAAATAGGATTGAAAGGTTTTTAATAGACTTTAGAAGGCCTAGCAATCTCCATATATTCAGCCTTGCCTGCACTGATTTATTGGTGGATTTCCTGTGGAATTTTTATGTGACACTTGATTTCCCCTGTGGGGCTTATTAACTCCTGATTGGGTAATGTAAATTTCCAGCCAAGATTAAGCACAAACAAAGCCAAAGTTCATTTATTTTAATAAAGGCAAATCGAGGTTCTGAAGGGCTAGTGTTTCCTTCTCTAAATAAACCACTCTGTCGGAAGATTCTTTATAAAATATTTGGTAGGAATTCTAAAGAAATAAATGCCATGCTCTAATTTCTGAATTATGCATTACAGTTTTGAAATGAAAACTGGTTCTATGTGCAAGTAATCTATTTAAGTCTCCTGCCCCCCCCCCCTTTTATGGCTCATAGGATAAACTGCTAGGAGAAATATTCCTATATTTCGTTAGGCCTGTCAACTTACTATCCCCTATACCTCGTTATACTCATTCTCAATATAGCAATTGCATTTCTGCGATTGTTCAGCAGTAACTATGAATTACCTAGCAGAGAAAAACTAATGATGTACTTGTATTAGAAACTGGATAAACTCCTTACATATTTTTCATCATTTATTTCTCACACACACATAAAGCCTCTTCTCACGGAATAGAGACGTTTCTTGGTGCAGTGCAATGTTTGATAGGAGAGAATTGGCCAAGGGGACATTTACAAGATACACTTGATGGTGGGAGAAGGTTGATTGGGAATAAGATAAGAGGGAAGAAATTAACAGTCCAGATTTCCTGGTTTGAGTGAACTGATGGCAGATTTACATATGGAAAATAAATGAAGAGAAGTAGATTGTTGGTTAGCAAGAGAGGTAATAAACAAATATTTGGATATGTTGAATTCAAGAAACCTCGGGGACATCCAAGAGATTCCATGGACATTTTGAAATATGTGTCTGGAGCAGGAGTGGGCAAACTTTTTGACTCGAGGGCCACAATGGGTTCTTAAACTGGACCGGAGCACTGGAACAAAAGCAACCTGACCATGCTGGCACTCTCTTCTTGGGCTGCTGGTGAAGGAGTAGAGGGGAGAGCAAGAGAACCCTCTGCTCTTTCGGCTCAGCGGGCCGGATAGAACAGCTGAATGGGCCGGATCCGGCCCGCGGGCCATAGTTTGCCCACCACTGGTCTGGAGTATAGTAAGACAGCTGAGGGCATAGTAGTACATCTTGGAAGCGTGTGCAGAAAAGAGCATTAGAAGTCTGGATACCAAGGCTGCCATACCCTATATAATAAAAGCCTAATATGCTAAGTGTATGTTTGTTAGTCCAACCAATCAAAGCACAATATGTTAATGATAGGCTAAGGATGCTCAATGGCTCACTACAATGAGCACTGACCACCAGGGGCAAACACACTGACCAGTAGGCTAGCTTGCTGCTGGGGTCCTACTGATAGAGACTGAGTAAGATGAGCCAGACACACTCTAGAGCCCTCCCACACCCCTTTCCGGCTGGCCAACCTCCCATCTTCCTCCTCAGCCCTGATTGTGAGCCATAGGGTTCCCTAGGCCTGGCCTGCACCTTCTTGCAATCCAGGATCCCTTGGGGGATGTCGGAGAGCTTGTTCAGCCCAATCCCACAGGCCAGGCTGAGGGACCCCACTGGTGCATGAATTTATGCACAGGGAATCTAGTGTGTGTGTGTGTGTGTGTGTGTGTGTGTGTGTGTGTGTATTTTTTCTACCATAACCTTGACACATAAATGGCTATATCACTCAATATATTTTTTTGAATAAGGGAGTGAATTAAAATATTATTAAAGATAGGAGTTATGTAAAAATATTTTAAATGAAGAAAATTTTCCCTATTTAATCATTAATTATCAGCTTGTAATGTCCTATACTCGTACATTCAATTAGTCCTCAAGTTTTCTCACAATTCTGTATCAATCAAAAAGTGCCACAATGCTGCTGAACACACCACTCCAAAATTATTACCTTAAGACAACAACTGCTTATTTTCGCTCATATGATAACAATTGCTTATTTTTGCTCATATGACTTCACACTGGTTGGGATTCAGTTGGCCTGGCCTGGACTTGCCTGGGCTTGGCTTCAGGCTACATGTTGGATCCAGTTTTTCTCATGTGTCTCTTTTCCTCCTTCAGAACAGCAGCTAAGCTTCTCAGAGCAGATTTCAAAACTGCCTGCAGCTTGTCTCATATCATCCAAAAATGTCAAACAACGGCTCAGAGTTAAGGGGCAGAGAAGTCCATTCCCTACACAGAATCATGGAAGGGGTGAAAAGTTTTCAACAATAGTCCCATCTACCATATTTTCCAACATCAGTACCTGAAGTTTTATGGTCTTCCCATCATGTTAGGTCAGTCAATTCCCTACTGGATATTTTTTCCTTGATGTACCGCATCGTTTCTAAGAGGCATCAGTTTGCATATTCCTAGCAAAAAAACTTTCTTCACCTTTAGCTTCAATATTTTAAAGACAGGGACTTACATTCTTTTACCCTAGTAGAGTACATTTTGGCTATGTTTTGGAGATTTGATTGCACAAAAGTTTTCAGGGACTTAAGAAGAAAGCAAAAATGACATGGCCAAGGTAACATTTCAATCTTTCCCTTTAAGAAGATTATGTTTTATATTGTGTGCTTTGTTTAGGGAATGGGTGGAATCAGTTGTTTGTATTGGCATATTAAATTATAATGTCTGATTAGACATTAATGCTGTCAAAGAGATACTTGAAGTCAGAGGTCTGGAAATCAGTTAAGAGGTCAGGGCTGTAAATTATAATCTTAGCAATCATACAAATATTGCTATGGTTTCATTTCAAGGTATAAGGACATTTTGGATTAAGTGAGACTCAGTGGCTTGTTCAGTCACAGGTGCGAGAAGATGCTAAGACTCCCCAGAAAAGTAACTTCCAACAGAGCTTTTTCCTGGCTGCTTTTGCACACAGTGTAGGTAGTTATTATCCATGAAAAACAACAACTAGGTAAGTCAAGGAGAAGCTGTCTACTATGGGCTCACAGTTCTTGGCCTGGCCATACAGTGCTTAACTCAGTGGATATCCCATTATTACTCTCCCCAGATTGCCCACTCCAGGCGATCAAACCTCCAAACCACCAAGGTGGCCTTTCTCACATCCAACTAAATTCTCTGACCTATTTCTTTACTTAAAATCCTCTTTTTGCCCTTTTCAGTGTCTTCCGACTTTACTCGCTCTTTGTTTGTCCTTGGATTCTCAAGTGGTTTTCTTTTGGGTCAGACCATATCCTCTTTGTGAGTTCTCATACCCTATTTATGAAAATACTAGAGGCCCAGTGCATGATATTCATGCATTGGGAATGGGGGAGGGTACCTCAGCCTAGCCTGTGCCATTTCTCAGTCAGGGAACTCTTGGAGGATGTCTGCCTGTTGGCTTAGGTCCAAAGGTATAGGGCCTGAGCCAGCAGTCAGACATCCCTCTCACAGTCCGGGACCCCTCTCTCCTTAGAGCCCACCTGTGGTGGAGGCGGGAGAGGCTTCTGTCACTGCTGCAGCACTCACCAGCTGTGAGCCCAGCTTCTGGCTAAGCAGCGGTCCCCCTGTGGGATCACACTGACCACAAGAAAACAGCTCCTGCATTGTCTGCTCCTGGCAGTCAGTGTACGTCATAGTGACCAGTTGTTCTGCTGGTCATTCTGCTGTTCAGTCGATTGGCATATTAGGGTTTTATTATATAGGATATTAATGAGAAAAATGTAAGCTTTGAACTTAGAGAGATATAAGCTCAGCTTCCAGCTTCATGCTTTGTCTGCTTGGGCCATTGGGCTACTGATTTAGAGTCCCTAAGCTCTCAGCTTCCTTTCATATTGGTCTCATCTCGTAAGCATGTTGTAGGCATGCCATAAAATGGAATCTGCAACAACTTCTCTTACAATGCTTGCACATTGCAAATTCTCAATAAATATGAGATTCCCTGGTTTTCTTCTCCTTAGCACCTTCACATCTACCTAAGTATTGGGATTGCAATAGAAGTCACCACCTGCTAGGTGGACAAAAGAAGAACCATAACTGGTTATGAATTTCTGCACAAAATTTTTTGTTTGTTTGTTTTTCCATGCCCAATACCCCTCCTGTGACTCACTTGATTTTCTGAAATGTCCTTCTTAATCAAAGTGCTGTGTGGCCTGCAATTTGGCAAATTGAAGTGGATTGAAATTAGTTTTCTCAGAGAATTTCATGACACCCTCAGCCCCCTCCTGGAAATAATTGGAGACGCCCTGGGGTTTCATAGACCGGGGCTCAGGAATCGCGACTCCATGTGTTGCCTTGCTTGTGCTTTTATGAGAACTAAATTGACAGCAGCAGTTCATTAGGGGAACGTGATTGAATGTGCACGCTTTGCTGATAAACCTGTAAGCACTTGAGGAGCCATGAAAAATGCCCTCCTTTTCTCCAAAGAGGTTGAGCAGCAAAGGTCAAAGTGTAGTTGTGTGTGTATGTTATAAAAATCAATTAGAAATACAATGCATTAGACATGCATTTCTAATAAGAGATTAGTCAACACGAGGGCGGCCATTTAGAGACATACTGAGGACTTTAGCTTCTTTTTATCTTGCATTTCCTAAGAGTAAAAACCAAACAAACAAACCCACTAAAACAACAAAACACAAAATCACACCCCTACCTTGTCTTTGGTGTCTATAGGCTACACATAATTCAAAAAAGGAAAAAAAAATTGGGGGAACAAAAGAAAGAAGGAAGGAAGGTGGAAGGAGTACCACGAAGTATCATGAAGTGTTTACTAAACTCCCATGACTTAAGGAGGAAACTGCACAGTATTAGACTGCTGGGGGGTGGGGCAAAGAAAGAGGCGATTTAGGTCTGAGCTGGACACCTGCCCACCATGGATTTCCAAGGAAAAGCTATCTGTTTAAAACTCCCTGGCACACCCAAGGGGTGGAGTCACACCGTGTTTATTAATGCTCTATGTCTTAGAGTTATTTACAAGATTGTGGATTTCGTTCCATTGTCTTTTGTAGGAGTTGCAATTTGAAGGGGCTTGTCTCTTGTTTCTCAGCACACCCAGTTAAGGAAGGCACAGGGCAGAACTACTGTGCATTCTTCAAGCATTTAAAGGTTATTCTATAGCTGTGGCCATGCTCATTAGCAGAGTATCTATCTGCACACTAATTCCTCAGCCCAGAGGGCTCACAACAAGGAGAGCTCTCATTAGGAAGTCCTTTGACATTCCCCCTCTTTCCTCCTTTCATCTCTTCCCTTCATCCTGAGGAAAGCTTGTGCCCACAGATTTGCCTCCTTTGGCCAGAGGCCTCCCCTCCAGGAAGCCTGCCACACAGGAAATGTGGATTCAGGAGAAGAAGCCTCCTTTCAAGCCCCTGGGGACACACCCTTTTAGCGCTAATGAGGATGGTGAATGTCTTAGGCAGGCACCAGGTCCTGAAGCCAGGGGCCAGGTCAGGCACCAAAGCTGCAGGCGACGCCCCTCCTGTGTTCTCTGAAATATTTTTTTATCTTAATACCTCCTCTCCAGTCTTCTCCGTGAGGCCCCTCATGCATGTAGGAACAGGAGACTAAAATATGGTTTGCAAAATGCAGTCCTGACTAATGCATATATTACAACAGCTCGTGTGATATTACTAATAGCCATAAGAAAGCACTTTATCTGTCTTCTCTAATTTGATTTTTGTGGGAATCCAAGGAGCTTATTGGTGCCATTTTAACTTAAGGAAACAATGGCTCATGATAATAAGTAGCTTGTTCAAAGCTAGAAAGTGATAGAGTTAGGTCTTGAACCTCAATCTCTATTAAGCCATACTCTGTGCCCTTTCTTTCATTCTAGGCTGCCAACAGATAGGTAGGTAGATAGACAGGCAAATAGATAGATAGATAGATAGATAGATAGATAGATAGATAGATAGATAGATACTAGAAAGAAGTCTGTATGCTTGTAAGGACAAGAGCATTACCAAGGTCAGCTTTAAAAGACCCCTGTCTCAAGGGTAATATCTATGTGCTGAGAGCCTTCCCAGGAGTCAGAATGTGATTTTCCGGGGAGTTCTTTTCACTCTAGCCACTCCCACTATTGGCCAGCTCTCCGCCTGCCCCTAAAGATAAATCTTATTGCTGATGTTGACACCAGCAATGAGCTCTGGACTGGTTCCCATCTGATATGCATCCTTTGACAGCCATTTGTTCTTTCCTTAGTGTTCATTGGTTTGGTCTGCTTCCCTTTCAGCAAGCAAAATGTCATTAATCTTGGGACCATGACTTTAATTCCATTGCCCGGTGCCCCAATCTTCCTCTTCCCAATCAATCCAATCACAGAAAATGTGGAGGTTAAGTAGATCTGGGAGGGAGAAAGGCATCTAGCAAGAAGGTTGGATTCCGAGGTTCTGAGTAGTCCTTTGCAAGGTCAAAGAGCCTGACAGTGCATGAGAGGTTGGGGTGGGGGTAGAATGGAGTAGACAATAAAAAATGAGTGTGTGCCTCTGTCCATAAAGGGAGCCTGGGAGATCAGGTTCCAAAATTCACAGAAAGAGACGACTCCCACTCCTTTGAACTTTCCTAGGCAGGTGCTCTACCTTAATGTTTTAATCCTTGTTCCCTCTCTTAACCAATCCAATTGCTGAGAGAGAAGTCTACAAAGAGCCCTTGTTGATTTCCCCCCATAGGTTCCCACATGAGATGCACGGGGGGGGGGGGGGAGGGAGAGGAAGGTTCAGAGCAGCACAATGACAGAGGTGGTCCCTCTATTTCTATGGGTGATGCTGAAAAAGGCTTACGTTTCCATGTCTGGTAACATTCGCCAAAGTTAGGCCAAGGGAAGTCAAAGTAATTTAGATTCAATCTTCTCTCAGAAATGAAATGAACAGAAGTTTTATTAAGAAGAATTGAAGAGGAAATTGAACTCTCATATTTCATTGTGCAATTGCAATGACACAAAACAACGTTCCTGAACGGAAGTTTGGAAGATTGTTAGTTATATGTCTTTTCTCTCTCCTTTCATCCACCTACACCCCACTTGCTCTTGTCAAAATAGGGGGCACGGCATATGTTTTCCCCTTAAGAGATGAGTCCTGGTAATAGCATGACTATCCTAAGCCAATGGTCTCTGTATTATTTACCTGTTTTTTTTGTTTTGTTTTTACACTTTTATATAGTACACACTTACATAAAATACTTAATTAGTGGAAGCTGGACTGAAATCCTAATGTGTTTTTCATAACATTATTAGTTAAAACTTGGATAAAAATATTTTTGGACTTCTTAATTTTTTAGGGTGTATTAGAACATGGCTGTAGTAAAACCATAAAGGGATCAGGAATGACTTTAGCAAATTTTCCTATTTGGAAATAAGAAATTAGCACTTGATTTCTATTTAGTTATGTCATTGTTTTTTAAAATTAAATATATTTTATTGATATTTTACAGAGAGGAAGGAAGAGAAATAGAGAGCTAGAAACATCGATGAGAGAGTAGTAACATCGACCAGCTGCCTCTTGCACAACCCCTACTGGGGATGTGCCCACAACCAAGGTACATGCCCTTGACCAGAATCGAACCTGGGACCTTTCAGTCCTCAGGCTGACACTCTATCTACTGAGCCAAACCGGTTTACATGGGGCACCAAAATGTTGACTTGATGGCCAGATGGGGCCTCAAGGTGAATGAAGAATCTGTAACACAATCTTCAGGTCCCTTAACATCAGACTTTATGCATATACAATGGATCTGTTAAGAATACTAAAGGTGTCTACAAATGGGCGTAGAAACTACTTTCTTGAGAGACCTAATATTCAGCCCCATTTTCCACAGCATTTAGTGTGCTCAGAGATCTGCCTCCTGTCCCTGCCCACCATGCAGCTGGTTGTGATCCTTCCCCAATGCTTTCTGAGGTTTGGATCACCAGGCTGGGGCTGTGAAACCAGACAACTCCAGCCATGATAGGTTCACTCAACCAGCAGTTCTCCTTCATCCTACCTGGCCCACCAGGTGAGAGGGGGGCTTTCCAGCAGGCAGTCTTGCAGGGACCAAGGCTGACTGAGGCCCCTCCATTTTGCACCTTGCCACCACAGCAAAGGCAGACAGACACTAGTGATTTGTATATGACATTTGCAACCATAGCTCCCAAATGACATACATCAGTTTTAATCACATTTTTGGGGGACCAAAATTAAACAGGAAGCTTAGAAATCTTACAAGTGTTTAGTGAGTTGTAACAGGGGTCCAAGTTTTATTATTATACATTAAAGCCCACTTCTCATTGCCCTCTAACTCTGTAAGGTTTAGGGCAGCCATGGGCAAACTATGGCCCTCGGGCCGGATCCAGCCCGTTCGGCTGTTCTATCTGGCCCCTGGAGCCAAAAGAGCAGAGGGTTCTCTTGCTCTCCCCTCCACTCCTTCACCAGCAGCCCAAGATGAGAGTGCCAGCATGGTCAGGTTGCTTTTGTTCCAGCCCTCCGGTCAGTTTAAGAACCCATTTTGGCCCTCGAGTCAAAAAGTTTGCTCACCCCTGGTTTAGGGGCTAGAGTACTTCTGGGGCTGTATTTTCTCTGTAATGGGCAGTTATGGGAAGGAGTGAATAAAAGCTCATTGAAGCTGGACCACCATGTGGGTAAGGTCCAAGGTTAGGGAAGGAAAAACGAGGAAGGGTCTGTAGTCTGAAACAGGATTCGGGAAGGCTTTTCAGAAGTTGACTCTTTTAACTGTAAATTTATTATATATTCAAGTCTCTGTACTTTTTATTACAAACTAGAGGCCCAATGCGTAAATTTCGTGCATGAGAGTGTGTGTCCCTCAGCCCAGCCTTCATCCTCTCCAATCTGAGATCAGGCCTACATAGGCAGTCGGACATCTCTCTCACAAGCCAGGACTGCTGGTTCCCAAATGCTCATCTGCCTGCCTTCCTGATTGCCCCTAACTGCTTCTGCCTGCCAGCCTGATCACCCCCTAACCACTCCCCTGCCAGCCTGATTGATGTCTAACTGCTCCCCTGCCAGCCTGTTTGTCCCCAACTTCTCTTCTCTGCCGGCCTGGTCACCCCTAACTGCCCTCTCTTGCAGGACTGGTCCCTCCCAACTTCCCTCTTCTGCTGGCCATTTTGTGACAGCCATCTTGTAACCACATGGGGGTGACCATCTTGTGTTTTGGAGTGATGGTCAATTTTAATATTACTTTTTATTAGATAGGATAGAGGCCTGGTGCATGGGTGAGGGCCAGTTGGTTTGCTCTGAAGGGTATCCTGGATCAGGTGGGAGTTCCCTTGGGGCATTCGGTGGCCTGGGCAAGGGGCCCATGGTAGTTTTCAGGCTGGCCATGCCCCCTGGCAAACCAAGTGGAGGCCCTGGTATCTGGGATTTATTTGTTTTCTATAATTGAAACTTTATAGCCTTGAGTAGAGGCCTGGGCCTGTCAGGGTGTGTGGAAAGCTTGGCTTCCTCCATCACCAGGCAAACCCAAGCCTCCTGTTGGCTCCATGGCCACAGCCATCTTGGTTGGATTAATTTGCATACTTTCTCCTGATTGGCTGGTGGGCATGACTTATGGTTATAACTTAGTGATGATTGATTTGCATATTTCTCTTTTATTAGATAGTATATTCAAATCCATAGCCTCTATTTAAAAAACAGCAACAACAACAACAACAACAAAACCCAGATGATACCAAAGTGGAAAAACAGCTTTCTTGAGGAAATTATCAAAGAATTAATGTTAGAGAACTCTGACAGGTAACATTTGTGTGTGGTCTTCTGACTAATGAAAGGGTTATGTCTGATACGGGTACTGCCTCAAAATGACTCTCAAAACATCCAAGGAGGAATTCGAATTTGCATTAATATAGAAATAAAAATGAATTTGCATTAAAGTAGAAGGAAGAGATGGAGGAGCTCATGCCTTAAATTTGAGACCTCTTGAAACTGGTTTGCAGCAGAAAGAAACGAAGGACTACACACTGTGAGAGAACAGAAGTCCTGAAATTTAGATCTGGGTGTGTCCTTACATATCATCAAGCCCAAGCATGTCAAACTCAAGGGCTAACACAGGTCAAATAAAAGAGGCATGTGGCCTATGGGCCGTGAGTTTGACATGCTTGATCTAGCCCATCTCTTTCATGTATGGCTGCAACATAAACACCAGAAAGCATGTGTCTCCTAGGATGCTAAGAGGCATTCCTGGAGAACAGTGGTCTGTGGATAATTCCTTTAGGAAATTCTGCTTAAATCAAGTTAAGGAGATATGCGGATTAAAGGGCTTCTTCCAGGCTTTAATAAGCTAATGCATAGCAATGTTCCAAGAGAAGGGACAGTCATTTCTTCTGAAGAATTTAAGCACTAATGCTCTTGTTAGAAAAGAGATGTATCTACACCCTCCCTACCCCTACCCTTGACCAGTGTCAGCAGTTCTAATATGGGGTCCAGAAATAGTTTTCTTAGAAGTAATCGCACCTTTGTCACTTATCAGCAATTTGCTTATTGATCTTTGGGTTCCCAGGGGAACTTAAACATCACTAAAAAATGCAACATTCAACCTAGCCTTCTACCAGTGTCTACCTGGAGATCCATCCGGTTTGTGCACGTGCTGGTGAGGGGTATGAATGCTCTTGCCTGAGCCTGCATCATTCCATTTCTCCTCGACTCCATTTCTACAAGGATGGTCTGGCATTTGGGTGGAAATGAGTGGAGGAGAAGCAGGCAAACATCGCTCTACTGTATCACCCGCCCTGGAAGCCTCCTCTCCTTCTGCAGCAGTGGGTGGAGTGGGATCTCAGAGCCAAATCTGCTGCACTCTCTCTAAAAGAAAACTCTGGCTCTTGTATATTCATCTGATGTTTGAGATTGACCATGATTACAAAACCTAAATAAAGAATATCTACACAGGGCTTTGTGAACTCAGGATCAAATCCATCTGGGTCAAACAGCCCCACTCCTCAGCATCACAATCCCTCACTCCCATGGAAGGCACGGGATGGATGCAAAAGCGGGTTTGACACCTTGGTATGCATATACATAACCCATGGATACAGACAGAAGGGTAGTGAGGCCTGGGATGGGGGCTGGGATGGCCTGGCAGGAGCCAATTGGGGGGGGGGAGATCATATATAATACTTTCAAGAATAAGGAATTATTTAAAACAAAACAAAGCAAAAAAGCAAAGGGGATCTGGCATGTTCCAGCTAAGGATACATGAACACTCCGAGTGAGTATCAAATCCTTCAATGTAGACAATGGCTTATTTTCTGGGATGGCTTTGGGAAGTAGAAAACTTCCAGAGAAACTGCTGTTCTGACTCGCTCACTTAGTGAATTCATCTTTGAGCCATGGGAAAGCGTCAAACGTTTTAGCTAAAATTAAAATTCACTAAAGGTCTGCTCTCTAGGCCAGGAAGAAATCAGAGCCTAAGAATAGCTGAGTGGATCCCACCCAGATGACCTGCAGCAGTTAATAATCATGATTTCCAAGGCAGGGAGAGAAGAAACGAATGGCTTTTGTGAACAAAGTGGTGAGACCGTTTGAAAAAGTGGAGGAACAAGGGAGGAAGAATTCCTTTGTTAACATAATTAAGTATCTTTCTTGCTGAGACCACTGCTAGAGTCAGTGTCCATAGTTCCTCCATTTTTATTAAAGGAGTCTAGCTTTTAATCATGGTACGTTAGATGGTATTATTTGCATTAGGGATTTTCAAGTAGATTTCAATAGCACTTTTTACAGGAACAAATTCTGAATCTATTGGCACACTTGAAATCCACCATAGAACATTTTGCATTGGCTGGAATGTGAGTGCCAACCTATCTTACCTGGATCCATTTGGATCTCTTAGCAAAAAATCACTAAATTGCTTTACATCATTGAGTGATGGGCTACAGAAGATCATTTTTTGTTCCATGGTTCTGAATGCGGGGATGTGAAACAAAAGGTATCTGAGTATGGATGCATGGATGGCACACTGTGGTATGGTACAAAATGAGTTGAAGCCTCCCAGATAACTTATTGTGAATGTCATTTTGACCTCAATTACATACCTTATATTGAGACATAGCGATCAGTTAGTAAGTTAGTTATAAAAGCGTAATATACTAATTAGACTGGACAGCGGAACAGCCTTCTGGACGTCATTCCAGAGGTCCTTCTGGAGGAAGCCATGGTGGCAGGGACCGGCAGAGGTGGGCAATAAGGCAGGCAGGTGAGTCATTAGGGGCTATCAGGTAGGCAGGCGAGTGGTTAGGGGCAATGAAGCAGGCAAGCAGGTGAGCGGTTAGGAGCCAGTGGTCCTGGATTGCAAGAAGGGATGTCCAACTACCAGTTTAGGCCTGATCCCACAGGGACATCCCCTGAGGGGCCCTGGATTGCAAGAGGGTGCAGGCTCTGGGCCTCTAGTTAATAATAAGCATAGATTTTTTTCATTCTAATCCTTATGTTTCTATGAAGTGAGTGTTATCATATATTTTTGAAGATTAAAACACACACACACACACACACACACACACACACACACACCAAGGAATTATCCAAGCTTTTTTTTGAAAATCCATAAGCGTCTACCGAGGCTTAACATCTGCATTATGGAGATGATTTTCCATTGCACAGGTGAGAAAAGAAATAAATGCCACCTGTAGTCAAGCTGACGACCGCTTCCTGACAGATACAGAATGGCATTTCTGATTCCTGTGGCATTTTTTGAAGATGCAGGTCAATCCCTGTCCCCATCAGAGCGGTGCTTGCTTGTTTTCTTATATGTGATGTGCGCAGGATACTGAGGGTGAGCTGCCAGGCAGACAGGAGTGCCACGGTGAGACTGAAGGAACTGAAGAGTCCAAGGTTGCTTCCCTAGAACTTTTCACACTTGAGCCTTCATCATCATTCCTAGTGGTTCTGAGGGGCCAGAGCCTCTTCCCTCACAGAGCCAGACTTCAGGCCAGCCTTATCAAGAGGACACACATCCTGGGGTGCCATTTCACCTTTCACGCAGAGCCCTGAGATCCCCCTGCCCTGGGTGGGTCCTCCTAGGCATCGGTCTACTTCCACTGGTCTAAAAATAACATGAGGCAGGTCTGGCTTTGCCTTAGCAACTGTGTGTCACTGCAGGTTGCCCAGGACCAAACCAGAGAGGGTAGGACCTGCATTACCACCATTTGTTCACCATCCAGAACTGAAACATCATGGCTGGCATGTATACATAAGGAACTGTTTGACATTGAAATTGGGCCTCAAAAGAGCTGTTGGCCCAGAAAGAAACTCACTACAGACTGATTCGTTTGCCTCTCAGCATAACCATTATGGCTTGTCACATTTTCGGTCCTTTTTGTTTTTAATGTTAAGTCCCCAGTACTTAGAACATTGCTTGACAGAGTGAGGATTCAATAAATTTGAACCAAACCAAAGAATCATCACTGCAACAGATAACCCTAGCCACACCCAGATGGAACAGGTCAGAATTTACTGGCGCCTTCAGGCCCAGCCCATCATTCCCCTCACTTCAATGCTAGCTGCTTCCTACACCACAGACAGAAACAGAGCCCTTTCACCTTGTCCAAGTCTGAATTTAAAAATTATAGTATTTCCATCAAGGGAGGTAATTTAAATTTTTCTCTGATCTCAGACCATATTATTTTTTTTTCTAATTTGTACCAGTAAGAAAAATATGAGCCTGTTCAATTTCTCATTTTGAATACATCACTGCAATTGGGGCTTGAAATAGTGATCACAAACAAAAGACAGGAATATATTTCTATATTTTGCATGACTATGACTATTTTTTTTCCTCATAACAGTAATACATTTGCATCACAGAAATCCTAGATAGCAGAATGATAAACACCCCCATAATTATATCTTCCAGAAATTATATATTACTGGGTTTAATATCTCTTTCTGCCTTGCCAATACACACACAGACACACACACACACACACACACACACACACACACACATATACACACACACACACACACACACACACCGGCCACTTCATATATGTCTTTTTGTAGATTGCTTTTTTCCCACTTCTCAAAAATATTTAATTAGACACATTTTCTCCTAGAAGTCCCACATCATGCTATACTAAGAAGATGTGATATGAACCTGCCTATATTACAAACACAGTCAATGCCCACCAGAGTGTTGAAACAGGAGATGAAACACTAGGTACTGATGGGAGGAAGGTCCAGATTAAAACCACTAGCTGTCTAGTTTTACCTGATTTTAGTTATGTGGCAGAACTGTATGGGCCATGGGAATACATTATAATTTCAGAATTTGTTTTCTTGCTTTGAAAGGTGAACTCACAAACTATTATAAATCGGTGGGCACAGATGGAACATTTGTGATTACTTTTTAAAATCTCTCAGGGTCATTCTACATGATTTCATGCTAAATTACTCTCACTTTCAGTCCATTTCACACGGATAAAGATGGCCTGATAAACAGACATTTTCCCCTTCAATTTACCTGAAAACAACTTATATTCTGAGTGCTTTAATTTGCCTAGGCAAACTCATGTGTATTTGATCATAATGGATGGTAAAGAGTATGGAATTAAGGGCACGTTTTACTGGTGGAAAAATTGATTTAAAAAGAAAAGTTACTGGCAATTTAAAGCATTACAGGGGCTACCGTTGGAGACAAGGAGACTGTGGGGTTCAGGCTTTCCTAAAGAATCTGTTTCTTTCAGGGGGTCAGAGGCAGTAGTAGAGGGAGCCTGTTAGCATGGGCACTGGGGTCAGCCAGAGCTAGTGAGATCCTGCCTGTCACCTAGTAGCTGTGTAGGCGCTCAGAGCAGTGCCCACACCTAACAAGGGCACAGTAGGCATTCAGTGATGATAATGATTTCTGTCTGCCACAACAGGATTTCCTGTTATCTGTGGCCATGTCTTTGATCTCCTTCCACAAATTCAGCGCACTGATATTGTGGCAAACTCTTGTTTCCCATGACATATTTTTGTCTCTATTTTTTTAAACAAATGTATTTTTATTGATTTCAGAGAGGAAAGGAGAGGGAGAGAGAGATAGAAACATCAATGATGAGAAAGAATCATTGATTGACTGACTCCTGCATTCCCCCTACTGGGGATTGAGCCTGCAACTAGGGCATGTGCCCTAACCTGGAATCAAACCATGATCTCTTGGTTCACAGGTTGAAGCTCAACCACCGAGCCATGACAGCTGAGCTTTGTTTGTATTTCTTATCCTGCCATTTACTTGTTCCTTTATGTACTTATTCATTTATCCATTCATTAATTCATTTTCTTCTTCACCACAAATTTATTGAGGATCTACTCTGTCCAATGTACTGGTAGTCTGTTAAAACCACAAAAGAAATATCTGCCTTCTTAAAATCTATAACAGTTGCATTGTCATATCATAAGGGTTAAGATAGTGAACTTTGGAGACACTCTGAGAACACTTAGGGAAGGCACCTGCTACAGTGCTGATAGTCACAGGATGCTTCCAGAGAAAAATACTTGGAAATAAAAACTTGAAGATGAATAGGAATTTGAAAAATAGAGGGAATGGCATGTAAAAAGACCTTTTGTTACTCAGGGTTTTTCAGGGAGAAGAAGGGAGAGAAAAAGGAGAGGGTGAGAGGGAGATAGAGGGACTGATTGATTGATTGATTGATTGATTTTGGTCACAGTTGACGTTATAGTCTTGAATCCAAGCTGTGAATGGTGCTGGCTGGACACTCAGGCAGAGTTCCTATGCTCCAGTCTTGAAAAAAATTCCTTCCGAATTGGGCCACATCTGTCTTTATTTTTAAGTTCTTCAACTGGCTCGATAACCCATATTATGGAGGGGAATCTGCTCTACATAAGGTCATCTGATGGTTAATGTTAATGAATCTAAAATCACCCTCATAGCAAAGTCTAGACTAGTGTTTGATCCAACAACTGGGCACCATACTCTTAGCCAAGTTGACACATAAAATTAACTACCACAGGCAACAAGAGAGCATCACAGTTTGAGATCCAAAATAACATGAGAAGGAAGGGTAAAGCCAGCTATGATGACAGAGACAAGACTAATTAGAAGTTTAGTCTTGTCCATCTTAGCTGGTTGGGCTTTAATATTCCCTCTACCACAATGGAATGTGGCTGAATAGTTTCAAGGAACAGATCTGCATTAAAGTGTACAGCAATGGCCCTCTTGCTCCATCTTATTTCTTTCATCAGCCATACTCAATAATAATTTTCTCCTTTAAAAGACATATTCTGAGGGTTTTCTTATACAATAACATCCTATTTTTTAAAAAGTTGATTTTGAGAGAGAGAGGAAAGGAGAGGGAAAGAGAAAGATTGATGTGAGAATGCAACATTCATATCTCTTTCCCCTTTTAGATCACCCTTCCAGGGCCCCAGAATTCCAAGGCCAAAGAGGCCCAAATTCTGGGATATACACTCGCTATTTCCTCAAGCATAACTTCTGTTTGAATTTTCTTGCAATCTGAGTAGGTAGGTGTGGCTGAATTTTGTGAGTGGATTCTTATTCATGGTAGCTATGTGGGAGACCGGTAGAAAGTGGAGGTGGGACTCTAGATGGGAAGAGAAGGGGTGGGCTAAGGATCTGCGGTCCCTGTTGTACTAAGTTATGAGAATTTAAAATCTGAACCTGGTTTTTATACTTCAGGTTCCTAAAAGATGAAGGCCATGATCCCCTTTTATGGGCAGATATGTGAGGCTGGGACTGTGAGAAGAAATACAACAGGAATTGGGGAGGTAGTTGTTAGATGGCCAGGAGCTAACAGAACAAGGGAAAATGAGCCTCCCTTCCATCTCCAAAGGAAAAAAAATAATAAAAAACAGTGGACATATGTCATGTGGGCTTAGAAGAGAAGATTGAGAGAGCCAACATGAACAAGTCAGCAAGTATTTATTCTACTTTGGTTATGACTGCATATTTGTCATAGTTCAATTTTACTTATTAAATAGTTGATAGCTAGATTTATTACTTTTAAATATGGGCCTCCAAGTCTACTCTTGCTTCAGGCTCCACAAACTATAGGGGTGAGCCAGTGCCTATACTGGAACATTCCATTCCAGTACCCATTGGGCTGTCCCATTAATTTATGCATTTCATTTTCTCTGACTAGATTGTGCTAATTTATTCTCCAATAACAAGTAAATTACTGACATATAGCAGATCCTTAATAGATGAAAGTTGAAAGAATGAATCAAGTACCTCATAAAAATCTCTCATTTCCTTCCTCAGCATCTGCAGATATGAAGTACCCCATTAAAAGGTGATTATATCATGGATTTTTTTTAAAAAAATTAAAAGCTCATGTATTCTCACCATAATAATCTCATTTTCCTCTATTAAATATACCTAATATATAAAAACACTTCTTCCTGCATTTTCTCAAATTCCCTTATGATAACTTAATAAGAAAGGAAGGAAGGAAGTAGAGAAGGGGAAAGGAAGAGAGGATGTTAAAGGTGGGAGCGTACATTCTCTAAGAATCTACCTAGTGCTTTTTCTGTGATACAATTTTTAAGATCAAGTTGTGCTTTGAGAGAGTTCCTCAAGAGATAGAGAAGAATGTCTCTACTTATTTGTTAAAATCCGCTCTATTTTTAAAATATTTTTTATTGATTTTTACTGAGAGAGGGAGAGTGAGAGAAAGAGAAACATTGATGTGAGAGCAAAACATCAATTGGCCCCCTCCTGCATGCCCCCTCTCAGGAATCTAGCTGAAACCTAGGCATGTGCCCTGACCCAGAATCAAACCAGCAACCTTTTGGTGCATGGGACAATAGCCAAACAACTGAGCTACACTGTCCAGAGCAAGTCTGTTCTATTTTATAAAGTTATTAGCTTGGGAATAATGCAGAAGATGAGTACATGAAAGTATATCCAGGAATTTGAGCACTTGTTTTATTTGACACCACTGGTTTCTCAGTCACACATTCTGCAATTCCATATTACCTATTAACTGACCCTAGAGTGTGACTGAGAGATGGATTAGTGGGGCAAATAAAACATTGTTGGAAAAAATCTGAAATATAGTGTCAATTGATTCAGGTTTCTATATACAATATAACTGTTGAAAAATAAATTGTTCTGCTTCTTTCAGTGCATAAAATGAATCCTTTAAAATATTTTGAGGATTAGTAAACAAAAAAAAAGTTATTTATCTTTTTTTAATTCCCATTTTCTTTTAACCAGGACCAAACCTAGCAGCTAGAGATTCCTTTCTTTGCTGATTGTGAAATCATTACCTTCTGAGCAATGATCAATACCACACTTATAAAACTGTGGGTGAATGTAGGCAAATTTACCAATAGAAATAGAGAGAGTTTATTTATTTTGCATGTGAGAGAGATAGGAAGAGATGGGGAATTTCCCTACTTGGAGCCAGGAGAGAGAAAAGCTACAGTAAATTCTACAAGATAATATATATGTGATATACGTTGGCTTAGAAGGGACCTACGAAAAGAGAGATATGGTTAGAAGGATTTTCCAGCCCAGCCAGCGTGCACAGTGATTGGGCATCAACTGTCATGGCTCAGGGCACATGCCTGGGTTGTGGTCTAGATACCCAATATGAGGTGTGCAGGAGGCAGCCAATTCTCTCTTACCATTGATATTTCTATCTCTCTCCCCCTGTCCCTTCCTCTCTGAAATAGTTTAAAAAAAACATATATTTAAAAAAGGGTTTTCCAAGTGAAATGTATATTGTGAGATACAAGCTCCCTCCATCTTTTTAAAATTCTTATTTATAATGATGCCTAATTCATTAATATTCTTGGGCAAAGGGCATTTGGGGAGAGGGGGGTTAAACCAGAAGGTGAATGAAATACAAACATATTGAAAGAGGTAAAGTTCTGTAAATAGA
Source organism: Vespertilio murinus (assembly GCA_963924515.1). Lineage (NCBI taxonomy): Eukaryota > Metazoa > Chordata > Mammalia > Chiroptera > Vespertilionidae > Vespertilio > Vespertilio murinus. The sequence goes on along the minus strand of OZ004716.1, from coordinate 9,665,106 downwards.
AAAGAGGTATTTGCATTTGTGTGCTTTTCTACATCACAATGAGTAATTTTGTGTGGCACAAGGTGAGGCTAGGACTGAGATTGAGGGAAGGGTATATCTCACAGTAAGCATTTCCTAAAGCTCAGCTGTGTGTTAGGCTCAGTCACATCATATATTATGTAGCTCTCTTCTCCTCCAGTTCTGGTATTTTGTTTATTCATCCAAGAAATGACTGTAGAGAGCCCTTCTAAAAATATCTCTCTCAGAGGCACACACCTAACTCCTTTAGAATAAAAATGAAGACTCTGTGTTATTTCAGAGGTAAATGACATTGTTGCAGTGAGGAAAATCCTAGATTTGATATCAAGTTTCAGTAAAACTAAACCTAAGTGAGACATACATGTATTTCTGAAGCTTAGGAACATTTTCCATAGAAAGGTACCAGGTTTAGTGTTATCTTAGAAAATAGTCAAATAATGAGGGGTGCTCTAATTTACTCAATGCTGGAATTGAATCAATACTAGTTATCATGCTACACAGTTTTTCAATAGTCTTATATCGAACATTATATATGGGTCCCTGCTATCTTCCACTATGACACCTCACATTCAATCTGCTTAAAACAGATCTTACAACTTACATACATTTCTTCTCAAAATGGTATTTATTTTGGACATGACAAAGATCCTGAGATTACAGCTCCCCAGTTCATCATAGTTGGGGCTGGGTTGATATTTTTATCAATTTTAAATATCTAGGAAACTCTCCCATGTTAAGAAATCAAGGGTATTCCTAGAAAAGGGTGAGTAATAGGTACCCACTCCAGGGATTTAAAAGGATGAAGACTACCAGATCCTGACTCAAAGAGGACATAAAGGGATGGATAGAAGAGATGCTTCCCTCTGAACATATTTAAATCAATTTTCAATTACAGTAAGATAACAGATCTAATTTTAACCTTGTTACCCCTTTTGTGCATTAACTTGTGATTTTACATTTTAAAACATTAACCCCAATCTTAGCATTTGTGGTTCGTTCCATGTAATGTGACTTTCTTAACAGCCATTATTTGTGGGAGGACTAAAGATCACATTAGTCTTGAACCTATATTTTAGGGTAATTGAGTTGCGCCAGCATGGTTTTGCTTCTGCCATTTAAACTTACTTCTCTTTGTGATTCTTCTGAGCCACTCTCACTTTAATGTAACTGCTCCAATTAAATTTTTCAAAGCGCCGTGGATATCACTGTCTAGGTATACAGAAAAGTTTGGAGCAGAATTAAGATTCTTCTGGGGAAGCAAAGCCAGCAGCCTCTCTTGCAGTATCTACTACCCGTCTTTGGTTACACCTGGGCTGCTTTGTTTATCTGGCAGGTTCCTTCTCTGCCAAAAATATACTTAGCATATTTACTCCTCTAATTACCATTGCACAGCTTTCTTAGAGGAACTTGGAAACTGGGGGGAGGGGTGTCCCCCACAGAAGAGGCAAAGGAGGAGAGGAATGACCTAGTACTCAGAAATTCCTTGAGCAGAAATTTGTAAGTTACAGTGGGCAGAAGACAGAGCAAGTGCTGAGGGAGCCACGGCATGCTGAAAGGGCTATGGAAGCTTCCTGTACTTTCCTCAGACCTTGCCCCATGCATTTCTTCCATCTCGCTGTTCCTGAGTTATATCCCTTCATAGGAAACCAGTTATCTAGTGAGTAAATGGGTTTCCTGAGTTCTGTGGGCTGTGACTAAGGCAGGATAGGAAGGAGTTAGGGGAAGTTCCACACAAGTGCAATGAGGCAGTAGGAATGGACTTCACAGGCCAATCAGCCTCTAGGTCTTCTCATCATAGCCCCAACCTCCAAGCATGATCAAAGGGAAGATGGCTTATGACAGGAAACTCCTGCTGTGGACACAGAAGTCAGCAACAACAAAGACTGGCTGAACCCAGTTCCATCCAAGATGAAGAAAAAAACTGACCTGAGGCCATACCAAAGCTCATTTTATGCCATTATAATGAAAACTGATACCCCAAGTGGAAGGGGTGCCATGAGGGACAAATACCACAAAGTTCCTTCTAGAAGGAACCATTTTAAGGCCAAGACTTCCCCCTCCACCCCCATCCCCCACCAGAAGGTAGAGTCAGAATTTGGATCCACAAAGTTCAGAAATAAACCCACCCTTGGAAACACATAAAACCCCAAGAACTGAATGACCAGAGGCACAGCTCACAAGTTCACCCCTCTCCACTCCATGTGCACTTTTGCTTCTCTCACAGAGCTGTGTCCTAGCCTCTCTGTCTCTACCTGAATAAAACTTGCTTTCACTCTCACTCAGAATCACTCAGACTGACTCTTCAAGTCTTTCCTGTGTGAGCCCAGAGCCTAGAGGTCTGGTGGTGTGGGGGCAAGGCCAGTCCATGATACTGGTCTGGTAACATTCTAACCAATGAGTGAATCCCATGGAGGGGATCAAAGGAACATCTGGTTTTTAGCCAATTGGTTAGAAATCCAGGTCGTGGAAGGGTGCAGATTAATCTTGTAGGACTCAATGATTAATTTATGGAATCTGACTCCATCTCTGGGTAGGTAGTGCCATAATTTGTACTAAATTGTAGGACACCCATGGTGTCCTGAGCATTGCTTAATGGTGTGTGTGTTGGTGGCGGGGAAGGGGAGGTTAAAATACCACTCATACTATAAATGTTAAAGTTGGGTCCCAAAACAATAACAAAAAACACTTAAAACACAATAAATAATAAATAAAAAAATTCTAGTATTTCAACTATTTGGGAAAAGAAAAGTAAAATTTCATAATTTCTTTCTTACATTTAGGACATTCTAAAATAAAATAACACTCCAATTCCTTCTTCCACAAAAAGAAAAAAAAATGTTTTAACATCTTAATTCATGAGAAAAATGCAAAGCCATACTCTCTAGTTATCTTCCCCTTATCTTTAGAAAGATTTGAACACTTTAAAGAATAAATTAAAACGCCTTATGTAAAACACAACCTGTTTTATCTTAAAATTATAATTTATGTAACTACTAGAAGCCCGATGCAGAAAGATTTGTGCAAGAATAGGCCTTCCTCTCCCTGGCTGCTCACACAGCCTTCGCTCTGGCTCAGAGATGCCTTTCCGCCTTTGCTCTGGGCAGAGCCACCTTCCGCCTTTTGCCTTGTTGCTTCAATTTGCATATTCCATCCTTATTGGCTCGGGCCCTGCCATCTTTGTCACAGAGTTAGGGTCAATTTGCATATTCTGTCTTTATCAGATAGTTCTTCCTTATATTTCCATGTTTTCTTTTACATTAAAAAAGATCTTGAAGTACACTATGGTATGTTTTCTTTCATTTTTCTTCATTTATTCACCCATTTAGAGAACAATTATGCAATGCTTGATAAATACTGGACATTCTATGAGCAACTGAGGGGCAAGGACAGCAGTGAGGAATAAACCTATGAGGGGGTGTCGCTAAACATGCCATCAAAGTTGTGTGCAGTTGTGTAAGTGCTACAGAAGAAATGTTCAGGGTCCAATGAAACACTAATGTGTTCACTCATTCCTACTCTTCCAGATGAAACCTAGATGGCGAGAAGTAATCCAGAAGAGTCTGGTGAAAGCCAACCCTGCAGAAGGAAGGAATCATGCAATGCCCCAGAAATAGAAAGAAGTTGGTTGAGTTTGAGAAACAAAGGGAAGGCTAGCATGGTTGGCATTTTGCTGAGATATAATATAGTCTAGTGACTTGAAGGGATACCTGTGGGAAAAGTAGGCATCAGATTACTCAGAGTCATATAACACAACTTAGCTAATTTTAACATTATTCTAAAAAAAATTGGAAGTCATTAGTGGCTTTTAAGCAAGAAAATGGTGTAATCAGATTTGCAATTTAGAAATGGTTCCCATGGTGAATGGGAGGGTACAAGAATGTATACAGGTGTCCAGTGAGAATGCTATTATAGAAACTTTTCCAGTAGCTGGTTGTTACATGAGGATGAAGAAGAAAGAAAAAATATGTTTGACATCTATTTTGAAGGCAGAGAATTAAAAAAAAATGGTGATTTCTGATACTAGGAAACTAAAAATCATTACTCCAATCTCAAGGAGAAGGAAATGAGTCCTCAGAAACATATGTTCTAAGGGTTCATAAATCTGAGGGTCCACTATTTGGCAGTCCTTTAAGTTAAAATTAAATTGATATTAAAAATGCTTTAAGAGAGATAGCTGACTCAGTACTGTTATTCACCCAATGCTTTTAGTTCTCCCAAGGGCATGCTTAGGACATTTCCCCCGTAATGGCAGCTTCAGTTCTGTGCTTCACTTTAGCCAAGGAAATAGGAGTATAAAAGCCACCTGCACATCTGGGTTGGAGCTTTAAGAGCAAGCACACTATTTTCCCTGTTCTATTTCCCTTCAGGAAATCTAATGGAGGCTGTTCCACCAGCCGGGCTCTCAGAATAAAAGCAACCTGGAACAGATTTCCCAGCCAAACTACAATGGGCGTGTGGTGGAAACAAGTGATTCACACCAGTTACTCTAAGTCACTGAAGATTTTCCAGTTGTTGCTGCAGCAAAACCAATTCTGTACTGACTGTTTTAGTATATATCATTATTCTCATTTTATGTTTTGACCATTGAGGGTTCAGAGAAGGTGCAAAGAACCACAGTGAGGGAAACAGAACCCAAGTCTATCAGAACCAGACACAATGCCTTCTAAGGGGCATCTCTAAACATTGCAAATATAGAAACCCCACGCTGAGCCCAATGAATACATGAAGGTGAACAGCAGAGCTATGTCAACACTATGAGGAGCCACTGGCTGTCTTGTGTGGTACCGAGAAGGGACACAGAGAATGAAAGTACTCAGGAGAAAAAGGGATTGCAACATCTGTGTTGACACGGGTTACTCAAAGAATTATTAAAGCTTGGAATGTACTTTTAAGACTGGAGTTAATAAAAGGGTGTCAGTGTGTAAGTACATACAGTTTGAGATAATCAGATAAAAAGTTGGCTTTTTTAATGTCAAAAGAGATACAGAGAGGTACACCTAATAAGAGCCATTGAAGTCGTAAAAAATTACTGTAGCTTTAAAACTTGTCAAAACAATCCCTGCGTGTCAGAAAGGAATTTTACAACACGGGTTAGTGTTAGCTATGTGGCAGTAAAGAGCCCGGTTTCCACAGACGTGTGTTTAAGATATCTATATCTATATCTATATCTATATCTATGTCTATATCTATATCTGATTGAGTTTTTACAGAGAGGAAGGGAAAGGGATAGAGAGCTAGAAACATTGATGAGAGAGAAACATCGACCAGCTGCCTCCTGCACACCCCCTACAGGGGATGTGACCGCAACCAAAGTACATGCCCTTGACTGGAATTGAACCCAGGACCTTTCAGTCCTCAGACCTACGCTCTTTCCACTGAGCCAAACCGGTTTTGGCAACACAGACGTGTGTTTAAATGGTCCCGCTGTCCTCCTTCGTTCTCCTTTCCTTAGCAGTGGTTGTTAGAGAAGATCAACATATGGCAGTACGGCAGTAAAACATCATTAGTGGAAAACACCCACAACTGCAGAAAGTGGAAAAAATTTAAAAATTACAAATTGAGGGTTCTGAGGGTGTACCGGTTTGGAAATGTTGCTGTGTCTCTAACCCTCAGGGGCTATTGGGTCTGTTCCCTCGTCAGCATCCATTCTGCTATTGAGGTAACTATTGCTGGCACAGTGAGTGGTTCAGGTTGGGAGCGGGGACATGCAACCATCCAACCATCACATCCGGTTCTCTGCGCTCCCTGAAGAGAATCTTTCTCACCAGATTTCCTCACGAGCTTGTTCTATTGGTGCTTCTCTGGCCATTTGTGCACAAGGATAGGAAAAGAAACAACAGCAACTTGAAAACCAGTAAGTGGGAGACAGAGAGAAACTGGATCTGATAGTGTTATAAGAACGCCCACACCAAGTCACAGCCTCAGCCTGGGCCTGTGTGCTGAGTGAACACATACATTTTGTTTCTCTGCAAGCTTGTTTGAGTGAGTTTGCTGTGAAGAGGGAGTCACTTGTGGCTAAAAGTCATCACCCATGAAGTACTCTCACCGTTGATTATCTCTGAGAAGAATATTCTATATTCAACGATTCAAAATCCTAATTATCAATGAAACATGCTTAATCATCTATTCCATAAACACTTTTGGAGTTCCTTCTTCCTTAAGGGGATGGAGTTGGTGAGTCATATGAGATGTGGCCCTCATTGTCCTGTTAAAGGAAAAGGAGCAGGCAGTTGCCACACAAGGCAGTGAGGGCAGAGACTTGGATGCCATGGGAGCAGAGACAGGACAACTCACTAAGCCTGTGCGCAGTGAAGACATCCCAGGGAAACTGAGGCCTTGTATCTATTTCTGGAGACAGTGATCAACCTGCACATTGGAGGACAACGTGAGGGCCCGCTCTGTCTTGTCAGCCTAGAGAATGCAGCTCCCCGAGTCCTCAAGGGGGACATTTTCTGCTGCGCGGGGATCTTCCTCTCCCAAGATCGCTCTGTTCCCTTCCGTAGGTTTGAATGCTCAGTTCAAAGCTCTACCCTGAAGTTTGTAATTTCTGGAAACTGTTTTCCCACATCACCACGGATAGTCTTTCCTCCTTGAAAGCTCTGTGTCCCTGTACCTCTCCTTTGGCAGTGTCACAGATTTCCTCAAAGACTCTGTCCTCCTATGTTCTGGGTCACATGACCATTCCCCCTCTCCCTGGGGTGTGGATGTTCAAGCTGATCCAAAGCTACCGAGGTGCTGAGGCCAAAAGAGGGAACCCTTTGGCCTTCTTGGAGCCTTTCAACGTCTCTTCAAATAAAGATGATATTTTAGACAATAAGTGAGAAATCCAGTGCTTTTAGGAACAAATTCAGGCTGGGAAAAGGGAATTAACAACCAATGTTTAAAAGTGCTCCCTTAATTATGATCTTTTTGTTCTTGTAAATATTTGTTGTCTGCCAAAGCTCAGATGTATACAATACAAAAAAAATCCCCCACAAAAAGATAGAAAAAAAGAAATAAACCTAGGAAAAATAGTTTTATTTTAATAAATATTTTCAAAATTCAATAGATTTTTAAATAAACTATTGCTTGATATTGCTAAATAAATTATACATTTAAAATTTATTAGACATATTATGTTAACATTTATAAAATACCTCACCATTCAGTGTGTAAAGAAAAAAACAAACCAACAATTAGAACCACTGATAGGTTATGAGGAAAGGAAAAATTCCTTTCTGTCTTATTCATTGTTTCATCTATAGAGTTTAGCAGTATGCCTCACACATTCTAATTGCCTAGTAAATATTTGATAAATGTATATAAAAGTGGTATTCCTAGGTAACATTAGAATATATATTTTCTAGATAACATTTTGAGACAACATTTTGTTACCTGGAAAATATCATTACTATTAGGAAAATCATTCTTTTTCTAGGCAGTATTATGATCTTAGTATGTGTTACATTGTTGTTTGTTTGCCTGGCTATCACACCACTTACACTCTTACCTTCTGGTTCATTTTAAACACTGAAAAAAAACTGTTTCATGAATGAATGGATAAACAAGTAAATGTACAAGCACTAGTGCACTTATGCTGTCATTTCCTGAATGGCAGACAGAGCATTATCCTTACTAATGAAAGGCTAAGTGGTGGTCATGCCCTCACACATGATGCCCTCACACCATCACAAGATGGCTGCACCCACAGCAAGGCATACACAGATGGGTGGGGCGGGGCTGGGCTTGATGCTGTATGTGCCAGGGCACTGCTGGAGGGAAACTGACCAGGAGGTTCATGGGGTAGTCCCAAGGGGCACCAGTGCAGGGCAGGACTCCGGGACTTGGAGAAGTTGCCCCACAGGGGCTGTGGAACTCTGGGACTTGGGGGAGTCCTGCAGCCCCTTGGGGTGCTGACCCCACAGACTACACATTAGGGCAGAAGGTACCACCCCTACTCCACTTCCACCTGAGGGCAATGAGTTTCAGCTTCAGTGTTGGGATAAACCTGGGATAGTGGGCACTGCCTACACTCCACGCCCACACCCCCCCAGCCTTGACCCGGGGTATGAACATGGCAGAAAACCTCCCTGGTCCCTGCCTGGTCCCCTACCCTGAGCTGCTCCCCACACAAGAGCAGTGATTTCATTTCCTGACAAGAGCAGTGACCTCACTTCCGGATGATGGAGCCCAACAGAATGTGGAACTCTGGTAGCCAGGCAGCCACGTTCTAAATCAGCCCTTACCCAGCTCATCCGACAGAGACATCCCCACCAAAGCATGCTCCCGTTTGCCGCAGTGCCACCGCCATATAGGCAAAGAGCCACCCATGACAGCTCCTCCCACCACTGCTGCGGCTGGCTCTGCACTCAGCCCCGATGCCTCTGGCCCTTTGCATGGGAGGACCCAGAGGTAAACCAGGGAGGCCCAGGGCGGTTTTCTCAGAGCCAGGCTACCATTCTCACCCCCCTCACCATCCCTGATCCCCTGGGTCACAGGGCTGTGGGACTCCAGGACTGGGGGAGTCCCACAGCCCCCTGGGGCGCCGGCTTTGATGCTGAGGTCCTGCAGGTGTCACCGCAGACTCTGACTGGAGGGAGGGGGGGGCAGATACCCGCACCCAGGACTTGGCAAATAGTGATATTAACATATTTCTTCTAATTAATTCCCTTTCAATGTGCACGAATTTGTGCACAGGGCTACTAGTTTCATAATGAATGCCATTGTTGCCTACCACAAAATACAGAGACAGGATTTCGATTTTGCATTTATGTATCTGGTGACATGAAGGCATGGGTGTGGAAAGCTGGGAAGTCTGAGGGAAACTCTAGACCAGAATTTGCTGAAAGGCAGAAGGATTTTTTAATCTAGTAAAAAAAAAAATGAAACAAACAACAAAAAAAAGAACAATCATTTATGATGTGATTAACTTGCAGTGCGCCAGCATTTCAATCTCCACTGGGGGAACAGATGAAGAAAATCCTTCTGGAATCCAGGGGGCAAACAGTGGGAATGAGGGACTGAGTCCTTTTGGGGACGGACGGCATCTGATTAAGATGCATGGCCCACTTTTAAAGAATTTATTTGCAGTGGCTCGGAGGCAAAGGCACTATTGAAGACTAGCTTTTAATGTGAAGCACCGCATGAAAAGCTTCCCTCGGGGCCTTTCAGTGGACATCTAAGAGAAGAGTCACTGTTAGATCTTTTATGACGGTTTTGCTGGCCTTTACATCATTTAAATGGGGTGGAATTTTTGTATGGCATTTCCTAATCATGACACAGCCTGAACAAATGTTTAGTAATGTGGGTTGCATTAGTATATTTAAAACAAAGTCATGAGGCCCGTGCAATAAAATGTTAACACTATAAATCATTTTAGCATAATTGATTTTTCTACCTCGGGATTATTTTTATGTGGAGCATGGCAAGGAATAGATTCCGTGGCACACTTAAGGGGTTTCACGTTTGTATCCCCATGCACTTGGGAGGGAGAGAGGTTCCTGTCCTCTCCTGCAAGTGAAAGAGATTTTCCCTGAATATCTCTCTCCCTTAGTGTCACCTGTTAGTCCTCTCTAAGGAGACAGAGAATCGGCAGGTATAGTCACTGGTTCACCATGATCTGTTGGGTGGAGATAAACAATCCAATTTTTCAAGGCAGGATGGAAAAATTGTGCTGGTGCCCTCCCTGACCACTGGGGGATGGAGATCCCAGGGTTTCTGCTCAACATTACAAATTATCAAAAGCCTGGATTAGTGTGTGTGTGTGTGTGTGTGTGTGTGTGTGTGTAGGTGGTGGGTGTGAGTGTGTGTAGTATGGTGTGGTGTGAAGGGGGTTGTCCGGGTGATAAAAGTGAAAGCAGTATTAGTATTCAATGTTGATATCATTTTTAGTTAAGTACTCCAATATGGCATTTATTGGGCATAATGTTAATATGTAGGAATCCATCTGAATATATTATTTGCCTGTCTTAGTTGCCTAATTCAGGGGAAATACAAAAGGGTGTTATTTATTATTTGCATTACATTCCTTCTGTTTTTTGTTTGTTTGTTTTTACCTCTGACAATTTCTGTTCTGTACTGAACCATACTACTTGCACTGTCCATGTATTCCTATCTCTCGCAACATTGTGCCTTTGCACAGACTGATATCCAAGTCTCCTTTCTGTTTATAATTACTTATCATTCAGGACTTAATGCATATTTGCTCTAGGACAGGAGTCCAGACCTGATGGTCCAGTTTTTTTTTTTTTTTCTAGAAAGAGATACTGTCAAGCAACCTGGAACCCAAATGTCTCCTCTAAGACAAAATTCTGCAAACCACATCCCACAGGCCAAATCTGACCCATCCCATGTTCTGCGCATAAAGTGTTATTGGGATATAATCACAGCCATTCAGCTATATATTATTTATGACTGCTTTTTATGGTATAATAACATAGTTGAGTGAGTAGTTATAACAGGGACCACATGGCTCACAAATCCTCTAATACTATGTAGCCCTTTATAGAAAATGTTTAGCAATCCCTACTGAAGGCAACAATTGTCTGGAATCAAATAGCAAATATTTCCTTCATAAAGAGGCGGTGTTTTACAGTTTACCATAAGCCCTAGCAATACCTGCGAACCTTGAGCATGCCATTCATTTATGTTCCCAGACTGACTCCTATTAGCATGTGAGCATATGGAATCTTTCCTAAAGAAGATTGGCTCCATGAACACAATATGGGATGATCATAGTTCTATACTATTTGTGTAGTTGTAGTTTATCATTCGCAGGGGTGGGCAAAAGTAGGTTGATAGTGTTCATATGGAAAATGATGTAATAATTAATAAACAGTAATAATATAAGAATAAACTCTGTATTTCATGGACTCACAACTATAAGCCTACTTTTTCCCCACCCTGTATATTTTTCTGCAATGACTTCCTATCTTTTTGTTCATTATGGATATGGTTTCCTTTACATTCTTGAGCTCAGTTATAATAGTCCCTATAAAACCCTTGTTTGGATCATCTCACAGTCTTGATCTTCATTGATTGTTTTCTCTTGAAAGGTGATTTTAGTATCTTATTAATTTGTGTTTTGAGTAACTTGGGATCACATCTGAAATATTGTTAAAAATATTTTGTAGAAGGCTTGTAGATAATATTGTTTTATGCTTTATGCTAGATAATTAACTTGGGTTAAACATAAACTTATCTTTCCTACAAGAGGAAAGCAGTTAAAATTTTAGTTGGTTTCTTTAAAACTTATTATGATTAGGGGTCATCCAAATATTTGCCTTCAGTTTTGCTATCTTTTTATTACTTTGGCCACCCAGAGAGTTTCAGACTTTTGTATGCTATTAGTATTAAAAGCTATAAAAATGCAAAATTTATTCAGTGCTGTTCTCCTTTTCACAATGCCAGCTCTCCTTTCTTATCTTCCTGCTTTAGTTCGCTTTCCAGAGTTAGAATTATTTATTCTGTCCAAAGTTTTTTGTTATGTGAAAGTTTGATTGGAGCCATTTGAATATTACCATGAGTAAAATCACTAAATAGTTATTCGCTTGTATGTTTTGTTTTAATCTTTTGGAGGTCCTGTCCTAGAATCTTCCATAAACACCATTTTCCTTAATCCTCACAATCACCAGGTCAGTTTTAGTGTGCCCCTATTTCAGACTCAGAAACTGAAGATCAGAAAGATCTAGCCAAAGATTCATGGGACGCAAGATACAGAAACAGAATTAAAGTCTACGGTAGACCTGGCAACAGTTGGTCTGTAATCAGGCTCCCCATTTCCCCTAAAATGTGTTGTTATTGATTTCAGGAACAGTAATAGAGAAGGAGAGAGAAATGGAAACATTGATGAGAGAAACCGATTGCTGCTTCCTGCATGCCCCCCCTCCCTTTCTGGGGATTGAGCCATATCCAGTCATATACCCTGACCAGGAATCAATCCTGCCACCTCCTGGTAAGGGCTGATGCTCAACCAACTGAGCCATACAAACCAGAGTCATGAAACTTTTAATACATAATCTGCTGGTTTATTGCTTAAAGGCTCCTATGATTTCTGGGGTAAGCTAAGAGCCATAGGTAAGGTGCTCTGCTCCAATGTTAGAGCAAATTATTTAGAAACAAACAAACAAGCAAACAAACAACAATAACAAAGGTAAAATCAATCTAATTTAATCCTGTATTTTAAAAATATATATTTTATTGATTTTTTTTTACAGAGAGGAAGAGAGAGGGATAGAGAGCTAGAAACATCAATGAGAGAGAAATATCGACCAGCTGCCTTCTGCACACCCCCTACCAGGGATGTGCCCACAACCAAGGTACACGTCCTTGACTCTAATCAAACCTGAGACCTTTCAGTCCGCAGGACTACGCTCTATCCACTGAGCCAAACCGGTTTCGGCTAATCCTGAATTTTTAATGATTGTATTGTATTTATGTTCTATCCTTCTTAATCTTCAGATCGAATTTACTTGAAAGGGTGGTATAAAAGATTCATATTTCCACTGAAATGTTTCCCCACTGTTCACCCAACTCTAATTGTGAAGTGTATGAAATGTCCTGGTGTATTCTTAGGCATTAAATGTTAAACCTCTCAAAATGTGCTGAGAATGAGGCAGCCATTGGGATGTCGTCATTATTTTGCATTTTCCATTAGCAGAGCGTTAAATGCATTTCTGCTAGCTCCTTTCAGGTGAGACTGGCACAAGGTGGGTGTTTCCATGCATATAATCTATGTTATGGTAACTTCTGTACTTGTTTGCCTACCATACTTCCCTGCTTTTCTTTTTTTCTTCTTTTTTAAAATGTTTTGTTGATTTCATAGAAGAAGGGAGAGGGGGAGAGAGTTAGAAACAACAATGATGAGGGAGAATCAATGATAGGCTGCTTCCTGCATGCCCCCTACTGGGCATGTGCTCAACCACTGAACCATGCACGCTGGTCCTTCTCCAACTTCCTTTTCTTTCAGACAGATTCACTGCACTGTCCAAAGGAAGAAGGATGTGACCCAATGTGGTCTACATATGTACTCTCAGAACTTGGAACTAGAAAACTCATAGGGAGTGAAGACCACTGAGCAGAGCAAATGAACTATAGTACTTGGAGATTCCCATGCTGTCCTGGTAACCCTTCTTCCCTCATGTTGCACTTACAGCCATACTTTGTAAGTAACTTAAGTTTCTTTACATTCAATTTCTCTATTCTTACAAGAATATTTTTGGACTCATAACCAATAACCAAATGCCATACTATTGACAAAACACACATGTTCGGAAAGGGAGAATCTTTTGAATTATTTAGATATAGTATAATGGGAGCTTGAAATTATTGTTTAATTGTATCAATTGCCTGAGTTCCCTGGTTATATTTTGAAGAGTAAAAAGATTAGAACAAGTAAAGGTGTTATTAGTCACCAGATTTGGCAAATAAAAATACACAATGCCGCCCAGTTAAATTTTCATTTCAGATAAACAAAAAAATGACAGTTCAGTATATCCTATGCAAATATGGGTAGAATATACTTACACTGAAAATATTTTTTGTTATCTGAAATTTGAATTTGACAAGGTTCCTGAATTTTAGTAGGCAATAACATATTGGCTAGCATAGCCCCATAGAATTTCAAAACAATCTCCAACTGGTTTAGGTAATAGGCAGTGATCAAATAATTTCCTATCAACACTGTCTTGACTTTCATGAAACTTTTGCTGAAACTACTAATTAGATGTCATCAAACCACTTTACCCTATACTCCTCCTTAAGAGTAGAGAGTGATCTTTGCTTTTTAAAAGCTGTCTGTATAATATGAAGTTGCAAATAACACACACACACACACACACACACACACACACACACACACACACATATATATAGAGAGAGGGGGTATATGCAAATTAGGTCAGGACTCCATAATGGGTCCTGACTAAGGTGACCAGACATCCCGCTTTTGGCAGGAAAGTCCCACCAAAAGCTGGACATCTGGTCACCTTAGTCATGACAAGACAGGAGGATGTTGTGCATGCAGGTGAGGCCGGGAGTGGAGATGGAGTAAGAGGCAGGGGGTCCTGCCTGAGCCAGTGTGGTGGCTTGGGTAGCCCCGAAGTGGACCCAGGCAGGGGGGTCATGGGACACTGTGAATCAGCAATGAGTCCTGGCCCCTCATGGGGTGCCTCCTCACATGGTGGGAGGCGGGGCACCTCCTCGTGCGATTGAAATCACAAGCTGGCCTCTAGTATTATAATATCTCCTGTTTTCAATTTTGGCTGTGTCTATGGAAATAAGATTATCAATCAACTTTTGTTATAGAGAAAAAGAAAGAAGAACATCTATGGAGATAATTCTAAAAAATTTTGTGCATCCCCTACCTGACACCCTGAGAAAATACACACACACATACACACATACACACACACACACAACACCCAACACACACACACAACACACACACACACACACACACTCTCTCTCTCTCTCTCTCTCTCTCTCTCTCTCTCTCTCTCTCTCTCTCTTTCAGGAAAGCTTCTCTAACAAGAATGAGTAAACAGGAAGAAAGGGGCCTGCTCAGTTAGATTCAGGGGGTTATAATGCTAGAGACAAGGACAATGAAAACGCCAAAATAAAAGGAAGAAAACTAGAAATGAAAGAATGAAAACTGATAAAAGTTACTGCTGAGGTATTAAAGAGTATGGCAGGATACAATATAAGACTGGGTTCAAATATTAATTCACAAGTAGGTTCAATAGTGCATCTACACATACCATGAGAGAAGAGTAGTTGCTGAGGGGAAAATGGAAGACAATACAACACTCACTATTCACCAGTTCCTCCATCTGAGCCATATCAATGGTGCATGATGTCATGTGCTAAAGATTCATGAGATAACTCAAGGGACTGGGGCTATTAGTCTCAACCAACAATAAATAGGTCTAACATTTATAGAGGGCATTTTTCTGGGTTAAGCCTCTTTTATCTAACATTATGTGAAGAAGGATTATAAGTGGGATGCATCCAAATGTCTCAGGAAAAGGATGGTTGCTAGCCTCTCAGAGGGAGGAAGCTCAGTGAAGCTTTATATTTCCAATAAAGTTATCTGAATCCTTCCTGCCAGAAGGAACTCCGACATACGCGCAATACATCACTGCTGTGAGTTTACTTCAAGCACAGAAGCACAAGGGGGTGGGCGAACATTCTTCTGGACTACATTCAACATTATGGTTCCTGCAGAATTGACCATAAGTAAGACACATGGAAAGTACTTGAGGCTGTAAAATTGAGGAAGAATTTGCTGAGCAATGGCTGTAGATACTGCTTATGCAACTGGCAGCTGCTTGAAAAACTGAGTAACGATAAAAGCTACAGGAAACTGCAGAGTCTGAAGTGCATGGCAGCGGGGAACTGAATACATTGCCCACACCAGAGTCCCAGCCCTAAGAGGTCAAAAGGATCTTGGGAAGCATTGCCTCTTTGAAATCACAAATGGCTGAGACAATGGCCAAAGCAATGAAAGACAAGCCAAGCCACGTTGTAGTTCTTACCTTTAAAAAGTGGGGTGCAGGGAAAGAAACTCTACTTGGTGCCAGACGGAGCTGTCTTCTGGGACAGGATTTCATGCATTTGCCCGCAAGCTGCATGCCCAAGAACATGATTTGTGATCTCGGATAGTCAACGTCCTTACCTGTAACACACAGACAAGCCTGCAATTACTGTGAGGAGGAGATGAGATCATGAATATGAAATAGGTGGCAGGGAAGCAGCATCGGTAAATATTTGTCATCTTCTTTAACCCAGTCATGTTGGAGCTGAGGCATCCTTTTTTAATGTTGTGTTAATTGATCAATGAATATACACACTATTAGGTTCTTCACTAATCTCTGTAACAAGCAATAAGATTTTACATGCACTTCGCGATGTCATGGAAAATGTAATAACTTCTTGATGTTTGAAGAGATTATCTTGAAGAATTTTTTCACTCAGATTGTTTCCAGATGTCCTTACATTTGATTGTTAGCTAAACCAGGAACATTGGGCCTCTTGGCCACAGTCACTTTTCATTGGAAATTGAATACTATTTGGTAAAGTCAAAAGCTACCCTGAAGTTTGGCACTTTGGAATATAATTTGTTTTCAACTTGGAAGCTTAATTGTTTCCCCTTGAAACAGAGACTAAAAATAATACGTGATTTGGCTTACTAATTTCACCCACGATTTGGGGAATCTCTGTGGATTTCCAATCATCTTTTTTTTCATTTTTTAAGTTTTCTAAAGCTAGTATTGATTGTAATTTCTTCCCCAACACCCCGCCAATTTAATAATGAAGATATTGAGTCCAGAGAGTTCAACATAATTTCACAATGATTAATATTCCAGCTCAGAATGCTATAGGTCATCTGGTAATTAACTTTCATTAGAATATGTTGCTATTTCTGTCTCTCTTTGAAAACTGATAAATATTTCCTTTTTTACTATTATTTTTTAGGGCACAGATTATTTCAATGAAAAGATAATTTATATGTTGGTTATTCCGCAGAAGCCTCCAAGTATTCATAATCTTGTCCTCATGGGGGTCTGCTATCTATCTATCTATCTATCTATCTATCTATCATCTATCTATCTTATATATGTATATATATATATATATGTGTATATATGTATATAAAGTGTATATGGATAATTCTCATAAATAATATAGCTACTTTTTCATGGTTTTCTTGATTTTAGAGAGAGAGGAAGGAAGGAAGAGGTAAAGAGTGTAGAAACATCAATAATGAGAGAGAATCATTAATTCACTACCTCCTGCACACCCCCTACTTGGGATTGAGCCAGCAACCCAAGCATGTGCCCTGATCAGGAACTGAACTGGTGACCTCCAGATTTATGGGTCAATGCTCAACCACTGAGCAACACTAGTTGGGTGAATATAGCTATTTTTAAGTGGAGTTATAAGTTTTTCTGTGTGTATTATGTTTCATACAACTCTATACCTTATAATGAGTTACATTTACAGGGTTCCAGCGTACTTCCAGAAAATTTGTTTACAATCTCAAGAATAGTTTAGCAGGTACAGTTTTTATTTAAGAGAGTTAACACCAATATCACATTACTATGTCTGTCATTTATAAGCTTCTTTGGACTACTGGTCCAAATGGATTTCATTTAAAGAATTTTCACAATTAGAAAATAGGTTGCTTAAATAAATTAACAATTAAAATAAGGGGGGAGACACACATTTTGGAATATAACTTAATTATTATAAAACATAATTTGGTTTGGTAAATTATTTATATATACAGTGTTCACTCACAAATAGATTTCATAGTATTTTCAGGTATTTTTTTTTAAATCTCTCTCTCTCTCTCTCTCTCTCTCTCTCTCTCTCTCTCTCTTTCTGTCTCTGTCTCTGTCTCTCCCCATCATCTCTATTGAAGAAAATTCTGGGATTCAGATGAATTGCATTACCTAAAGGTGCACAATAAAAGGCTATTGGCTGGGACTTGAGGGGAGAATGTGTCAGATTTCTAGGCTTAGCAGACTTCCATTCCACTATTCTTCCTTATTCCTTCGACATTGGAATGCAATGGGAAGAAAGTGGATAAAATCTTCATTTACAACCCCAAAGACACAGTCAATGACTCAAGTAGCAGCTACAATACCCTCTGACATAAAATTAAAAAAAAATTGTTGTAGAATTTAAGAAAAAAAGTAAAATTGATTTTTGCTGAGACATATTTTAAGTCAAAGCAGAGATACAGTATAATGGTGGGAATATTGACACCAATGTTCTCATGTTATGGACATTTCCATCAGAAAGAAGTAAATGAAAACAGAACTGGAATTGCTTTGAGTTAAGCATGGGAGAAAACTGAAGATGTGAAAAGTTCCTTGCATGGGAGTGTGAGATCCACACGTTGCGTAGGGAGTGGAAAACCACACAGATGAGCAAGGTCTTTAACAGAACTGACAGGAGCCAAACGTGACTACAGAGATGACACATTGTTTGTGACTTGACACAGAAAATTAAGAACAAAAGTAACACTTTGGCAAAAAAAAAAAAAAGAATTAAAAAAGAGCCACAGAAGGAGGTTAGTCATGCACTGGGGACTGCCCCCTCAGCAGACAGTGTGAGAAGTTAGATAAATATGATTTCTGAATCAGACAGTTCTGAGTTTCCATTATAGCTCCGTTGATTGCTAAATGAAAGAGACTGGACAAATCTCAGGACTCCCATTTCCTAAGGAAATTTTAACACTAGTTTCACAAGTTGAGGTGGGGATTGCATACAACCAATTCCTACAAAAGTTTTTGTTCAACCAAAGGACTTATATGCATGCATATAAGCCTAATTAATGGACACAGACAACAGGGGGGTAAGGGCATGAATTTGGGGGGCTGGCATAATGGGGGAATAAGGACACATATGTAATATCTTAATCAATAAAGAAAAATACAAAACTAAAAAAAGGTTTCTGTTATACTACACCTGTTGGGAACCCATAAAAGACTGTCATATTTTTTTTACATCCTCACCATTACCACCTTCACCACCTTCACCACTAATACCAACAACACCGGCCACCGGCATCCCCACCATCACCACCACCACCACCACCGCCACCACCTGATGCAGATGAACTCTATGAGGTTGTCCCTCATTTTGCAAGATGAAAAGTTAAATACATGGATAATACACACACACGGATAATAATTCACCTCTTCATTAATAAGATACAATACCTATGTCTTAATAATTCATGTTCATTAAAGATTTTAAGAAGAGGACCATGCTATTCTCATAAAGCGTAGACAAAAAAAAAATAACACAAGGCTTTGTGTCTTTTCTGAAGAAAAAGATTCTTCATCAGCCATATTAATTACTCACAATCTTCCTCTTAACATTTTTTTAACATTGAATATTTTGTATGTAAGATTTAGCCAAGATTTCCTAAGAGTCTATTCAACCTGCTTCCAGTAATTGCTTCTGTTTTACTTATCATCGGCCTCCTTTCTCTCTTTCACTGCCATAGTTTCTTCCCTCAGCATCCCTGCAACAACACACACATGCTAAACCCTAAGGCCTTGTCTCCAACTAACTCAAACCTAGTACCATAAACATCTCTGTAAAACCAAGTGCAATAAATGGGAAAATGTTTCAACACATTGCATTTTTGTCCTTTTCTAAGTTTCTTTTTCTTTTCTCCAGATAATCACTGGACACTTTCTCTGGTACAGGTGTCATTTGAGGCACTAGGCATTCTAAGAAGCTATGGTATGATCTCACCACACTCAGGTGTTTACCGTGCAGCAGGGAAACATGCCAAGGCTCAGCCTCCACAGCACAGCCTCCCCTGTGTCTCCTGGGAGCTTGCCTGAGCATCACATCCGCAGAGCATGGCAACCTCTCTACTGTGTCCTTAGTAGCAACATCCCATGACCGTATCACATTTTAATTATAAAACTTGCTCGCCCAGGGTGACCTTCATCTCCATGGGTGTCATTGGCCCTAGGATGGCATTTCAGGAGTGTCCCCGTAGAAAACCTTGTCAGGAAACTTACAGGACCAACACATGGCTCTCCGGAGGCATCTTTTCAGAACTTTAGGCCCCCAATTCAAGGAACTCTCGGTAATGGGACAGCTGGTTCAGGGGCAAGAAAATTTACAGACATCTGGAAATTTCCTGAGAATCAGAGCTCAAGAGAGCAAATAATAATGTGCGACCATCAGATACAAAGGATTCATTCTAGAGTAAAGATATGGAAAGGGACCCATATTAGAATCACCATGCCCATTAGCAATGAAGTGGAGGCATGAATCTGGATATTCTAATACTTAATCCAATGTGGTTGACAATGTTGAGAGATTTTGTGATTAAAATTAAACACATGCATAAACACAAAACTATTGCACTCTTGAAAGAAAGAAGGGGGCGGGGGAGGGCAAGAGAGAATGTTCGGCCATTATTTAGACATTAAGTATAGGAGTAAACTGGAACAGAATGTAATATCAATCGAGAAATCCACTGCCATTACCCTTACATACTGTCTTTGGCATTAAAAAAATTGTTTCCTGGTGGCAATTAAAAACATTTAAACAAAAATCTGTTTTGCCTATATCACTGGAAGGATAATTGAGACCATACATTAGTAGAGAGAGAAGCAGAATCTTTTCCACTGGTGTTTTTACTTCGTTTCTTAAGACCTTGGGCAGGTTGATTCTCATTAGTTCTGCGCTTAGGTAATTCAGGACAGCTCAACAGTTTTCACGGTCACCAGCCAGCCTCTCCTATTTCTTTGGTTAATGAGGTGGATCCCCTCAGAGCACTTGGGATAACCAACTTTTCTCTGACCATCTGCTTGTAACTGACACCAAGTCATTCCAGAATAAACTAAGGGTTAAGTCAAAGTTTTCCACTCTGAACCTAAGTATTTAAAAGCAAAGGATCTCTTACCCTTTGAGACAGCCTGGAGGGACCAGGAGAATATTATGCTAAGCAAAATGAGCCAGTCAGAGAAAGACAGGTATCACATGCTCTCACTCATATATGGAATTCAATGAACAAAATTAAACTGATGAACACAATAGATCAAGTGTCACAGAAGCATGGAACAGACTGTCAAATCTCAGAGAGAAGGTGGGGAAGGATAGAGGTTAAGGAGGGGAGGGGAAATGAGAAATTAAGGGGCTGAGAGATCAACTAAAGAACTTGAATGCATGTATACATAATCCATGGACATGGATAAATAATGTGGTGAAGGCATGGGGCATGGGACAGGGGTGGGCCAGAGGGGGTCAATGGGGAAAGGAAGGAGGCATGTGTAATACCTTCAACAATAAAGATTTTTTTAAAAATGGAATAAAATCAAGTATCACAGCATGGCTTTTTGGCTGAATTGTTCACATAACCACTTCAACTCTTCACATCATGATTGTGAAATATTGCCTTGTAATTCTTATATTAACGTGTCTTATTTCTGAAATAACATTCAAATACTTCTTAAAGTGCAAAGTAGACTGTGGCATTAGTCGGTTAGGTTAAAATGCAATTAAAGAGAGTAATAATTCTCATTCTGTCAGGAAGAGTGTAATAGAGATGGTACCATATGAGAGCATTAATTTGGGAAGAAATTAAAGAGCAAAAAAAAAAAAGACTCCTAACATTTCTAGCAATCCTGCTGCCTCAGTCTTTACCACCTTGCTAAACATTGCGTTAGCTTTCCCCTTTAATAGTGGCAGACTCTGAGGTCTGACACGAAATAGGCTATTTCATCTGGGATGGTTTAAGCTGGCCTAAGGAGTGACAGGAGAATATAGCAAGCAGTCAGTGCTAATGACAGCACACCATTTTTATAGACTAAAGGTCGAGCAATGAATTTCAATTATAGAGTGTCAGGATGCCCAAATGCAGGTGGCTGATAACAAGTCGGGAGCTCACAGTTTCTGTTAAGACTTCTGTAGAATTTCAATAAAGCCCTCAGCCCTTAGCGCAGCCTTTTTTTAGACTCTTTTTTTTTCTTTGCCAGAAGCTAAGAGATGTAATCTTTCCCGAGCAACTCTGTCTCCAGCCCCCTTCAGCCATCATGTTGCAACAGCTAAATGAAGCATGCTTTTCTAACATATGGGCTTCCCCGGTGGCTCATCTTCCAACATGTTTGGGAGTGACATAGAGAGTGGGCATAGATTCTCATCTGCCGCGTTTAAATGGAGTTTTCCAGAATGTATTATTAGCTCAGCCATAGGGAAGGCTCCCTGATGGCCTGGTAAGGCCATTTCCTGCCAAATATTTGAACAGGTTGCAGGGGGTAGCGGGGGGAGTGAGTAATAGTAAGGGACCGCGCTACTCAGTTGAAATTGAACAAGATGTATGCTCAAAAAAATAGTAAATATCACTGATTCTATTAAGTTCACTCTCTCTATATTGCTCAGGGGATGTGGTTAGGAAAGGCAAAATGAGAGCAATCAATGTATTTCATCTTTTTATGTTGAAATACATGATAAATGGGTTGAGTTTACCATCCATTTCACTTAATATTTTTTATTATAACATGCCCAAAAGACAACTTTTGATTTCCCTCTCCGAGCTTGCTGTACCTGCAGCTTCTTAACATGGTTGTTGGCAGCTCCTTGCAGATGCTAATGCCAATAGAATCTATTTCCTCCTTGACTCACCCTTTTTTCTCACATCCTCCATAGACTTCCCATTAGGGAATCCTGTTGTCTCTGGCTTCAGAGAGTACCCAGAACCACATAATTTTTCATTCCCCTCACTGCCACCATTGGGGTACCAAACACCAGGTTTACATATCCTATATAATAAAAGGGTAATATGCAAATTGTCCCCTAGGGAGTTCAACCCAGAGGCTAGGAGTTCCATTGCTCTTTATGAGGTGCACTGACCACCAGGGGGCAGCATGGAACATAGCCAGCAACCAGTGTAGGCTGAGGCCTTGGGGCACTGAGGGAGCTAGTTAAAGAGGAAGTAGAGAGGTTAGGAGGTGAGGAACCTGATTGGCCCTGATTACCAGCCAGGCCTAGGGACCCTACCCATGCACAAATTTCGTGCACCGGGCCCCTAGTATATTTTAAGGCCACCAAAAATTGTGGCCTTCCAAACAAAAATTGGGGGAGAGAGAGATGCCTGCATCTATTTCTATAGTAGCTACTATACAGGCCTTTCTGCTCCCACTTTTGCCCTTTCCTAACCCTGCATCTCTTTTCAATACAGCAAACCAATGATCCTGAGAACATTATCCTTTGAACAAAAATCAAATTATTCTTTGAACATAAATTATATATGAAGAGAAAGAGAGAGATAGAGAACACTACGGAACCTACAGTTCCCTGTAGTATCTTGAACTTATTAATTATATTTTTTTCAAATTACAATATATGAATTATCTGTATTCAAGATTTGATTTTGTGTTTTTAAATGTCTTCTGATTTCTCTGGAATGCCTTATATTTTGGGTTTGTAAGTATAGAGTCTCTTTGGAGTGTTATCTACTCCAAAGAACACAAGTTGTTATCTGGCCTGCAAATGGAGTGCCCCCCTGTGTATCATGGCAGCTCATCCCTGGTTGCTCTTGGCTGTATTCGGGCTGTTTAATTTCAGTTTTCCTCTTACTGGGGGAGTTGGTTGTGCCTGCGACGTTCCTTCCACCTCTGTAGGCTTGAACTCCAGCCTTCATCATCTTAGCAATGTCTGACTGTGGAATGTTCCTCCCAGTTCTTCATCTCCAAGCTGCTGTTTAATTCCAGGTTTCTTGGTCTTGCCTTGTGCTGCATGCAGCACCTTTGGGTGTGGCTGGTTCTTCAAGGAAACAGGACACGGAGAAATGTTTGGCTTGCTTCTTTCCCCTTCTCTCCTCTCAAGGTTTCTGTCCTTTAATTCTAGTTCCTTTGGCAAGTCAGGGCCCTCCTCTCTGCTCCAGAAGGAAGAAGATGAGCTCTCTCCTGGGGTTCCCTTCCTCCCTTGCTGGGAGTTGGCAGAAAGCCTCAGGGAAAAGATGGGCGGATGTTGGGCTCATGTTCCTGTATTTGTCTTTTCTCAAGGATTTTAGCCCTGCAAGTTCTGCCTGCAGTGCCTTTCTCTAATGTGTTCAGGTAGGTTTGTTAAAAAATTGAATTGTGTACAGTATAGTTAATTCCAGTGGTAGGGTTAGTCTAATTCAAGGTACTCCTCATGGCCAGCCCTGGATGTCCACTTTGTCCTGATTTTAATCATTTTAGACTATTTCATTGGTATAAATAATTTTAGCCTATTTCATTTTATTAATTGTAGCTTATTTCATGGACTTTTACTATTTATGACCACTGTTCTTCTCCCACCCCAATTTTGATATTAGAGACCAATTCTGTTTTATAGACTCATGCTATTTTTATTGGCTTATACCTTCCCACCATATTAACTCTGAGTCCAGATCTTTCCATTGCATCGACAATGCACATCATAAAATAATTGACGATTTATGGTAAATTAAAGGGTACTGATAATGAAAACGTAAGCTTTTCTCCAAATTAATTAAAAAAAAAAAAAACCAACACTCACTGTTTTCAGTATACCTCAACTACTGATCTTTCCTCCTGATTTGAGGACATGCCGGGAAGGAAATGGCAAGTGTTAGAGAGCTACAATACAGGTCAGAGAAGTTTAAAATGTCCACAGGCATGAATCCTCTGACCTAATGTCTCCAAACTACCTCTGTAAATGAACATATTTTCTGTTAAACTTATGTCAACAATGTAAGTATGTTTTCAGATAGGCAAGTTATGACATAACAAAACAAGGCTAAAACTAATCTCTTCATTTTAATTTGTCCTTGCTTTGGTAAAAAAAAAATGTATTTTTATTGATTTCAGAGAGGAAGTGACAGGGAGTGTGAGCGAGAAACATCAATGATGAGAAAAGTCATTGATTGGCTGCCTCTTACCTACTCCCTCCTGGAGATTGAACCTGCAACCCAGGCATGTGCCCTGAGTGGGAATCGAACCATGACCTCCTGGTTCATAGGTCAGTGTTCAACCCCGGAGCCAAACCAGCAAGGCTGTCCTTGCTTTTGAAAAGTATCTTCTTATGTAATTCTGTCTGATACCTCATCTTTTCAATGTTATCTCTGCAAATTTAATATCTAACCCCTATTGGAAATCCAATAGCAAATTACAAGGAGTCTCCCATTACATAATCAATTTGCCTAGTTTCATCAGAATATCAATGTTTTGAATCTCACATATCTTCAGGGCCCCAGGTTCTTAAAAGCAAATTACACATATAATTACCAGTAGTTTCAGAAGCTATATATCTGGCATGTTTCCTTTATTACTTCGGCTTCTAAAAATTCAAAGTTCTATTCTGTGTTCAAGGGAAACATCTAGTCTCAGTCTAAATTTCTGCTGTAAGTATTTCTTCTTCCTTCCACATCATGACATAACCCTTTCTCTTTGACATGTATTCAGAATTTGCATGGAGAATGAGTTTTAATGAGAATTAATCCATGATAGCTTTTGTGAGCTGCAGTATATGTAACAATAAATAAGTACAAAAATGAATAATTTAACACCAAATTCTAAGCCACTTAACAATTTTGTTATGGTCCTTTTTTACTTAATTTTGTGAATGGTCAAATACAAATGGCACCCATTATATGCGGCTCTGACCTTGTGCAGGAATGGAATGATCACCTGGGAACATTGTACCAAAAGTCATTATTAACCAGAAGCCCTTGCCTTTCTCCTAGTTTCTGCCTGACTTGGTTATTCATATTTTCCTTTACAATTTGTCTTGGTTTATGTCCCTGGAAACTCGTGTTTTATTCTTTCATTTCCATAATTACAATCTAGCTTGCACATTCCCCCAAATGCACGCTTGCTCATAAATTGTGTATGCATATCTGTTTTGAAACTTTCAGTGTTTTCAATCTTAAATAATTTCAAAGGGACCATAGGTAACTATTTTTTTGCCACTTTGTTCATTTTAAATGTGCTCAGGTAAAGTGGTCTTTAGGCTTAAACATTTTCAATAAATAATCCTAGGCATATGGAACATTTGGGTGTTTGTTTTTTAATGTCACATAACTCAAATTTGTGAGTTTTAGGTAGGCATATATATCCTTTAAAGAACCACAGTAAGGTTGGATAAAAAGTTTTACTCTAAATGATCTGGTATTTCTCTTGAAAATTTGACAAATAAATTGACAATACAATTGGCATGGCTGTTATTGCTTCTATCTTGGATTTGAAAATTTGATTCTTTTTGTCCATGGTATGGCAAAAATATTGTGTAATAGTATATAATGTTTTCCCCAGATGTTCTAAACTTATTGCTATGCATATGAGCCAATATATAAACCTCCTTATTATTGGGGAATTTGTGTGAACATGTTTATCTGAGAAAGGCTGGCGTTTAAGTGGAAGAATCCTGCTATAAAAAAAAGTGGAAGATTTGCTGGAAATTTTAATATTTCATTCAAATGAAGATTTTCTGGCTTGTGGTGATTGATTGAAAATTAGAGTGTCTTAACTATAACTCCCTGACTAAAATCCTATAATTAAAATTAGGGAAATTATTCCATCATGTTTTAGTCAGAATATACCACTGTGGATCATTTCAAGAGGAACTATATTGCTTTTTTTTTTTTTTAACCCCCACTGAGGATATTTTTCCATTACATTTTTAGAGAGAGTGGAAAGGAGTGGGAGAGACACAGAGAGAAAAATATCAATGTCAGACACATCGGTTGCCTCCTGCACATGCTCTAACCAGAACAGGGAACTGAGCCTGCAACCAAGATACATGCCCTTGACCTAGAATTGAATGTCTGTGGGATTGCTTTCTTGAGATCAAGTGTAAGGGTCTAGGGCAGCCATGGGCAAACTACAGCCCGTGGGCCGAATCCGGCCCATTCGGCTGTTCTATCCGGCCCTCGGAGCCTAAAGAGCAGAGGGTTCTCTTGCTCTCCCCTCCGCTCCTTCACCAGCAGCCCAAGATGAGAGTGCCAGCATGGTCAGGTTGCTTTTGTTCCGACCCTCCAGTCCAGTTTAAGAACCCATTGTGGCCCTTGAGTCAAAAAGTTTGCCCACCCCTGGTCTAGGGAGTCCTGGACTTACTCATGATTGGAAAATTTACAGTATAAGTATGGATATTTAAAGCTCAGGGAGAAAACAAACACCAAGGAGTCCAAATGGTGAGTTCCTGAAATCAAACAAGCTCTCTAAAAAGAGGAGCATCGGTGGGGGAGGGAGGCAGCCTGGCTCTGGCTCTAATCCAGTCTGGCACAGGCAGTGTGTTCTTTGAGATGTGCCCTTTGAAGTGGATGCCTCTGAACCAGGGGCATAGGCAATCAAAGCATAAGCCGGGCACTTGCATCACAGTCAACAACACAAAGGAAACTCTCAGCGCTCACACTTCAGAAGTATTTCTTAAGTAATTTACAAAATTGCAATATTTCACCACATAGGCCAGAAAGAGGCTGTCACTGCATGCTGGTCCGTCTGTGAGTTTCTCTTTGTTTGTGAAAGGTACCGCAGAGTCCAGACACATCCAGATGTATTCCCTGATGTTTTGGCTCTTCGGATGGTAAACTTGATTCAATTTCTTACTTTCTCAGTGACAAAGGTTTTGAATTTTCTAAAACTCTTTTTTTGTTGCTTAAGATAATGCTGAGTAGTGGCAAGATTGCTAAATTTTTTTTGTCATATACAGAGGCATGTTTCATGCTGAAATTTAAGGACATCTTAATAGAGTTACCCTACTGGTTTCAAAAATCAGCCAGCTAAGGCATTTAAATGGGACATATCAGCTATTACATATGAGCCTGGTGTCTCAAACCACCACAATTCAGTAACTTCACAATTTCCTTTTCATTATCAGTCATCTTTTAATTCCTGGGAGAGATGATTAGATAGCACGGGCTGTTGGTTAAAATATAGATGATGAGAGTGAACGAGAGACCAACCAGACTCCTGAGTAACATTACCAAAATATTATATAGTTTAAAAGAAACACTGGGGAATTTTTTGGTGTGTTTTCTATTTGGCAATAGGCTATTTTACAGACTTAAAACTATTTCTCGGGACTGTCAGGTTGTGCTTGAGTCTTGCTAGAAGATCCTGACAATGCCTCTACCTTCTCAAAATGATACTTGAAAAAATTCTGAGAAAAAATAAAAAGCCCCAAATCTCTAGCACTTAACAAAATATACAAAAATTGAGAGCAACTGATTCTAAGCCTGACATGATTTTCTACTCAATATAAAGACAATGCAGGCGAAACCGGTTTGGCTCAGTGGTAGTGCATCAGTCTGTGGACTGAAAGGTCCCGGGTTCAATTCCGGTCAAGGGCACGTACCTTGGTTGCGGGCACATCCCCAGTAGGGGGTGTGCAAGAGGCAGCTGGTCGATGTTTCTCTCTCATCGATGTTTCTAGCTCTCTATCTCTCTCCTTTCCTCTCTGTAAAATATCAATAAAATATATATTTTTTTAAAAAGACAATGCAGACGAAGAGGAAAAGAATCCTTCTCTCTGTATTTTGTCAGATTCTTTAAAACCCAAGTAACATCAGAAGAGAAATAAAGGGACTTTTGTGAGACCAGGGGTTGCTTATTGCCTGAAGAATATGCAGTCCTCACAAATAAACATTGCAGAGTGAGACAGGTGTGGAAAATACTTTAAATATTTACCTTTTTGCTTCTCTAGCAACTCGCATTCTCTGTGTTCAGAGTGTCAGACAAAAGTTGGTGCAGTGGTTTCCTCCCCAGAGAGCAGAAAAAGAGGAACCTGTGCCCCGTGTCTATTGGGGAAACTCATTCACCTAAGCACAGCTCTTCTCCTTCAACAGCAATCAACAAGAAGACACAATCCAACAAGCAAAGCAATAAAGGGCAAGGGAAGGACATTCAGGAGGAGAGCATACTTCTGTAACGACTCACTGGGAACCGAAGGATTGTGTTAGACACTTTCTTTTAGGAGAAATTCATGAAACGACTATCCAACATCATAAAGAAATGCAAGAAGGCATGACCCTCTAGACTGGAACAAAGAAGAGTTAATGATGACTAAGCCACTTTTTGCTCACCTCCCTCTGAAAGACTCATGTGATACACCTGAGTGAACATTACACTAGCATTGGAACTCCTCACCAAATTATTCCACGGAGCACTAAAGATACAAGAATGGTCCCGGGGAGAGAAATCACGATCTAATGTCAAGGAAGGAAACCAGGGCCCAACTTGTAGAATTTTCTCTTTTTCCCATGACAAACAAACCTATTTCGGACACCTACCCCTGTTGCTTTCTGAAATGCAAAGGGAAAAAGTTAGAAGCAGTATGAGACAGGGATTTCCTGCAAATGGTATTCTCTGGGAGCCGTAGTTCTTTTGAGCACTGCCCAGGAAAGAAAAAAATATCTCAGCTAAGACTCACACTGTCCTAGTACACAGAGAATCATACAAAGTTGACAAAAGATGCTTCCTTGACCCAGGAAGGCTGTATTTTAAACATGACATCTAGATACCCAGACACTATGCCCAAGGAGATGGAGAAAGCTTATAACAGAGAGCTGGTGTGACCCGGGAAAAACCAAGGCCACTCCATCCATTCTGCTTGCAGGCTTCAATTGGACAGGACAGGCATTCACTTGATTAAAGGCGAGTAACAAGGAGTGGGAACCACGAGGATGGGGGGAGAGCATGAGACTTATGATGAACTTCAGCGACAGAAATGAAAGCAGACTTTGCATTCCCAAATGGCAAACTTTCACAGAAAATTTACTTTGCAAGCAGGAATAAATTGTGGAAAGTAAATGATTGTCAGAGAGCATGAAGAGAGTATTTTAATACTGAAATGCAGCTTTTTACTGTAGACAGTTGGAGCGCAAGTGCCTTGGCTCTATCTGGAAGGAGCGCTGAAACCAATGAAATATAAGCTACCTCCACATAATTTACTTTCGGTGGAAGTCCACATTAAGTCAATTCACAATCAAATTATTTTACTCCAATTTGCCCACACCAAATTAGACCTATGGGATAGGAAAATTCACATAATAATATTCACTCAACACATATGCATTGATTATTTTCCTCTAAGTCAGAGAGTGGTAGACATGGATGAATCAACAATAAGCAGAATACGGTGCCTGGGAGAGGCAGAACTCTAAGCGTACATCCTGCCCTGGACATTTGCTCTACCATTGTGACTAAGGAGAAATTATTTAACATATTATTATATGTTAACATAATTAAGTAACTCAGTTACAGTAATTCATTAAAATATATGTTAAATAATTTAATCGTAAGGGTAATTTACTTGCAGTAGTTAATGTATATTACTTACATACCTTGCTTTCAATATATATATATGTGTTTGCCCATCTATATTACATTATACATGATAATTACCCATGACCATTTGTAAAATAGATATTTTTCTATATTAATTATCCATATGTATGTGCATAGATCTATATATATCTAATGAGAGAGTGAGAGGATGAAGGAGAGAGAGATGCTAAAGCAAAAAAATATTTGAGAAATCTTCACAGAGTGTGTGTTTTTATATACTACTAGAGGCCCATGCATGAAGAGATTCATGCAATAGTCCTTCCTTCCCTTGGCTTCTAGCACCAGTTTTCCTCTGGCACCTGGGACCCAGGCCTTCGCTTTGGCCAGAGTCTGACTTCTTCATCCTTGCTGCAGGCTCTGGCCAGAGTCTGCAGTCTTCATCTTTGCTGCAGCCAGAGTGCTCCTGAAGGTCCCTTTGCCCCCCCGCTCTGCTCTCCCTCTCATAGCAGGCGTCCTGCCCCGCCTAGCCACTCTGTGCTTGGAGCAGCTAGGTGGCCGCCATATTTGTCCTTCTAATTTGTATGTTCCCTCCTGATTGGCTGGTGGGCATAGCAGCATGATGGTCAATTTGCATGTTTCTCTTTTATTAGTGCAGATAAGCATAATGCATGAGTAATAAATGGGGAATCTAGGAGTCTTAAGAGAGTAGTAATTGAATCACCTATATCCACAGCACACATGGCTGGGGCTTGGGCAAATTTTGAATTGATCATTTCCCAATAGAAGAGCCTTTACATTTTCCGGTAACAATCTGAGATATAAATTTTCCCCACTTTTTTCCCCACAATGAAATATACTTTCAGTCCAATGGTAGATTTTTAAATGCAAAAAAGCAATTTTTTTCTCCTTATCATTTCATGTTTCCAAGCCAACTTGCCAAAGTGGTTTATCCCTTTCCTTACTGTTTAGTCAGTGCTGGACCTTCCAGATTCTAATGCTGCTACAGGTGTGCTCTTGGCTTTGAGGGATCACTGGTCAGCAAGAAATGTCCACTTCTGTTTCCAGCATCTGGGACAAACATCATGATAGATGTGAGAAGCTGAAGGGGCATGCTCAGATGACAAAGAAAATGGATTGGAAGGGGTTGCTTTAGGACCTACTAGTCTCCATTCATTTCCCAAGCTGACAAAACATTATTTGAATCATCATTTTTCTTCCCTCCATCCATTCTCCCTTACTTTCTCTTGCTTGAATTCATCAGGCATCTGCCCATCCCTGCCAAGCAGCCGGAGCTGTATTAGATATGGTGGTTGATGGTAAGTACACCATCTATAATGGATAGGGTGGATGCAAGATTAAGAACCAACTTTTCTGTAGCTATGTACTAAATTCAATAACAGAGTGGCTTTCACTTTCTTACCTTGAGAATCTGTTAACTTCTGCCAACATCACATATCCCAAGTTTCTCTTTGAGGACCTTAGAATTCATCCTCTGAAACTTCTATATTTTGCCTAACTACCCTTATGATTCTTCTTTATTATTCCAAAATATAGAGGTTGTCAGATGAGCATGGCTCAGTGATTGAGTGTCCAACTATGAACCAAAAGGTCAGGGTTTGATTCCCAGTTAGGGCACAGGCCTGGATTTTCAGCTCAATACCCAGCAAGGGGCATGCAAGAGGCAGCCAATCAATGATTCACTCTCTCATCAATATTGTCTGTCTCTGTCTTTTTCTCTCACTTCCTCTCTAAAATCAATGAAAACATATTTTTAGAAAAACAGAGGTTGTTTTTTTTTCTGTGACCATCAAGTAAAGAATTTGGAGTTTTATAACAAAATAGAACCCCATTCCTCTTGGATCGTAATGTCCCAGCTCATGTTTTTACTATTTGCTGATGGGCAAGATTGGTAATGAACTTTAATATATTAAGTCAATATGCTGTCAGGACAAAGGAGTAAATAAAGAGATAGAACATGAAGAATGAGGATTTCTTATGTCTATGTGTGCCCTTGGCAGGTCAGAAATGTTTCCTAGATCTGTGTTTCTATGAAATAAGGGTAACCAAATGTCTTCCATGGATATCAAGAAAAGCTTGTAAAAGAGTAATTCCATAGCACATCCCCGCTGTAACATGGCCATTATTTTTGAATATATGTTTTAAAATTATGTTAAATGCATGAATGATGAAACACTTAAAACATAAAAGATAGTATACACCTAATAGATAATTATTACTACATTTACTTAATGCTTGCATATTTAGTTCAAAATAACTGGAAAATGGCTTTTCCTTCCTTCCATCTCAGCTTTGTAAAACAGATATCAGATCAGTTCAAGGGTAAGAAATCTATTAGGTGGCGGGGATTGAAATTCTGGGATCTGATATTCATGCATGGAGGTTTCCACACCAGCCAGGGGCATGGCACCTTCATGCATCAAAATAATGGAACAATGGTGACGATAATGAAGATGAATGGGATGATTTTAGGCACTGATAGACTTGTATTTTCAACCATGAAAATGCAGGTGGTCCAGAGTGTAAGCCAATGCTGCCTGGAAAGTGTCCAATAATTGCACATCTAAGTATACAGCCAACAGCTATATGTTCTTATTCAGGTATATTAAATGCTTTTAAATGTTTTCCAAACAAAGTGTAGGTAGTGCTATCCTTTGTGTAGTGTCAATAATTAAAGAAGCGTGAAAAACGTTGATGTTCACTTTTCATTTCTGATTTGCGTTTTTGGACTCTGTGAAACCTGAATCTGTCCATGAGCCCCCTGCATTAACCAATGGATTCTCTTCATCAAATACTTGAGCCTTAGATAATGTAATATTTATCAATTCCTAGCTGGCTAAGGTGGGATAAGATATTAGCCTGGACAATTAAAAGGTAACTGTTAGACCAACATAATGTATGTAGGGAGACTCCAAATGTCCTTTATTCTTTTCCTAGTTGTGCAGGCTTCTAAATAATTAATTAAAAATTAAGTATGTTATATATTTACTTACGTAATCAAGATAAGCTCAATGTCTCAATTTCTAAAATGTCAAAGTCATAAAAAATGAGAAAAAAATCATCTCTATCACACCATTCCTCATAATGTAGGTAAATGCTTCTAGTTTTCTTTTCCCTTAACATAGGTGTGTTGCGGGGGGGGGGGGGGGTAAAGGAGTTGAGGGGTATGCGAGAGAGAGCCTAAAGAATGGGGGATGGGTCATATTTCAAAAATCTTTTTAACAAATTATTTACTTAAGAACATAATTTGCACTTTTCAATGTCATTATATTGTTCTGATAATATTTCAATGTTACCATGCTATACTGTGTCTTTATCTACAGTTTTACAATATTTAAGTTATTTGTTGTACATTTTCACTAATATACATAATTGTGGTAAACATTCCAATGATTCTAACTGTGTAAGTTAAGTGAGCAGCTCTGCATGATTTCCAACAGATGTAATTGGAAGTTGATTAAATAAAGATGGTAACCACAATACATCGCATTTTAAAATTTTTTCTTAAGATATCCTAAACATCTCTCAGCTCTGTGTACTTCTCTCCATGAGCAAACACTTTCCTCAATTCCTCGAAGATGACATCACCCACCCTCTTTGACCTCCAATCTGGCTTTCTTGCATTCATTTTCTCAAACCTAGAACCAATGTACAAAACAAACAAACAAAATGTGGCTAGGTCAACCCTTCATTAAAATTCTTAACGTGATACCTTTGAAATACTTTTAGGATAAGGATTCACCTCCACCTTATATCCCACAGACTCGGAAATCTGGTCCTGCTCATGTCCACAGATTCATCACATATAGCCACTCCTGCTGTTTTTACTTGAAATATTTTAAATGCATATATATATATATATATATATATATATATATATATATACACACACACACACACACACACACACACACACACACACATTTTTTTTCTGATTTCAGAGAAAAAGGGAGAGGGAGAGATAGAAACAACAATGATGATTGAGCCTGCAACCCAGGCCTGTGCCCTGTGCCCTGACCAGGAATGGGATGGAACTGTGACTTCCTGATTCATAGGTTGACACTCAACCACTGAGTCATGCTGACCAGGGCTTTTAGTACTGGTTTCATTTGCCCCCCAATCCATTATGCTTCACCTTGTCTCCAGGTCTTCATATCTAATTGAGCTCTGCTTCATTCCCTCTTGCTATGCAACCTGTTTGCCTACTTTATTCTTACTTGTCTTTCAGGAGCCACTTCAAAATTCAGAAGAAATCTTACCTGATCCTTAGTGAAGAGCAAGTCCCTAATAAATTGATATTCACAGTTCACTATTTCTGCTTGTCAAACTCATCCTATGCAACTTTGTATGACTGTTTTGGTGTGTATAATTATTTGATTCCAACTATTTTTCTCAATGACAATATAAACTATGATGTTAATCATCTCATTGATTTGAAAGCATCAATAATGCAAAATATGGTAAGCTATTAATGAATGGGACTATTTTACTTAAACACTGTTTCCTACTGATAGGACTACACAGATCTGCCCTAGTTCCTAAAAGTTGTTTTTGCACTAAAAGTTATCAATCCATTGGCATTGTGATCATTTCAATAAAGGATAGAAGGGATGCAAGACTGTTAGATTTAATATGTTGAAATAAAAGGCTAAGTGATATGAAATTATCCAGGCATTTGATTTCAATGAGCAAAGCACTGAACTTGGACCTAGAGGTTGTAGTTGGGCATTGATGGGTAGTATGATTTGGGGCCTGTTTCATTTGGTGTAGAATCCATGCACTGGGTGGGGAGAAGGAGGAGAGGAAACTAGCATTTATTGAGAACCTCCTATGTGAGACAAATTTCCCAAACAGCTCTACATTTGTTAGATCATTTTTTTTAAAAAAAACCAAGCTTGTAACTCCCTGAATAGTAACATTCTCATTCTTTCACAGGTAAGAATCTGTAATCCAGTAAGGTTAACCACCATTTCCAAACTATATGGAGTATAAGTGATAAACCTTGAAATTATGTGTATTTGCCCTCAAAGCAGATGCTCCTTTTAACCATAACTGTGGCCCTCCTTGGAAATAGTAGCATATTTCTCATGGGGTTGAATATATATATATATACCACACTGCTTGACTATCAGAAGATAACTGGTCCACATTTGATGCGTAAAAATAAATGTATAGCTTTTGCTCATATGGCTCAGTTAGAGTGCTGTCCAATACAGTGAAGGGTAGCAGAATTGATTCCTGGTCAGTACACATACCCAGGTTTCAGGTTCCATCCTTGGTTGGGACACATATAGGAGGTACCAGATCAATGTTCCCTTGGCAACAGTGGTTCTCTCTCTCCCTCCTCTCTGTAAGATAAATTTTTTTTAAATAAATAAAACAATTTTAAAAAATCAATGGAAAACACTTCCTTGGGTGAGGATGAATAAATGAATGAATGAATGAATGAATGAATATGTAGTCCATGGCATAATTTGTAGTGAATAAACACCAATGGCCACAGCAAAGTCACCTCACACCCAGGCTTTTCTCATCACATAGAGCTTCTACAAAGATAGATCAGTTTCTTCTCCCATAATGCTCATAAAAACTAATTTACATCTTTCTATAAGAACACTTGGCTGAAAAGTCTGAATCACTGAATACATATAGGGTAATTTAGGGAAAAAAACAACAACCCTGCATATCTAAGATAGTGTTTCTCACAGCTAGTAATTAAGATCTACTAGCTGCTGAGAGGCAGTAACCTTGAAATACATTTTTTTGGCTCTCCGTTTCCACAAAAGCAACATTTTATGATTGTTCATAAAAACATGCATGGGCTTAGGAGTTCCGGTTATTAAATGAATAAATAATGTGGCAAGCACCCAGAAAAATAACAATTTGAATAATAAACAAGAGTTGTTTGGGCATTTCAGTGATTTATTTGTGATGATAACTGCTTAAATTAGATATTGGGATATTCATAATCATTGTGTAAACTCTAGTTGAGTATTTTAGCTCTGTGTGCCTAATATGCTATATGTTTTCAATGGAATCCAATTTGTCCAATAAAATGATGAAGAAAATCTACCAGTTCAATGAAGTGACTTTATAAAGACTGTAATTTACAGACATTAGAGTATTAAGCATTCATTTCATGCGGCTTCCTGCCTGCATATTGAGCAAGGTACACATAAACCTAACAATTCTGATGCTTCAGAACACTTCAAATTTTTTTTTAATCAACCTGAAGATTCCTTCATCTAAGTAGAATACTCCCCAGGCACAAAAGTCAGAACAATACCAAAGTTTAAATTGCCTCTCTTGTGTGCGCTCTAAAGGGCAATTAACCTAACTCTGAAGTCAACCCAAGTGGTTCTGAGTTTATTAATATGTGGAGGTTGAGCTGTATTTAAATCCAAAAGTTTCATTTTGTCAGTATAAAAACACTTTAGTGTTTTTGTTTTGTTTTGTTTGTTTGTTTGTTTGTTTGTTTGTTTTTGCACTTGTTTAAATTCCAGTTTGCATTTGAACAGATGAAGTTTAGTGTTTGGCTTTGGAAATCAGGCCTCTTTTTGTGAGCATTTTAGGCAATTTTTGGAAAGACATAATTTTGTATTGGAAAGATGGTTTACATATACAGAGGACTTTTTCCATGAGCATGGCCTATCACATAAATAACATGGAAAGAGCCTAGGCAAGAAAACGCAAATAAAATTGGAAGGAATGAAAAACTGAAAACTCAAGCATGACTCGAATGAATTAAGCGTATTAGTTTTCCTACACATAATTACATGGTATGCATCAGCTTAAGAAGCAAACGAGTGACCACTTGCAATTATTCACAGAATCACTTTACTGAAGGTCTGGGTTTAGGAAACTAGGCGTAAGTTTGGGCAGGAGGGCAATGGAATAACACATCTCTGGTCTTCAAGGATAGCTCTGGTTTTTAGAGCTAATGGGTGAGATGCACCCAGTGAAATCTGTAGCCATCTTCTTCAATATAATTCAACACATGCTCCTGAGCATCAGCTGTGTCCTTGGGATAAATATTTTTTTAATAAGGCAGGTTCTCTCCCCTGCAGATGCTTATAAGCTAAAGGAAGTCTCCTCGATGGCTGAAAATCCTATTGCCACACACATTCCACTCAGCCCACTGTTATGTTCACTATATGCCAAGTTACCTCTAGCAGATAAAACCAGGGAAGCCACAGGTGCAATGTTAAACACAGTTCCAAGGGACTCAAAACAGATGTGTTTCCCGAATACTCTGTGTGACTGTGTCTTGAATTGTAGTTTTATGTAATGGTGAGTGGTCATTTGAAAGAAAATGCCTACACATGCAAATGCCCAGTACAAATGAGCAAACAACATGTAAAACATTTTCACAGCAAGTCAAAGAAATGACTGTGGAAGATGAAAATATGTGAACCATCAGCTCGTCAAACTTCAGAGGGAAGGGAGAGAGGGTGGGGGTAAGGGGGAGAGATCAACCAAAGGACTTATATGCATGCATATAAGCCTAATCAATGGACACAGACAACAGGGGAGTGAGGGAATGAGTGTGTGTAGGGGCAATGGGGTGATAAGGACACATATATAATACCCTAATCAATAAAAAAGATAAAAAATATTTAAAACTATGTGAGCAAATGTGGTAGATTGTAGAGATACCATGTAGTTAGGAGGTACATAAAAGTATACATACAGATTTGGATCATTCCTGTCAACACTCCTTAAAACAAATGAATGAATAACCAATCCCACAGGAATGTGTAAACTATCAACACAATGCCCAGTGCATAACAGACACTGAAATATTTGCTTAAAGAAAGAACACATAAATAAATAGTAAGATGTTTGGATAGTGGATGATGCTATATTGCCCAAGATATTTGGGGGAAGCTAGCTTTAGGATAGGTAAACTATTTTATTCATATCCTTATCTCTCAAACATTTATTCTCAGATAGAGTATTTAATATTTCTGAAACTCATGTATAATGGACAAGAAGTTAAAAACTATCACAGGACCCAGGAAACCACAAACAAGAGAGAGGCATGAACTAATTGAATCATGGAGTTCATGTGACCTTCTTTCAGAAGATAATTTTCCTCTCTCTTGTCCCTTTCTCTTCACCCTACTCAAGCAGGAAGGTTATAGGAACTTTGGACAGATGGTGTACGCACACCTCATTTCACTCTGAGGATTTGCATAGATCACCCATTGACTAACAGTCCAGCTTGCACAGAATCTTCAGTAGCACAGAGAACAAAAGGGCTGAGCACAGGAGAGTAGTCATAAGGGCCGTATTCTCTGTTGAAACTACTCCTCTCTAAGACTGAACTCTGAGCAGAGCTGACAAAGGGAATGTGATTATATATGTACTTAGTTTGCTTCAACTCAGACTCCTGGAAGCATTCCATCTATTGTTGAATATAAAAGTAGTGACATCAGGCAGAGAAACAGAATGAGGTTCAGAAAAAAACAAATGCAAGAAGTGTCCACCGAGAACAAACAGACAAATGGACAAAAAATACAGCAAGAGGAAGTTATCCGAGGGCAAGTGCTCTTAGTGTATTCATTGCTCCAGTCCACAACCCCTAGCACATAGCCTGGTAAATATTTTTAAATACTTGCTGACTCACTTTCCACGTACTGCCGAGCATTCATATTATTGTAGGTAAAAATATAGATAGATGACACCCAAAACCCTTTCTCTGTGGCCCTATCTTGGTTTATTTGTAACTTGAATAAATACTTGTTCATTAGATTACTGTGCAATAAGGTAAACATAGTTTACTTTGCAGGGTGAAATAACTTAGCAAATTGTGTGGGTTATTTGGTCATCATTAAACATTAAATTAAAAGTATTTCATTCATTGAAGAGATATTGAGAATCAAACAGTGTACCAAGGATTTCTAGATACTGAGGGTTAAAAACTGAATAAGAACACACAAACTATTCTCTTGAAGAGATTAAAATCTATTATTATTATTATTATTATTATTATTATTATTATATTTTTAGGAAAGCGACTTCACTAGGGTACTCCTAAAAGCTTTTGAGAATTATTCTTTTGATACCTGCAGTGGGAAAAGGAAAGAGTATCCTTCTTTACATAATGATGCCTAAAAATTATGCAAATGACTCTTGCTAAGCACACCACCACTAACTTTTGTGGACATTTAAAATTACTCATTCATCCCGGCCAGTGTGACTCAGTGGTTGAACCTTGACCCATGAACCAGGAGGTCACAGTTAGGTTCTCTATCAGGGCACGTGCCTGGATAGGTTGCAGGCTCAATCCCCAATAGGGAGCAGGCAGGAAGAGGCTGATGTTTCTATCTTCATTGATGTTTCTATCTCTTTCTCTCTCTCCCTGAAATCAATACAAATATATATATATATATATATATATATATATATATATATATATATATATATATTTTTTTTTTTTTTTTTTTTTTTTTTTTTAATTACTGATTCAGAGCCAAGGTTGGTGAATTGGGTTTGTTTTCAAGCAAGGTCTCAACCAGCATGAATACAAAACAGTGCGACTGAATCTCCTGTGCCTCCTAAACTGTCTGTGGGGGTAACATCCAGCGACAAGGCCCTCCTATATTGAGTCATAGCTGCATTCCTGAAATATGTGTAAACTTCACCAAGGGAATCGCTCTGAACAATTCTACTCCTTGCATGTGCAGGTCCTGCCATAAATACCAGATATATTTGTGTCTTCGTGTCCTGTATATGAAAGAGTGTTTTCCTTCTTTTTTTCTATATTTATCACCAAAGGAACTTAAAATGTACTGTGTATGCCAAAAACCAGTGAGGGGAGTTACTTTCAAGTGTGCTTTGTCCTTTTTATATTCATGAAAACAGCATCTGAGTAACTTGGGTTTGTGTTTTGTGTTTTGAGTCTGGGCCCTGCATGAGCTCTGGTGCTCTGAGTATCTCTGAGTGGTTGTGAGTCCATGTTATCTTCTAAATTCTCCTATCCAACTGCACCAGGCATGATTCTTCTGGAACCCTGCCCACTGTACTAACTGTTGGGGATCTAGTCCAAGTTCCTCCTTTAGCCTCTGCTCACTAGTAACAAGTGGACCTCCTTGGACACCAGGTCTTAGACGGAGAAGCCATGGGAGGTTGTGGGTATGTAAGAATGAGTCTTTATTGCTGAAGCCAGTGGTCATACAGCCATCAGACAAGGACCGTCCTCACAGCAAAGTCCATAAGGGCAATCCTTCAATCTTGTATGTTTCCTCATTTCTGAAAACAATAAGCAACTTCTCAAATATCACATCTTCCAATTTCTTCTCTTCTCTTCTAGAACAATAGAATTCTTTAGGAATCTCTCAATCTCTCTTCCATGGGCCCCTAATTACTTTCAGACCTGCCTCCTGGAGGACTTCTACTTTCTTTTCAGTTCATTAGCTCCGTCCTCACTGTCTGCTGTGTTGACTATTTCTGTCTTGTATTTCCATTACTCTCTTTAGTACTTAGAGGCTTTCCCAGGGATCTGCTCCATATCCCCCTACTCTTGCTCCCTTGTAACTCCTAGCTCTGTTTTTTAAATCTATGTGTTCTACCGCTCCCTTCATTTCTCTGCATTTCATTGATTTTAAATTACATCATATTGTTCTATTACTTTGAATTATTTGAGGGATTTGCCTGGTGGATTTAATATTTATGACTCTTTACATTGGTATGCTTTGATGTTTTTCTTCTCTTGGCAGACTTATTTTGACTGAGACTCAACTTCCCCTCCCCCCTCTCTCTCATCTCCTAGAGGTTTGCCTAGGCTTCCCCCTACCCCACCCCTAGTCCCATAAGGCAGTCCTACTATGTAAGTCACAGTCCTGGAGTCCCCACCTCACTTAAACAATGGGTTGTCATACTCTGCCTGTTGTGGGTTGACTCAGCTCCTGGCAGGGAAGCCGCCTGTGCTTCATCCATCCTCTCGTTCTTTTCACATGAGCCAGAGCAGCAGCAAATCTCACACTGTGTCAGCATCTGTTCAGGGTCAGAGCTGAGCCATTCCAGCCTCTGGTCTCCAGCCATAAGTCTGCCTCCAAACCGGCCATGTGCAGGTCACATTAGTCCCCAGGGTGTGACAGGCAGGAGCCAGCCATCTCTGCCATAACAGCCCTGAACCAGGAGCCTCCAGGTCAGGACTCTAGCTGGGCTCTCCCTTTCTGTTCAAGTCTGCTCTGTGCAAAAGGCCATGTGGTTTCAGAGCCCCTCCGCTCCACGCTTCTCCCATCTATTCCCCACAGAATTGCTATGATGTCTTTGGTGCAGGGGGAAGTTGGGAATGTGCAAAGTTTGAATTTATGACCTTCCCTGACTATATCTATCTATCTATCTATCTATCTATCTATCTGCCCACCCACCTACCTACCTACCTATCAGCTATCTACCTACCTAATAACTACTAGAGGCCCAATGCACAAAATCTGTGCAAGAGTAGGCCTTCTTCCCCCTGCTGCCGGCATTGGCTTCCCTCTGGCACCTAGGACCTGGGCTTCCCTCAAAACCCCGGATTTGTCCAGAAGGTTATCTGGAAGGATAGGTAAAGACCATCCAGTATAATTAGCATATTATGCTTTTGTTATTATAGATAATATATATATATATATATATATATATGTATGTATATATATATATATATAAAATTTCAAAATTATTCTAAATCTGTCTGCTCTTTTTCAAAATATACCGCTCTAGTCTATTCTCTTCCCTAATTTTATTTTCTAGTACTTTCATTTCTAAATAGAAATCAAGATAATCTGTATAAAATATTGGTACAAATTAATTTACAGTCAATGTATATAATATTAATTACAATATTTGCGTTTTTGACTACCAGCTAACCAATTAGAAAATAGTTTTTTCATTGGTTGCACAGATATTTTTTTTAAAAAAGGTAAATATATAATTGGGGAAGATTCATACATTTACAAAATAAGATTTAAAATCATTAAATTAACTAAATGGATAACATCAAGTTCATTAATGGGAGAATTCACTTTTGCAATGCAAATTCTCCCCCAACTGAATCTAATAGTTGGACATAATTGGAAAATCTTAACAGGGTTTTTCCTGAAGATGACAGGTTTATAACTAATGTATACACAGAACAGCAGAGCCTAATCATGTAGATATAATTTTTTAAAAAAATCCTTGCCTAGAGGATATGTTTATTGATTTTAGAGAGAGATAAGGGAAGGAGGGAGAAAAAGAGTGAGAGATATAAAGAGAGAAACATCAATCAGTTGCCTCTTAAATGCACCTGAACCTAGGGTTGAACCTGAACCCAAAACCTAGATGTGCGCTGATCAGGAAAGGAAACCACAACCTCTTGGTATATAGGACTATGCTCCAATCAGCTGAGCCACCTCACTGGGACCTGATATAAATTTTTAAGAATAATGGGTGTTGTGTGTTGTGGGTTCTTGCCCAATACTATGCCAACATTTATTGTGAAGGCATAGTATTTTTT
Organism: Vespertilio murinus; assembly: GCA_963924515.1. Taxonomy (NCBI): domain Eukaryota; kingdom Metazoa; phylum Chordata; class Mammalia; order Chiroptera; family Vespertilionidae; genus Vespertilio; species Vespertilio murinus. The sequence continues at coordinate 9,622,842 of OZ004716.1, read as the reverse complement.
GTGCAAAGATTAACAAAATAGCACAAAGGTCTATAGCAGCAGAGTCTAGAGAAGGACCACAGATGTATGAGAAATCAATATCTAACATGTTGGTATTACAAGTCTGTGTGGAAAGATGGATTATTTCGTAAATGGCACAGTGAAAAAGTGACTATCCATAAGGAATAAAAAAATAACATAAAATCTTATCCCATCCATCACCCAAAGCCATTTCATAGTCAATTCAATATCTACCTTTAAATACCAAGTCCTTAAAAAATCATTATACATATATCCAAGATTACCAAATGGTACAAAATAAATTTCTTACACACATTCACAAACACTCATACAAAATGGTACAAAATAAATTTCTTACATACATTCACATATACACACTCATACAAAACACCAAACAATATGTATTTAAATATGGTAAATTAAACTTCATTAAATTAAAATAAAGTATTTCATCGGAGGAAAGACCCCATGGTCAAAGTAAAAAGATAAGTCACTCACAGAACAAGAATATTTACAATGTATGTAATGGAAAACAAATAATTAGTATTGTACTGCCAAAAGTAATATGACTAGTCTTTTATAATTAGTGGGTTAATTACAACAGAGTCATGGAGTATAATCATTGGGATAAATATGGTTAAATACAGTTTGGTAAGTAAAATCAACTACCCATAATAAAGATGAATGGGAAAATACAATTACCCATAACAATATTGAGTTTAGGACCTATAAAACAATAAATTACTCTTCTCTCTTCTCTCTTCAGCAGGTCACAACAAAAGAGGGAGTGGGAGGGGAGGGGAAGAAGAAGGGGGTAAAAAAGAAACCAGCCAAGACAATGCTTAATAATCCATTATAAATGTGAATCTGAGAAGGAAAGTCCTAATGCAAGGTGCCTAATGACAGTGTTCTTTTCAATGGCTGTGTACCTTTAACTATAAATATTCTTCACTCTTCTTCTCATCTGTACGACACACTGTTTGAGGCTATCATGTATTTTAAATTCTCAAGCAGTCATGTCAGCAGCCCAACATCTCTCTTACCCTTTTGAAGTCTTTGGCCTAAGATCCTACATTAATTTTAATTAAGGATGAATTTACTTTATTTAGGACTTATGATTATTTAACTTCCACTGTATAAAGAGTGGAAGTTAAATAATCATAAGTCCTAAATAAAGTAAATTCATCTTTACTTTGATCCATGAAAGATGAAAATAATAGCATATGCCAGTTTTACTAATGATCAGGGAAATGCTTATTAAAGCTACAATGAGATGCAATGTATGCATATCAGTTTCAGATATTCAGAAGCTATCCACTATGTATTTTTATTTGATGGCTTACAATGTCTGAAAGAATGATGGGAAAAGTTTGCATTTGATAAAGCTCTGTTGATATGCTGGTGCCCATATATTCTTTATACTTTCTATATGTGTATATATTACAGTAGTATAGTTAAGTGTTTTATATATGTTCAATTTCTGATGATGGTTTGAATGCAAATAATACTTATGTCCATGAAATACCGTTAACACAAAAGTTGCTAAATATATGTGCTATAATTATATTTATACATGCACATACAAACAAGCATACATTTAAGAGAGGGAAAATGAGAGCCAGGGGCAGGTAGATAAGATATGTACAGAGAGACAAACAGAAGGACATACAGAAGGGAAATACAGGAGAGTGACAGGTACAGACAGAACAACAGAAAAAAAATGAATGAAAGCTTCTTACAATACAATAAAAATCTTAGAAGAAGCCAGAGGCAGCAAAATAGCAGACATTTGTCCTTGCAATATCTTTAATGATACAGCTCCTAGGACAATGGAGACTAAGGAAAAAATAAACAAATGGGATGACATCAAAATAAAAAGCTCTGCACAGAAAAAATAAACCATTAACAAAACAACAAGAAAGCCCACCGCATGGGAGAACATATTTGCCAATGTTATCCCTGATAAGGGTTTAATGTCCAATATCTACAGGGAATTCATACAACTTAATAAAAGGAAGATAAACAACACAATCAAAAAATGGTCACAGGACCTAAATAGATACTTTTTGAAAGAGGATATTCAGAAAGCCAAGAGACATATGAAAACATACTCAAAGTCACTAATCCTCTGAGAGAAGCAAATCAAAACAACAATGCAGTATTACCTCACACCTGTCAGAATGGCAAGCATCAACAAAACAACAAATGACAAGTGCTGGCAAGGATGTGGAGAAAAAGGAACCCTCTTTTACTGCTGGTGGAAATGCAGACTGGTGCAGCCACTGTGGAAAACAGTATGGCGTCTCCTCAAAAAATTAAAAATGGGAAGGAATGCCATTTGACCCAGTAATCCCACTTCTAGGAATATAGCCCAAGAAACTAGAAACACCAGTCAGAAAGGATATATGCATTCCTATGTTCATAGCAACACAATTTACAGTTGCTGAGATTTGGAAGCAGTCTAAATACTCATCAGCAGATGAGTGGATCAGAAAACCATGGTACATCTACACAATGGAATACTACACTGCTATAAAAAGAAGGAATTCTTCACCTTTACAACAGTATGGATGGAACTGAAGAGCATTATGCTAAGTGAAATAACCATGCCAGTGAAAGAAAAATACCATGTGATGTCACTCATTTATGGATGATAAAGAACATTATAAACTAATGAACAAAAATAGATACAGAGGCAGAGAAGCATTGGGTAGACTGTCAAACTACAGCAGAAAGTCTGGGGAGGGTTTGGCAGGGGTGTAGTTTAGAGATCAACTGAAGGACTTATATGAATGCATATAAGCATAAACAATGGACTCAAGACCCTGGGTGGTAAGGGGTAAGGGGGGCTGGGGGAAGGTCAATGGGGGAAAAAGGAGACATGTAGTACTATTTGTAATACTTTAAAGAATAAAATAAGATTGAAAAAATAAGAAAAAAAACATTCATTTATATACAGTATTTTCCCTGGCTCCCTGGAAGATTCATCTCCTTTCATTTCTGTTTTCTTTTTTTCCCCCCTATGGACTTCAGAGAGATGGGGGTGGGGGAGAGAGAGAGAAAAAGAAAGAAAGAGAGAGAGAGAAAGAGAGAGAGAGAGAGAGAGAGAGAGAGAGAGAGAGAGAGAGAGAGAAGCATTAATGAGGAGAGAGAATCATTGATCGACTGCCTTATGCATGCCCCCAAAAGGGATTGAGCTGCAACCCGGGCACATGCACCAACTAGGAATCGAATCATGACCATCTAGTTCAGTATTTCTCAAACTTCTGACATATGAGTACCCCTTCTATAATTTTTGTAACACTGAGTACCCCTCGTCAAAAAAAGGATGAATTTTAATAACAATAAAAATATTTATTTTTTATTTTTTTGGTATATACACAAAATAATAATAAATGAAAAATAAAATTATTCATAATAAAATATAAATAAAAGTTATATTATAAATAACATTTATTTGGATCAATGAGAAGGATGAAATTAACTTGACTAATGAGAACATAAAATTAGGTGCAGCTAAGCATGGTGCAGTGCATATCCCCACCAAACTCTTCCCGTACCCTTGGGGTATGTGTACCACACTTTGGGAAACACTGTTCTAGTTTATAGGTCAATGCTCAACCACTGAACCATTTTTATTTTTTATATTGAATAACTTCATACTAAATGTACTTTGTTTTAGAACAACATTAAATTTTTTTAAAAAAATAATAGAAACAAAAAATAATGGTTCTGCTCATGTTGATGGTACTTCTTAGAAAATATCCTGATATCTCTGAACATTTGCCACCCCCACAGTCAGAAAGGCAATAATGTTAAAACACTATTAGGTTTTATAATAAAAGTAATAATATATTTATTGATACCAGTATCTTTCTTTAGAGTATATTATGAAATACCTCAACACTTCCTACCCTTTTTAATATGTAAAATGATTATCTTTTTCACTTCATACAATTTAGTCTTCATAAGCCAACTTTTTTTAAAAAGGAAAATTAAATGACTTTATGGTTTGGGCATTTAATAATGATAAACTGTGAAAAATATTTGGTCTATTCAACCATACTTATTAGATATGCATGATAATCGGTCACTTATTTATTTATCTATTATCTGTTCCCAATAAACATGAAGCCTGAGATGGCCAGAGTGTACTGCGACAAACATAACTGTGCACCTTTTCTTATGTTTTTCACTAAGTATAGAGCATGTGTCATGAACAAATTCAGCTACTTTATCAGAACTGGAGGTTTCAGGTTGCAGATGGTGGGAACAACTGTACTTAACTTTAGTTTCAAATTATTATGGAATCTAACAATAATTTCCAGCAATACAAAACCATCTCAACAATCTCACATCGTATTAATTTTTGTACCACCCCCAGAGTATTCCTTATCTGTAGCATTCCTTTACCCAAAGCATTTGACCAACTATAAGATTATATATCTTAAGGACTGTACTACTGTGTTTCCCCGAAAATAAGACATCCTCCGAAAATAAGACCTACTACATGGAAACATAATACATCCCCTGAAAATAAGACCTTCTGCATCTTTGGGAGCAAAAATTAATATAAGACACTGTCTTATTTTCGGGGAAACAGGGTAGCATCAAACATACACTATATGACCTCTATTTTTCCCCCCAGGAAATGGGCTTTCTGGCTCACCATAAATGTGAAAGTAGAGCTACTTCCCAGGTCCACATGGATACTGGCTTTCTATTTCTCCTAAAATATATTACTTAACTGATGCTTAATGTGGTTTGATGACTAAGAGGCAGTTTAAACATGTCCTATAGAGACTTGTATAACTGCTTCCCGGGAGTCTGAATGAGAAAGAAGAATGACCTGACAAGAAACTGAACATCAGTTACAAGGATACCCTGTGACCAGGGTCAGTTGGATCTCTGTGGCTGATCACGTGGAATCAAGGAAAACAACAGTAAGTATGCTGGTTGTGTTCCTGGTCTCAGAGATCCCACACTTGCCCTAAAATTCTGAATTTATTTAGAAGCACAGTAACAACCCAATCTTACAGTGGATATGTGTGCATGTGTTGAAGAGAGGATCTCTATCCATCATTCTGAAGTCCTCCTTACAATAAAGAAAACTGAAAAAGCAGACACTGAGATTTCCAAAGGTATACCATTTTCCAGTGTATAAAGCATGATGCTCCCAGAAATAAGAGACTTATTCAAGGACACAGAACTAATGATAATTTAGATACACAACTCCCAAAGAGACCATGAAAAACAGATAAAAATCTGCATCAAGACTGATGAATAATTTAAAGAATACCCATAGGAATTTTTAAAAGTAGCTTTGCTATAGTCTTAAGATAACTGTGGGCAGATTTTGTTATATATGAGGATGCCTGGGAGAAAGACTGGTGAGAAGTCAGCAGGGTCACACAAAAATGTGAACATAATTCTCTCCCAAAAGATGTTTAAAGGAAATTAGATAATGTAATTACAGTGTATACACATTTTATTTTAATGACATGAATTCATTTACAAAGAAGTTTACACATTTAACATGCCATGATTTGTGTCCTATTAAAAAGTATATTAAACTAAAGTAAAATACTCTAGGAATCGTTTTGGCAAGGGAGGAATATTTTAGACACAGCAAATTGCGAGCACAAATCATCCCATTTAAAATCGTGTTAAGTATATGAAATTGTAAATTAAATTAAGAATGGATCTTGGCATTTCTGATCATTATGCTCCAAAGGATAAGATTATAGTTTGATGAAGGTTTAATTTTTAAGATAAACTTTGGAAACAGCCAAAAGATTAATCATGCTCACTTGTATCAATACTTCATAGATTGGACTCTCCTCATGGTAAAAACTTTTTGATGCAAACTCAGCAGAAATTAGACAATGTTGGTTGTTCGATTTTAAATACTGGTTTTTAATTATCAGGTTAGGCACCTTTTTCCCCCTTGTCTCAGGTTTGCCGGGGACAAACCCTGCCACATAGACACAGTTTATGGGGAGACAGGCAGTTCAAGAAGGAGCCAGAGCCACATCTCCAACCTAAAGGGCACTAAGACAGCCAGTTTTTAGCCAGGACCCAGGACTGTCCTAGGTTTTGATTAGTGCCTTCAGCAACTCCTTCTACCTCCATGGTAAACAAGGAAATGGAAAGGCAGGCCCCTCCTGGAAAAGGGCTGGGGTGGCTACCAGACTTTCAATTAAGGGTCTACCCAGGCTGACACCAGGCTTATGTTACCCTATTGCTACTGCTTCTGGAACATCTCATCCAGTTGCATGTTGCTAAATATTTATATCCTGTTGACTCTCCAATTAAAATATTTATGCTCCACTTCATCCCTAAGTTCTATACTCATATATTCTACTGCCTGCTCACCTCTCTGCTAGGAATCTGTATTTATGAGTATGTTTTTGTTTTATTTGTTTATATTGTTCTTTAGACTACACATATAAGTTAAATCATATGGTAACTGTCTTTCTCTCACTGGCTTATTTCACTTAGCATAATATCCTCTTGGCCCATCCATGCTGCCACAGGGTAAGATGTTCTTTTTGTGGCTGAGTAATATTCCATTGTATTCCACCACTTTTCCCCCATTTGTCTATTGAAGGCCTGTGGGTTACTTCCATAGCTATTGTAACTAAAGCTGCAATGAGCACAGGGTTGCATATATTCTGTGAAATAAGTATATTTGGTTTCTTCAAATATATACCGAGAAGTGGAATCACTGGGTCATAAGGCAGTTGCGTTTGTAATGTTTTGAGGTAACTCCATATTGTTTTCCATAGTGGCTGCACCAATCTGCATTCCACAAGCACTTGCTGTTTATTGATTTATTGATGATAGCCATTCTGAGAGGTGTGAGGTAATATCTCATTGTGGTTTTAATTTGAATGTCCCTGATGTCTAGTGACTTTATGCATATTTTCATGTCTATTGGCCATTTTTATATATTCTTTTGAACAATGTCACACGTCTAACCTCTTTAGAAAACCCTTGTCCAGCCACATTCTTGGCTCTATTTTCAGAATACACTATCTGGACAGGCTGAGAATTTCCTAAAACTTTAAGTTCTGGTTCCCCTTTGTTAACCAATTTTCCATTTCACCCATCTCTCCTCTCATATTGTGCTATAATCAGCATGGACAAACCAGGCTACACTTCCAACACTGTGCCTAAAAATATCCTCAGAAAAATTATCTAAGATCATTACTTGCATGTTTTACATCCTAAAAAATATTAACACAAATTGGCTAAGTTCTCTGCCACTTTATAACAAGGGTCATCTTTCTTCCAGTTTCCAATAAAATATTGCTCATTTCTATATTAGATCTTTCCAGAAGCACCTTAACATTTAGTTCACAATATCTGTATTCTCTAAGATGACAGATTTCCCTACCTCTTCTCTTTCTGAGCACTCATCAGAATTACCTTTAATGCCCATATTTTTGCCATCAGTCTTTTCAAGTCAACCTAAACTTTTTCTATCAAGCACCTCAAATTGTTCTCCACCAATTATCCAATCTAAAACCCATTCCCATATTTTCAGTTATATTTTACAGTAGCACCCTACTTCCCAGGACCAAAATGTGTATTTGTTTTCTAGGTATGCCATAACAAATGTATAACATCATAGTTCTGTAAATTAGAAATCTAAAATCAAGGTATTGGCAGAGTGGGTTTCTCCAGAGGGCTATAAAGTAGAGATGCTTGGACTGATCCATTCCAAGCATCTCTACTTGGCTGTTTTCATGTTCACATGACATTGTCTCTATATATGTGTTCCTGTGTCCGAATTCACCCTCTTTATAAGGACACTAGTCATACTGGATTAGGATTCATCCTAATGCTCTCATTTCAACTTATCTCTACATAGACCCTATCCAAACACATTCATAGTCTGAAGTTCTAGGGTTTAAAACTTCAACATACAAAATTTTTTTTGGAGGGGACACACTTCCACCAAAGAATATGTAGAACAGAAGAAATGTAGATAGCAATAGAAGCTTCTAACTTTGACCCTTCTGGCCTCAACTGTTACATTTGATAATCTCAAAATGAATATATATTATCAAGATGCAAATCTAAACATAAATTAATAACTTCCTTCACATTTATCTCTAATGATGGACACACCCTTATTTCAAACACTGTATAATAGGGCAATCTTATAATATTTTATCAATTAGAAGCATCACTTGAAACCAAACATTTCTCTTAATCTATGCATACGTGGCTGCAATTGAGCAACAGTATTACATTCACCTTGCAGCTCCTTTGAACCCTTCAATGCCTTTGGGTAAAGGCGTACTCACATCCTACAGTGTGTGGAAACCAGGCTGTATCCCGTGCTGTTCGGTGTGCATATTTTTGGAATTATGGAATGTGCCTTTAGCCTTATAAAGTATTCCCCACCTCTGTCAATGGTGATGAGCGGTGTTATTTCACATACAAGCCTATGATCATAATTTGCTTCAGGTGGATTGCAACATGAGCACATCTATAGACTTGATTCTAAGGCAATCTCTCCATATTTATTTTTAAGAGGAGCCTTTTCCTTTTCTTGATTTCCATTTTAGTTCTGCTTTAAAATTCAGGTTAGGTACCGACTCTGCATAACTTCTGGAGTTGACTCAATCAAAAACTGAAACACATGGTCTCACTAATGTGGGAACAAAGAGGAAGAATATTTGAATTCAGAGCTATATCAAGAAATTCTCAATCTGTCATTGCCATAGGATGTGCCATCCAAGTGGAGATTAGATGTAGCTTTAAAAGCACTGAAGTCAAACAGAATGCAAGGATATTAGCTAATTCTGTCATCACCAGAGGACACTTGAGATGTGACTTTCTGCCACTCTTGTCAGTGACAAGATGTTGATTGTATCTGTCAGAGCCACTCAAGGCAATACTGAATAAAATGCTATCTCTGAGGGGGAATAACACTTTCTTGAACTAAAAAACTGCCATGGTTCAAATATTAGCATGAGGGATTCTGATTAGCATTCAATTTTATGCCTCTTTTTATTTGACCATTAAGAACTGATGATACATTTATTTTTGTTAAATTTTCTCTACTTCCTTATGAATCCAACCTAAAGCCATTATGTTCATAGTACTCTATTAGGGCTGGGGATATAAAGGCTACTATTGGTGGTTGCATTTAATAAAAAATAATGATATACAAATAGTCTGTCATTTTAAATAAAAGTAAAATAATGTTTTCTTCATGTGAGATTATTTTTTTAATATATTTTATTGATTTTTTTACAGAGTGGAAGAGAGAAGGATAGAGAGTTAGAAACATTGATGAGAAAGAATCATCGACCAGCTGCCTCCTGCACATCCCCCACTGGGGATGTGCCCGCAACCAAGGTACATGACCTTGACCGGAATTGAACCCAGGACCCTTGAGTCCGCAGGCCAACGCTCTATCCACTGAGCCAAACCGGTTTCGGCTGCATGTGAGATTATTATTGAGAATTGGCATCATCACAGGTTTCAAGATAGTAAGCTCTCAATTATTTAAATAAATCTTCTAACTTTAGATAGTTGACTGAAAGTCATAATTCGAATTGAAGAGTAGTATTAGCTAATGACAAAGTTTATGTCACAGATAGACTGTCAGCCATTAAATGTTTGTATTGTAAAAAGATCAAAACCATAAAGGCTTACCTGACAAGTGTTCATTCAGAAGCATGTTTTCAAGATTTTGAACTTTTTGCAGAGAAGTATATGCTAATCATGTTTCTCTATAGAATTTAAAATAGTTCAACAAAATTTTGAAATGAGTGTCTTACAAAAGAAATCTGTTGCTACCAGGTCTAAATTATTTCTGTTTTTTAAAAAGTTAAAGTATCCTGAATAGTCTTTTTCTTCTGGGGAACTATGGCAATTAAGGACATCTTTCTAGATATCCTTTATATGTAAAATAGGTAAAGTAATGGAACATATTTCTTTGGGTAGATATGAGGCCTAAATTAATTAATAAAGATGAAGTAGTTAGCCTAGAATATAGTAAGTGCTTAAATAAAAATTACCTGCAGTTTCATCACTGTATTGTCATTCAATAACTAACATTTTGTCTTCTAAAATTAATTTTTTTCAAAGTTTCAGGCATTAAGATTTATTTAGTGACACATATTTGAACATCTGCCTCATAAGACCTGTGTGTGTGTGTGTGTGTGTGTGTGTGTGTGTGTGTGTGTGTTGTGTGTTGAGATGTAGTTGGAAAGAAGTTGTTTCATTAAAGAAAAGAGATGTCTAGGTTCCACACAAACTAACAGTGTCGAGTCAGAATTGTGGCTTTTACTTCTATAACATTCAATAGGTTTGGTCAAAATGAATTGAAGAGAAACAAAGGCAGATTTTAAGATAGACTCAAAAAACAAACAGTAAATAAAGAACGGGTTAGGATTGGGGATTCAAAGAAATGAAAATATTTGAAAATTAAGGCAATGGAGATAATATAAAGCAAAAACAAACCCAAAACCTATTTTAGGTTAGGGTCCCCCCAAATAATAAATGCTGAGATGTCACTTTGCAGCGGAAAGTTGATTAGGAAGTTATGTCTGAAAGTACATCTATGGGGAGTGAAGAGGAGGACTAGAAAGAGGAAGCCCTTGAGCCAATGCTGTTGCAACAAAGGTTTCAGCCCCTCCCAGCTCATTGTCCTTCAGAGTTGGCCCACCTCAAGGCCAGCAGGGCGTTATTATTATTATTATTTTTTTTTATTCCATTCCTTCAGTGGTCATTGAATACAACCGACCTGTTGTAAGACAGTTCTCTGCAACTGAAGGCGATTTCAGGGGAGGTACCAACCCAGCAGCTGGGAGAATGGATCCTCAAGACTTGAAGGGGAGGGCTTGTGGATGCAACAGCATCCACTGCCTAATTAAACCAAACTCCGAAGCTTGATTTGATTGCCCTGTAGCTTTGGGTAGAGAAGGAGATTGCAGCACAAAGTCAGGGAGAGAGTTGAGAGAGCAGATGCGGTCATCCTCAAAATACCTTTTTGCAGCTTTAAGAAAGTACAAGTTGAGCAGATAACCTAGAAAGAGCCAGTGTTCAGAAACTCCAAATTTGATTACAGACTTACAGCAATATCAGCATTATGAGTGGAATTTTTCAATGAAGAGGTATTAATTACACTACTTGGAATTATATTTCTTGTCTGCACAGCTGTTTCCAATTACATGATTATAGCTTACAAAGCCAACAATGGAAATCATGTTGTTTTTTCACCATGCATGGGAGAAAGTGGCAGACTATATGACAATATAAAAAGGGGCTCATTTTCTGCGAGAGCCTCCAAATCAGATGGGACTTCAGGAATGCACATAGAAACGTGCCCTCTGGCATGGTGCTTATTCTAAATAATGGAGGTTGTCTCAAACTCCTTTCATCAAGCAAATCTTTCAGTGAACAATGCGTCAGCATCAGAAGTATTCCATTAAGAAAGTGGCAATATAAACATGTGTTTCTTCATTTTACTGGCCCATGGCTTGCAAGTCAGGTGTCCCCAAGTCACTAATGATGCTATGTAAAGAGGTCAACAGGGCTCCCTCATCCTTGCTTTCAATAATTCTTCTGATTTCTTGTGAACTCAGAGCCAAGGAGAATGACTCTTGTGGCCAAGAAGCCAGAGGGATCAAGGTTTAGCTCCCAGGCTCTGTGTTCAGACAGACTTGGGTTTGAGTCCCAGTTTCTCCACTTAGTCACTCTGACTTTTAACAATTAGATGACATAAGATTTTTAGACAAATTACTTCTCAGAGATGCTGTTTTACTCTGTTAACTAATAAATTAATTATGATTTACTAGTAGCCCAGTGCATGACATTCATGCACTTGGCAGTGGCCGGGAGTGGGGGTAGGAGGAGAGAGCGGGGATTCCTGGAGCCCTCAGGGGATGTCTGACTGACAATTTAGGCCCACTCCCCCAGGGACATCCTTAGCCCTGTGCTTGCCAGCCATGAGCCCAGCTTCTGACTGAGCAGCACTCCCCTTGTGGGAGTGCACTGATCACCAGGGGGTAGCTCCTGTGCTGAGTGTCTGCCCCCTGGTGGTCAGTGCATGTCATAGTGACCAGTCGTTCCACTGTTTGATTGATTTGCATATTAGCCTTCTATTATATAGGATTGAATACCTCCTATGTGACAGAACAGTTCAATATACATGCATTGATTAATTAATCTCATCAACTTCATACATGGGTACTATTGTTACTCTTATTTTAAAAAATACGTCTGTTTTTTTGTGTTTTGTTTTTTTTTTTAATAAGGGAGAGAGAGGGAAAAAGAGATATAGAAATAACAATGGTGAGAATCATCTATTGGCTGCCTCCTGCATGCTTTCTACTGGGGATCAAGCTCACAACCCCGGCATATGTCCTGAATGAGAATCAAAGTTGACCTCCTGGTTCATATATTGATGCTCAGCCACTGAGCCAGGCTGGCTGAGCTGTTATCCTTATTTTATAGATGAAGGCTTTTGGCCGAGGTTATGTAAATTGCCTGAGGTGACTTTGTTAATTGGTAGTGGTGATAAATAGAGTAAATGACAAATAGTACGTGTTGGGTGCCGTGGTCTCTCTAAATTTGAACTCTATATTTCAGATTTCCCAACTACAAATTTGGAAAATATTGCACACTTGAGTGCTAATTTTAAAAATACATGAAATAGGTGTTTATAAAGTGTTTGGCTAAGTGTCTATCTACACTAATAAAATATAAATATGCAAATTGGCTATCCCACACGATGCCCACCAGCCAATCAGGAGCAGGTATGCAAATTAACACAACAAATATGGTGTTGATTTGCATACACAGGCATGGAGCGCAGACTGATGACAGCATAGAAGGAATCCAAGCACTGCAGAAGGGAGCAAAGTGGCGGAGAAGGCTGGGAACGAGGCAGCAGAAATGGGAGGAAGCAGGCTTTGCTCCCTTCTCTGCTTTGCTCCCTTCTCTGCTTTGCTCCAGCTGCCGGAAGCTCTATGCTTGCAGGAATATTCCTCCAACAGGCCTTTAGTAGTTATATATTAGTTGGGATTATGCAGAGAAACAGAACCCATAGATGCACATGTATCGGAAGAAAGAGGTTTATTGTAAGGAGCTGGATCCTATGATTATGGAGGCTGACAGGTCCCCAGATCTGCAGTCAACAAGTTGGAGACTCAGGAGAGTTGATGGTGTACAGTTTCAATTTGAGTCCAAAAGGCTGAGAACTAGAACCACCAATGGTATAAGATCCAGTCTGAAGACCAGCAGACTTGAGACCCACGAAGAGCAAATGTCTTAGGTTGAGTTCAAAGATAGGGAAAGCCCATCATCCAAGCTCAAAGGAAGGCAGGCAGGAGGTGTTCCCTCTAACTCAAGTAGAGGAGTCAGTCTTTTTGTTCTCACCGGGCCTACAACTGATTGGATGAGGCCCATCTATGTTACAGAACGCAATCTGCTTCACTCAGAGCACTGATCCAAATGCTAACTTCATCCAAAAACAGCCTCATAACCACACCCAGAATTATGTCTGACTAAACATGTGGGCATCAGATGCCCAGTTACATGGATACACATTAAATCATCACAATTAAGTTTTCTATATATGTGATAGTAACTTTTATTATTAACATTATCATTTATTGATAGTATTACTATTAGTTGACAAGAATTTTCTCGGGAATTCTCACATCTATTTATCTTTTGCTTGTATCACTCCTTCAGATTTAGTATTTCAATTATTAAATTGCAAAAAGCACTGTCTTAGCATCATAAAACCTTTAGCATAAAATGAAAAAAAATTGAAAGACCCTATCATTTAACCCTGTATCCCTCTGTTACATTGTACACAGCAGGAGCCATAGAAGTTCTTTGTTGAACATACTTTGCAAAAATCTAGGGCAGAACTGTGGGGCCTCATTCTGGGAAACTGAGTAGTCTCACTGTTTGCAGAGAAAAGCCTATACTTATTTTAGCAAACGCTATTTGCTTTCATTTTTCTTGCCTCTATTCTTTACAAAGTCCATGGGTTAAGATTTATTCTTCAAATAGTCAGAGGTCACTATATAAAAATTACCTCTGAGCATAAAAATAGCGACATAGTTAAAAGTCCATGCGTTGGATAGTCAGCGTTAATGTAGACTGGAGCAGTAATTTGGCAATTTCTTCCCCTTGCCCTAAGTAGTTGATGAATGACCATTCCCTTTATTTTGCGTTCAGAAGTTTTATGGGCCATGGAGAGTGCAAGATCAGAGTTATTTGTGCCTGATATCAAGAGAAATATTAAAGCAGCCACACTTAAATAAATGTAGTAAAAGACCTGAACAAAGCATTTCCAAATACCCCAAATTCTACTTTTCAGAGAAAATCTGTTAGTGTTTGCAAATAAATAAGAGATAAAACTCTAGTTGGGTTCTTAAAGTAAGGTCCAAGCTCCTACCAATTCAAAATGATTTTAGAAATTGGTGGTAATTCAGAACTCCATTGAATTAAATTGAAGAGTATCTAGAGCTCTACTTTGGAGAAATTTCTAGATATTTTCAAAGATTATTGAAAGCAACGAGATCACCACCAATTTAGTAAAAACTAATAAAGTTTGATATATCCCAGCCTTTTGACAGAAAATCAGAATAGGTAGTTAGGAAAGGGAATATCCTCAGCTCTAAATCCGAGTGTCAACATTTCTTTTCATGATATTCTAGAATTTTGAAACAATTATTTTATGAAGCCCTCTTCCATTATTAGACACATTTCTTTTCTACTTCTCTTCTCACCTTTAGCTCCATTCACTGCCTTCTGCCTCTTGAAATCTTGCTTAACTCTGTGCACATTATTCCCTTTTCCATAATAGCATCTTTACTAATGAACTATGTCCAGTGAATTTTCTAGATCAAGGTGGAATAAAAAGAAAGGAAAGAGGGAAAAGAAGGAAGAAGAATGTAGAAGAGTAATGAGTGAAGATTTAACATTCATGGAACACCTACTATGTGCCAGACACTCTACTAAGTTCTTTACCAGCTTTTATCATTACCTCCTCACATCAACACTATGTGAGAGGCAGTCATTCTCATTTTATAGAGAAGGAAACTAAGGCACAGGATGAGACATACTCATAAAATCAACTTGTGCCTATTCACCTGCCTCCCAAGTACACGCACTTTATGAAACTACAGAACTCCCCTCAGTAAACGCTCAAGTCATTACATTTATAGCTCTTGAGTAGAACCCCTGGATCCCTTTGGCCAATGGTTCTCAACCTTTGTAATGCTGAAACCCTTTAATACAGATCATCATTTTGTGGTGACCCCCAACCATAACAGACTAGGCCCGCATGTGTCTATTATAATTCTGTTCTCCTTGGGCTGTAATAGCTTGTTCACTCATATGTGTTTAGTGTCTTTAATTAGCCTGTTTCCTATTAAAAAGCAGGGACAGTGGGCCCTCCAGCCTTAGTATATTGTGTTGTAGCTGGAACCAAGTCTAATATATTTTTATTGAGTGAATGCATAAGAATTCTGAAGGTTTCACTAAGGTCAGGATTAACTATCAATCCAATAGCCTGGAATCTAACAGTTTGGATAAGGTATTCAGGACATCAAGTTGCAAATCATTTCCCCAAGTGCTCAGTTGTGGTAAAGAACCTAAATTTGCTTATCTCTTTAAGACTGACACATTCACTAATGTTTCTTCTACAATTGGCGGTTTGCTCCAAATAGAGGGAAAGTGAAAGGGTTCTTCTACTCCTCCCTCCACCAGTCCTCCTGCCCCTTGCCTCCTCTTCCTTCTTCTTCTACAAAGGATACTGTGACGATGTGGATAGGGCAGGGATTTGACATTGACGTTTTGAAAGCCATTCTGACTTTTGCAATGTCTTTGAGACTGTCATATATAAACGCTGATGTTATTTCCTCATCCCTAAAATAAAATAGCAATGCCTTCTTTTTAAAGGGTTTTTGTTATAATCAAAATATATTATTATTCCCATTTATCTTCTCTGGAAATAGTTAACCTCTACCTTCTACTGTGTAGAAAACCTCCAATATCTCTATATAACATCTATGTGTGTGTGTGTATGTATGTATGTATCTATATTACAGTTCCCAAATAACTCCAAGTTCCAGTTATTAGTGGCCTAAATAAAATTACAGTACTGCACTTTTATTTATTATATCCATACTATACTTTTATTTATTGCTAGAGGCCCAATGGATGGAATTCGTGCAAGGGGGTCGGTCCTCACAGCCCCTGTTTCATCCGGGTCATCCGGCTGGTAATTCTGCTGTTCGGTCAAATTAGCATATTAGCTCTTTATTATATAGGATTTCCTCTGGGGATATGTTTTCCTTTTACCAAATTATGAGCTACTCTGAGCAAAAGCAAGAGTTACTCATACAAATTTGCAGTAAGTTTAATTGATTTACCAATTTAAGTACAATAGAGGGCATTTTAGTAGTACAGGAAGATAGTATTGGAAAATTATGCTTTTCAAATATAGCTTGCTCTCAGAATTATCAGCAGAGCTTAATAAAAAAATATAACACCCTCCCCACACTCCCAATTTCTTGTCCTTCCTACAGACCAGGGGTGTGGAATGTCTGGTCCAAGAACCATATAAAGTCCTTGCAATAATTTTGTGGGGCCCTGCCAAGGCATTAGGAGTAAGTTAATTAAATGTCTGACCAAATATAGCAAGTTAATTTTTAAGTTGATAATTTCATATGGCTGGAGAATGGTGTTATAAATATCCAAATGGCCCTTGGCGAAAAAAGGTTTCCTACACCCTTGCAGACCCACAGGGAATCTGTATATCTGAAATATCTCCCCTGCTGATTGCTCACTTAACAACTGGGCTTTGTACCACAGAGTTCTTCACATGGGCTATAGCTGATTGGACTAGGGAAGGCCCTTCATTCTGTGGAGACGATTTACAGGTCTCCCAATGATTTTAGCTCTTGGGAACATGGGCTAGTCCTGTTTGTTGGGGATCTGGTCAGAAACATCCTAATTCTACCCTACTGCTTTCTGGATATGCAAGCTTCATCAAGTCATTTAATCACTCTGAGCATCTTACTAGGAATGGACAGAATTCAAAATATGCCATGTCTGTCTGTCTGTCTGTCTGCCTGTCAAATAAAGATAGCAACAGCACTTCAGTCACATGCACAGAGAGTACCCAGATGATGTGTTATCACCTGGTATGTAAAAAGGGGGTTAGCATAGCTCCTGGCATCTACAACTGCTCACTAGGAGTTCATCGTGTGGTGCTGTTCTTTGATTTCACCTAAGGCGTGGTTGTGTGCTCTCTTCCACTTCCTGGAACATGCATT
Source organism: Vespertilio murinus (assembly GCA_963924515.1). Taxonomy (NCBI): domain Eukaryota; kingdom Metazoa; phylum Chordata; class Mammalia; order Chiroptera; family Vespertilionidae; genus Vespertilio; species Vespertilio murinus. Next base: position 9,605,518 of record OZ004716.1, on the reverse strand, counting down.
GTAAGTCACCAGGCCCATGTGTCCTCACACATTCACTTGGTAAGAGTCCCCTGAACATAGGGAAATGAACGTGGTGTGTAAGATGAAGCCAACAGGCTTTTCCCGAGCAGAGAACGTATTTTTATGCTGGATTATTCCACCGTATAAAATAGTTCTTCCCTTCTCTACAAAGTGAGGAATGTCTCTCCTTACGGGAATGATGACGGAATTTGAAATATCAGAGACCACAAGTGCTTCCCTGCTGCCAGTGCCCATATCAGTCATTATAAACTGGGGCTTTACGGATTGATTGAATAACTCCATGCTAATCACCGCCCCTCCATCCCAGTACACAGAGGCCTCCTGATTAGGGCATTATTGACCTGGAAGAGGATGCTTTTTATCCTTCAGCTCAGGCCGCTGCCAGGTTTCAGCATGCTAACGCCAATAATCGCTACATGTATTAAAAACAAACATTAGTCTCATTAAAATTAATGACCATTATGCTTACCCGCAGAAGGGAGACTCACGCACTCTGCAGTGGCAAGGGGCAGCGTTAGATCATTTGGATCGAACGTATTGAGACGTAAGCACTTACTTTCCCATTTACACAAGTAATACAATTATCAGATGCTAATTAGAAATCCTTTTACTGTCCTTCATAGGGCTTTCCTTCTTTGACCCATTTCATCCTTTCTATAAAAATCCCACCACATAGAAAATAATGGTAAACTCCAAAGTATGTAAAATACTTCACAGAGTCCTAGAGCCCCAGAAGTTTGATGCTGAGCCACCGTGGGCTGGGGTTTCCTTTTTTCACTGGATGAACTGTTGGGATGCCCAGGCTTATTGTGGAATTAAAACAGGACTCAGTGAATGATGGGGCTGAATGAAGTCAAGTACTTCGCTTAAGAGCCTACCAGCTGAAAAGCCTTACGCTGGGAAAATAAGGCACATGCTTGTCTGAATTTTCTACTTTTCATATCAGTTGAATTGCAGGCAAACCAAAGCTTTTCAAAATTACCGAACACCATAAGAGGCCTTTTTACAAGATCAAAAGCACTGTCACATGCGTCATACAGCGAAATGGGTTCTCTGGTGTCAAAGAAATGGTCCCAGCTAGCAGTAAAAAAATGTTGAGAAAAATGCCTAAACTTATCCTAAAATGAGAGAGTGTGATTGTTTAATTTAGTGCCAGTTTACAGACCATCTATTATTGACAAAGGTCATAGGGGAGGGCTCTCAAGGCTGAATATATAAAGGGGCTTAGAGTGGAAACAATGCATAGTTAGGGGAGAGCCTGAAGCTTTTGTTATATTTTGACCATCATGGCATGCATTTCCTTTCAATGGGGTGCCCATTCCTAAGCGACTTGGAACCTATCTCATGAACACCATAGGTTTCATGTCAGGAATTCTAAGATAAAGGGTAAAGGCAAAGCCAACTGCATTTATTCATTCAATATACATTGAAGCTTCTGAACACTGTTTCTTAATGCTCCTAAAGCTATGCAGACAATACTCAAAATATTTTACCTCTCATGGGGCTTAACTATAAGTTGGTAATTTAATAAAATCATGGGCATAAGCCTGTTTATGCATTGAATAATTAAAAGTGTGCTGAAACTGGTTTGGCTCAGTGGTAGAGCATCGGTCTGCGGACTGAAGGGTCCCGGGTTCAATTCGGGTCAAGGGCATGTACATTGGTTGCGGGCATATCCTCAGTAGGGGTTGTGCAAGAGGCAGCTAGTCGATGTTTCTCTCTCATCGACGTTTCTAGCTCTCTGTCTCTCTCCCTTCCTCTCTGTAAAATATCAATAAAATATATTTTTTAAAAGAATTAAAAGTGTGAACAATGAACAAAGCATTTTAATATACATTATCTCTTTACATTTCAATTTTTTTTTATCTTCCTCTCAGATATATGGTTTAGGTCGAGTTCATTTTTGACAATGCAGCTCCTAAATATATTAAGAAAAGGACAGAAAACAAGACGTGTATTGTTCATTTTGTTCCTGAGGCTTGTGCTATAATCTAGGATTATGGGGTCAGTAAACATGCCTCAGGTCTTCAAGAATACTATGGCTTGTTGGAAATGACCGGGGACATTTATGTCCCTGGGCCTTTGGGTAACTTCTACTTACCCTGAAAGGGCACCACATTCTCTTTTTAGCCAGAATGTTGAGTGAATACTCAAAAGGTGTAGACACTTTAGTTTACAAATGAAATATATAGATATTCTAGGTGAAGGGTGAGCAAGGCTTTTGTGAAAAAAATGAACCAATGAACCAATGAACCAATTTTGCCCTTCTAATTCTTCCCACCAGTGTAGGGTTACAACTTGTGGTTAGTTCATATGATATTCACTAGAGGCCCAGTGCACGAAATCAATGCACTGTGGGGAGAATCCGTCAGCCCAGCCTGCATCCTCTCCAATCTGGAACCCCTTGGGGGATGTCTGACTGCCACAGGGATTGAGTCTAAACCAGCAGTCGGAAATTCCTCTCACAATCCAGGACTGATAGCTCCCAAGTGCTCGCCTGCATGCCAGCCTGATAATCCTCTAACTACTCTCCTACCAGCCTGTTTGACACCTAACTGCTCCCTTGCTGGCCTGATTGCCCTCAACTGCCCTCCCCTGCTGGCCCAGGCATCCCCTACTGCCCTACCCTGTTGGCTTGGTAAACCCTAATTGCTCTCCCCTACCAGACTGGTAGCCCCCAACTGTCCTCCCCTGCTGGCCTTTTCACCCCTAACTGCCCTCCCCTGCCAGCCTGGTCATTCCTAACTGCCCTTCTCTGCCAACCCAGTCACTCCCAACTGGCCTCCCTTGCCAGCCCGGTCACCCCCAACTACCCTCCATTCCCTGCAGGCCTGGTTGCCCCAAACTGCCCACCCCTGCTGGCCATTTTGTGGTGGCTATCTTTGATCACATGGAAACAGCCATTTTGTGTGAGGGTCTGAGGGTCAATTAGCATATTGCCTCTTTATTATATAGGATTACAATTTTCACTATTTAGAGAGTACTACATAAAGGATAAATGTACTTAGGACTTTAATGTATCATCTTTAATTTGATCCCCAATGTCCTGTTATTATACAAACACTGGAAGCCCAGTGCACTATTTGTGCATAGGTGGGGCCTGACTGGCCCAACCCAATCAGGGTGGGGGAATGGTTGGGAGAAGGGCCAGCTGGCAGTTAACTGGCCGCCCCCACCCACTGGCCAAACTCCTGGTTGAACTCCCAGTAGAACTGGTAGAGGTGATGATTTACATATTAGCATTTTATTATATAGGATTATAAATGGAAAAAAAATGGGGCCTATGGAATTTGAGTAACTTGTCTAAGGCCATGCAGGTGTCAAGTGACCAGGCCAGGATTCTAACACAGAGGGCTTAATATCCTATATAATAAAGAGTGATATGCAAATTAACCCTCACACCCTCACAAAGATGGCTGCCTGTGACTAGGCCTGCAAGGGGATTGGTGATGGATGACCAAATGACTAAACAAGCAGGGTGCATGGGGCAAAAAGGCTGGTGGGGGGGGGGGGCTGTGAAGGGTGACCAGGCCAGAAGGGGAGGGTAGTTTGGGGCGACCAGGTCAGTGGGGAGGGTGCAGTTGGGGGCGATTAGGCTGGTGGCATGGCAGTGAGGGGAGACAAGGCTAGCGATGGGGGGGAAGTTGGGGGCGACCAGACCTGCAGGGGGGGCAGTAAGAGGTATGATAATCATCAAACTGGCTAAGAGACTAAAAGGTTATGTGATATGATAGAGATGCTAACTACTACTACAGTGGCAATCATATTCTAATATCAAATCTATAAAATCAGCATGCTGTTCACCTTCAATTCACACAATGTTATATGTCAAATATATCTCAATTAAAAAAAAGCAACACATACACACACCACACAAAACAAAAACCCAGAGTGCTAATCCTAAGGCGCTTGCTCTGACCCTCAGTAGCACTGCAGCAGGGCCCTTATTAAAGACCTGTCCCATATCTCATCACATTGTCATCATTCTAGGAGCCACACTGGTCCTCTTAGACACCTGGGCTCCACAACTCCCAATGGAGCACAGACATGGGTGACTCTGGGAGCATTTCCCGAGACTCTGCCCCAGCGTGGTTGAAAGGGGCTCTTCTTAGTGCTTGCTGTTATCAGTCTGTAACTGTATCTGGTGGCTTTCTGTATGCTTGTTGTCCCCACTAGATTTTGACCTCCTAAAAGAACTGTTTTTAAGTTTTTCTCATTCTTCTATCCCTAGACCCCAGAACAGGATGTGGCTATGACAGATAGAAGCATATGTATTGAGTAAGCCAATAAAGGGCCATGTGAGCAAATGAATGCAACAATGTTCATTCTGCCTTGCTAACTCTAATTAAACCATAACATTTTACTGGGTCCTGGGATGTTATAGCAAGGAATGAGTGAGCTAACTAGGAAAATATTCTAGTTAAGTTTTATTGCCCTTTATGATGTTCCAATTTAATGAAGGGGAAAAAATGAAAGAACATACAATCTAATGAGCATGGTAACATTTGCTGCTCCTGTTTATGTGTTTTGTGGGGAACGGCAGAGAGCAACATTTCTCATACTGGGGACCACAGCCAGCGGCAACTCTATCCCTAAAAGTATTAGATTGAGAAATATGGGCTTGGAAATACAAAATTTGAAAATCCCTGGCATAACCATTTCTAGCTGCTATGGTACTAGTTGGAGGAACTAATCATAGCAATATTCTATTGGCCTTTTTTTCATTTTTTTAAAATATTCTACAGAGTGTGAGGGTGAGAAGGTGATGAGAGGACTCTCTTGGACTCATATATGTGGACAACTACAGTAGCATGAAGTAACCATGTTGGTAGAATGCTCCTGGACATTCCCACCTGTGTATGCAGTAGGCACTCAATAAAAAACAGTTGACTGATTTGACAGATGACAAGGACTGACTATATAAATAGCACCAAGGAGTTTATTTTCTGCTAATGGGTTAAAATAATATCCTGCCAAGAACACAGGAAATGCAGCATATGCACCCTCAGAATGGAATGATGGACTGTCAGAATGCAACTTCTCTCTCCTCCCACAGCCATGTAATCCTCTCCAGTTGCTTGGGGAAATTCATTTGCAATTATCTATTGGTTATTGCTGGGTGAGTAAAACTCATGTACCTCTCTTGTTTTTCTTTATTGCCCCAACAAGTTTGTTGTTGTCCAAATAAACAAACTAGAAAACAACCCCAAAGCACAGAAGGCAGCATCTGGCAGATATTCTTTGTAGATGGATCACGTGGCTCTTGTGTGTGTGGCCAGCTCTATTGTGCAAGGCTGGGATGACTGCTGGAAGCTTGGGCTTTTTATCTACACAAATGAGTGCCTTTTTATGTCCTTGTCTTCCTCAAGGAGAAGATGGTGCAATCACTTTCAGCAAGGTGAAGTCCAGAGGAGGGGAGGAGGGGGAGAATAATTTGAACAGAACTTCTATCTGACAAGGGCTCTCTTTTCTTCCGATGTTTTGTGGGCCCTAACAAAACTATCACACCTGGCCAGTAATGCAAACCACTTCAGGCTTTATGTAAATCACATGTAGATATGTGGTGACTTAGTGCCAGCAAGAGCTGCCCCTGAAAGGAAGCCAATTTTCAGGGAATTTTTAACTGCAGCTCATGGCTGATAGAAGCATTAACTCATTGGTGTGAAGACATTCTAGTTTAGTCCATTTCTAATTTAAAAGTGGGGCGGGGGGAAGAGGGAAGCAAATTATACACACACACACACCAAATACCCAAATACCTCATTTTTTTCACTGTCATAAATGATCATAGCCAGGAGTAAGGAGTGCACTGGGTTCATCTGAATCTATGACTGAATTCTCAAACCTGAATTCACCAGGAGGGCCAATTAAAGCACAGATGGTTGGACTCCACCCCTAAATTTCCTGATTCAATGGGTTTGGGGTGGGACTGGATGATTTGCATATCTAACAAGTTCTCCTGTGATGCTACTCCTATGGGTCCAGGGACCACATTGAAGAACCTCTGACCTAGTGCATTCCAGCCACAGTATCAGGCTCCACCTGTTGAACAGAGGTGAAATTGAGACCATTCTACGTGGCAACTCAACTTCTGAGCAGATGCGACTTGTGGCTGAGAGCCTATGACTCTTTCATGTTTAGGCTCTCGTGTATGGCGGCTTCTGTTTGTGAGTGTTCCATTCCAGAATGTAAAATCACTCCACTATCATGACACTGATAGTTCTGGCTCTTGTTGAAAGGTGTGCAAACTCCGTAAACTCTTATTAGGAGAGTGTTTCTCTATTTCCCCTAAACAAGCAAATGGCTCATAAAAATCATGTGAGTGAAAGCTACCGAAGGTCAATCTTAACTTGCTTATATGGAGGAACTCAATACAAATTGTATCTATTTGCAGAAAAATTAATTTTTAGATCTCTCTCGAAAGCAAGCCAGATGTACTTTATTATGTTTGGCTTTTATTCAACATGCTGTTGTGAGAATTTCAAGTTTTTCCCCTGACACCCAACTGTCGCTCCAGAATGTCCTTTGTTATATACTAACACATCATGCACAGGAAATATGGATTTTCATTGACTGTTTTATGCATCATTTTCCACTGACACATGCTTATCCTATAAAATAAAAGGCCAATATGCAAATTTCCCCCTCAATTGGGATTTCAACTGGGAGTACAACCAGGACTTCACCGAGGGGGTAGGGCCAGTCAGCCAACCAGCCATACCCCCTCCCCACTGCCAGCCCCACCTCCAACCTTCCTCCATACCCCAATCAGAGCAGGGCTGGCCAAATCCCACCTGCACATGGATTTGTGCACCAGGGCTCTAGTTTGTCTTATAATATAACCACTGTCTGGCAGTGGTTTCCAAAGGCTCTAACGCCATGAAGGAAGGAAGTTCCTATCTAACATTAAAAAATGCAGCCATTCAAAACACACCATTCCTAGTCTCCAAAAGATGAGCATTTTCTTTTGTTTTGTGTGTTGTTGTTTGTAAAAATACATGTAAAAGCCATGTATCCTACTAACCAATTATAAAGCCAAGAGTTTCTTCTGAAGGAAATTGTTTCTGAATTTTTGAGAATTTATAAGCATTCTTTTTTATATATATATATATTTTATTGATATTTTACAGAGAGGAAGGGAGAGAGATAGAGAGCTAGAAATGTCAATGAGAGAGAAACATCGACCAGCTGCCTCTTGCACACCCCCTACCGGGGATGTGCCCACAACCAATGTACATGCCCTTGACCAGAATCGAACCTGGGACCTTTCAGTCCACAGACCAATGCTCTACCACTGAGCCAACCGGTCTTGGCTTTATAAGCATTCTTTCCATGAATTAACTTCCTGTACTCTTAGAGAAAACAAACATAAAGCCTGCCACCAAACATTGATATATTAGAGGGTAAGGATTCATGCCATTTTATTTTATTGAACATGTATTGCTATTTCTGTCACAGAAAAGAGAATAAGAGAAGAATATTATTTCTATACAGATATATTTCTGTCTGCTTTATTTACCACTGTAGATCAAAGTCTTATAAAAAAAGCCTAAAAAATAGTAGACTATTAAAAATATCCACTGAAAAAAAATGAATGAATAAATTGTTTTTAGAATTTCAGAGATGAGATTTTTCCCCCAAAAGATATTTTATATTTTATACAAAATATAAAACACTAAGACATATTTTAGTGTTTTTCTCATGGTACTCTTGGTTGCAATATCTAATGCTTTCCTTCTGTGTGCTAAAGACTGTCCTTTACTGAGGATATAACAGTGAGCTAGAGCACGGGGTCCTGAACTCCGCAGAGCTTCTAGTATACTGAGAGAGACAGACATAAATCTAAGAGCCGCTGAACATACTTACTACATGGACATGAGTGCTCATATGGAGGGGTGGGTGGCAGACGGAGATTTAGTCAGTAAGGCCTGAGGAGGCTTCCCTGAGGAAATGCTCTGGACTGCTGTCTGAAGGAATGGTACAAGTTAAGTAGGCCATGGAGAGGGCAGCAATAATCAAGGCAAATAAAATCACTCCTGCAAAGGTCTAGTGGCAGATCCAGCAAGATCCTTCAAGAGCCAATGGAACTTGCCCTCTGAATTTGATATAAAGTCAACTATATTATGATACCCATTGTAAATAGAGTGGGGCTTGTGCATCTTACACTTATTAATTGTATAAATCATACAACATGAGGGATTTTCCCATTGCCCTTGCAAAGGAAGAAGTCACAGGTTTAGTCAAGTGAGAAGGTGACTCATGGCTGCACCACTCAATAGCTATTTCATAAGTAAGAGCTGCTGCTAAGCTAGTGGAGTGCATAAATATAGAGTATTTGGGAGTTAAATCCTTAAGCTTACACTTCTGCCCAAGGAAACGCTCCCATGCAATCTCATGCAAAACCCCTTCCAGAGGCGATCTGATTTATCTTTCGGCTAAGGAGTTGGTGTGGAAGCAATTGCTGATGAGAGCACATTGGTGACAGTCCACATGGTGCTTATAATGGTCAGCATGCACACCTCCGAACCTCTGGTATTGACCTAATCAAAAGCCTTGGGTACCACTGGGAGACTATGCTCCCTCTTCTACTCCATAAATTTAGCAGACCAAGAAGTTTATTACTACTATGAGACAAGCTGATGATGGAATGACTAGTTGAGTTAGTGCCTTAGCTCGTTCGATCTATTTCCAATCACTGTTGGAGGCACCAAGTCTGTAATGTGTCCATTTTTATTCAGCCCATGTTACTGAGATGATATAATAAGGCTTCTAGAAGACAGTGTGTTGGGCTTTTAGAAAAATATCAAAGGGCTGGTGAGATTGGTCTGGGAGATGGGAGGATGTAGCTGGAACATTAACTCAAGATTCTTTTGGAAAGAGGTAAACCCATCAAGAGGCTTGGAGAGCCCAACCCATTGGTTAGGTCATGGCTAAATTTTAGTTCCCATTATTGCAGGGATGTTTTAAGTGCAATTTTAGCAGAGCACTAAGCTGTCAAGCATCTAAGTGATAGCTGCCTTAGTTCAAGCTAAAGTGTATTGCAGGTAGAAAAAAAATAAAACTGGGATAGTTTTGTGAATTTGTATTATCAGATCTGATTATACAGCTTAAATCCCCAGGTTTCATTTTAGCTCATTAACCTTTGTCTTAAAAAAAAAGAAGGGAACAATTGGGACACTAATGCACAGAACAGTGGTTAAGACTGCAATTTCTCATAGCCCAGGTGTGTCTAAATTCAAACTGGGCCAATTTGCTGGCTGAGAAGTTTAATACTACCCTGAACTATATATACATTCACACCATATACCTCAAAGTATGGTCATGAGAATGAAATAAAACTTTGTACATAAAGTGTTTAGCACAGTTCCTAGCACAGCTCTGGTGCCAATCATCCTCATTAAGATGAACTGTGATTCGTTCAGTTGATCCCACAAGCTATGTAGACCATCAATTCTCTACTATGGTGCCACAATCCACTAGAGTTTGATGCAAAAAAATAAGAGGTCAGAGTCACCAGTGCATTGGGAATGTCTGGCTTACTCATGCCACAGAATGTAAACCACCTGAGCATTTCACTGTACAGATCTACCAGCATAAGACCATGTCCCGAGTGCCACACATTGTGAAAGCGAGGTGTCAATGGGTCTTAGGGCAATGGCCCCATCCAGTTTTGTACTGAATACCGACTGGCCTGACAGCATAAAAAATATGCATTGGGCCAAGCAACAGCTACTTTTAGTTTTAGAGTCAAATGCTCTGGCCCTTTTGCATTCAAGAGAGAAGGAATTCTGACATAAGAGAGTAACGTGGATGGGTTGCCTTCTGTATGTGCCCTGACCAGTGATCAATCCGTAGGTATGTGTCCTGACCAGGGATTGAACCCACAACTTTTTGGTGAATGGGATATGGGATGATGCTCCAACCAACTGAGCCCCTCAGCCTGGGGCCCTGGGGGTATTTCTACTCAATGCATCTTGATAATGTATTTGTGGAAACTGCTGGGCCCAGTAAATGCCAAACTAGATCAAATGCCCCAGTGAAACAAATGGATAAGAAATTATGAATCCCTATATGGTCCTTGAGGAAAATAAAACAACCAAAAACAATCCCTCCCCAACTTTCACTTCTTTAGGCCTTTCAAGTGGCTCAGAAATGCTGGCATCGGTGAGATCTATCCAACCCCCTACAAGGGAATACTCCATAGGCTGATAACCAGAAGCAGGAAATACCAGGCAGAGAATCAGATGTTAGGTGTTTTGCACAGAGAAATATAAGGCCGTGCCATATGAAGAAAAATATGTGATTGATGAAGCCAGTTTTCTGTTTAATATGTTTGCTCATCTTTCGAAAGCTCAAACATTGCTCAATGTATATTTATTTGACTCAAACTGTTGAGTGCTTGCCAGATGCCAAACTTCCGCTGGAACTAGGGCACACAGCGATGACTAAGGCTGGGTCTTTCCTCACCTCTGCTCACTGCATTGAGGGAAGGAAGCTTTACCAAGTGGCTTCAAGTGCAAAGTGACCATGGCCATGAGAGGGGGGGTCTTTCCAATGTCCTGGCATTGCAGAGAAGGGAAGGGTGAGGTTCATTATTTCTAGTTTCTTTGGGTTGTTGTTTTTACTTCACAAATTTTTAGGGGTATAAAAGTTAAGAATCTACCACTTATGCCAGGTCCAAGGTGGCTCAGTGGTTGAACCAGGAGGTCAAGGTTCAATTCCCGATCAGGAAACATGCCCAGATTGTGGGCTCAATCCCCAGGGGTGGGGGTGGGGAGGGCATGACGGAGCAGCTGATCTATGATTCTCTCTCACCATTGATGTTTCCATCTCTCTTCCCCTCTCTGAAGTCGATAAGAAATATATTTAAAAAATATATATTGCATACTACATAGATGCTTTTAAGTTGAATCAAATTTCACCAACATCGTTTGGGTCACAGATACCTTTCAGGCCATAAGTTAATTTAAGTTGGAGAGTAACCTACAGGTAAAAGGGCAACACTCAGACACTTTCTTGGGTTGACATACGTAGAACCCCAAATTCGTCTGCCTGGGATATGCCCCCATTTCTGCAAGAGTGCCAGTCAATCTGCCATGCACACAAAGCAAAAACGTGCCAGCGATGGGATTTCTGAAGGGACAAGGCAGGCCTCTATGGTATACCCAGCTCACACTGATGGAGCTGGTGGAAACTGCCTTAAATTAAGGATTAAATGCGGTGTCCCCGCCAATAGAGAGGTGCAGGTCCACTTCTGAGGGCATGGGGAGCTAGCCTGGCCGTTAAGGGAATGAGAAAATAAACGTTCCATTTAGTCGGTGCATCCGTTTGCAGGCGCATGGGTCAGTGGAGATGGAAGAGACTAAAACAAGGCCACGGTGCAGGCGAGTTTCTCCGCCATTTCACCAGTGACCTCATTTGACTCTCCTCCCCGATACTGACACGTCCTTTCCTTTAAAATTACACGTAGTGCTAAACAAATGGGTCTCTTCGGAATCACCTAGCAGAACTAATCAGCACGCTGGCCTGGTTTCCAAATGAAGAGTCCATTCCGCAGCAGCGGAGGGCCATTGCTTTCTCATCTCCCCGGCAGAGGGATGGATGGGTCACAGCAACTCAGAGGGAATTGGTGCTCTGTTTCTTCACTCAGGGAAGGAAACTGTACCCCTGTCACACCGAAAGCTCATGCTTCTCCCTGAATGCTCATTTCCGTCCAGACTTCCCACGCCAGGTAGAAACTGCTTTCAGCAACCTGCATCTAAGTGAATGTGGCCCTAGCAGGTTTGGCTCAGTAGACAGAGCAGGGGTGGGCAAACTTTTTTACTCGAGGGCCACAATGGGTTCTTAAACTGGCCCGGAGGGCCAGAACAAAAGCAACCTGACCATGCTGGCACTCCCATCTTGGGCTGCTGATAAAGGAGCAGAGGGGAGAGCAAGAGAACCCTCTGCTCTTTCGGCTCCAATGGCCGTAGTTTGCCCATGGCTGGGATAGAGCATTGGCCTGTGCACTGAAGGGCCCTGGGTTCAATTCCCTGTAGGCTGGATGCCCAGTAGGGGGCATACAGGAGGCAGCCAATCGTGATTCATCATTGATGTTTCTATCTCTTTCTCTCTTCATTTCTGAAATCAATAAAAAAAAATAAAAATAAAATAAGGTAATGTGTTCTCTCCTGTCACCTGGGGAAGCCTTTTCCTCCAGGGCAAATTGCTGAGAGGAGAGAAGCCTGTGAGTTAGACGCACACATTTTAATACACTGAGTGGCCAGATGATGATGATCTCTGAACGCATAATCATCTGGCCCCTCAGTGTGTATCCTATATAATAAAAGGCTAATATTCAAATTGTCCCCTTGACCAGGAGTTTGACCAGCGGGCAGGCTGGCCAACTGCCCACATCCCCTCCCCCTGGCCAGGCTGGCCAGACCCCACCCATGCACAAATTCATGCACCGGGCCTCTAATTATATATAGTGAGTGGCCAGATTATTATGCGTTCAGAGATCGTAATAATTGGGCCACTCAGTGTAAGCCTTCATTTGATCACTGTGCCTCATGCTAATCAATGGCAGGAAGGAGCCACTCTGCTCTCCACCCCCAGTAATTAGGGCTCCTAAGCTCCTGGCGATGGTTTGGGTGTGGGATGGAAAAGGGAGAGTCAGTGGAGCAAACAGTTTTCACTTTGGTCTGCAAACATTGAATTTGCCCTATTCACAGTAGATTTCTCAACCAGAGCTCCCTGTTTAATACCCATGTAAGAGGCTCTGATTGTTGTTTTTTTTTAACCCTGTTCTAAATCCCTGTACTTTCAGATATAATAATATCAAACCCGTTAGATCCCTCCACAGTCATTTTGTGGGTCCCAGTGCCCTGAGTGACTTGAAGCGGTGATCTCATTTTACACCCACAATGATCCTGAGGGCTTGGGGACGCCAGCTCCATTTTACAGATGATGCCACTGAAGCTCAGAAGGGCCGAGTAGCCTGTCACCAAAAGTCGAAACACAGTCACCCAGGAACAAGGGCTGGAATGGTATTTTCTGGCTTGGGTCCCATTGGGCAGAACAGCAGCCTTTTTTAGCTTCAGAGTCAATGCCCTGGGATTTTTGTATCCTAGAGATAGTGTACCTACCTCCATCCTAGAGATTTGGAGACAGGGAGTCTCAAAGGAAACTCTGTCCTGCGCATGAGCAACAGGGAGACGGTATGGTGTCAGCCTAGGGCCATGTCTCTTAGGCCCCTTGAGAGCTAGTGGTAATAGGACCTTCTCCTCTCACTGTTGCGGGCTAATACTGTGAAAAGTGTCTTTATTCACAAAGAGATGCTGGCATGATCGCTTTTCCATTTGTAACAAGTGGCTAAGTATATTTTTTTTTCCTTCAGTCTCTGATTAGATTTTTATGAGGCATTTTCCAAATCTGACTCTGCCCAGGCTCCTGAGTACCTAGTTGTGCAAGAATGAGTACCATTTATCCTGGGCATGGAGCACTAAGCTAATTGCTCAAACTCCTTTAAATAGTTATAGGACAGAAAAGACAGTTCAGCCCTGCAAAGGACAGGGCCATCATTATGCTTTCAAAAGCAGTAAAGAATTTAAAATGAGACACCGTTAAAAAGCCAAGCTCTCTATACAAAGCACTACCCATACAAAGAAAAGTCATGCCTATTAAAGATTGTATTTGCATTCATCCGATTAAGGATTTATAAACTTTATGGGGACAAAAATCCATAACTAAGCTCAAAATTATGTTGTTAAAATTTGGCAGCAAACACCTGTCTACTAAAATTTAAGTCCTGGACAGGCCAGCAAGTTATCTATACATATTCACCTACACTTCTTGAAAAGTACATTCAGAAAAATGAGGATTCCGGGCATAGAAGGACCACAGGGATGGACAGTGAAGGCAAGTCTATCCATTTTCTGGAATCTATAAAGTTGTAGGCATCTGATTCAGATGGAGGCTGTGTAAGAGTATACTGGATAGAGGACAACTTACCAATGTCACTATGCTTTGCGAATGAGAATATGATCAATGGGGTCTTACTTTTTTCATTCCATTCTATTACTGACAGCAGTGTGTAGCCATTTATCTGGTGGTAAAAATGGAGATTAATCAGCAGCTAGAGTAAATTTCTCTGAATACTTTCCTAAGGCATATCTCAATGCGAAAGCAAGTTCTCTCTCTCTCTCTCTCTCTCTCTCTCATATATATATATATATATATATATATACACGGAAAAAAATAAGTTTGGACAAGGATTTTGTCTCATTGTGTTTATATATGCTATTTTACGATTCTCCAAGTTGCTACTACTTAAATGAAAGCAAAGAGAGTTTGGTTGTGATTATGCCTTTATAAGATAAAATCGATATACATGCTCATAGTAGAAATTTCAGAAATATGGAAAGGAAAAAAGATGGAACAAATTACCAATAGTTTCACAAATATTTGCAAACCACTGATACTGTTGCGATTCCTTTTCAAGGATTGTGTAAAAAACTTCACATATTTATATTTATTATTAGGTATACTGAGTTTTTAATGTTTTTATCTTTGTTTCTCCATCTCAATAAGTATAATGGTTAATACAGAACAACAGGTTACACATAAATTATTTTTGAGGGCTATTTCGAGTGATTTCTAATCTTTTGTTAAGGCATGAACTATAATAAATATTCTTTTGTATAGAGGTTTTTCCTTTTTATTTTGGGTAAATTCCCAGAGGAGAATTACTGAGTAAACTGGCCTTTCTTTTTCAAGTTCTAAACGCACAAAATGAATTTTCAAATTGAATGACTCTTATTAGTGGAAACCCTCTTTTTATCACTTTTCCTCTCTTCTTCCTTCCCTCTCTTTTTTTCCCCCACCTTCCCTTTTTTCTTCTTTCCATCAGAATAAAAGAGGGTCATGGTTTCCTCGGGAGGGTCACTGCTTCCTCATGAAAGGACCATGCTATCCCTGTGGGAAGGCAGGTATGCATCCTGAACTATAATGCTGTCACCAACTGCTAAGTGTCTGATGGGATTATTGCCATGGTGACTGCTAAGTGCATGATAGAAACATCACCATGGTGCCATGAAGCATGCTGCAATCTGGAAATGCCTTGAAATGCCACAGCAAGACCACTTCGGGTTTCAGCATGAATTCCACTTATGAATTCTAACAGTGGCATGGTGCTTTCTTGTCATGCCTCTTCCACTTATCAGGGGCACCGCTTATGGAAACATAAGAGGTAAATTTGCTGCATGGCCCATAAAAGGTTCTGTGTTCAGGACTTTGTGTGCATTGCTTCCCTCAATGGATGCAATAGTGTCATGTGGGGGATACCAAGATTTTGTTCTCATTTTAAAGATGGAAAAGTAAAAACTCAGACATTTTAGTAATTTTCTTGGGCCCTGCTTCTATTTTAGGATGCTCACGGGGTCATGGTTTAGGGAAAGGAGACAGGGTATGATAGCGACAACTTGTCCCACTATCATAATGGCCAAGGCCTCCCCTGGGGTGGCTTGAAATGTCAAGATGTGTAGGACAGTTTCATTGGGCCAGATGTTTTGGGCCTTTGTTCTGGCTGTCTATGGAGCTCTTCATTTCTTCCTACATACCAGATCGGACATGCCCAACATTGCTTTCTCATTTACATGTGTGGTGTCTAAGCAAGGATGGCCATCACCGCCAGGAACGTCCATGATCTCTCACTGCTCTCTCTTTCTGGTCAGACTTCCTATATGCAACTGGCTAATCTCAGAGTGAAAATTCCAAGAGACTTATGAAGTATCCTCAGAGGTTACATAGTCCTATTTTGCCATATTCTATTGGTCAAGAGAGAGTCACAGGCCCAGTCCAGAAAAAAAAAAAAAAAAAAAAAAAGGACAGGGGATCTAGATCCCTCACTTCTTAACTAGAAACACATCAAGTAATTTGTGACCATTTCAATCCATTATACAAGGTTGGTTGGATCCACAACACCAACCTTGGGTAAAGACACCATTGCCTATTTCTCAGTGGGGAGAATTTTCCCAAATGCCAACACAACATTCCTTTTAGAATGATCACACACAAAGTGGAGTTCTGTAGAAAACAGGGACCTAGGGTGGGGGGTTGAGATAGACCCTTATTGCCCCAACTCCATTTTCCATGTTACACTTCCCAAGAGGGAGAAATGTTAGGTTATTACTTTCAGCTTCTTTCACTGCCTTTATTGTCTCTTTCTCAATTTTTCTTCTTCCCACCAGATGATGGAAAATTGTTTGGTGAGAGCTCATGAGTAGTTTTAGTCTTTGGCTCCCTTAGGACCTGCCTACTCACTGGTCTAAGATAAGAGTTCTCTCCTCCTCCATGTGATCAGCCTATGAGGGTGGTGAGAGCAATGGGTGGAGGCCATATATGGAGGCTGGTTGGACTGTGAATTCAAGGAGAAACTTCCACACATTTTCAGGTATAAGCCAGAACTTATATTTTGATGTATATGTGGCCTTGTGTCTCTTTTTGAATTGTCTTGGAGTCTAGAACTCAGAGTGATATGAGCAATTGGCCTAGTGCTAACCTCAATCTCTCTTGAGGTGAGAATACTGAAATTGAATGCATTAAGCTTATATTAAAATGTTTCCAATGTTGCAAATATTTAAAAAATCACATATATAATCTTTCATCAATAATACTCTCTTTTTATTTTTTTAAATATATTTTATTGATATTTTACAGAGAGGAAGGGAGAGAGATAGAGAGCTAGAAACATCGATGAGAGAGAAACATCGACCAGCTGCCTCTTGCACACTCCCCACTGGGGATGTGCCCGCAACCAAGGTACATGTCCTTGACCGGAATTGAACCAGGGACCTTTCAGTCCGCAGACCGACGCTCTACCACTTAGCCAAACTTGTTTCGGCAATAATGCTCTCTTTTTAAATTACAGTTTGTTTTACTTGTTCATTTTCATACTATGCCATTCAAAATTTACAGTATGGTGTTACAAAATAATACTGGTACTGACTTGGTTTTTTATTCTTGTTGTAAATATCAATATTGTTTTACTGATAAGGAGTTAAAAATATATATCATTTTACATACAAAAGAACCTAGATGAGAAATGCATTCCCCAATTTAGATAGCCATGGGCCATTTTTCTTCTTATTACATTTACTATATAACTAGGTGGTTATTTAGGTGCACGTTTAGAAATTTTAAAGAACTAGAAGCCCAGTGCATGAAATTTGTGCACGGGTAGGGTCCCTAGGCTTGGCTGTTGATCAGGGCCGATCTGAGCCTTCTGGCTACACCTGGGACCTTCCTTCCAGCTGCCAGCTGGGGCCTCCCTTTCCTGGCTGCCTGCTGCTGGCTGGGGCCTTCCTCCCTGGTGGTCAGCACACATCATAGCTATGGAACTCCAGGGCTCCCGGTGAAACTCCCAAGGGGACACTTTCCATATTAGCCTTTTATAAATATGGATTCTTGGCTGGGGGAGTGGCAAGCTCCATTTGATGATGGTGAAATCATTCTTTCTACAGATGATAAGGGTTTTCACCTATTTTTCCTTGTATTAACATATTGAATGAATGGGATTGTGCTAGTTTCTTTGTGTTTCCGATCTTTGTCGGCTTTTGACAAAGTCAATAGTGTGCTAGCTTCCTAAAATGAATCTGATAGCATTCCGCTGAGAATAACTGCTTTGATTAGATTCTTTAAAAGCATTAAATTAAACATATCAACACGGGACTTAGCACTTTGAAATCACTATGAAACTTGATATTTATTTGTATACATTAGCTGGGAACCAGGAAGTCAGTAAGTGATGTACACATAATAGGGCACAAATGGTAAGAGGCAAAGACACTTTTGAATCTGTGCCTGTCATACAGAATAGGAAATGGGAAAATTAAAGGAACGAATAAAATGTGCCCACTTAAAAAATATAGTGTACCTAAGAGAATAAAACTTTTTCTTACAATGGTTTCTGATGCGTGGCTATCTTTAGACACCTTATTTTGAAGCCTTAATTTGAAAATTCCTTCCAAGAGGAAGTTACTGCAGATAAGCAAGATAGATGAGGTATGGGTCTATGAATGTGCCACTCACTTTATAGTTACAGGATTGCTTTATTAATCATTAGCACTGATATTTACTAAAGCATGTAGTTCATATTGTGGAATAGGACCAATTTAGATCTCTCTTATATGTAGAACAGAAAAGCCCCTTATGCCCTGAAAGCATCCCCAGGAGATGACATTTACAAGCTCATAGAGTCGTTTATTCTTGTATTTATATTTGTAACGGAAATAAATTATTTAACTACTAAGGAAGACCCCCAGAGAACGTGTAGGAGCTAAAAGAACAGAACAGTTTATTCTCTCATCTACATACCAAGCCTGAACCAAAACAACCAAGACGTGACCCAGCCATCACTAGGCAAAGGCAGGGGAGGAGAGTTGCAGAGTGAGAAGCAATTGAGAAGGAATGGCTCTGAGTCTGAGATGCATTAGAAAATCATCTGCAAAGCACCCAAGGCTAGTTCAGAGATTAACAAATGTTTCTTCAGAGCAAGTGTAAGATGCTTTGCTAGGCACTGATGGAAGCTACAGATGAAAAGGTAACTCCAGAGTTAAAAGCTAAGGCATGTACACAGATAATAATTTATCTGTGTACATGCTATATATATATATATATATATATATATATATATATATGCGAAGGGAAATACTGTTTCAGCTCTATACTGCAGTGGGGATATGGCACACGCACACACAAATTAATATCCACACTTCTTAAATGTTAACAAGCAACTTAAGTGTAAAGTAGAGGCCTAGTGCACAAATTCGTACTTGGGTGGGGCCCCTCTGGGTGGCCTGCAGGGATTGGGCCCCGGCTTGTGCCCCCAGCCTGGCATCCCTGCCTGGCACCCTACCTTGGCCTGGTGTCCTCCCTTCGCCTGCTCCACCGTTCTGCCAGCAGGGTGATTGATCAGGGCTGGGCCCCCTGCCCAGCTCCCTCAGTGCCTGGGAGCTGGGCAGCAGCCCCACCCTCTGTGATAGACTCTTGGGTCACAAAGACCTGGTTTTAGATTCCAGTCCTTCCTCTGTTGTAGGGTAGCTGGGTGATTGGGTGGTTATGATAAATATATATTTTTTAAATATATTTTATTGATATTTTACAGAGAGAAAGGGAGAGAGATAGAGAGCTAGAAATGTCAATGAGAGAGAAACATCGACCAGCTGCCTCTTGTACACCCCCTACCGGGATGTGCCCGCAACCAATGTACATGCCCTTGACTGGAATCGAACCTGGGACCTTTCAGTCCGCAGACCGACGCTCTACTGTTGAGCCAAACCGGTTTTAGCATGATAAATATATTGAAAAATATAGATGTATACACATATACATATAGTATACATATATATATCATATATATATATACACACACACACACACACACACACACACACACACATACAGAGAATGCATAAACTGCTTAGAATTGTGTTTAGAAATTATCAAGTACTCAATAATTGGTAGCTGTCATTATTTTAGCAATATGTTTTTAAAGAGAAAAACGTATGCATTTGGTCAACTGGCAATATTTCAGTTATAATGTTATATAAACCCTAGATTTTGTTCTTTAAATCTTAAATTTTATTTTCTTCAGAAAATGCTGTTATGAGAGAGACATTTTAAAATCTCTTCTAGGAAATGACTTCTGTTTTCCTATATCTACAACATTACATTCCTTTGGTTCTTTCAAGATGTTTGGTAAACAAGAACACACAAATAAGTTCAGCACTTAATATATATGCAGATCTAGATTTATCTGTTTGTGTAGGAAACAATTTATTGGCTTGGTCAATTACCCTGGCTTGGACTTGTTTGGGAAACAACCAATCAATGTCTCTCTCTCATATCAACATTTTCTCCCTCTCTCACCTGTGTTCCTTCCTCTGTCTTTAAAAATCAATGGAAAAATATCCTCAGGTAAGGATTAAAAATAATATTGAAGGATAATTGATAAAAAAACACACATTATTTTGCAAAATGTACAGAAACCCAATTTATAAATGTAATATTTATAAAGTTTCATTTGACATTTTAAAAAAGGGTGCAAGTAGATTTTAAAATTAAAACTTTAATAAATAAGAAACTAAGTTGACAGAAATACATTTCTTAGGGAATCTAATGATTCTGTATAGTTTTGATAGTTGAATACATTATAAGAGTGATACAATTATAAATATATAAACAAATAGAATTAAATAAATTTTTATCCTGTAGATATAGTTTTATATATAATTTTTCCCAAATGGGCTTTTGATATTTAATAATAGAACTTTCAGATTCAGAGTTTTTACACTGGGAACTACGTAAGCATTTCCAGTAAAAGTAAAAAGAAGATATAGCAGACATATGCAGTAATGTAGGAAGAAGCTATTTCCACCCTAAATGCCCATGGCTTTTGCTCACTGCAGCCCTCCTACTCCTCCTCTCCAGCTCTGCTCTCAGTCCTCTGTGCCTGAGACAGCTGCCCTCTCAGATGGCCGTGGAAGGAGGGAGAGATGGCTGCACTCCTCACCCACCATGGCTTTGGCCTGTGCAAAGCTGGTACTGCTGGGGATGATGCCCTGGGTCATGATCCCTCACACTCTCAAGTGCCCCTGACACCAGGGCATCATGGGTTGGAAATGGGGCAGAAGGACAGCTATGAGGGCAACAAAGCCCAGAGCAAAGGCAGCATCCTGACCTGGAAATACCTCATGGAGCACAGCGTCATGCCAACGGGGATAACACAGAGAGGATCTGGCACCACACCCTCTACAACATGTGTCCCCCAAAAGGTGCTCCATGCTGCTGATCAAGCCCCTCCTGAATCCCAGGGTCACCCATGAAAGATGACTCAGATAATGTTCAAGACCTTCAACATCTGGGCCATGTACGTGGCCAGCCAGGCCAATGCCGTTCCTGTGCGCCTCTGGCCACACAACTGGTATTGCTATGGACTCTGGGCCTGGGGTCACCCACATTGTGCCCATCTACGAGGTATCACCCTGCCCCAAACCAACCTGTGTCTGGACCTGGCTGGCCGGAACCTGACCCACTACTTCAGGAAGATGCCCAGGAATGTGGCTGCAGCTTCACTACCATGGAGAGTGGAAAATCATGTGTGACATCAGGAGAAGCTTTGCTATGTGCCCTGGACTTCCATCAGGCCATGGCCACCACTGTGCGCAAGTCTGGATCTGGACTGGTGGTTCCACCCTGGCCTTGTTGCCCACCTTCAGCAGATGTGCATGAGCAAGCAGGATCATGACCGGTCAGGCCCCTCCATCCTCCTCCACACATGCTTCTAAATGCTTTGCCGGCAGACCAGTAGCATTTGCTGCGTGAGCTGATCACGTCTGAGTTTGATGTATACACCTGGCACATGCTGGCCTGGTGAAACTGGGATAAACCTTCAGAAATAAATTGTTCTGGAAGCTTGCATCTGACCTCAGCATTGGATGGTAGACCTGGCTGACTACTGTGACCTTGTATTCAAGGTCACTGTTCCTTTGGCTCATGTTTAATGTCCTGGACTTATGTTTGACTTAAACCCTGTACACAGAGTCAGTCACGTGGTGGCTGGCAGGAGAACATATTTCCGCAGGAGAAATCCAGTACCTTGATGAGAACTGGTGAGACTGCGCAATCGCAATGTGCGCAGGATATTAACCTGCGGGAGCTGCCTATTCTGGGATTTCTCCAGGTGCTGGCAACATGTCTTGAATCAACTGGCATTTCTGTCCTACTGTCTGACGGGACTGGGGCCAGTCAGAGAAAGGCAAATGCTATATGATCTCACTTATATGTGGAACTGAAGAAATGAAATTAACTGACAACGAAACAGAACTGGAGGCATGGCGACATGTAACAGACTGTGACAGCTACTGGAGGGGAGGCAGTTGGGGGGGGGGAGCGGGATGAAAGAAGGGAAGGTAAGGGAGGTGAGAATAGGCGGAGATGGGCGACGTGGGACCAATGGGGATAGAAAGAGACTTTGCTTGGGGTGATTGGCACCCGATAGCGTGCAGATGATGTTTTATTGAGTTGTACAGTTGAAACCCAATGGTTTTTGTTACCCAATATCACACCAGGACAACTAATAAGAACAAACAAAACAAAACAAATGTCCAGGAACCAGCCAATGAGGTTTCCTCCAAGGCCTGTCTCCAGACAAGCTGGCCCTGCAGTCTTCCCGGAGGTGGATCAGAGGCTGAGAGAAGCACCCAGGCTGAAGCCATCCGGGACATTCAGGCATTTGTAGTGACAGGTAAGTGGCCATGGGTGTGAGGACAGGGCTCTGAGTGCAGCCTGGAGCCCCCGGTCCTCCTGTGGCGGTCAAGGCAGGGCCGGTGTTGATGTCTGCTCGTATGCCACCTCAGGAGCCTGGATATTTTCAGTCAGGGGGGAAGGGGCCTCTGCTGAAAGCTGGCTTGGGACACAGGATCCCTGCAATGTGTGTGCCCTGGCAGAGGGCACAAATGGTTCTCGGCCCAACCTCAGGAGGCAGCTTTTTATTTTACTTTGCTGTACAGATGACGAAACGGAGGCTCAGAGAGGTTAGGTGACATGCCCAAGGTCACACTGCTAGAAAGGAATGGGGCCAGGATCAGTTTTTTTCTGATCCTACACCTTCTCCCGGGGCCTGTGACCTGCTTCCTTGGGCAGCAGCACCACCACTGTGAGCAGGAAATCATGTGTGACATCAGGAGAAGCTCTGCTGTGTGGATCATTGGCTGCCAAGTGTGGATCTGGACTGTTGGTTCCATCCTGGCCTTGTTGCCCACCTTCAGCAGATGTGCATGAGCAAGCAGGATCTCTCTTGTCCTTGAGCAGGGTCTCTCTTGTTCCTGGAGGTGGGAAAGGTGAGGGTTTTCACGTGGCTTCCTCTCTCTTCCACAGGATTCTCTCTCTGGCGAACTTTGAGTCTCAGACACACAAGTCTTCCCATGGCTCCTTACCACATCCGCAGGTACCAGGAGAGCGACCGCCCTTGGGTCCTGGGCTTGCTTTCCCGGGGCATGGCAGAGCATGCCCCCCGCACCTTCTGCCACCTCCTGAAGCTGCCCAGGACACTGGCGCTCCTGCTTGGGGGGCCCCTGGCCCTGTTTCTGGTCTCTGGCTCCTGGCTCCTGGCTCTCCTGGCTGGCCTCAACCTGCTCATCGCCGCGAGGTTCCTTGCCCAATACCCCTGGACCCGGTTTGTGGCCCACAGTTTGCACACGGACATGCGTGACATCGGCAAGTCCTACTTCGGGGAGCCGGGCTCCTGCTTCTGGGTGGTTGAGTGCGAGGGGCAGGTGGTGGGCATGGTGGGGGCTCTGCCCGCCGAGGAGCCCGCCCTGCGGAAGGAGCAGCTGCACATGTTCCACTTGAATGTGGCCTCGGAGCACCGGCGCCGGGGGCTGGCGAAGGCCCTGGTCAGGACTGTCCTCCGGTTCGCGGCATGCCAGGGCTACAGACAAGTGGTCCTCGTCACCAGCGTGATGCAGGACGCCGCCCTGGCCCTCTACCGGCGCCTGGGCTTCCAGACCACCCGCCGGTTCTACTTCAGCAGGAGCTGGGCGGTGATCGCTGTCCCTGAATGTCAACTCACCTACTGGCTGCCCTCGGGCCAGGGCTGTCCAGCACCAGGGCAGGGAGAGGGCCTGTGACCTGTCTCCTCGTTGGCCAGGACGGCCCTGCAGCAGTGACAAGCGAGCAGTGTCAAGGAGGTCTCACTGCGACAGCCAGCGCGATAATGGAGCTTGTTTGGTAGCATGGGAACCCCGTGGGGGTGGCCATGGCTCTGTCCCTTTCGGTCTTTTTATGTGGTCACTGATGCATTTATTTAGCGATACAAGGGTGTTGCATAAAATCAATTACTTAGTGAAAAACAAAAACAAAAAAAAAACAAAATAGCAACTACATTGATTGAATGGTGAATTGTTTATGTCTACGGTAGGGAAAAACACAGGCCATCCTGGACAGAAGAAAAGTCTGGAATCCATCATATTTTTCATCATTCCAATAGGAACATGCCCAGCATCTTTTAAAATAGGGAGACGTTTGCTTAAATTTTTAAACGTAATCTAATATAGGATAATTGAGGATAAAATTATAATGAAGGCCGTCTAAAAGTAGCTGAGGTTATAAATACCATCAGCCCCTGCTATGAATGGATCGCCTGCTCAATTCTGTCCTTGATAGAAAGCAAAGCAAGGCCATTTTCATGGCCTGGACAAGGGAGTTATTGGGACGGAGATGCTCCTTTGTTCTACGCAAGTGGATAGAAGTTAATATCCCTCTCGTGTTATCTAGATATTATAAGAAGTGGTAGATTACTCGATAAGCAAATGTATGCTCCTGCATTTAATTATTGATGAATAATCTAAACCATCTAGGGTGAAAATGTTTTAAGATGCTCAGATTTTAAGAAAAATTAAAAAAAAAAAACACCTTAATTTGCAATATGCACTCAACTTCCATCCTAATCCAGAACTGATTTAAGAATGTTATTACCATGGGTTTTGACAAGTTTTATATGAGGTTATATACCAGATAAAACTGAGGAACCTAGGTAAAGCTAACTTATTCAGGGACATGTTGTGATGTATCTAACCCCCTTCCTCCACAGGCAGAGATCTTCTTGCAGATTACAAATTATCCATGTTTAACTTCTAAGGATAAGCACCTAAAATCTCTGGCATTTTAAAAAGGCATATACCATCACCCCTTTGTCATTGAGAGAGGTTGTACGTCTTTGTCACGTGTGTGATCAATGCTGTTCATAATGTTGATGAGAGATTATCTTCCTCCTGCAAATGTTTTCCTGGGTTTACCAGGTACCATCCATTATCTGATTATGTATTCCATCAGTCTTTTGGGAGTAAAAGTGCAGGGAAGGAACTCACATGTAACTGCTCAGATAAAGCAAGGAGTCCCATGTACCGAGCAGCATGAGGGGCAGAGAGATGCCTGGGGGAGAGGTATTAGATATGCAGGTAGTGATGGGTCCTGAGTTAGCGGGTCTTGTTGACATAAAGTTGGTTTGTAACAGCTGGGCTGCAAGGTTCTCTCTCAAATTTGTAATCTTATCACAGATTCATATCCTTTGCATTGTTCCCCGGCCACAGACTTCCTTTCTAACACGAACTAGCTGTTTTTACAAAGTAGGTATCCTCTGAGTGGGTAACCTCACCTATGTGTATCTGCACACACCTATTTTCAGAATCAGAAAACTCAGGGCCTTCTGGTCATGATGGATTCAAGTCAGCCTGTATCGGTATCTCTAATCATTGAGAGGGTTGTTGTTTTTTGCAGTCTGCTTTCTCTTTCTCTCTCTCTCTCTCTCTCTCTCTCTCTCTCTCTCTCTCTCTCTCTCTATCATCATTACTCTCACTGGCCTCTATAAACATTTATTTGGCTTTCCATGTATGTTACAATTTTGAATTAAAATTTATACTAATGAAAGTCCCATATTGTGCATTTCATTGTTCTGGTGAGTTTTTGCCAATGATGTGAAGGGCATGTTTCACATATATTTAAGTGCTTGAATGTGTAGCTCATAATGTGTAGTGAGAACAGTAAAAGTACATTCAGATAGTAGCACCTCTGCAGGTACAGGAGGGAAGGATGCTGCGGAAACTGGTAGACATTTAAATGGTGGTGGCCGTCATAGCAGCTCACATTATTTCAGAGGTTCTTTTGTGTCAGATTCTGCGGTGAGCACTTAAAAAATAGCCCTTTAAGGTTACTGATCTTTTTAATTATTCTTTTACAAAATGAGGACAAGAAGGCAGAGGCCAAGTACACTTTCTGAGGAGCCAAACAGTTCAAGCTGGCAATGATCTTGGATCTGTTTGGCTCTTAGGCCTGATGTTCTAATCCTCCCTTCACCCCGGCAATACCAGTCTTTCCCAATGTTTCCTTATGATATAAAACGGGTGAGGAAAGAGAAGTCCAAATATAATAGATGTCTCTGACAAGGCACCTCAGATGCCCGCTCATGTACACCTTGGTGACTTGCCATAACCAAATTGAAGATGTGAGCCTACCACATACTTCCTCTCTGGAAAGCAAAGCAAACATTCTCCTAAGTCATTTGTTTTGGCTGCTGTCCCTTTCTTTCCTTTCCTGGTTCACCAACCACTCTCCCATGCCACCTCCTCTTCTTATTTGCTTCTACATCCCACCCTCACATGCCCGGGAGGGTCGTTTTGTCACTAAGAATGCCGGAGTCACACTATGCAGGAGAGACCCTGCAGAACTTCTCAAACAGTTGCCCTCACTAACCTGTAAGGTCTCTCCTTTTGTCCTCTAGACAATGTCAAAAAACATAAGCAGGGCTGATGGCTGGTTTCAGGGGACATAAAAATAGCACCCGTCTCTATTCCCTTCCTTTCGTTTTGAGTGGGGGGAAAAAGAGTATCTGAAATCCTCATTGTGAAACATTTAAAATAGACCTACATCCACAGCCCCGATCCAGCTTGGCTTCCTACGTGAATGCATCAAAGGTATGCCACATGTCTTACAAGAAGAAAACCTGTCACTGCCGCAGTCACTCTTTGAATCTAGGGAGCAAATGACCTCTTTGAGTAAAACCTAGCAGTCCCCATGGGAAGCGCTCTCCTGGGAGAGCAGCCGTCAGGGTCCCGACGTGAGGAACTGAAGTCCCCACAGATCTGCCCGCGTGGGAGGGTGACAAGTGGTTTAATTACCGAATGGGCTCTCCTTCCCTAAGGTGTCTTTGGGAGATTGCATGAAACAAGTCTCTTCACCTTTATTCCTGAAAGTGTCAGCGCTGTACCTCTGTTCATTACTTGCACACATAAGTCGAGAGATGGATCCCTTTCCAAATGTATTTATTTGGGTAAGATCCTGGCATCTTTGTCTTTCTTTCTTTAAAAAAATAACAACAACATGATTCTGTTGCTAGTTTCCCTTTGCGGGGAAACACATGCCAATCATTTCAGAGCCAAGTTCACCTGCATGTGAGCAGAAAGTGGGGTTATTTTCCTAATTGAACACCTGTTCTCCTCCAGTACTTCCTGGTGCTCTAGGCAGCTCCTTTGGTCTCTCTTTCTCCCTCCCTCCTCTGTGGGCTTTCCCTCTCCCTCCTTCCCTGTCTCATTTTTTTTTCTTTCTGTCTCCATTCAACAAATTTATTATATGTATATGCTAATCCCAAAGCTGGAGGGTGTATTGGATATACTAATCATAGCCCATGACAAAGGCAGATTCTGCCTAGCCGACTTGGCTCAGGGGTGGAGCATTGACTGACCTATGAACCAGGAGGTCACAGTTCAATTCCCTGTCAGGGCACATGTCTGGGTTGTGGTCTGGATGCCCAGTAGGGGGAGTGCAGGAGGCAACTAATCAATGATTGTCATCATTGATGTATACATCTTTCCGTCTTCCTTTCTCTCTGAAATCAGTTCAAATATATTTTAAAATAAAATAAAAGGCAGATCTCATGTGTTTTATGTTATCTTGTATTTAACTTACACAACAGTTGTATGCGGTCAGTACTACTTATGCCCATGTAAAGATAAGGAGATAGAAATATTAAAACATTTAATAAGCTGTCTGTGTTCACATAGTCGAGAAGAAACAGAATGAGGACACGAACCCCCGATGTTTGATTACCAAACCTGGAACCATAGACACCATACTATCTGGCTAATACAGAGAGATGCTCCTCGATTTTCAATGGGGCTACGTCCCGGAAAATGCTGCATGTCAAAAATGTATGTATATAATACACCCAACCTGCCAAACATCATTGCTTAGCCTAGCCTTGCCTCCCTTGACGTGCTCAGAACTCTTCCATTAATTAGCCTGCCACTGGGCAAACTCATTTCATGCAAAGGCTATATTCTAAGAAGGTGCTGAAAAGCTCATGTAACTTATTGAAAACAGTATCCAGAACATGTTGGCAACACAGGCCCCTGTGGAGTACCAGCTGTTTCTCTCATGATCCCCGGATGCCTGGGAGCTGTGCTCCCTGCCACTGCCCATCAGCCAGAGCGTCCCCTACCACACACATTAGCGGGAAAAGATCAACAGCCGACATCTGAAGGAGGATTTCTACTGGGCACGTGTCACTTCTGCACCATCATAGAGATGGCAATCTTAAATTGAACCATCGTAAGTGGGATGCTATCTGTATGTATTAATATCTAAGAAAAAAGAAAGAAAAAAAACTGCCATGTTACTTTGAGAATTCTCTTAAATAACTCTCATGACCGGGTGTATCAGGATACTCCGTTAAATCTGAATTTCAGATGACTATAAGTGTCCCCAATATTGCATAGGACATACTTATATTAAAACTGTTTTCAACATTTATATGAAATTCAAGCTTAACAGGGTGTCCTATTTTATTTTTATTTTTTGGTAAAGTCTAACAGTCCTACTCGTGATAGTTGGGAGAGGTGGTTATTATTTTTATGTTTGCATATATTTTATGTTATTTGTTATTTGTATTACATACATTATGTCGAAGAGTGAGGCTCAGTATCCTCATGGCCTCATACCTAGCCTGTGATAGGGTAATATGCTTATCTACAATTGCAACACACTGTGCCACTGTAATAAATCCAGCTTTGCAGAGACATAATTTAATGGTCCCGCCCACAGACACAGACTGACATTTCATATACAAAACCAATGACGATACATGGGTGAAATGGTTGTGAAAATGATCACTGCCATTTTCCAAAACATCTCCAAAGGGCCATCAAAGAACTTCCAGGATCCCCACCTCACAGGGGAGTGAGAGAAAACACTTTACAGGTGCTGGATTTTATTATTCAAAATACTGAAATAAAGGGAACAAATCCAGCGTGTGCTTTATTGAGGTTGGGATGTGTAGGGAGGAAATAAACACACAGTCCCTTCCTTGTTTCCCCCTTCTCTCCTTCCCAGCCCCTTAAAATCCAACTCAATGAGAGGAACCACTCCTTACGCTGCAGTCTGTTCACTAAGTCTGTGAGAATCGCCTGAATTATATGACCACTTATATTTTTTCTATGAAACCCCATTCCTGTCTCACACTCCTTTCCATCAATATATTCATAAATCCAGAAAATAAACAGAAATGCTTTGTAAGTATCATTTGCCCTATTTTTAGGACTGGAAAATACGGTTCGTAAGGAAGTTCAATATTCCGGTCCTTGGAAAATAATGCCATCTTTTTTGGAAGTAGACTATAAGACTAAGATTTATTTATTTATTTATTTATTTATTTGGTGCTACTAATGTCACCTGTGATAAGAAGAGATCAGGACATAGGATGGCTACACTTGAACGAATCTGAGTCAACTAAAATGCCTTTAGACTGTATATCACTAAGCTTACTTTCCAGTGGGGGGAAAAAGACAATTGCCAAATAATTGTAGACATTAACAAGAAGTTTCTGATAATGGTGAGTACTTTGAAGAAATACAGCTGACAGATTAGCAATTCTCTTTTTTGGACCTCCGAATTAAAGAATAGGAACAGTATATAAGATCCCCTTAAGAACAGAATAAATGAATGAATAGATGAAAGAATGATGTTAGAGAGTTTTGAGTGCCATGGGCCATGGAAGACCTTTGACCTTGAAGTGGGCAAGACAAAGGCAGCTGAAAATAGCTGATACTCTTTAGACCAGCACCATCCAGTAGGATTTCTGTGCTCATATGATTTTTAAAAATTCTTTGTGATTCATGTTACAATACAGTGCTCTTGACTTCTCATACCCATGGAGCCACCATTCTCCGAATAAGAAGTGTTGTGGGTGTTATTCTTTCCTGGCTTAAGTTGCTTGATTTTGACTTGCCAACTGATGCCAGTAAAATTAAGGAGTATATGTTCCTTCATAAGCATCCTATACAGCCCTCAAATCAGGGGAAACCACTGCATTGAGAACCTTCCTCCCTTGGAGTTTGCTGCCAACGGTCCAGAAATCTTATTGCAAGCAGATTTAGTTCTTTCAGTCTTTTCCAGTCCACCCTATTATTTCAACCTTTTATTTCTTTTCCCTCAACAGCTGCAGTTAGTCTTATGACTATGTTTCTTTCATTAAAAGCCTATACTTAAACAAAACCTAAGGGTGCTTTTTTTGTGTGTGTATTCCTTTTTTGGTAATTAGTATGTTGCATACAATTTGGAGGAATGCTGTGGTTAAGGCATATGTCTTTTATAAAGAAAACGTTTAATTGCAAACTGCTTATTTTGCTACTTTCTTTTAAAAACTTAAAAAAATATTTCCACAGCACAGCAGGTCAAAAAGAGGCATTCTGAAGGAAATGAGAGTATGGGAAAAGGAGGGAGGTATAAACACACTATTCTGCCAATGACTTCCTTCATTAAGTCTGAAAGAATGTTAGGGTTGGTTTTGTCCTCATTTGTCTTGTTTCCTCATGAAAGCAGTCTTTATTCGGCTTGGAGAAGCTGGGGATTTCTATTTCTAAGAGCTGTTCAAAAAGGATCGGTAGCCTCTTCTGAGTGTTTTGCCCGCACCTCTTTCTCTGATAGGTAAAGTGTTGTAAGGAAATTCCCTCTATTTCATCCAGAAACCATCCTTCAGGTATTTTAAAGAGGCTCTGTCCTCTGTCATTAATTATTGGTGAGCTGAACAAGCATCGGGAAAAGGCAAAGCAACAGAGTAGCTAAGAGCTTGGACTCTGGATCTGGGCTGCCTCAGTTCAAGTCCTATCTCTGCGCTTATCAAAGGGTCATAGGCAGAGACATGTAACCTTGCTGTGTCTCTTTTACCCGTCTCTTCAACGGGAGTTTTCAAAATGGAATCGTGGTGAAAAGAAACTTCATAAGCTTATTATGGGGCCAAATTAATTAAATTTAGAAAAGTGCCTGACACATGCTAAGTGCCAGGTAAGGGATATTTTTATTGTCACTCAAACAAACAATCAGCACTGCCTCAGGTTCAGTAATACAGGGTGCACACAAAGCAAACAATAATGTTGCACAGAGCCAATTTTTTTCATGTAACTCGCAGATGAAGCCCAGTGCCTTCTTCCTGGACTTTGGTGTCACTGGGGGGCTCTGAAATTTTCTGAATGCCGATTAGGAAGCAATGGTGCAGAATAGATTGGACAATGATGCTACATGGACACCAACATCTCACTCATCCCCTCTTCTCATCCCCAGTCCACAGCAGACATTATTAATGGAGCAGGCTCTCTCTCTCTCTCTCTCTCTCTCTCTCTCTCTCTGCAGAGTCAAGATCTAATTTTAACTTTCCAACCCAGACAGTCATGTTGGCAAAATCTGTCTGTAGAACCTGACCTAGATTATTTCTAAGGTTCCTTCCAGCTGCAAAAGTCTATGCGTGCAAGATGATAATTAGGGTTTGAAAACACAGTTCCAATTGATCTCAATGGGAAATTCTATCTCAGGGACTTAGTCTGATCACCAAGTAGACTTGACCAGTGCTGTCTGATCCAAACCCATGAGGCTCAAATTCAAGGTCATTTTAGCAGTAGGGGTGTGCTTCTCCCCTTGCTCTGCCATGCGTGATTTTTCCCTGCCTTAGGATTATGAACAGTAGAATAATTCTGATGGAGGATCTTGGCCTTCTGAAGTATGACATTATACCTTCAGATAAGTATATTAAAGCATTCTTTCTTGTAATGGATCCAAGTAACTTCTATTGCTCCTTCATCTGCCTGCCAGATTAACATCAATTGAGGCTGAATTTCCTGGGGTTACACCTAGTTGTAGCCATGTATGCTTTTCTGCTCTCACTTTTTGTCAACAAATTAACCACCCACAGACCTTCAGACATTCACCCAATGGCACAGATCTTTAAATCCTCTGCCATTTCAGTTGCCCTACTCTGAGTAGCATCTAATTTGTTGATTGGTATCCTTTAAAGCTTTCATCTTAGAGTCTCTCTTTTCTATACACTGTAAGTATCTTTTATCTTTTGCCTTACATAGAGATTGATTTGGGGGAAATAATACTGTGTCATTCACCTGGTTTCTTAAAGGAACAATTTAAACTGGTCTCTGAGAACCTTTTCAAACTGTTGGTATGTCTATAAAAAAAAAAAAGACAAACATCAGTCCAGCTCAGCCACAGTAGCTTAGTAGTGGAGTGTTGACTTATGAACCATAAGGTCAGGGTTCTATTTCAGGTTAGAGAACATGCCCTGGTTGCAGGCTCCATCCCCCAGTAGGGGTCATGCAGGAGAGAGGCAATATTTGATTCTTTCCCATCATTAATGCCTCTATCTCTCCCTCCATATCCCTTCATTTCTGAAATAAGTAAAATTATATTAAAGAAAAAAAAAAAGAAACATGAGTCCAATCTAGCAGAAGTGCAATGGGATGGGTAGAGGGGTATTGATTGGTCTTGAATAAGACACAAGCACCTATTCCTTCTCAGGAGGTCTTTCTGGATTCTTTGTTCGCCTGAAGTGAAACACTATAATGGATCATGATGGGGCTCAAGCCCATCTACATCTCATTCCTCTCTTCTATTGGGAATTGGCGATAGAATTAGGGTTATTCGTAAGTGGAAAGAACAGTGCTGTGAACCAATAACTTAATACTGATTTACTACCAGTACTCTAGTCCTTCTACTGGCACCACTGAAGAGTACTTTCCAAATGCAAGACTACATTTAGGTTTTACAATGGTATTCAATTTCTCATAAATCATGTGAGATCAATGGCATCATTCCCTTCTACCACAAAACAAAACAAAAACCAAAATCCAGAAGGAAAATGAGTTTTGAATTTAACCCACAGTTATTTGGCAGAGTAAATATTGGGGGCGATTTTTTTTCTGGGAAGGAGACAATGTTAAAAGTCAAGGTTTTATAATAGTGGCAGGTAGCTCAAGTATGTATGGACGTTTGGTCTGACTTTAGTGTCTGAGCTCTGCAGAGCTTCTGGCCACCCAGTGTAATTCCTTCTATACTGTTAGACAGCTAAAAACTGCAACAAGAGAGGATATATCAAGAACATCTAAGGGCCTTAATGCTCAGGTACCTGGGAGGCTCATGGTGCTTAACTAAGACAGTGGGTCCAGTTAGATTTAGGTATTATTAAACTTTCAGAGCACATATGGGGGGAAAATGCCTGAATCCCTAGAGGGGTACTAAGCTGCTTTGCTTATTCTTTGTTCCTTTTAACTATTAAGTTGTCTCTGTCTTCCCATTTCATTGTAAGAGGTAATTCCCCTCTCTCTGTTAACACAAAAGGATCCGTGTATGTGCTGCTCAGAACAATCTTCAAAGTTTGTGCCTGATCATAGTCCCACACATTCATATATGCCTTCTGTTTAATTATACTAACTTTGGAGAATCCAGGCTTATTTCAGGAATAGAAGAACATTCTATGTGAAAAAGATACATTTTCCATGTAAATATATTTTCCAATTGTAAGATACTACAATTTTAATCAGTTTTAAAATAGTTGCACTGTCAAAAAGGTTTTCAACGTGGTTGAACCTGGAACATTTATGTGGTGTCAGTAAGGAAAGCTCGCTCTCTCTCTCTCTCTCTCTCTCTCTCTCTCTCTCTCTCTCATTCGCTCGCTCTGAAGAAGTATCAGTTTGTGTGGTTTTTGCAGTGCCTTCTAAAAACAATCTTATCTTTCCAAGTAAATCACAAGTAGGGATATCAAATGTGTTGATGGCTTTAGCAATAAACACTAACTCTTTCACTTTAACATGAAAAGTCAGTTTTCCAACAATAGAAGCCCACAGACCATTAAGATATGAGAAACAATTTCCAAGAAGTATGACAAGGTTTACTCAGTTTACTGGATTCTCTGAGTCAGAAGGGCATTTCCAGCGACCTTCAGTAGAGTGACCTCAATGAGGAGGAAGAAATCAGCATCGTTAACCGATGTGGGTGATGATGTCAGGATGGCTTGGTGTTATTGATGAAAGGAATGAGAGAGAAGGCACTACAGGGAAACCACTACTACATCACACCAATAAAAGAACCTCTTCGTTTTCACTGCCAAGTCCCTGCATGAGTTTCTCATTCAGAGATGGGCCCATACATTGATTTTTTTCCCCACTCAGCTTTCTCATTAACTTCACCAATAAAACAAAGCCAAGCTTTAATGGTGATTTCATTGACCCAGTCTTGTTTTGTTACTGTTAACTGGCATGTCTGGAGGCCCTGGAGAAAAAAAAACACTGAGCTAGACCTTTGTATGACTGTCAAGTTAAGTAGAAAGTCTCTGACATGCAGAAAAACATGTGTGGAGTCACTGGGGTTTACTGACCTGAACTCATGTTCAAAGCTCAGCTCTGCCACCACTTATCGGGCCAACACAAACTCTCTGGGTCTCCACTTACTCCCTTGTCAAATGAGCAAACTTATATGGATCTAGCATGGCCGTGAAGACTTAGGGACAACATCACTGTAACATGTCTTGTTCCATGTTTGGCACACACAATATGGGTTCTCAGTAGATGCTCACTCCCCCACTTCCTTTTTTCCCCATTTATTTCATTTTTATTTTTCATATCTCCACTTGCCCCCTCTATGTCCACTTCCTTCTTTTAAAGAAGTGTTCAATTTATAGTAATTTAAGAGAGATCATCCATCATAAAAAAATTGAAAATAAAACAAAATTCTGAAAAACATTGCTTTTAGTTATTAATAAAATAATGAAATGAAAACTTGAGGATTACTCTTATGTGTCAGAACCATCAACTTTGGAAACCCTGAAGTTATATCTAGAAGTATTCCATTTTAAATTTATATCTGAAACCCAATTAATCAAATTATTAACTTAAAGTACAAGTTTATAATACCCTCTAGCAATTGAATGGTGTGTGTGTGTGTGTGTGTGTGTGTGTGTGTTTAATACCAAGAATCAATTATAGCCTAAGGGAGTCTGAGATTCAAGAGGGGCCGATAACTTCTGAGGCAATCATTAGGTTATATGTAAATGGACTTACTTCTACGTGCTCTGTTGGACCAAACAGATTTTGTGATGGTGACACAAGTAGTGACCTTAAGTTTATTTTCTTCTTCGTTTTCTTTAGTAATTTTAAGGACTTTGCTTGTTCAGTATGTGACTGTTTTCTTGTCATCTTGACAAACAGGAAGTAGGGGATGTTTGACTTGATATTTGGTTCAAATGTTAATTGAGAACATAAATAGACAAACCTCTCAAATCTAGTTTCTAAGAACTCTCTAATAGTAAATAGTGTTGTCCTAAGAGTGGATGTGTGTGTGTGGAAATATATAGTTCATTTATTATTTGTATTGTTATCCTTTGACATGTAGACACTCTGAAGATCAGATCATGAATATTTGGCCAAGGATACAGAGACAAAAAATATGATATTCCATGTAGTCTCCTGCTTTCACGTTTTCAAAATGGATAAGTGCTAGGGGGCATTCATTTTTAGCTCAACTTATTATTCTATAGCCGTTATCTGTAAGAGGCTAGATTTTATCAATTGTCTATTTATTCACAAGTAATTGTAATTGTTTAGAATATAACGCAGTGTTTCCAATTTGATTAGCACCAACAAGATTATAGCACATAAATAAACTATATGTTTGAATTTATTTATGTATCAATTGTCTGGTCAAAGAAATATATATAACCAAAGCCCTTCAGCCTTCAAACCATTGGCCTTCTCTTCAATTCCCTAACACACCGGACACCAAACCTGGCTTTTAAATGCCATTTTAATGCAGATATTAATCACAGGATAATGTAACATTACCCCACCATTGTTTGAGATCCTACAATGAGAGCCTCGTATTCAAAACTTTGCTTCAACTATCATTATAGATGTCACCATAAGGGAGAAATTGCAATCTCTCTATAAATGCCAGATGAAGTTATTTAAAGGCTCACAGAAAGTAATAACCGTACCAAAGAATGATGTTTCAATGGAAATAAAGGTTTTAAACTCAGATCTCTCAACTTTGAAACACAAGTATTGTTTTTTCCTTTATGGCATTCTGTTATATAGCACATATGTCTCCCATTGGTGGTCATCATGCTACATTTCAAAATCTAAATTTTCTTTTTTTTTTAACTGGCCATCATCTGTGTGGCCTAGACATTTTCTGTCCCTTTTATTACCCTTTAGCAGTTCATACAATTAATAACCTACAAATAACCCGGAGGACATTTCTGTTTGTTAGAAGCACACCTAATCACCTCTAAAAAATTAGTCTTAATAAATTAAAATCAACCCATCTCAATTTAGGTCAGATTTCTGTGCACCTGTTTCCCCCCCTAAAAACAAGTGACTATGGTCTCTCTCTCTTTTGTTCCTAAAGGAACTTTTAAATCTTGCAAATGTTCAAAACTTAAGAATATTTATCAGAATATTTGTCATATCTGACAAAATCTTACAGTTGAACCTAAGATTTATTTGATTTCATTATCATTCAGGTTATCAGACAATTCCACAGAGATGAGAAAAATACACAAAGTAAAAGTCGCAAGCGGTTTTTAATACTGATTCCGAGCTAAATCTGAGTAAGGGATACTATTGCTTTTTGATAGTTGAACTAGCAGCATAGTTGAATCTCTATCTAAATAGAAATTTAATGGTGCTTATTTCATGCTCATGGAGTCAGATTTTGGTCCAATTTGTTTGTAATGAGTTAGAGTAACTGATATGCTAATCACTGTTAGTTAATTAAAAGTAGAGTTTCCATTTAGTTACAAAATGCATTAAACTGCAGAGCATGTCATATGCCAGATGACCTGATTCACATATTTGAGCTCCTAAATTGAGGAGGAAGCGGGAGGAAATGCATTTGATATGTTGCCAGGAGTGCCGCTAAGTTCCTTCTGGAAATAGATTTGGTCTGATGATCAGGAGGCCTGGGTTCTATTCTGGGTCCTATTGCTGTTTTGTTCTGATGCTTGAGTTTGTCTCTTAAATCCTCAAAGACTCACTTTTTAAGAGCAGAGGATGAAATAGGATTAAAGCATGCCCGGCTCACTCTCTTGAGATTCTATGACAAAGATTCAAAAGCAATTCAGGGGTCTGACTGTCTATTCAGCCATTTTCTAGCTGTGTAATCTTGGGGAAAATATGCAATCTCTCTGAACTTCATGAAGTAGTTGGATGATATGAGAAAAGAGTGTTACTCACATGCCATCGGTGCTCAATTACAGGTTATGATGAGGATGAAGAGGAAAAAGATGATGATGATATGATGATGGTCGGGAATCACAGGAAGAGGAGCAAAGGGATGACCTGGAGAAGAAATAAAGGATATAAAAATATTACGTATTTTACTGATATTATAAAATCATTCAAGACTCCTTCAAATATGAATATTTTTAAGAAAAGAAAGAACCCAGCTGGCATGGGTCAGTGGTTAAATATTGACCTATGAACCAGGAGGTCACAGATTAATTCCTGGTCAGGGCACATGTCAGTTGTGGGCTTGAACCCCAGTGTGGGGAATGCAGGAGGAAGACAATCAAAGATTTTCTGTCATCATTGATGTTTCCATCGATCTCTCCCTCTCCCTTCCTGTATGAAATCAATAAAAATATGTTATAAAAAAGAAAAGAATTAAAATCCATAAATATAAGTAACATATCTAGTGCAGCTTTTCCCAAAACATTATACACAAAGGTTTTTGTTAGCTATTGTTAACTAAACACTTGCTAAGTATTTCACATTTTAGAAAACATTCTATAGTAAGGCCTTCCAGAACTTTCAGCACATTCGTGTATACAGTGATTCCTCGTGACTATTTCCTAGAAATTTATTTTCAATCTTCTTGGAAGGGTGGATGGAGGTAGAGGTTGGGAGGTTATACCAGCCTATAACTCTATAGAATGAACTTTAGCAAACATTATAATGATGAAAAAAAGTGAAGGTCTGGGTTCTAGAAACCTGATCAGAATCTCACTTGTCACTCAACTGTGTCACTTAGTCAAACTAACCCTTCCTTGAAAGATTGTTTCGAGGTCTAGGCTCAATACAGGTAATGGTACAGGCATGTGACGGAGACTCAATAAGTTAATGGAAATGGTATGATGGATCGCAGGTGCACAGGCAAAATATCACCTTCCTCTTGTTGAAGCACAGCATTGATGGAATTGTGCCATCTTTACCCATTCTCCACTTGACATCCCTTTCTTATGAAATATCGAAGCCTGGTTCCCATATGTGAGATACCGTGGAATCAATTTATTGTTGATTGCTTCCTTCTCGAAACAGAATTAGAGGAAAATGGGACAGGCAGCTAAGAGGAGTGTGGTGCCCCAAAAGAAGAAACCTGAACCAAGATTGAGGGTGTGTGCAGAATACACATTTCAAGGTCAGATGTGTATTAGAAGTTAAGTAATTCTTTCTGGAGGATGGATATCATCTGCAGTAAAGATTCTGCCAACTGTAGCGGGACATGTCATGAAACAAACCAAGGAGAATAGGCTTCTTCCGGCAGGGGGCATGATTCAAACCACAACCATTTTCACCGATAATCCATTTATAAATCATGGTAATAAAATGGCCAGCGTGACAGCAGCTCAGTGACATTTCTCCACAAGCTCAGCTGTATCCAGGCAACCGAAACATCTTAACTCAGATGGAAAGAAAGGCAGGCTGGGGGTCCAGGAGTCGGGGAGTAAGATCCCACTGTCTGTTCTCTTTTCCCATGAGAGAAGGTGGCAGGTTGATGGTGAGAGGAGCCTCATGTGACCACGGTTCCTCCAGTTTGCTTTATTTGCATGTCGGATTCAGTGGACATCAGTTAGATATTTCTCAACTCTTCCCTAATTCTAGCAACTGATAAATGAGGACTGCTGAGGTCCATTATATCCACATTCACTTTGGATCCATAACTTGCTGTGAGAGACTCAATGGCTCAGCAGGAACTAGAGAGAGGGGAACATCTGGCAGAAATCCAGGTTTCCTCTCCTCAGCGGTGTGTTTTTGTACTTGCAAACCAACAGTGGCTCTGATGTTACTGAGAAGAGGTTTTAAGAAACAACATTGTCCTGGCTTGTGTGGCTCAGTGGATAGTGTGTCGGTCTTTGGATTGAAGGGTCTTGGGTTTGATTCTGATCAAGGGCACATGTCTAAGTAGCAGGCTCAGTCCCCAGGAAGGGGCGTGCAGGAGGCAGTCAATCAATGATTCTCTCTGATCATTGATGCTTCTGCCTCTCTATCCCTCTCTGAAATCAATAAAAATGTATTATAAAAACACACAACAACCTTTAAGAAGCAACCTTATGACAATTATTAGGTGCTAAGATAAAAAAGTATGACCTTTCCCCCAGAGGAAAACCAAGCATGTTAACTCCTTTAGGATTGTTCCATGTAATCCACCCTGGTAAACTTCTGACAACTGAGCTGTGGTGACTCAGCAGAGGCTTAAAACTTTTTTAAAAATATATTTCATTGATATTTTACAGAGAGGAAGGGAGAGAGATAGAGAGCTAGAAACGTCGATGAGAGAGAATCACTGACCAGCTGCGTCCTGCACACCCACCACTGGGGATGTGCCCGAAACCAATGTACATGCCCCTGACCGGAATCGAAACTTTCAGTCCACAGACCGACGCTCTACCACTGAGCCAAACCGGTTCCGGCTAGAGGCTTAAAACTTTTAAATAAAAATAAGTTATCAAAGCCTTTTCTTTCTTTCTTAAAAGCACTGCAGCACACGTACATTTGTATACATTGTATTAAGTGGCCTGCTTTCACGGCAAGACCAAGTATCATGGATTGTTTAGCATAAATTTCAAAATATTTATGTCTCCGTGTGTGTACATATGCACATATGTTAAATACGATTCATCTTCACCATCTGCCAGTGGAGAAGACTCATTCTCACCCAGCTAAATAGGATGAGAGTGGAAGTATGAAGGGCAAAGTGCTCAGTGCAGGGAAACTCTGTAATATCAGTGCTACTGCTATGAAAGGCTCTGCCTAGTGATCGCTTTATCCTCCCCCACTTTTACAACTTTGTTGAGAAATAATTGGGGGGAAAAACTATAATTGTAGACATTTCAAGTGTAGAAGGTGCCGAAACCAGTTTGGCTCAGTGGATAGAGAGTCAATCTGTGGACTGGGGGTGTCCCAGTTTTGATTCCTGTCATGATTCCTGCATGTACACTGGTTGAGGGCACTTCCCCGGTTGGGGGTGTGCAGGAGGCAGCTGGTCAATGTTTCTCTCTCACGGATGATTCCAGCTCTCTATCCCTCTCCCTTCCTCTCTGTAAAAAAATCAATAAAATATATTTTATAAAAAAAATAAAATGTAGACGGTGATGATTTGATATACATAATCACTGCGGAATGATCGCCAAGATCAAAATAATTAACACCTTCTTCGCCTGCCATAGTTAACTTACTTTTCTGTTAGGTGAGAATGTTTATAGCCCACAATTGCATGTAAATTCCAAGCGTGCTTTCACCAATAAGAGCTGGATGAATGATTTTTGTAGGAAGCTGGTCCTCAGGCTGTCAACAGCTGCCTTCCCTTAGTACCGGGAGAACTTCAAGCGCCTGAGGGCAGCCTTCCACCAAGAAGCAGTAAATACAGCCAGTTACCTTGCTCCCTGGGGTAATCCCAATTTTTCTAGGGAGCATGCGCCATCCATGCGTAGAACTCACCTGTAGGACTGAGCCATTGTCTCCCTCCCTGGGACTTTGTTTGATACCAGACTCTTGTTTGGACTCTTTCTTTCCCACTCCCTACACTCTTACTGTGTTTTCCTGAAAATCCTTCCCGATTAACTTACATTTCCATGAATCCTCAGAAACTCCGTGGAGCACACTTGGAAAAAATAGGACCTGAATTGGGATTGGACTCAAGGGAGGCTCATGAGTACCGATCATATTTTGTGTGTAAGAATGATCGATTAGCCAGAAATACAGCCCAGGCGAAAGTATCCCACAGGAGATGGCTAGATGGCTAAAGACCATGAGCTCCATAGAAATAACTGCATTGATTAAAATATGAATAATTCACAATTATAATAGCATCCAGGATTGATTGAGGCTTTGTGTTAGGTGCCGTGCTGAAACCTTTAATGCAGTTTCCCCATCATTCAGGGCATACAGCACTGAGGAAGAAGAAACTATTATTTTTCCTATTTTCCACAGGTGCAAATGGAGGCGTTAACATGTTTTGTAATTTACCTAAGATCACATGGTTGCGGACTTGGATTTGTGTCTATACTGATCTCACTCCCGAGATTACAAACTTAAACAACTATCTTGTCAGATTTGCTTAGCAATCTAAAGTTATTCCTGAAGGGGGAAAAAATCAAGGTACGATTAGGAACCATGGATGATATGATCAAGCTGACATGATAGCTAGTTGCAGCAAATGCCACACTTCAATCCACATCTAAGCGTTCCTTAAATGTCTTCAAGGTCATGGACACAGCAGAAAGGATTAATGTCCAATGTTGTAGATGACGGCTTTTGTTTCCCCCTTCTCTCAAAAAAAAAAATCTACCCTTCCCACCTCCCCCCACTACTCACCCATCGACCCTCCTCCCCACTACCCTTCCTTCTAAACCTCAGTGATGCTAAGAGGCATCCTCAAGGTCACATAGCCAGTAAAGACAAGTTTGGCATCTAACCTGTACCTTCTGAATCCATGCCCAGGAAGGTTTCTTTCCAACAATATCATACTAATTCACTGTCTCAAACCCAAATCCTGGGGAAAGTCAGAACTGGTTGAGTATTTAGACCGCTCTCCAAGCATAAGTTTCCAGTGGAGAGGCCAAAACCAATCCTCTGTA
Organism: Vespertilio murinus; assembly: GCA_963924515.1. Classification (NCBI taxonomy): domain Eukaryota; kingdom Metazoa; phylum Chordata; class Mammalia; order Chiroptera; family Vespertilionidae; genus Vespertilio; species Vespertilio murinus. Next base: position 9,563,778 of record OZ004716.1, on the reverse strand, counting down.
AACCACAGCTTTTTGGAGGAATGCTGAGATTCAGCTGCTTTCATCGTCTGCCTGCCAACCCGCTGTCCTTTGGATTCAGCCTTTTTTAAAAAATGCTAATTTACAGTGCTTCAAGTAGATCTTAACAAAAAAAAATTATTAATAAGTACTTTTCGAGCTCAAGTATAATAGGCCCCATAGAAGACACGCACTTGTTTATTCCATGTATGTAAATGTGTCTAAGTGAACTGATCGCTTTTCCAGAGTTCTGCCAGGTTTGTGGCTCTAGGCATAAGTTGGAGATTGGGCATCTGAAGGAAAGAGGCTGTACACCCACATACAACGTATCTCTCCGTGCATCTACAGGCAGGCAGGCACTAACATCAATCATTTACTGGAACTAAGGTCATAAATATAGTTTTTGGATGGATCTCTGACCATCACAAAGGGGTGAAGGGTAACTGGTGCCCACTATGGAAATCCAAGGCATTGCTGTTGTTGTTTTCTCCCTTTGTGTGGAATCATTGAGACAACCCTGGTTCCCACTCTGCCATCTCATTTCCCTGGCATGCTGGGCCATTTAACGTAGTTCCCACAGGAATTTAGCTAAAGGTTACCCCTTGATTACAACCGGTTATCTTACAACCAGTGTGCTGATCATTTGTCTTCTTTTCTCTCAGATCTGCTTCTTCCTCTTCACTTGTTCTCCACTAATCTTGGCGAATTACATTCACTAAGCCAACTTCTGGTTCTATTTAGGCCGTGGGATGCCCTGGCAGAAAATGGGAGGATCAGAGAGAGGAAGAGGCCAGCCTGTTTTTATCCTCTCCATGCTTTGGGAGGCGTTGCTGAGGGTGGGGATTTATTTTCCATTAGTGCATATCCTCCCAAGCAGGAAGCCCGAGCCACTGAGACCACAGGCTCCCATTCCGTGGAACCATATCCTGGGCACTAGAATCCAAAATATGTCCCTTTTGTTCCTGGGGATGGTAGCAGCTTTTAGTTATTGCTACTTTTCCAACTCACTCATTATTCCACTTGTGGCCTTTCAGTTTTTCTTGCACCTTTGTATCTAGTACGCTGATCAAATTCTTATATTGTACAACCTTCTGCGGGCTCATTGCCTAATTGGTAAAACTGGTTTTAGCTATGTATCCTTTCATCAGAGTAAGTGTGGTTATTCTTTTTTTAAAATATATTTTATTGATTTTTCACAGAGAGGAAGGTAGAGGGACAGAGAGCTAGAAACATCGATGAGAGAGAGACATCGACCAGCTGCCTTTTGCACACCCCATATTGGGGATGTGCCAGCAACCAATGTACATGCCCTTGACCGGAATTGAACCGGGGACCTTTCAGTCTGCAGACAGACTCTCTACCACTGAGCCAAACCGGTTTCGGCAGTGTGGTTATTCTTAACCTCGGTGTCTCTATCAAATGAACACAGCAAGGAGTCCATCCCCCCAAATGCACCCTATTCTTATCTTCAGAATACTTGTGATTCACTTCCTTCTACACACATTGACAAGGACCTCCCCTCCCTCCTGCACATGAGTGTGACTTGATGAACAATTTCCAAAACTTATCAACAAGGCCTCATTGACCAAATAAGAATCCTCAAGAATGAAGAGTTGAAGACTGAGTAGACAAGAGAAATGGCACTAAAGACCAGCCCTAAGAGTCCAAAAGTGTATCCATGGGGGCACCTCAGGCATGCACCCAGTCTCTGCCCTTAATTTACACACAGTTCATGTGAATGCATAGTAGGTACCTACGTTCACAGGAAGAATAGTGGAATACTGACAGCCACTGGTATGAAGTGGTAATACTGATATTTTTAATAGTCAAATGATGATTTAATTATATTTATATCTATCTATCTATCTATCTATATCTATATATCTATATATCTATATCTATATCTATATCTATATCTATATCTATATCTATATCTATATCTATATCTATATCTATATCTATATTTTAATGAAAAGTTTTGAGAACTGACTCTTGGGAGTTTTACAGAGGGCAGAACAGAGAGATGTGAGCAGCTCAGAAGCAGGAAGTGCTATTGAACCTGACTGAAGTCTCCATTGCAATCCCATATCTGTCAGTTCTTGGTGACCACTTCTAAACAAGTGATTAAGCTCTGGCTTTCCTCTCTCTCCCTCTCCAGAAATATCCACATTGTCTAGGATAGCCAGACACAGAGCAGCTCCAAACATACAAATCACTTCCTCGGCTGGTAACTGAAATGTATTCAGACCAGTAAACCAAACCAAAGTCACAGAAAGAGTATTATTTGATGCTCTTAACAAGAAACCTTTATGCAACCGTTCTCATCAGTCAGAATAATACAGTGCTATTTTTACTGCATCCTGGCTCTCCACAGACAACTGTAAAAGGCTTAGGATCAGTGCCTATTGCAAATAGATGGCCTCGCACGCTGTGTCAGGGCTTACTGCTGTGTCCGTGAGACCTCAGAGAGGCCCTGACATGGCTATTCCAGACAACATTGCATTCATTTCTTCTGCTATTGAGATAACACAGAGGGCACCACAGATTAATGGCCTGCTTTCTTCCTCTTCTTTATCCTCCAATACCAAGTGAGAGTCTCCAACCTCATTGGGAAGTTTGGTGTTTACTTGTTTACGTGTGTGTGTGAGTGTGTGATTTGTATAGATATATAATTTATATATATATATATATATATATATATATATATATATATATATATATATATATAATTTCAGAGAAGAAGGGAGAATGAGAGATAGAAACATAAATGAGGACAGATAATCATTGATTGACTGCCTCCCACATGCCCCCTACTGGCGATGGAGCCCACAACCTGGGCATGTGACTGATTAGGAATCAAACCATGACCTCTTGGTTCATAGGTCGATACTCAACCACTGAGCCACACTTGCTGGGCTTAATTCAACATTTGTTGAATATTTATTCCATTTGAGTTGTAGTGTTAGTTACCATGAGGATATTAGGAACACATTATAGACACATCTTTCAGAAGTTTTTTTTTAAAAAAGAGAGGGAGAATACATTTAAGCCCAAATTCTGAAAATTATCTGGCTCCTGATCCCACACTGATCAATTACTAAGATGTTCTATTTCTACATAACATGATTTTAATCTACTCATTTATTCTCATGCCTTCTGATCCACATTATAACCAGTTCTCACCTGGACTATTGCCATCATTCTTATGATCTTTTATTGTTTAGCTTTGTTAAATTTTTCATGTGAATTATATAATTGATAATGAAAGTACACCAGAAGAATTTATACAGCTCAATGAATTACCACAATGAGAAAGTGCATGTGCATCACTACTGCCCCAATCAGGGAACGGAAAGTCACCAGTACTCAGAAGCTCCCTCTACAGCTCCTTCCCTTCTCATCCTCCAAGACAGTCGGTATCCTGAGTTCAAATCCTATAGGTCTGGTTTCCAAGTTTATATAAATGGAATCATATAGTATGTTTTCTTTTATGTCTGGCTTCTGTTATTCAATACTCTATTGGTCTAATTCCTCAACATTGTATGTAGTGGTAATTTGTTTATACTCATTGCTGCAAAATATTTCATTATATGATTATACTGTAATTAATTATCCACTCTACCCTTGATGAGCATTTGGAGATAGTACAAATAACGTTGCTATAAATTTCTTGCACACCTCTTTTGCATAGAGGCATGCATTTCTGCTGGGTGCTACATCCAGGGGTGGGATTCATGACTGACCTGGTGACATGCAACTCCAGCTGGAGTGTCAGGGGCAATCAGGGTCTGTATTTATACTCCCATTAGCAGGTTAGGGGTGATTTTAACACCCAATTTGCTCCAGGAGACAATCTCTTTTATTTACTTGCTGAAATGCAAATGTGATCATGTGACCCCCACCCCCTTTAATTTATTTTAATTGCTGCTTTTTTGCCTTTAGGATAATGTTCAAAATTCATTGGTACTTAAAAGGCCATAGAATCCGGTCTCACCCTGTATCTGAAGAGTAATCTGACATGTGCCTCTCTGCCTCTGGTGTCTCCACTCTAACCACACTGTGCCTCCTCCAGTTTTACATGCTCACTGTATTCTCACCCACCTCTCAGCTTAAACTCATCTCTGCGGGGTGGTTTATGCAGACCTACCTGTCTATTGTTGTTTCCTGGTCCTCTTCCTCCTCTCCTGACATTCCCTGTCAGTACCCCGAACTAGCATAAACTTTCCCCACGGCACAACTTAGTGGCCAAATGACATGAGTGCCTCCTTTATTTGCCTGTCAACTCTCTTTCTTCCTCACTAGAATTTAAGCAGCAAAAGAAGTGAGGGTTTCACAATTTGTTCATTTCTAAGGTTCCAGTATCTAACAGTACTCAGCATCGCTTTGGTGCTCAAACATGTTTGTAGAGAGAGCGGGCACATGAATGAAGAAACCTTGGTATATTTGCATATTTACCCCCCCCCCAAAAAAAAAATATAACTGGTTCCCTCTTCTTTCTTTAACTGGAAACGTGTACTCATCTCTGAGATCCCAGCTTAAATACTGTTTCCATAGGGACACTTTCATTGACTTGATAACCTAAGTTAGTAAACCCTTATGGATGTTATGATAGCTATTCCTAAGCTTCTGCTTTATAACACTTGGTATACTCCTGAAAGATCAATTAACATTTGTAACTTTTTTGCTATGATCTTTAGCCATTGCTATGTTGTGAATTCTAAAAAAGGCCTGGATATCGGCTTTTTTTCACCACCACCATCATCTCTTATGCCCAGCACAGCACTGCACATGCATAGTGATATTCCTAATTCACAAAGGCAAATACTCAAATTCAAAATATCGAGTCCAAAAATATTGTTCAGCTTATCTTATACAGCTGCAAATCTAGTTTGATGCATACATAAAGTAGGGGCAGACTGGAGAAATACTCTCTCATAAAGTAAATAGCACATATTCTCAGATTTACATACAAGACAGATGTGGCTATGCACAGATGCTGCAGGAGAGAGAGAGTAATAGTGTACACAGCATGGTGAGAAAAGTAGACAGTGTGTGGGGGCAAGTGTGAGAAGGCAAGTGCTTTGTTGTTCTGCTTTGTTTAGTTCTTGCAATTAAATGCATTTTCTTTATTAACCATCCTCTATCACCATCTTCTCCAGCAGCACAAATTAACAGTATTAAATAATTTTCAAAACAAATGTATAAGATACTCCCTGTGCTCCCAGAGCACCAACTTATTAATACCAAGGAATGTTCAAGAATGGACAATCAGAATAGTGGGAAATGGCTCAGGTAAAACACAATGAAAACACACACACATTTATTTTCACACCTCAAGTTACTTTGTATGAGAGAATAAACCATAATATTAGCTATTATTTGTTCTGCATTTATATGTCATTAGTTGTCCTATAATTATCTATCTATCTATATATCTATCTATCAATCATCTATCTATCTACTTGCCTACACATTTATCTATCTTTGGGAGTAGTGAACATGGCCTACGTCAACGCCTCTTCAATGAATCATGTCTTAATCTAAAAAAATCATATCTTTTCCTGATGTTAAAATCATCTTCTTCATCACTACATTTCCTGATGTTAAAATCATCTTCTTCATCACTACATTTTACTGAGATTCTAGAATAGTCAGCCCCAAAGTAGACCATTAGCACTCAGAGACAGGAAGCAAGTACTGGGGAAACTTGTGAGATGATTCTACCAGATAACCAGGGTGACAATGATGAGTAAGAAGAGAAGGAGGTAGAGGAAGAGGAGCTTCAAGACAGATCTACAAAAGCAGAGAGCAAATTATTGTGGCAGGGGGAGACAGTAGCTCTCCAAAAAATCGCCTACAAACTGACATTCCTCCTCAAGCAAGCTGGGTCAATCAGACTTTCCTTCTGGGAAATTTGGAATTCTGACTGAGGATGCTTCACTGAGCTTGCCTTTACTTGCCTAATAGAGGTGATTTAACATAGCAAAAATATGCTGCACTCATGAAGCAAAAGAAAAGAGCAATTTGCATAAGAGAACATGAGAGAAATTTAGAGATAAGCAGAAGAGAGAAGAAAGATTTAGGATTACCTGATTCTTAATGGCTTTTTCAGTTCTCTCCTAGAAAAGCCCCCCTACCCTTGTGTTTCTGAAGAAACCCCTATAGTTATCTAAAACAAGAAATTCCATATGGCTTCTCCATGAATTATGGCATTTTTATTAGGAGGCTACATCTCAATTCTATCTTTGAAAGTTCTCTATGATCTCTACAGATAATGGTAGAAAAGCTGTCAAAATTCTTAGTTAAATGAATGAGAGAGAGAGAGAGAGAGAGAGAGAGAGAGAGAGAGAGAGAGAGAGAAAGAAGAAGAAGAAGAAGAAGAAGAAGAAGAAGAAGAAGAAGAAGGAGGAGGAGGAGGAGGAGGAGGAGGAGGAGGAGGAGGAGGAGGAGGAGGAGAAGGAGAAACTGAAGAAAAGGAAAGAGAAGGAAAGGAAGGGAAGAGAATGGAAGGGAAGAGAAGGAAGAAAAAAGAAGGGAAGGGGAAGGAAGAGAATGGAAGGGAAAGGAAAGGAAGAAAAATTTAGGAGAGTGCTACTAACTAGGCCAAGTCTCATGGAATAAGGAAGAGAGTTTAGGAACTGAGTCCAACCTTGGCTCCCAAATGTCAGTGCAGATTATCCAAATCTGAGTTCCTGGGTCCTACCTATGAGGTGACAACTTAATGTTGGAGTTCTAGGGATTCACAAAGGGGATAGGAGTGTGTTGAGAGAATCTACTATTTTCCTGCCTTTGCCATGTTAGCACTGTCTCAGGGACCACGCCAGTTAGAGCCAGCAGAGAGAGCTAAAGTAAAGCCAAAGCTAAGACCTATGAGAGCCAGAGAAGGGCACACTGAGGCAAACCCACATTCTGGGTGGGTTGAGTCATTCTCTATTCCAAAATTAGAGTCAGGCCTTTACCAATTTAATAAGGTTTTCTCTTTTGTTCTCCCCCCCTCTTTCTCTCTATCTCTCTTTCTCTTTCTCCCTTTCACTCAAACAAAAAGCAGGAGGCAAAGAAACATCAAACAAGCCACAGCAAACAACCCAAATAAATTAGCTCTGCTTTTTGGAGAATAGCATCTTTTGTTATCTGTCAGAAAAAAAAAAAAAACAAAACAAAAAAACAAGAAAAAAAGTGCTCAAGACGGGTGCACAAATTGGCCTGTGGGAGCTCAGTACCCTCCCGGGAGCTCACCTTTATTTCCGAATGTTTAGTCTAGCATTGATGACATGCTGCGTCTTGAGAGGAAAACTAGGTTTCCTTCTCCGGTGAAAATGAGAAAGAGGAACTGTTCATATTACAAACTCCTTTCAAGATGGGACTAAAAACATGTAATCTTTTTTCTTCCTGTCTAGCACAAGCCACAAAAGACCATTTTATGGAATTCACACAAAGCGTGTTTCAGAACCCAATGGTATTTAATAGAATTAATGTCCACTATGTGAAAAGAACTGTACCTCCTGTTATAAAGAGCCAGATATTCATTCACAATTTAGCAAAGCAACTTTTTCTTCTTCTTGTCCTTCTCTTAGATATATTTAAAAATATGTATGTTAACTAATAGCAGATCCCCTTCTAACCAGAAAGTTGAGTATTTGTGTTTAGGTGTATTTTGCACAAAATTGGTGCTCTCTCTCTCTCTCTCTCTCTCTCTGTCTCAGGCTTTCTGAAGTCTGCGAAAGAATAAAATCTAATAAATCTGTGCCTGATCGAAGTGTAGATTCTACTGGGATGGGTTTAACTTAGCAAAAGATGGTTAAAAACCTTGATTTAGAAAACTGACCAACTAATATTATGCCTTTGCCACACACCAGGAATGAAATGTTGGGCAAGATACTAACTGCACTATACTCTAGTTTTCTGATATATTTTATGTGTGAATATATGCAACTACTTAGGATACATTCTCCCACTGTTTTATTTATAAATAGGGGGGGTTGTTGTAGGAGATCAACCAAAGAACTTGTGTGCGTGTGCAAATTAGCATAACCAATGGGCATGGAGACTGGGCCGGTGGGGGCTTGTCCTGGGGGTTGGGGGCAGTGGCCAGGGAGTGGTCCATAGGGGAAAAAAGGAGACATATGTAATACTTTAAACAATACTTCACATTGTCAGAGCTATTATAGGCTAAAGGAAAAAAGAAAGCTACACCTATATCCTTTGGTTTTTCCTTCCACCTTTCACAAGTTAAAAAGCAAATGTTGCCCTAGCTGATGTGGTTCAATGACTAGAGCATCGGCCAATGCACCAAAAGGCTGTGTGTGGGTTTTATTCCCAGTCAAGGGCACATACCTGGACTGTAGGTCTGATCCCTGGCCCCAGTCAGATACCTGATAGGAAGCAACCAATGTATGTGTCTCTGTCACATGGATGTTTCTCTCTTCCCCTCCACCCCTTCCACACTCTAAAAATCAATGCCAAAAATATCATCAGGTGAGGATTAACATAAACACACACACACACACACACACACACGCACACACATGCACCTAGTTCTGTACAACAAATTTCACTGGAGAAATAACCCATGCAGTGAGAGCACTACACTATATACTAAAGTTATCAAGTTAATTTTTTTCAAAAATCCATTCTTTTTTTTTAAAGAAAAGTCACGTGGACCCCTTGTGGAACAAGCACTCAGAGGAGCATGGGCAGGGACCACTTTCAATGACATGCCACAGTCCTGGCTAGGGCGAAGAGCCCTGGATAAGCATTTCCCAAAATGAGGCACCCACACCGCTGCTGATGCCTAGGATGAATGACAGGGCGCAGAAAAGGTTAAAAATAACACTGTTACCTAATGAGTTTCCCTTTCAGTGCTATTTCTGTCCTCCATGTTATGCAAGGAAGAAGGTTTCAGTTTGGTGGTGGCATTTCACGCCTCTCTAAAACTTTGCTAATCCCCTCAGCAGACAGAGCTGACTTCCAGACAATGGTTTCCAACTAGAATTAAATGCCCCCGCCCCCTTCCAAACTTGTGATTCATTTAAGGTTATCTTCTTTCTGTCCTGAGCTAGTTTTCCATTTATGATGAACTCCTAAGGTTTATTTTTACATAAAAGTCTTTAAGTTTGTGACTTTAGATTAATATATTAGGTAAATCATAGTTTACATGCTATAATGGTACAGGAAAATATAAAAAAAATGTGATAGTGGAAAAATTAGGTGTTCATTGGACAGCAGAGATTACAAAGCAGATGAGAGTAGAATAAACAAGAGTTGCATTGTAAATACATTCCTAACAAGGGCTTGGTATACAGAAATCTCAAGAACCTTTCCTTTTTTTTAAAAAAAATATATTTTATTGATATTTCACAGAGAGAAAGGGAGAGAGATAGAGAGCTAGAAACGTTGATGTGAGAGTAACATCAACCAGCTGCCTCTTGCACACCCTCCACCGGGGATGTGCCCGCAACCAATGTACATGCCCTTGACCGGAATCGAACCTGGGACCTTTCAGTCCGCAGACCAACGCTCTACCACTGAGCCAAACCGGTTTTGGCTCAAGAACCTTTCCTCAGTCATCAAATAATGAACAATCTCCTCAAAAGAAGCACCTGAGTAATTTTCAACTCTGCATTTCTAGTATCAGATGCAATGTGGGGCATTCAGCAGATTCTCAATGAATGTGCGGGAGATGAATCAGTGAATGAATGGATGGAATGATGAACCCAAAAAGACAGTCTCCCATTCATACAGCCACGACGTGTACTTCCTTAATCTTCCCCCTGGAGTTACTATGACGACAAACATGTGAGCTGCCAACTTTCTGCCTGAGACTCTAAACAAGATTCCAGGTGAGAAAGTGTCCTTGGCGGAGACCCAGCGGAGCCAGCAGCAGCTCACAGGAGGAAATCCGCACAGACTTAAGTGAAAATCAGATTCATCCTAGCTGAACTAATCTGTGACTAGAACAACAACAAAAAATCATTGCAGGTCCCCGTGGCTGGGCAGGGATAGGAAGGACCGAGATGAGTCGGCTGGATGGCTGAGAGTTGCACAGAGGCATGTCCAGAACAATAATACTTATTAACGGAGCAATGCCTCTATAAAGCCACAGAATAAGACTCCCTTTGAGTCAGCGGCAGAACAAGAGGCCTATCCAAAGGATATCTTAGGCGAGAGGGATCCTTGTGGACCACCACAGGGTAGGGAAATCTGACACAGAGTGGATGTGGATCCTGTTAGAGCCTTAATCAATCTCAGGGGCTTTGCTGGCCTGCATGGTACAGTAATACATAGTGCAGTGGTAAAAAATAATGAATAAAATGAGGTGATGTTCAGAGAAAGGTGGGAAGGGGGAGTTACTAGGCTGGCTTAGACTGGGTTGTCAGGGAATGCCGCTTGAAAAGTAATGTTTGGGCAGTTGTGTGAATCGCTAACGAGATGCCTTTCTGGAACAGATCTAGAAACAGAATATTCCAGGAAGACAAGCAAGGAAACCAGTTCCCAGGACAGAAATTAGCTTTTTTGTTGTTGTTGTTGTTTGTTTTCGTTATTTTCTATAATTAATAAGAATGCCAGTGTTCCAGGAATGAATAAATGAAGGAAGGGAAAAAATGGGAAAGATAAACATGAGCCCCATCACCAAAGAATTGTAGGCATTGTTATGTTATAAAATGTATATCATCTGCCGAACCGGTTTGGCTCAGTGGACAGAGTGTCAGCCTGCGGACTGAAAGGTCCCGGGTTCGATTCTGGTCAAGGGCATGTACCTTGATTGCTGGCACATCCCCAGTGGGGGTGTGCAAGAGGCAGCTGATCGATGTTTCTCTCATTGATGTTTCTAACTCTCTATCCCTCTCTCTTCCTCTCTGTAAAAAAAAAAATCAATAAAATATAAAAAATGTATATCATCTGATAGAAAGCCTTTGATATTTAAAAGGGCACTAGCTGGTGTGTGGAGAAAATATGGGTGTGGCATGGAGAGAAGATTAAAATAGAGACAAACTAAAGGCAAATACCCTACTTTAGGTGTAAAAAGATTTGAAGCAGCGATGTGTCAAAGTTGATTTCCAACTTTCTAGTGTGAGTGATTTTAATATGCTGCCGTTATTTACTGAAGCGGAGAGACCAACAAAGAAACAGGTTTAGGAATTGGGAATAGAGAATAAAGGGTTTGCTCTTGGTGATTCTAGTGTTCAGGTATTTATACATATAATATCTAATTGGCTACTTTAAAATCCACATTTGAATGAATAAACCTGGAGTAGAGCAAAGGTAAAAATGGAGTCATTGGCACTGAGTTGGTAGGTGAGGTCAGAGAAGTTATAGATCTGAGCTGTTAATGTTAATGAAGAAGATTCCTTGTGGTGATTAAAAATATATATAATAGCCTATCTTGAAGGACAAATGTACATCACCTCTCACAGTCCCCAGGCACAAAACCATTTCGTGAGGTAGAGAGTAGGTTATCACTAGCTGGCTCTTCACTCTTGTCTACCATTTAATCAAATTTCCATTTGTCAAAAGCCTTTCGAATGACTTTGGCTATCTGATGTTGCTTATGGATGCTTAAATTGCTAAATGTCAATGGATTTACTCTGCTTTCAAAGATTTTTCAACACTCATTCAAAATCTAGTTTAATAACAAATACCCCAGACCTTCAAAATATAAACATTGTTTAAAATTAGCTTTAAAATACCTCATGCTCTTAATTTATTGTGCCACATTATCAAAATTAATTATTAACATTTACTCAAGTAACATGCACAAAACTATGAGGAAGGATGGCTTTGATGTAGGACTGGAGAGGACTCTCCTTACATAGTAGCCTTTTCCATAAAATGTAGGAGAGTCGGTTTCATCCAGTTGGGGAAGATGCTAATTAGTAGAATATCCTTCTTACCCCATATTTCTGCTGGGAAACATTGTAAATGATCACTCACCATGTAACTCATAGTGGTGGTACTTCTAGGCTCACACTTTGAGAGCACTACCTTATTCTCACAGGAAGGTCAACAGACTGAACATTTTCTTATGATGTGTTTGCATGTAATACGATATTAAGACATTTTTCCCTAAGGACAGGGCCTGGGACCTTACCAAATATGCAGGACAATGTGGAACACTGTCCAGATCTCCCTTTAAAACAAAGGAATGCGTTCCTCAGTCACTGGTGCTGCTACCAGCTGCCAGCCCTCAGCTGTCAGCATCTTGGAGGACTGCCTGAGAGGAAGACAGCTGCCTTGTCAGGATCACACCCTCTTCCCAGGGGGTGGCTTGCATCAAATGGGCCTTTACTTCAGGAGCATGAAAGCTACGGCTCCACAACTTAGGACAATATCGGGCAGAACACACCAGCGAGAGATCCTACAGATCTCCATCTCAGGATCTGCTGCTGGAAACCTAAATGAAGACAGAAGTGAACTGATATACAGACTCTGCTCATATTTGTTGAAAACAGCTCACTGTCTCAAATATAAGCTTTAGAAAAAGGAGTGTGGATTCTAACTATGTCCTATAGAAAGCTGAGCATTTCAGACATAGGACTGAATTTTACTACCAATATGCCATGGCAAATCCATTCAGAGAAGGAGAAAGGAATACCAGATATACATATGGATGCGAACTGGGTGAGGGCAATGTGTCCATATGGGGCACACTGAGGATTTGGTGCTACCTCATGTCCAGTTTGTGTTGGTTTCCTTCCAGCCACTTCATACATGGATGGACCTGTTATATTTAAGAGTATGGGGCCAGGCAGACAAGAGTCCCTGCTGTATACATTCACACAGTGTCCTTGATCTGTAAGATTGTCAGAATAGAAGGAGGTGGATAACTAGCTCTGAGAGTAGGTGTATGTCAGGGATATGGATGCCTTCTTTGGAAGAGTTCGTGTCCATAGCTACCCTTCGATTCTGAGGCTTGAAATCCCACTCTTTGAAATTTAAGACAGGAAGGAGGGAGAAAAGTCTGAAGCTATTAGAAGTTAATGAGAACATGAAGTGTGCTTGTACTTAGACACAGTAGGGAATATCCCAATAAAACCCATGTTTCCTGAGCAGCATACAGAGAGACCCAATTCCCAGGGGGCACCCAAATGTTCCTGTTCTGAAAAGGTTCCATCCACATCTTGCCTGTTCCTCCAGACCTTCTTACTATGAGGACGAACAGACACAATTCACCTACTTCAATTTCTCATGTTTCTGTCCCATAAAAAAATAGTAACAAAAGCTAAATAACTTCAATGGATTGGAGGACTCCGGTAGGTTCACAGTTGAGGCTCACTGACTTGAACAGAAGGATGAATCAAAAAATATATGCATATATTTTATAGGGACAATAGCCATGTTTTGCCATATAATTATATTAGTTTCCAAGTATAACTACTGAATTCAAAACAAATAATTGTTTCTTTATGATAAAGAATGTATGCCCCCCTTTTCTCCCACATGTTTGCGCACTTCACACTACTTTGATATTTAGTAAAGATTTAAGCAGTTACATAGTCACTAGAGGTCACCCTTACAATTTTGAATCTTCTGATTGTGTGTAGGTTATTTAATTCCAATGTTAACTCGTGACATGTAAAGGTTTTAATGATGATCCCTGAATTTAGCTAAATAAACTACCTAAGTGCTACATTTACCATTTTGGTTATCAAATGTATCATCAGTGATTTCCTGGCATGTGTTTAAGAGAAGCTGGAGAGTAAGTGAAAACCTGATGTCAAAGCACACAATAAATGTACAACAAAATACCATTTCATCACTTGTGTTCTCACTAGAAAAACTTACCTTCCATCTGCTATAACTGATGTTACAAGTCATTAGAAAGCTAATGCATGGACAGCCTCGTTCTCATAAATGTGAGTGATTGTCCCCTGGATCTACAGCTAAGTCACCCATGGAAATGCAGGCACAGCACCTGGCTCCTCATATCAAGTGTCAATAGGGTTCTCAGTCACAAACTGAAAAGGAAACAGCAGACATTTGCAAATGACAGGGGAACAGCAGAAAGCAGCAAAGCCCTCTTTAACCGAATCTGTGACCATCTCTGTTTTCTCACACCCACTCCTAAACCTTCCAGGGAATCAGTATGTGGTGATCAATCCTGGCTCTTTAGACAGGAGCCAGCTCAGGTCTGTCATTTGATTAAATATCATCTACTGGGAGGCAAGAGTTTAAGAAGTTAGGAAAAGACTGGAAGGGCAGGTGGCTGGGAAAATAGACAGAGGCTGTGGACAAGGTAAGTTACCCCTTCACCTGGCATCTGTAGTCAGATGACCAGGAGCCTGAGGAATATTCTCAGGGGGCATATTCAACCTAAGTAGGTGAAGAAAGAGAATGAAAAAAATAAGTTTAAGGATGGAGGGAAACTGATAAGAATGACTGTAAGCTGTAGAGCCGGACTTCAAGGTTGGAATCTCATTTCAGCTACGGAAAAGGAGCAGACCCTGAGAAAGTGGGAAGCATCAATTTTCCCAAATTGTAATGATAACATGATAAGGACAAAATTTGACTTTCTGTATGTATACACAGAGATAGGGAGATATGTATGAATGCATTCAAATACACATAGATACACATATACACATACATGTGCATATATAGACATATAGGTGTGCACACAAGCGAGCACACACAAACACATACACACACACACACACACACACACACACACACACACCTCCATGTCTAAGTGCTTGACCAAAATTGATGTTCAAAAAGTCTTCCTCCAGTATTATGTTAGCTAATGAAAGCATGTCTCCTTGATCAAAATCCAGGAAATATGGACCAAATATACAATTGGGTCGGGGGGCGGGGCGGGGGGTGTGAGATAGGATTTTGAAATTGAATCTGAAAACCCAATCTATTTAGTCACCATAATAATATGGCCAAAACTGATTTCCACTCCTTCGGTCTCTTTGAAAGGCATCATAAACCATTTATTGATCTTTCCAGAAGAAGAAATAAGGGAAAAAATATGCCCATTGACCATGAAGTCAAGCCATCCAATTTCATTTACACACTTGGGCAATGGGCTGCCAGACTCTCTCAGTGGGCTCATCTGTACTGAACATAAAAAAACAAAATGAAGCCCAGTGTGGCTCAGTGATTGAATGTCAGCCTAGGAACCAGGTGGTTATGAGTTAGATTCCCACCCAGGCTGAATCCCCAGCAGAGGACATGTAGGAGGCAGCCTATCAATGATTCTCTCTCATCATTGATGTTTCTACCTCTCTTTCCCTCTAATATATATATATATATATATATAACAAATAAAACTATAAAAAGTGAAAAACAAAGACACCCACAAGTTAGAGGCCTCTGAACTCAAGGAAAGGGGGAAGCTATAGGGCAGTATTCAGGAAGGCCATACTAGAGATGAAGTGAGAATGCACTTCAAGAAGTTTGGCACAGTGCCCTATAAGTGCCTAATAAATAGTAACTGCTATAAATGTTATCACTACCCTCAATATTAAAAAGAAAGAAAATGCCCCTACTGTTTTACTTTATTCTTGAGATTGACTTTTCTACTCTGTTTGTAATTCTAAGAACTGCCATTGCAGAAGAAGGGGGTACTAAGCTTTTTCTTATTTTCCTTTGTGTGTGTGTGTGCGCGCACACACACACACACACACACACACACACACACGAGTTCTGAACCTCTTTTATTTGTCAACATGAGTAATATAAACATGGTACCTACTTTCCTGGGTTTCAAGGAAGCTATTATCACTAGAGGCAGAGGGAGGGAAAGGGGACCTCTAAGATTTCTTAGAAAGAAGAGGACCAAACTTCCCAGCCTCTTGGATTTTCTCAAAGGATGCTCACCCCGTGTGAGAATAGGTCCACTGAGTGGATGAAATATGTCTAAAGTTGCTGTCAAAAGGGAAGTATCTTTCTATAAAATAATAGAAGAGACAAATTTCTTACATCTTTATTTTTACTCTTGAATTGATTCAGAGTTGACCTCTTAAACAAACTAAGTTGAATATTCATCATTTGGAGAGCACTGCACTCCCTCCAAATAACTACCCCATCTATCAGTCCTAATTTGTCCTTGCACAGCAATATATGCCTTCATGTGTGTCCACACATGTCCTATAAACCTTGCTTAAATACAGAGTGTTCAAATAGAATACAAGTATTAAATATTTTTGTTGAAAACATTTTAGTAGACTCTCATCATAGTATCTAGGGGAACACCCCCCCCCCAAAGAGATAGATAATTCAAGAAGAGGGGAGGGGTGTTTTGAAAGGAAATGTGAGGCCCAACAACTGACTTTTCCCAACTCATTCAATCTGACTATTCAACTATGTTTTTTACTCATAGATTATTTTAAAGGATGCAGTAGTTGCCATGACACATGCTAGATATAGCTGTTGGGAATACACCATGGATAAGACTTAGTCTCTGAAGCCAAGGAATTCCAATTTAAGAGGAGACATACTTTTAGTTGAGCAGTTGTTTTCATAACTCTATGATGGATGATTTAAGAAATGCCCACAGTAAGGATAGCAGAAAATTCCAGGGATAATCCTCTCATTGTTATTGGGAAGGCATAGAACAGGTGGCATTTCAGATGAATCTTGAAGGATGAATAGTTCACCAGCGGGACAATTTTGTACTGGGCAGAGGCTGATTGGAGTTTTATTAAAACAGTTACATTATCTGAACAGTAAAATGTACCTTCATTGATTTGCACATTACAGTGTTTGTCCTTTTACTATTATGACACATTGTGAAATAAATGAGAATAATACAATCCTATACATGGGGGGCATAATAATGTTAAAGCTAAAATATAATCACCAATATTATATAGGAATTACTGTGTGTTGCATTGCCTCAAATGTTCTACATGCATCTTCTCATTTCATCTGGACTAAGACAATATAAAGAAGCAATAGAAGTCCCATTTTACAGATGAGGGAAGTAAGACTCAGGCAAGAGAAGCAAATTTCCCAAATATCTGTCAGATTGAACCTCAAAATCATGGCTGGTTTTCTGATTCTGGAATCTATGCTCCTAGTGATTCTGATATTCTTTCACTTTTCCTTATTACCTAGTGATTACTATTGAGTGGATGGACCACTGACCAGCATTATCAAAATCACACAAGAACATATTAGACATTAAGATTCTGGGACCCATTCCAGATTTCCTGAGTAAGAAGTTGCATTTAACCAAGATCTCAGGTGATTCAATGTGCCATTGGAAAATACTGGCTTAGTTCAATCTTTTCCATGATAAATCCCTCAAATGTTATTTTCTGTCTCATTCAGAGAGGGTACAGAAACTATTTCATCTGGCAGTTTCGCTTGCTTCTCTGCTAATGAGATTTGTCTCCCTTTAGGCAGTAACAGTGTGCCCTCCCTATAGTGAATGTTACTCCCTTCTGAAAAAAAAAATGGGACAAGTCTCCCCTTGCTCTTTCATGTGTCAATTTGTCACATGTGCGGGTCCAGATTTGAATATATGAAAACTCTTTTATTCTTCACTTTCACCTAATTACTTCACCTTGTTGAATGATTACATTAGCAATGTAATTCGCGCCTGCCCCTTAACTTCCGGTCTCTCACGTATGGGCCAGTTGTAGCTCAAGATTGTCCCTCTTGAAATCAAATCCTATGAAAAGGACGAACTAACACATATAAGTTCTTTCTGAGGGAGAACACAGTTCGACAATCACCCTCTGTGCTCTAATCATTCCCATGTTGTTATCAACTGAATGACACCAAACATCTGCAGCATCTCATGAAGCCAGTGGTCAGCTCAAGGACCTGAAGCTATCCTCAGACACCAACACAGGTATGCCTCAGATACCCAGCATCCCATGCACACTACTTATGGCCAGCCTTTTGAGGCAGGCTCCATACATACACCCTTTGCATCTGGCCAAAGCACATATGAGAAATCCTATACCTGAAATTTGCTTTCCTCCTTAAAAGGACTCCAGCAATTTTCTTCTCTAGGACCTCCAGGTATTTTGAACATTTGCTGCATAATCAGAAACCATCATTTTGGCTTGTTTAGGCAATATGGATTTTTAAGAGGGGGAGAAATGTATCCTTTAAAATAAAAATGCAAAAAGTCAAATGAGATTCTATGCCCTGGGGAAGCAGAGATGAGTAAGAGTCCCTGATTTATAGGAAGTCACAGACTCCAGAAAGAAATACAGGGAGGTAAAAGTATGATCACAACAGAAGGCCTCAGTGCAGTTCAATGGGACATGGAGAGGAATACATGATTAATTGTTTCAGGGAGGAGAAGGGAACGTCACAGGGAAATTATTTGAGCTGCCCTATAAGGATGAAGGTGCTTGTCAAAGATAACAAAAATGTCAGGCCAGGTAGAAGACCAGGCTGGGAGTAATCGGTGTGAAGAGAACCTGTGATAGCGTGTCTGGAGGACAAAGAGTTGACTCAGTTGGATTCAGGAGAAGGGAGGGTTGAGGCAAGAGATAATGTCTCCAAATTCTATTTTTAAAAAGGCCTTGCATATGTACCATAACGTGAGAAGTTAATCCTTTGAGTGCTAAGGAATCCTGCAAGATTCTTCGTGGCTAGAAGTTAAACTCAGCTGGTAAGTTGGGCAACAGGTTTGAGGGGAGAGAAACTGAAGACCAAGAGAGCTCTACGAAGTGGTACCACAGTCTGGATTCGAGTTATTGAAAGTTCTGTTTGACCAAAGTCTCCTCTTGTACCTCCAAGATACAACAAGCCAAATAACTTGAACAATAATAGAAGTGGGGCTGGCACAGCTGTTTGACTCCTAAACAAAACAAGTGCTTAAAGCCCTTAGAAACTGTAAGGGAATTAATTTCCATCCCCTAATGGAGAGGGGAACAGTCCTCAAGCACATTTTCCGGTGAGCATTTCACTGGATGAATGAACCAGAAATCTGGAGTACATATTGTTAATGGCATGTATAAATATCCTACCAATTCGGAAGAAATCTGTACAGTAAATCCAAGGAACGAGGGAGATGGCTTTGGGATAAACTAAATGAAGGAAAAGTCAGGTGGCATCCAGAAGGAAATAAAAAACACATAAACCTCTGTGCATTCTAACCAAGAAATCACTTAAGCAGCGGGGAGAGGATGGTGGAAACCCTACAGCCTTTTACAGAATGCTAATGTGCTCCAAATCACTCCCCCCCCCCTTTTTTAATTTCTTTCTCTCTTCCTTTTTTTTTTTTTAAATATATTTTATTGATTTTTTTACAGAGAGAAAGAGAGAGGGATAGAGAGTTAGAAACATCGATGAGAGAGTCATTGATCAGCTGCCTCTTGCACACACACACACACACACACACACACCTGGGATATGTCCGCAACCAAGGTACATGCCCTTGACTGGAATTGAACAGAGACCTTTCAGTCCCCAGGCCAATGCTTTATCCACTGAGCCAAACCGGTTTCGGCCACTTCCCCTTTTTCAAAGTGTGTTCCCACCCAGTGTCTCATTTAAACCATAGGACACTTCTAAAGCATCCTGTCACATTTTATGTTTAACTGGGTAAGAACAATGTGCATTCTACGAGTTGAATAGCTGATTTAATTTTCAAGCCCCCTTGACTGAAACGGAAACTTCTCTTACAGTGAGCTGCAGAGACTGCCAAAATTTTTAGGTTAAGATGGCTAAATACTGGCCACGTTGGATGGTTCAACCTAATAGATTCCAAGTAGAGTGCACTCAATTTTTTTCAATCAGCAACATGAAATTTTATACTGGCTCCATGGTTGGAAAAGCAAATTAATTCAAAATGTCAAGTGAAATGTCAAGGAGAATGGTTCTGTGTCTTCGTTCAGCTGGCCACCAATCTGACCCATGTTTGTCTCAGAAATGGATATTAAACAAAAGGAAGAGCTATGTGAAGTCCGCTCCTTCTTTCATTTTTCGAAGAGTCACCGTAAATACTCATTTTATTTTTATATCCCTTCTCTAAAGTAAGAATGCATGGAAGGCATATATTTTTGCATATGTATTATTATACACTCAAACACACATACACAACTGTTATTTGTGGTCTTGTTCGAAATATCCTTTTTATGAAAATGTAGCATTTCGGGAGCTATATTTTACCTTCCGGTTTCTGGAAAGGAAAGTGAGAGAAAGACGTCCAGCCATGCAATTGTAAAGATGAGTCTGTGCCCTGTGAGTCATGACAGTAGGTAGGGAAAAATGATACCAGGTCTCTAGCCAGGAGGATGCAATCAAGAACTCTTTCAATCATGTCCTTCTGGTCACAAGGTGAAGGCCACTGATTTTTAAGGACATGGACTTTGTTCTTTGCTTCTAATTGAGAGAATGTGTCTACAGTGAGCATAAAGTATTCTCATTATCGGAACTTCCATCTCAGCCCTTGAGGAAGGTTGTTCCACTGTTGACCTCTCAGGTTTGTTTCATCAGCATCCTTTCTAGTGGCTGATTATGGTGAACAAAACGATCCACAAGGGCAGAGAGTCTTTGCAAAAGACTTAAATGTACCTAGCCAGGTACCCACTGGCGGGTATTTGCACTAACATCCCCCTAAACCATGATCCGTCAGAAGCAATTGCCATACCTTCCCATTTTGGACACCTCCAAACACCCAGAGGTACTTTTTTTTAAAAAAAATGTGGAACTAAAACATGTCTCCTCCAATAACCAATTGACCTTTTAGTGCAGATAAATCACAAATAAGCATTCTTCTCCCTCTTTCATATAGCACCATATGTCCAATATCAGCCTTACACCCTTGGCCTAAAATCTGCATCTATTCCTCTTATGACAGGATGTGGGATTCTCTGGACAATGCAATCACTTCTGTCAGACATCCCAGGGAAACGTTTAGATGTGGTACTCAAACATACTTGCTTCCCCACCTAAAATGAAAACTAAGCCAGGCCATTCTCCTGCATAAAAACCTGAAGTGGTTGTACGTCACTTTCAGGATAAAAGGAAGCTCTTAACTTGGTCACAAAAATGCCCATGATGAGCTCTCAGCGTGTCTCTGCCTCATTCAGGCTGTGCCCTACTATCGCAGCCCTGTAGATAAGCTTGGTTTCCTTTCCTCTCCAGGCCTCTGCCCAGGCTGCACAAGCTCCCACATTTTCATGTGGACAAGCCTGCAAGACTCAACTAAAGATTTTCTTCTCAAACTAGTGTTGACTACGGGTGAGTTAGGGACCATCCAGCTTGATGCAGCAGACCTGTGCCTCTCTCCACATTTGGCATTTATCCACAGACATGCATTGGGAAGCTTCTTTACCTATCTCCCTCCCCAGTGTGCATGGCTGGCTCCATGGTACCGTCCCTTCATCTCATGTTCCTATCTTCTGTACCCTTCCTGATAAAGTAGAAGCTTAAGTTAAATGAACAACTTAAATGAGCACAATCAAAACAACTGAGGACTGACACAGACTTCAATGGACTAAAGACCGTGTAACCACTTACTTCTTGACATGGTTCTCCTGTTAATTGACCACCACAATTTACTACCCCAGCTCATCTATCAGGTGGGACATGGGGAAGTCTCTAAGGAATTTCTCAAGTCACTCAAAAAAAGGTCACTTTTATTTTTTATTTTTAAAAATATATATTTTATTGATTTTTTTATAGAGAGGAAGGGAGATGGATAGAGAGCTAGAAACATCAATGAGAGAGAAACATCCACCAGCTGCCTCTTGCACACCCCCTACTGGGGTTGTGCCTGCAACCAACGTACTTGCCCTCAACTGGAATTGAACCTGAGACCTTTCAGTCTGCAGACCGTCCCTCTCTATCCACTAAGCCAAACCGGTTTTAGCAAAAGGTCACCTTTATTAGCAGTTTCTGCGCAGAGATAGGATATGGCTCAGCTCAAAGACTAGAGACTGAAGCCAATCTCCACCTTTGAGCTCACTCACATTCCTGGTCCTTCCTCCTATGAAAAAAATATAGGATATCATGCCTATCACTGAAAAAAAAATAAAGCTACATTATGTTAATTTTCTTTTTCTTTTTACCTGAGCATGTCAGGTTGATCCTATTAAACAATATTTTAAACAGTTCGGAATATATTTCGTGCAAATCTACACATTTCCTAGTCCCACCCCACCCCCTACATACTAACTCCTTGGAATTCAGAACAACTGGTCCATTCTTAACTCCAAATCAACTGGTGTTGGAGTGTGTTAACAAATGTAAGATACCACCTAGCCAGAGTAGCTCAGTTTGAGCATCAAGCTATTAACCAAGGTGGTCATGGTTTGACACCAAGCCAGGGAACATGCCCAGGTAGTGGGCTCAATCCCCAGTGTAGAATGTGCAGGTGGCAGCTGATCAATGATACTCTCTCTTCAATGATGTTTTATCTCTCTCCCTCTCCCTTCCTCTCTGAAGTCAATAACTCTCTCTCTCTCTCTCTCTCTCTCTCTCTCTCTATATATATATATATATATATATATATATACCCATATATACCCATATTTTAATTGATTTCAAGTGGGAGTTGGGCATGGATAATTCTTAAGGTTCATAGGTAATTCTAGCACTGAGAAGTAACAACTCTGGCCTCAGCTCAAATATGTGTTTTGCTGGTACCATAAAGAGTGATGTTTTTAATGAAGCAGTAAATACATGTAATCTTGGCTTTTATTTTTTTTAAAATATATTTTATTGATTCTATACCAAGAGGAAGGGAGAGGAGAGAGGTAGAGAAATAGAAACATCGATGAGAGAGAAACATCGACCAGCTGCCTCCTGCACACCCCCACTGGGGATGCGCCCTCAACCAAGGTGCATGCCCTTGACCAGAATCAAACCTGGGACCTTTCAGTCTGCAGACCAATGCTCTATCCACTGAGCCAAACCAGTTTCGGCTAATCTTGGCTTTTATTAAACTGATGGCTTAAATGGGATTAATACTTATGTGTGTAGATTGGTACTAGCTCTGCCCTTCATTTAAAGTCACCAGGCAGCATTAGGGAAGAGTAATAATGGATAACAACAGAAGAACCAGTATTTATGGAGGTTCTTGTCTAAGCACTTTCTAAGTAATAACCCACTTTGTTCTTGAAACAAACTTATGACTTTACCTGCTATTATTATCTCCTGTTTATATTTTACAGTTACATATCCTGTTTATATCTCAGGAACTAGAGGCTCAGATAAGTTGAGAAATGTGTCTAAGATCACAGCGTCAGTAACAGACCCTGTTCTGTGGAAACCAATGATTCAGACTGAACTATTCAGAATGATGTGATAAGCATTCATCACAGCGGGAGATGTAAGGGAGGGAGAGTTTAATATATGGACTCCGGTACTGACACTCCTGATTCAAGCTGACTCTACTGCTTGCTGGCTGTGGGGCCTTATATAAAACATTGAAACTCTTTGACCTTAGGCGCTCTTCTGTTTGCACAGAGATTTAAGTTTCCACTTCATAGTAAGCATACAAGTCCCAAAATAGCTAAATAAGTAAGCAATAGTAACTCACATAATCAAGTGACTGAAGAAGTAAAACCTCGATAACATGATTTATAGAATCATTTCCAATTTAGCATCTGGAAGCCAGATATGAAAGACCTGAAATACTTAGGGAGGGAACTGACATTCTCTCATCATGTGAGCTGTGATCCAGGGCACAGAACACATAGGCTCCCTGTAGGGGCTCCATCTTGGTGTTTAAGACAGCAAATGAGTTAACTGAGAACTCAGTGGGGAACCCTCATTTGTTAGTACATTTTTCTGAAAGTGCATGGAGTGTGAGAGTGACCCATCAATCTTCAGACTCCGTCATGAGGATCTGTAGGTGAGGAGGCCAAGAATTCCCCCAGGGCCAGACAGGTGTTTCTGCCTGCTCCACACTGCATGCTACTACCCTGTTTCCCTGAAAACAAGACAGTGTCTTATATTGATTTTTGCTCCCAAAGATGCGCTAGGTCTTATTTTCAGGGGATGTGTTATGTTTCCATGAAGTAGGTCTTATTTTCAGGAAACACGGTCTGTGAGCAGGCGAGGCATCACCAAAACCACAAGGAAACCCTGCATTCTCATCTCTGAGCTTTCTAACTGACCTGCTTTCTACATGGGAAGTCCTTGGTCTTCATTATGGCCTGGAACTTAATGAGCCACACACAGCATAAGGAGGCTTACAAAAAAAGGTTCTAGGGTTCCTAGGGTTTATCTGTAACCTGTAGGGCAGCATCAGCTCTGAGATGCAGTTTGTGGGCAAACGGTGATTTAATATGCAGGCAGAACCCAATGATCTCATTTTATTAAGTGCATGGCATTTCCCATTAGTCTGACGGAGATAACTTGACAATATACATATGCATGGAACGTGGTCTTATTAAAAATAAACTGGATTTCTATCTGTTTATTATAGAAAATCTATCTGTTTATTATATTGCTTTTCATTGAGGCAATCTGTCATTGGTTTTTCTAACCATGTTTTCTATGCATACAATTCAAGATCTAATTTTTAAAATAATATTCACCTTACAAAGATTTCACAAATCTATCCATAGCTAATACAACGGACTCTTGGACATGTTACCAGTACTGTCGCATAGGTTGCTTCCATTGCCACAAATATTCCATGAAATAGCATCATAATCTCCATTATTCAGATAAATTATCAAGTAGGAGAGGGAGAGTGAGTTGCCTAAGGTTGCACAGCTAAATTTTTCTGTTAACCATTAGATTAACATCGGCTTTGACGTATTTGCCTTGCTGTCAATATGGCATATGAACTATCTCTTTAAGGCTTGTTTCCTGGATAGACATTGTCAAATAAAGTGGACATAGTTTTCTTAGGCTGTCTGAAGTGTTAACATCCTGGTGATGTTCAGAAGTGACTTGAGTGAGCATTTCATTGGGAAGGAGCAACATTTTTAGAATTGATCACTGAGGAAGTGATGAAGCCAGAATTCTTTTACCTCTGTTTAGGACTCAGGCTTGGGCAAACTTTTTGACTCGAGGGCCACAATGGGTTCTTAAACTGGACCGGAGGGCTGGAACAAAAGCAACCTGACCATGCTGGCACTCTCATCTTGGGCTGCTGGTGAAGGAGCGGAGGGGAGAGCAAGAGAACCCTTCGCTCTTTGGACTCCACGGACTGGATAGAATAGCCAAATGGGCCAGATTAGGCCCCCGGGTCATAGTTTGCCCATGGCGGGTTAGGTCCTACTGGGAATACTTTATTGCCATGAGAACCTGGCTTAAACCCAGTCTTCTTTTCATGTTAAATAAAGGTAATTATTCCTGTCTTCCATATCCCCAAAGGTATAGTGGAGTCTAGTTGAAATATTTTCTGTTTTTTGTTTTGTTTTGTTTTTGAAGAAGTGGTCTGTGAGGTTCTGAAATTTCAGGAAAGAATGGCAGTGGTCAGCACCCTACCCACATTGGTCCTGCTCGGGACAGCAGAGCTGCTCTCCTATTCTACATCGTGGTGTTTGAAGGCTTGGAAAAAGGCTCTTCCTACAAAGAATACAAGTATTAAAACAATTGAGAGGATGCATGCAAAAGCACACTTTACGGTGTATGATAAGGGCTTTTTATTACTTCCCAAGTATTATCATAAGAAAACAAGTCACATTTTTATTCATCGGGAAGCAGGAAAGTGACAGAAAAATACTTGCTTTGAGATAAGATAGACCAGTGCTACTTGACTTCCATATTAGCCATGATGCTGCAAAGAAATATAATGATTAGGATGGAGATATCTAGATCTAGATCTTTTTTTTATTGTAAAGAGTTGGCTCCCATGACATACAGAGGCTGAGAAGACTCCAGCTCACTGGAGACCCAGAGAGTCAGTAGTATAGTTCTAGATCCAATCAGAAAGCAGGAAAGAACCACTGTCCCCACTCAAATCAGTCAGGCAGGGGATGTTTTTTCTTTCTTGTAGATGTTCAGCTTTTCTACTCTATGCAGGCCCTGTATGGTTTAGATAAGGCTCCCTCGTATAAGGGAACACTACCCACTTTACTCGGTCTATTCAATGTTACACTTATGTGGGATGGGTGAAGAAAAAAGGTTCTCCTCTGAAAGAGAAATGAAGCAGGTTTTCAGGAGGAGCATAGGAAACATATGGGGAGAGACTTCAGCTGTCCTTCCAGCTTATAATTCCAAACCCTTCTGGAAATTCTTAGTTACCTGTAAAGGGCATGGATCCTTAGAATAAATGTACACTCTGGGATAGGTATAGCAGGTATAAAAATGACTCTTAAAGTTTTCAGTGCCTCAATCCCTGAAATCTCTGAATATGGGATTTTGTAGATGTGATTAAGTGTTGACAGGGAGATTATGAGGCAATTACCCTGATCTGTCTGGGTTGGTTAAATCTGATGACATGAATTATTTAAAAAAACACATCTTTTAGAAACTTTAATACCAATATTTGGTTATAAAGAGCTGAAATTACAAATAATAGAAAAAAAATGAGGCCTGGTAGAGTAGCTCATTTGGTTAGAGTGTTGTCCTGATACAGCAAGGTTGTGAGTTTGATCCTGTGTCCAGGCACATATAAGAACCAACCAATGAATGCAATGGACACATAAATAAGTGAAACCCAACATGAAGTCAGTCAGTCTCTCTCTCTCTCTCTCTCTCTCTCTCTCTCTCTCTCTCTCTCTCTGGAAAAATAAATTTAAAAAATGAAGGAGAAGATGAAATGTTAGGATTCTACCTGCCACTGTAGGCTTTAAAGACAGAGGAAAAGGACCATGAGCAAAGAAACTTGGACAGATTCTGGAATCTGTAAAGGGTAGATAACAAGTCTCCTATGCTTCTCAAAAAGCTATAGCACTGGTGACACCTTGATTTTGGCCCAGTGGGACCTACGTCCAATTTCAAGTATCTAGAAGTGTAAAATATTAAATTAGGATGGTTCAAACCACTGTGGTAGTGGTGATTTGTTACAGCAGCAATAAAGAACTAATACAGTAGGCTTATATTTATTTCTGCGAGTCAATGGAACAAGTATTTAGTTTAGGCTCCAGCAGAAACCGGTTTGGCTCAGTGGATAGTGTCGGCCTGCAGACTGAAAGGTCCCGGGTTCCATTCCTGTCAAGGGCATATACCTTGGTTGCGGGCACATCCCCAGTGGGGGGTGTGCAAGAGGCAGCTGAAGGATGATTCTCTCTCATAGATGTTTCTAACTCTCTATCCCTCTTTCTCTATGTAAAAAATCAATAAAATACATATATTTTTTAGTTTAGGCTCCAGTAGCCAAAGTATCATCTCTGTTGCAGCAGTGAAAGATGACCTTCCAGTCAGGGATATAGTTCTTAGAGTGAAGAGAATGCCTGCTTTCAAGAGGAATCCATATTATCACTGGAGAGCAATGATGGTGAGGCAGGCAGGTTTGCACTATGTGAACCCCAGGACTTGGGACTCTAATGAGCCATTGACTTCCATGATGGTGATTTGTTATATGGCACAGTGGACTTTAGTTATGAATATCTGGGGGGGTGGTCTACTCCATAGGTCCTTATAAATAGAGAGTTTTATCTGGATGGTGGCTGGCTGAGGAGAAACCAGAGAAAGTCATAGTTGGGGATGGACATGACACCTTGTTCTCCGTTGAAGGTGGAAAAGGCCACATGAAAAGGAATGTGGGTGGTTGCTAACAGCAGTGAGAAGCTGAAGCCCAGTGTGGCAGACCTCTCAACTTTAGCCGAGACATTCATTCAATCAATTTAGCTGACACACCTGGACTTCTGACTTAGGAAGTACCAGATAATAATAATAATAATAATAATATATATATATATATATATATATATATATATATATATATATATATATATATATATTGCTTTGATCCAAAATGTTCACTGTAATTTGTGATGAAGATGCAGGGAACTAATAAAGATAACTTAAAAGTTCTTCCCTAAAAACTAGTATTTACCTATGCATTCCAGTTTTGCTTCTGATTCTTACTTATTAATTGTAGAAGTCATTAGGAGTTTATAAGTATTCAATTTCGTCTTCTGAGCACATGAGATGATGGCATTTCCCTACATACTCTGAAGTTCGGTGTGGTTGGTGGATTATCCTGGACAGTTCGATGTGTGTAGAAGTGATTTGCATCATTATTGAGCAGAGCTTGATAAGACACATTTGCTCCTTGTCCTGCTCATAGAAGGACAAGTGGGGGTTGGGTCTCCATGATTCCTGGTCCTTGAGACGCTATGACAAGTAGACTTTTCCCACATCCCTTCACTGACTCATAATGAAGGTAAAGCATGGGCAAAATATATACTTTTAAAATGTTAATCTTTTGAGCTTTTTGAGAACTGTTGTTACTCATCAAAATCTAACCTTTCCTTGTTTAAACAGCACACATGTGACCTTGAGCAAGTCCCTTAATTCTGATCATCTACTCCTTTGCTTCTTCGTTCTCCTCCTCTTCCCCTATTTTTCTCCACTATAATCATCATCATAATTTATTTTATAAAAAGTAAACAAAAATAATACTACTAGAAGCTATTGTTGTTTATCAGTGATTATGTCTTCAATAAAGGTAAAATATGTTACATTAATCTCATATAGTAGTAATCTTTATGGGTTCTAAAGCCAGTTTGCCCTAGCAAAAATCTTGGATATTTTGATTAGAATTATCTTTATTCTTTGCCTCAGTTTTCCTGTCATAGAGATAACAGCCCTTGTTTTATAAGGTTGTGTGAGGACAAATATATATTAATACATGTAAAATGCTTAGAACACTGAAAAATAATAATCCTCCAGTAAAAACAATCATGATTAATATGGTTTAATAGAATTTAATAACCCCTATAGGTATTAGTATCTCTATCATGCAGATATAGACACTGAAATTAAAAAAGCTTAATGTTTTGCCCAAGTTTAGATTAGCTAGTCTGATTTCAAAGTCCATTAGCTAGTCTGATTTCAAAGTCCATGCTCACAGAGACATGTAGAACCATTTTTTCTCACTGGTACTACATGTCTCTACTTTCAACAATCGATGTATTCCTTCCTTCTCTCATACTTTCACCAAGCCTTGTGTCTGTGTCAGGATGAAATACCCTAAGTTATTTCACTAATTCTTCATCTGACATATCCTCAGACCAATTGCCTCCTTAGTTTGTCAATTCTTAATAAAGTCTGTGTTGTCCGCAAATGTAATGATTAAGTATAACTAACTGGGCTCTGGACTATGTGTTTTATTAACAATATAGGAGAGTTTAAAACTACTGATTTATTATTTTTTTCTCCAGAAATGGGGGCATATATACAAGCTTGTTAGGATAATTAAAAAGGTGTGATAAAGGCATTGGGCGCCCTGAGGTCCAACCTCCGCTCTGTCACTCACTGGTTGTGTAACTGTGAATAAGCCAATTTACCTCTCCATTTGCTCATTCACCAAAAGTGGATATTCAATTAGTGGAATGTGTCTTAAATCCTCCGAGACAAAAATAAGTCATATGCTTATGGGAGGCTTCACGTTAGCTCTTGTGTGACAGTGGCTCGTGAGAGCCTAACAGGGGAAGATGCTCAGAGTTTTGCTCTGCTGGGATCAATCGCACCAGAAGGAAGAGGACATGTAAACAAGGGCCTACCCTGCTTACTTTCCTAACAAAATATCCCAAAGTGGGAGAATTCGGAGGCGGGAGCCCTGTTGGCAATCAATAAAACATGAATGCATCTTTCCAAATGCATTTTCCTCATCCCCTTCAGGTTCCCTGTAATGAGGAGATAATGAGCTACAGACATCGCCAGGGGTGTCTGGGAGCTGCTTCTAACACCCACTTTGTTAGAAGAACTTTTGCAGCTGAAAGGCAAAACATTGTGCAGGGGACATTCTGCCAGCTGTGTCATATCCGAAGCTTTATGTCATGGTATTTTCTCAAGAACGTGAAGGTACCTGCAAGGATCCCTCTAATGGACACCACTCAGTTAGTTATTATTGGGGGAAATTTGTCTTTGATTCATTGATTATTTCTTAATCAGATCATGAGAAAATATTTTTACTAGAGAAGCACAGAACTGGACTTTCAAAACTAAAGCCCCCCTGAAGTCACTATTTTATCTCAGGTATATATTCCTGACATTACTTGCCTCTTTCATTTTCTTGTCTCTTTCACTGGCTTTTGGGACACAGTTTTCCTTACCCATTCCTTAGTATTTCCAATAACCACAGTATATTTGGCATCTTATATATTTAGATTGTGGGTGATGAAGTTCCACAACTCCCTGCTTATTTTAAAACAAACCTATAAATTTATGATGGTAAAATGTTTCATCTCTTTTCTTAACACTAATCAACTATGACTGTCTCAGCAGAAAACTGTTACCAAAAAATATGCCAAACACAGTATACTGTGTTCAGGGAAGTGACATGAAGAATTAATATTATTATAATGTCTACACTACCCAAAGCAATCTAAAGATTTAATGTAGTTCCTATGAAGATATTTGTAGCACATTTCACAAAACTAGAATATTCCAAAACTTTATATGAAAACAAACAAAAAATAGCAACAGAGATCTTGAGAAAGAAGAACAAAGTTGGAGAAATCATGCTACCTGATAATAAAACTACAATACAAGGCTATAGTAATCAAAACTGCATATTACTGGCAGAAAAAACAGACATATAGATCAATGGAAATGAACAGAGTGCCCAGAAATAAATGCATGCCTTACTGATCAATTACTATTTGACAAAGGAGGCAAGAACATATGATGGGATAAAGTAGTCGATACAATAAATGGTGTTAAGAAAAGTGGACAAATATATGCAAAAATAATATTAGACCACCTTCTTCCACCATACACAAGAATAAACTCAAGCCAAAACTGGTTTGGCTCAGTGGATAGAGCGTCGGCCTGCGGACTGAAGGGTCCCGGGTTCGATTCCGGTCAAGGGCATGTACCTTGGTTGCAGGCACATCCCCAGTTGGGGGTGTGCAAGAGGCAGCTGATTGATGATTCTCACTCATCGATGTTTCTAACTCTCTATCCCTCTCTCTTCCTCTCTGTAAAAGATCAATAAAATATATTAAAAAAAGAATAAACTCAAAGTTGATTAAATACTTAAATATTAGACTCAAAACCATAAAAATCCTAGAACATGCAGCCGAATCTCAGACATTTCTCATGGCAATATTTTTTTTTTCTGATCTATCTTCTCAGGCAAGGAAAACAATTGAAAAAAATAAACAATGGGAACACATCAAACTAAAAAGCTTTGCACAGCAAAGGAAACCATCAACAAATTGAAAAGACAACACACTGAATGGGAGAACATATTGCCAATGATAGATCTGATAATGGGTAAATATAAAAAAATATTAAAAACTTATACAATTCAACAGCAAAAAATACACCAACATTCCAATTTCAAAAGTGGGCAAATGACCTCAATAGATGCTTGTATAAAGAGGACATTCAGATGGCCAATAGATATAGGGAAAGGTGCTCACCATCACTAACCATCAGAGAAATGCAAATTCAAACCACAATGCAATATCACTTCATACCTGTTAAAATGGCTATCATCAATAAATCAACAAACAAGTGTTGGCAAGGATGTGGAGAAAAGGGAACCCTCATGCACTGTTGGTGGAAACACAGATTGGTGCGGCCACCATGGAAAGCATTATGGAGTTTCCTCAAAAAGAATTGAGCTACCCTATGAACTTGCTATTCCACTTCTAGGAATGTATCTGAAGAAACCTGAAACACAAACTCAAAAGATTATATGCACCCCCTATGTTCATATGCTCCCTTACGTTCATTGCAGTTTTATTTACAGTAACTAAGATTTGGAACTAGACCAGGTACTGATCAGTAGACAAGTGGGGGGGGGGGGGAAGTGGTGGTACATTTACAGAATGAGATATTATTAGTGAGTGAAAAAGAAGGAAATTTTATTCTTTGTGACACCATGGATGGATGTGGAGAACATTATGCTCAATGTTATGTTTGTCTTCCTCTGACTGGAAATAAGCCAGTCAGAGAAAGACAAATAAATAACACACAATTTCAGTTATCTATGGAATCAAATGAACAAAATAAACAGACAAAATGGAACCAGGCTCATACAGAGAAAAGACTGACAGCTGTCAGAGAGGAGGGATGTTAGGAGGCTGGATAATAAAGATGAAGGGATTAATTTAGAAAAATATAACAAAGAAAATAAACAAACAAAAAAGTGACTAATGGACACAGCAGAGCCAGTGAAGGTAAAAAGAGGTTAAGTTGGGATAAATGGTGATGGAAGAAGACTTGATTGAGGGTGGTGAACATACAATACGATATACAGATGATGTATTATAGAATTGTATACCAGAAACTTATTTAATTTCATTAAATGTCATCCCAATAAATTCAATAAAAGCTTTTTAGAGACACCAAAAATTTTAGAGACACAATCTCATTTCCACAGATATCACGTGAACATGAGATTGTGTTTTGTAAGGAATGATTTCCATTGTTCTGAGAGGAAGACCTGTTGTGTTCAATATTTGCTATTTCTGCTATTGAAAGAATTTTCTTGAGTATAATAGGGAAATAATGGGATGGGGTGACTGGTGTGGGAGGTCAAAATACCTAGGGGGAAGAAACAAAAGTCAATGAAATATTAAATAATATATATGTTTGGGTCTCTTGCAGAGGCAGATGAACCCCAAATCAAAATTTAGTTCTGAGGTCAAGATTGATATATATTCTCTCTCTCTCTCTCTCTCTCTCTCTCTCTCTCTCTCTCTCTCTCTCTCTCTCTCTCTCATCCACACACAGGTCAAGAGGGTATAAAAAGTTTATGATTACATAATAGAGATTTCTGGAAAGATTAGAGCAGGGTTCCCAAACAGGTCCAAAGTGACCTGAGACAAGGAGAGGACATTGTTTTGGTTTCCACTGTTGTTAGAGGCTGGGTTAAAGAGTTACAGTGGACAGGGGCTTGCATAGTTTTAATTTTACACAAACATAAAAAATAGAATCAGATTCCTTGTTACAACATTTCTACTTCATACAATGCAATTTAAAAAATGTTTTTACATATTTTTAGAGAGAAGGGAAGGAAGAGGGATAGAGAGAGAGAAATATCTATGAAAAGAGACTGAAGCATCATCAATTGGCTGCCTCCTGCATGGCCCCTATTGGGGATCAAGACCACAACCTGGGCATGTGCCCTGACGTGAAATCAAACTAGCAACCTCTTGGTAACTCAATAGATGCTTAACCACTGAGCACACCAGCCCAGCTGTAATTTTAAGTTGAGATAAAAAACAAAAACAAACAAACAAAAAACATCCAGTTTCACAGGTCATATAGCATGAGTTCAAATCTTGGCTTAACTTTTTATAAGCCTGTGACCTGATGCAAGGTGCTTAATTGCTTCAAAGCTGACTCTCACCCTTTGTAACTGGGGGCAGCTCTAGGACCTGTCCAGAGGGGCAGATGATTAGTGGGGATATTGCAAACAAGGTTTCAGAACTGGAAGGTACGCAGTAAGTGCAGCACTAGCATTGAGTCACCATTGTATTTTGTACTGCAGGTCTGCTATAGCCCCTAGCCACATGACTATTTCACCTGATTTTGTTCAACAGAATGAAGTTCCAAATCTACTTCTCTTCTGTGTCTTTATATTTTTAAATTTTTACTGTTGAAAATATGACACTGTCCCTCTTTTCCCCTTATTGACCTCTTCTAGCCTGTCCCTTCCCCCCATCCAAGGCCTTTGCCACCCTAATGTCTTTGTTTCTGGGTTATGCCTATATATGTGCATACAAGTTCATTGGTTGATCCCGTCCTATGAACCCATCCTCCTCTGTCTTGCCTCTGAGGTCTGACAGTCTGTTCCATGCTTCTATGTTTCTGGATCTATTTTTGTTCATCAGTTCATTTCATTCATTAGATTCCACATATGAGTGAGATCATGTGATGCTTATCTTCCTCTGACTGGCTTCCGAAGGCCAAGAGGCATATGAAAAAATGCTCAAAGTCACTCAAATATGTATTTATCTTTAAACCTGCACTTCAGGTTATTCACAGGGGCTAGGTGTTCTGTCCTCTTGGCTATGTGGACCCCAGCACTTACCCTTTTGGGGTACCCTGACCTGCTGACACCTGCCTTCTGAGGGAGTAGCTCTGCACAGGGAGTGTAGCCACCTGCTGTGCACATATGCTGTGGTAGCCCACTAGATTTCACTATTTAGGTTTGAACAAAACAAGCTCTGTTTTTGCAAAGAACACACATGGACTCAAATTTCATGATATTTTAGCAGATGGAAGAACTTGGTTTTCCAACTGCATGCCCTAGACGGAATTTGCCTAAACACAAGTTACTTTCATACCCAGATTCAATGCTCAGATCTTGGTTCAGATTTATTTTTAATCATTCAACCTCACCTGTTTTATTTTTATTTTTAAAAATATATCTTTAAAAAAATCTGCTGAGACTGGTTTGGCTCAGTGGATAGAGCGTTGGGCTGGGGACTGAAAGGTACCAGGTTCGATTCCGGTCAAGGGCACATCCACAGTGGAGGGTGTGCAAGAGGCGGTTGATTGATGATTCTCTCTCATTGATGTTTCTGACTCTCTGTCCCTCTCTCTTCCTCTCTGTAAAAAATCAATAAAATATATATTTTTAAAAAAATCTTCATCAAAGGGTATGTTTATTGATTTGAGGGAGAGAGGAAGGGGAGGGAGGAATAGAGAAAGGGAGGAAGGAAAGGAGGGAGGGAGGGAGAGAGAGATACATCTATCAGTTGCCTCCCATACATTCCTCAACTGGAGATAGAACATGCAACCTAGGTATGTTTCCTGACCTGGAACCTAACCAGAAACCTTTGGTATAGGGACAAGATACTCCAACCAAATGGGCCACCTAGCCATGGCCCACTTGTTTTATTTTTAATTATATGTCATCTCTCCTTTTCCCCCAAACATGTTCTCAAAGTCACAGGATAAGAACTTAATTAAGGAAGCTTTCTCCTACCTTGAATTAGCTAAAGCATCTTATCTACACCTATTCTAAGACAGGGATCCATTCTCTGGTGTGTTATGTGTTTGCTGCATGGCTGGTAATTCAAGCATGGGTTATCTTTTAAGCATAGCTGTTAGTCTTGGGAGTTTTGGATTCGGCGGGTTGTGGGTTGAGTCTTGGGAAACAGTATTTTACCAAGCACTCAAGGATATTCCTGAA
This sequence comes from Vespertilio murinus, assembly GCA_963924515.1. Classification (NCBI taxonomy): domain Eukaryota; kingdom Metazoa; phylum Chordata; class Mammalia; order Chiroptera; family Vespertilionidae; genus Vespertilio; species Vespertilio murinus. Next base: position 9,528,641 of record OZ004716.1, on the reverse strand, counting down.
ACACTGGTGTATTTTGCATATAGACTTTAATTTTCATGTGAGTTGGGTCTTCACTAGAACAAGCAAGGTAGTTTGGGCGCAGTGGAAGAAACTACTGTTGACTTAGTGTATTCTTGGGCTCAGTGGGGTTTTCTGGAGGAAAACAATAATAACCACAATGATATTTATGATTCAGTACACACCTGCTGTGTATTCCACTCTTTTTTTAAAATTTGTATGGAATTTATTGTATTTCCTTCTTCAGGCCCAACACTAAATCTAAGTAATGCACTATATAAGAATGCGGATCTCCAGGTTACACACAAAAATGCGGCTTTAGTTGGGCCTTGTAAGAGCTTCAGTATGCACAGTTAAAAAGTCACCAAATCCATCTTTATATCCAGGTGTGTCTGACAGCCAAGCTCCATGATTTGGGAGGTGGGCTGGGCATATTTATCCACCTCCTGCTGCGTGCCCTCCTTAACTTTCTCCTTGAATGAGCTACAAGGTCCTTAACTTCTCACTGGCATAAATGTCTCTGATGCTCCCCGTTTAAAAATTGCAATACACACATAAATAATTCAAGCAAACAACTTGATATAGCAGAGTGCATTAGAGCTAAAATAACCCTCCCCTTTTCCACTAGTTTAGAAAACCATCATCATTTTCTAGAAATACTCTCTGGGCTTCGTGTGGTGCATGGTACATTGAATTTGTTAGCATTTTGCCAGCTATGCCATTCAAAAGAGAAAAAATTCACTCTGGAATTGCTGCAAAATCAGCGTAAATGCAGATTTAATTGGCTTTGCCTCACAAATAACCTTCCTTGTGCCAGTTTTATTGCAATGGTTAGAGAAGAGCCTATCTTTTTTTATTCTATTTTATCAATGTACTGGTTGTTCCTGTCAACAACATTCCTAGTCAACACCCAGGAGGTAATTTACTTACAGGCTAAGGCCTGGCTGGGTTGTCTTTAAACCAAATTGTTTCATCTGCCAAAGGCTCATCTTGATAAAGGGATAGATGGAAAAATTGATAGAGCAATCTGCTTTTATCTCAGAACAACTCCTTCTCTCCTTTTGATAGTTCCCGCCAATTACACTGCCATCTCTGAGGACCTCAAACATCCTAAACCTTTTCTACCTCTGGCCTTCACTCCCAATACAGCCTGTGTCAGGAGACCTCTGTCCCCTCCTGTTCATGTGAGTGACTTCATCTTACTCTTTATATCTCCCTAAATGTCACCTGCCTAGATGTCACTTACGTACTAAGAATATTCTTGGGTTTCTATCTGGGATGCCCTACTCCATTCTTGTAAACCACTTCTCCTCATTTATTTCATTTGCTGTAAGCAGGGCGTAGTAGATAAAATAGGACATTGGCCAGATTCAGCTGGCAGGTATAGTCTGCTGAGCCTCCTGCTTCAGAATCCTGATTAGATCCTGTATAGTTGGAACATTCATTTTGTTTTATACTGGTTCATCATCAGGATGCTCATTAGAATAAAGACTTCACGAGGACAGGAGTCCTAGTTAACTTGTCACCATGAGATAATTTACTGAAAGAATGAATGAATTCAAAGTGTATCTTAGTTTAAATATGCAGCCTTCATAATTCTCTATACCCTGCCAACTGCCTCCTAAATCCTTACTATACACTCCCACATATTCCTGACCCAATGGCATCTTTAGTTTCAATACCCATCACCCCCTTTACTATCGTAGGACAAGAGTTGTAGATTAGTCACCCATTCACTCTTTCATTTAGTATGCCATGCACAGTAAGTAATAAGCTGGGTACTGTGCTAGACACCAAGGCCACTCCCTCATGGAGTACAAAACCTGGTGTTGTTTCAAAGTGGGTTTCCACTAGGAATACTATGTTTTGTATACTGCATGGCTTTAACATGATTTCCTTTATCTGTAAGTCCCTGCAGTGGGATGCTTCCCAATTTAACTGAGTGACCACACTGATGCCCTCCCATCTCATCCCTCCCTTCCCCATGTTACTTCCTCCGCTAGGACACTCCTTTCACGTCTTCCCCTCAGTATCTATCTCTTTGGATCATAGTGGCTTCTCCAGTGACCTCTTTCACTTGACGTTGATGCTCAGTGAACCGAAAGGGCTAGTCTGACATTCTTTGTACTGCCAGGACCAAGCACAATGCCTAGGTTATGGTAAGTACCAAACACAAGTTTGATGGATGAATTGGTTCTGACATCTTACCGAGAAATTTACGTAGTGCTAAGAATTTGTAAATTGCATTCAGAAGAATTTGATTACAGTACTAAAAAACAAAAACAAAAACCTTCTGTTTAGAGTAGTATCAAATATGCTTTTCTATGAGTCAAATATGTGTGAGTTTAAATCCTAATATATTGATCAATTGAGCATGTTATCATTTGGTCATATAAACAGGTAAAATGAAATGGTATTTGAAACCCAGTATTTTGACTGGAGTTAAAAGCGAAGACGTGACCACATGAAGAGTTGGTTACTAGTAAGGGTAAAGGTAGACAGTGATGCCTTCTGAGAGATTTGTCAATCTGATCAGGCACCTTTTTCTCAGCTACAGAAATGGGTGCTGTTGTTTTTATTTTAAACACACTACATTTATAGAACTATCTACGTAAGATCAAAATTTTCAGGGAGTTTTTTAATTTGCCTGTTTGAGGATTTTAATTCTAAATATGCACAACTATAAAGCTTTTTTTAAAAAATACATTTTTATTGATATTTTACAGAGAGGAAGGGAGAGAGATAGAGAGCTAGAAACGTCGATGAGAGAGAAACATTGACCAGCTGCCTCTCGCACACCCCCTACTGGGGATGTGCCCACAACCAATGTACATGCCCTTGACCGGAATCAAACCTGGGACCTTTCAGTCCGCAGACCGACGCTCTACCACTGAGCCAAACCGGTTTCGGCACAACTATAAAGCTTTTAAAAGTCAAAATAATCCTTTAGAAAGTCATATGGCAATGTTTATATATAAAAGGTGCCATTTTTATACAAAACTAGAGGCCTGGTGCACAAATCCATGCATGGGTGGGGTCCATCAGCATAGTCAGCGATTGGGGCCAATCAGGGCCTTCTCAAACAACCCTGATCTTCCAGTGGCTGGGGAGAGACCATGAGAAGGCTCGAGGGCATGTCAGACCCCATCTCCCCAGTCCAGATCTTCCAGACCCCAGCTGTAAGCTAACCTATCAGTTGTAGCGTCTGCCCCCTGGTGGTCAGTGTGTGTCACTGCAACTCATCGAGCAGTTGATTTGGTCACCTCAGTTTAGCAGATGAAAGACTTTTACAAGTGAAATTGTAGGGTTTCGGGGAAACACCGGTTGGTTTTTAAAGTGAAAGAGGGGTTTCGAATGCTAGGAGAGCCTTCTGAAATGCAAAGCTGTCATGTATACTCACAGAATCGCCATGTATACTCTCATAATTATCATGTGCACTCATTGAATTCTGTGTACGCTCGCAGAACTGTCATACACACACACACACTGAACTATAGAAAAGAATTCCAAAAGTACAAATGCTGTGAAGCAAGTGGCAGGGTGGAAATTTTGCTAACTTTCCTTTATCTATTTTCACTTTTCCCAGAACATATGTTTCACAATAGTTTTATTAGCAAGTGGAGAAGTGGCACTGTCCAAAATCTGTGGTGTGATTAGCGTTGTTGAATGGCAGGTTTTGTGTTACTCATGTTTATTTTATGCCTTCCCAAACCATCTGCTTCCTTGGTGGATGTCTTATTCAGATAATGAGAAACAGTGACAGTAGAGGTACAGAATGCCACGACAGTTCCAATGGCTCCTGACACTTGAGGCTTAGGGTTTCTATTGTTCTGAGTGTCCTAGGTAAAAACGGAATAACACGGTCACTGTTTAGGACACAAGGCTTAGAAATAATTCATTCATTCATCTGACTCAAACTTACTGAGTGTTTATTCTGTGCTGGGTATTAAACAAGCATACCTGTGGTTACTGCGACGTGTAACACATTATCTCTACCCACAACAGTCAAGTCAGTGTAAACAATGCAGTGTGATAGAGGATAAGGTAGAGTTAGGCAAATGATGTGATGGCATCTGGAAGGTGAAAATATTCATTCAAAGCATGCACTGGAGTCTTGAAGCATTTAGTTGCAGGCATAAGAATAAAAATAGCTGTCAGAATCTGGCTGGTGTGGCTCAGTGGGCTCGATCCCCAGTGTGGGGCATGCAGGAGACAGCTGATCAATGATTTTCTCTTATCATTGATGTTTCTCTCTCCCTCTCCATTCCTCTCTGATACCACTAAAAACATATTTTTTTAAAAATAGCTTTCAGAGTGCTGCAGACCAAATCACCTACAGTGACCACATTGTCACTCACATGCTCTCTCTCAGCTCACCCTACCCTCCTCCGTGGAATCCTGTCCTTAGGATATGCATTCATGTCTTCACCTCAGCACCTCTCTCTTTGCCCCAGTGCCTCATTTTCCTCTACCCATACACACTCTCTTCATTTTTCCTTTCTCTGAACCTAATATGCATTTGCCTCTCCCATGTTAATAACAACAAAATTCATGAGTCTTTTCATTGAAGCCAGCATCCTCGTTGCTTCTGCCTCACCTCTTCCTTTTGTTCACTACTAACTTCATGAAAGCATGCTTGAAAACTTGATGTCTCTGCGTCCCTTCACGCCAATCATCTCCACATAGCTTGTGTCTTTTAGTGCCCTCCCAGAACCCCCGAGTCTATTCCTCAGTGCAGACACCTTTCCCCTGGAGCTCCTTGAATTTCTAGTCAGGCATAGGACTAATCTGGGATGTGAGGGCCACGATGCTCTATATAGGGCACTTAGAATGGCATGCCCATCGGGACCAGGCACAATTATCTAGAGGAATATGGACATGTGATGGCCATCTTTTCAGTCCTGCCTTTCGTGTGCAATCCATCCATCCCTGACCACAAAAGCCCTCCTTGGAAAAAGTGGGAGATTTTGAGCTACTTAGATTCTATTATCCCCATCCACTTCCTGCCTCTTGTATTTGTCCGTATCATGCATTATCCTGGAGCACAAGCTATCCTTTTTCCCTTGAACTGCAACAGTACTTGTAACTCTACTAAAGAGAGCCCAGAATAGAACCAGGGCACTGAAAATACAATCTATGCTAATTATAAACTATGGCTATCGATGACAACACCGAAGAGAAAATAATGAACTCATTCCTTTCTATAAACTACCACTTATTTTGTTTGGCGTTTAGGAAAACTGGGGTCAAATAAGAGGAAAGTGACCATCATGTACGGCCTCATGGCCAAGAACACTTGGTTTCATGTCTCACCACAGTTTTGAATTTCCGTTCTCAATAATACTTCCCCCAGTCCTATTTTCTTACTCTCATTTTGTTTTACATTGTTTTATTACATGCCTTTTTGTTATAACTCACCTTAAGTTTGGGGGAATGTAAGACAATACAAACTAAATGCAGGATAACTAACTATGACAGATTGACAGTTTTATCCTTCTAGATTAGAAAGGGATAGTGACTTCCCGCGGCATCCTCTGGGTAAGCATCTGCATGAGGACATATCCTGAGGTGGGTGTGGTGCTCACATCATCAGAAGAGCAAGAACGCAGAATGAAAATAGTCGTGAGGTTGAAGTATCCGTGGCCATATTTTTTTAACAGGGCAGCTCTGATGGAGAAACTAAGCATAATGGGAAGAAAATCAATAGCTTTTCATGCCATAATTTGTTCTCATTTATTTTCTTGCGAGGCTGTAAGAGCATGCCTATTTTTAGTTTGTTAAGTCACACTGAGGGGCCTTCAACCACAATCCCTGAGAGGGCAGTATTGTGGCAACACCTTAGGAATGGTGCCCTTCCATCAACTCCTGTGGTCCCTCCTCGTGGTAGGAAAATCAGCAACCTAATTCCAGAGGGCCATGGAATGCAACCTTTCCTGGGCTTCATTAGGCGGGACTCAGCTAGAAATGGGAGGCCTATTTCACTCTCTGTTTCATGCTAATCGTTGAGAAGGTGTGGGGATGGCTGCAAAAGTCCATATCCAGCTGAATTCCTTAAATTAAAACCATGTACAGTTGCCTGGCACAGTAATTAATCTGAAATCATTACTTATCCTTAGCTGCCTGCATATGCGTTCAACCTGTCGGGGACTCAGATGAAGGAGCGCTATTAGCACCATTAATTATTCCTCACAAATTCCACTGGCTGAACCTGCGCTTTTCATTTTAATAGGGTCACTGGCGATGGAAATGTTTCCATAGGAAGCGGCCCAACGGACTGAATAAGAGGTCTCATGAGGAACAAGCGCAGTGATTTTGCACTTGTGACTAGAGAGGAGAAGATGAAAGCTCTTCTCAACATTAGAAGGCCAACATAAAGAGAAGGAGGTGTTGCTTTCAGGGATGTGTTGCTTCTGATGCAGAAAAGAGAAACAAATTACAGAATTATGAAAAAGCAGGTTTCAAATCAATGAACGAGGATGAGCTCTCTGCGACGCGATAGGCGGACACTGAAATCACCGTCCCTGATGTGTGACCTCAAACCATGATGCCAGAGGGCAATTCCACCTCCATACCATAATTGCTTACATCACTACAGTGAAACTGGGTCAGGGGGCACCCCTGCTCCTGATGCCTAGAACATCCTCCCTTTGATTGTCCTGGATGTTAGAATTACTTAGCAACCCAAAAGTTCACATGCCACTTCTATCAAAAGGATGTCTTTGTTTCCTCGGACACAGAAGGAACAATGTTGTCCTTTGTCTGGACAGTACTGCCGGTAGCTGGGTTCCTATGGGCTCCATAATGTAAACTGAAACTGCCATGCAGCCTAATGCTGGTGGCTCTCATTAAGGAATTATCCAAAGCCACAGCTTGGCAGAACATTCCGCTTATTCACCTAGTCACTGAACAGACTGGTAGCAGAAAGAAAGGCTGGCTCTGGAGCTAGGGGAACGGGCCACATTTTCTGTGCTTTTTTGGCCACGTCAGAAAAACCTCCACCCGCCTTACAGCAACTAACTGTATTTTTACAACATATTCTGGACATTGGGATGTGTTGGGTACTGTCCTATGCATCTAAGTGAGAGACAACAGTGTCTGATCCTGTTCCTTAGGGGCTTAATACACCTGAGGGAGGGTCCTACGGGCAAACACAAAATTTCTGCAGAAAACTGTTAGGTGCCAACATTGTAAGTGCAGATTAGGCAATGCCTTTGCCTCCTTGTATCTGTTACCCCTTCTGAAAACCGAGAGTGCTGATCCTTTAAGAAGCCTTGCTAGGCCTGAAAAGTGATGAGGACTTCATCGTCAGCTACCCGGGGCTACCCGTTGGCCCCTCCCGGAGAGGTGAGCTTCTCAAGACACCAAGAGAAACCGCGCTGCTGCCCCCAGGCGCATGCTAGAACCCCAGCTCGCCACTGGCACCGCCAGCGGGCTGTGTGTGCGCAACGGTAACCATCCCACCCCCGACAGTTGACTTACGTCTGCCTTTTAAACAATCACGACAGATGGCTGACACTCCAACAGAATGTATAATTGGTATTGCAACCTAGCACTTCATTCTTATGTGTTCCTTTTCCAAGGAGAGAAGCTGTGCCTTATGCCACCGGGTCTAATCTGTGAGTTTAATCAGAGGCAGTGCCACGCAAGTTCTAGGAAGAGATGAACTGTGGGAGGATTCCTAATCTCAGCCCTTTGGGGACATTAAAAAAAAAAAGCCAGGAGGAGGTGGAGAGAGAAGTTTCAGTGCTTTTTAAAAACTCATGTGTCGTGCTTGCTTCGGCAGTACACGTACTGAGATTGGAGCAGCACAGAGAAAATGAGCTTGGCCCCTGTGCAAGGACACCAGGCAAATCCGTTAAGCATTCCACACTCTTTGTCCATTGCGGCATTAGTTATGGCAGCTGAGACTTAGAAACAGCCCAAGTGAGATGAGTAGATGAAAAAGCTGTGGTTCATTAGCACACTGGAATACTACACGGCCATTAAAAAAGAGAAGGAAATCTTACCTTTCGTGACAATATGGGTGCACCTGGAGATTATTATGATAAATGAAATAAGCCAGTCAGAGAAAGACAGATGCCATATGATCACACATACATGTGCAACCTAACGAACAAAATAAACTGGTAACAAAATAGAAACAGATGTATCAATACATGGAACAGACTGACAGCTATCAGAGGGGAGAGGGTTTATGGGGGAATAGAGGAAAGAAGGTGAAGAGATTAAGCAAAAGAAGATGGTATATAGATATAAATATAGATATAGATATATAGCTACCTCTCATAGCACTTGACATGTAGCAGACACTCAAAAAACATCAGTTTTTTTCAATATAGATGAATTTAGGTAAAACTAAACTGACATCACTTCCTACTTGTTTGTCGCTGTTTATGTGAATCAAGTGACCACCTTGCAACAATCCACTCAGCCAATAACCGTTCCCAAACTCACATTTCAGGAAGGGCTCCTCCTTCAGCGATTCCCTGACCCCTTTATGGCATCTCCTCTGCAAACTTTTCTTCTTTGTGCTCTTAACCATGGCAGCTCCTATCCTGGCACAAATTCCTGAAAGCCAAGAATCAGCCATTCTTATTTCCCATGTGAATCTTTTCTAGATCCCACTCCCCTCTCTGAATCAAGAAATCTTATATCTAATATGCCCCTCCCTCCAAAGTTTCAAATTATAGAATTTTGATATTTAACCATCTCAAGCTTGTCAGAGAACTATGCTGTTCCAGAGAACAGAACAAAAGTTATGAGTGTGGAAGGCACAGAGTTGTAAAAACATGAAACTTGATATATAAGAAGGAAATAATTCTATTTCCCTCAAAGAATCCTAATGACCTCTGATCAGAGATAATGCTACATTTATTCTAAAAAGATTACATACCATCAAAATCACACTCAGAGTTGGTAATTCAATAAACTATATACAACTCAAGAAGGTAATGACCCACTCCTTTGAGGAACTGAAAGTCTAGGGAAAGGGCAACAAAGTATAATCTAGAATCACTTACAAAATCCAAATAAAATAAATTAGGTGGTATAAAATATATAGAAAGCTAACTGGGATCATCTTAAGGATGCAATCATCACAGACGAGAAATGTGTACTTACTGAGTTTTATGCTAAGTTATTTACATACTCCTCATGCAAGAAATGTAGTGACATGTGCAATGTTCTTAGCATAGAAGGTTGCATTGTATTTATAGCCTACTAAAGGCTGACTACTATTATCTCATTCAACTTCAAAAGCGTCTGTGTTTTACAGATGAAGAAAAAAATGGGGCTCTAACTATTTGGACAGCCAGGCAAACTCTACCAAATAGAAAATGTAGTAAAAATAAAGATTCCAAGGAAACTTCCAGACATTAAGTCTCACCCATTTTTCTGCTATGCTACATTACTTACCAGTGATTCCGAGAGGACCTTTCTTTCAAAGAATGTGCCATTACTCATTCAACCCCTGTATTGGCAGATGCAAACACCATTCCATTACAGGTAGAGGATACTCAGCATCTGCTTCCAAGTCATACTCAAGCTCAGTATGAGACTTTTAGTGCACTTCGAATTCATCCACCCACCCAACAAGTATTTAATGAGCAGCCTACAATGTGTCAGGAACGATTCTAGGCACTGGAAGTACTATGGGGAAGAAAGCAGACATGCTCTCTCAGACAGACAGACATATGGAGTGAGCTGGAATGTCAATCTTTATTCAACATTTTTGACTCAGGTTAATAACTCCATTGCTGGTTTATCCTCTTTATCTTTATTTAGTATATCTTTGTGCTCCTCTTTATTGGGTACAGACTCTGTATCAGACTCAATATGTACCGATGTACAATCCTATATAATAAAAGAATATGCAAATTGACCGAACAGCCGAATGACTGGTTACTATGATGCACACTGACCACCAGGGGCAGATGCTCAACTCAGGAGCTGCCCCCTGGTGGTCAGTGAGCTCCCACAGGAGGAGAGCAGTTCAGTCAGAAGCTGGGCTGATGGCTGGCAAGCGCATCAGCAGTGGCTGGAGCCTCCCCACCTCTGTGGCAGCACTAAGGATGTAAGGATGTCCATCAGTTGGTCATCCCCGGGGGTTCCCAGACTGCCAAAGCATGCAGGCAGGGCTGAGGGGCCCTCCCATGCACTGGGCCTCTAGTGTTAAATAAAACAAAATATTTGCCTTTGTTTATTCAATATATCAATAATGGAAAGTGATAAAAATGTATAAGACATAAAGGCAACATCCTAGGAGAGACACCTTCAATATGTTTGCCTACTTTCTTTTTTAAAAAAAATATTTTTATTAATTTTTTACAGAGAAGAAGAGAGGGATAGAGAGCTAGAAACATCGATGAGAGAGAATCAACGATTAGCTGCCTCTTACACAATGCCTACTGGGGATGTGCCCGCAACCAAGGTACATGCTCTTGACTGGAATGGAACCCGGGACCTTTCAGTCTGCAGGCTGATGCTCTATCCACTGAGCCAGCCTGGTTTCAGCTGTTTGCCTACTTTCTAGATTAATTACATACCCTCCTACACACATATTTATGATTTATAAATCATTCTATGCACTGGTTTCTGTTTTATTTTGAAGCCGCTTTAAATATGCATATATGTGAGTGAACAAAGCTTACATGCGGATGTGACCTGCGTGTCTTCTAGCTAGATCAAAGGGACCTGCAGCCCCCGGCGGCTTCTTCCTGCTCATCCCAGCCAGCGTCCCCTCTAGAGGCAGCCGCCACTCTGATGCCTCTCCATATACTGATTTTGCCTGTTCTTGCACTTTATAAAATTTGCATTATGCAGGATGTAGTCTTTCTTGACTGGCTTCTTCCACACAACATAAATATTTTATTCTGCAATAAAATGCAAGCTTACCAAATCAGGCTTAATCACCTTTCTTTAACTCCCAATATCCTCACTGTACAGTTGTGGAAACTGAGGCCCAAATCAATGTCTGACTTGACATTGTCAGTGAGTAGCCAAGGCAGACATAGCTCTTTAAAAAACAAAAGCAAAAAACAGACAACATGCCATGACAATTTTCTCTTTGGAAAAAGAATCCCATGTATCCACACAATATAAAGCGTGCTTGTGTTCCCTGAGTCCACTCCGAGGATTTTTGCCACTGTGTTTCAGTGTTTCTCAACATTTTTTCAAGTTCATATCTGAATATAAAGTAGCATGCAAAAGTTTTCTGTAATGGGGAAAAAATCATTCTTTGAATATCGTGTTACATTTTCCACTGTAGGAACATCAGAGAGAAACATCTGGCCAACAAATTCCCAGGGTGTAGAAATTGAGAAATACTGGAAATGCATGCAATTCCATGGACAAGTAACAAAGGATTCTTAAAGCATGGATGCCAACACATCACATCAGAAAAGAGAAAAGAGCATTTTTTGTCGCAAGATTTAAAAAAAAAAAAAGACAAAGACAAATGTCCTCAAAAGTTCTAGATGTTTTAAATTGTATTCCAAGTTTGGGGGGGGGGTCCTCCAATTCTGTTGGACACTTTCTTTAGGCAAGAAAGAGTATATTTATGTACAGCCACATCTTTAATCATCCTGACCTGGATGGTTTTGATTTACATAAATAAAATAACCAAGACCCAAGACCAAGGAAAGTGAAGTAAAATAGCCTTCCAAGGTCACCTAGTCAGTGACCAGCACCGGAAGTACTCAACGTTGCATGTTCTGACGCTGTCATTCTCCCTCCCCTCCCCTCACATAATAACCTGGGGTGGTATGGTGAACCGCTGTGCATTCTGAATGACAGAGTCAATAGTTAAAGGAACACAAAACTAAAATAAAGTACTCTTCAAAAACATACAGGGACTATAACTATCCAGAAACCTCTTCTGCGATACAGATATACCAGCTTCTTGCTTGTTGGGGATAGCTAAATGTGACACCACCACTGGGGAAATCGTTTCTTGCAGGTGGGAGGACAAATGATTCACCTCCAAGCAGGCCCTTCTCTGTGTCTTTTTTTACCTGATACTAGGGTTGTTCTCCACTTAGCTTTGAGCACCTGGAAGTTCAATATGGGGGACTTTGGGCGACACTAAATGGATATCCATTTCTTCTATAGCTTTGCTTTTTGGTGCCTGGGGGGGGGGCATGCTTCATGGTCACACAGCAGATTTGGATAAAGGTTGGATGAACGAATGGCTGCATTCCCAGCTTCTACTGGTGGACATGTGGCGCCAGGAAGTTATTTTTGAATCCCAGACCCTTAATCAAGAAAATCCCTTGATAATAAGTGTGTGTGTGTGTGAATTGCTCATATTTGATTCAAAGCACCATTTTCAGGGGCCTCCGGTAGGGCAGTGACGTTCCAGGTTGTAGGAATAAAGTGGGGGAAGACTACTTCTCTACGCAAGCAGGTGAGTTTGCAGAAGCAATGCCTGGGTGGCTCTCTCATAGTGGGGGCTTTCCTCATCCCCTGCCTCCAGGCCTGTTCTCCTTGCCTCTCTTACTCTCCGAAGCTCCACGGGTGCTTCCTTTGCCTCTGTAACTTGTTTACTGAACCCATCTCTTGGACCCATTGCTTCCATTTCTGTGACTTCAGTTTTTTGATGGGACAAAAACAAAAAAGAAAGATGCACAAGGAACTTTGCAGAGAACACTAAGAAGGGCTTTGAGACCCGTGTCTGTGTGTGACCCTGTAGGATGAATATAAACTGTGCAAACAGAGGCAGGCAGTGGACTATTTGAAGGGCTTTCTCAGATTGATGGGTCTGCAAGTGTGCACATGAAAAGGTCTGGAAGAAGAAAATACTTTTATTCATGTGGAGTGTCTCTATTTAGAATGAGAGGAAGATGGACATGAAATCTGAGAGCACAAAGAAGATAATCTCTGGAGACAGCAATGAAAAGTGATACGTTGTGAGAGGAAGCAAACACCAATCATGCTTGGCTTTGTAAGCTTCATTCAACATCTTATCCTTACCAAGAGTTTTGAAAGTTATCGAATGGTGTTAAGGAGTGGTACACTATGTTCAGATTGCATTTAAGAATGATTCCTCTGCTGGTGGGTAAAAAGGCTGGGTGGGTACCACTGAAAGGAGAAGATGTGTTTCTTAAGATGTGAACACAACTAGAAATAGGCAGTGTGTTGGAAACAGGCCTGGTGCCATTTGGTGCTCTGGGGTAGGCAGAATCTGAGATGGTGCCAAATACAGAACCTGGCACACAGTATACATACAAATCATCTTGCATTCTCCCACTCATTTTGGAAATAGTATGTACATGAAGTCACGAAATCATACAGCACATAAATTACTTCTGAATTTACCCATTTTCATTTGGAGCATAATGCCCTTAAAGTCCGCCCAACTTGTTACATTGACTTGTAGCGTGTTCCTTTTTGTTGCTGGGCAATAACATGGACATACCATAGCCTTACATGGATGTACCATACATGGATGTACCATGGCCTGCTTGGCCAGACTTCTAAGAACTTGTATCCACTTTTAGCACTTCTACCATTATTGTCATCATCTGATGCTTCTATTTCTTCCAGAAAATACGTTTTTAACCACCCTGAACCTCTGATCCTGCTCCTAAGTACTCCTAATCCAATTCTTCTCTACACACCATGCATTGTGAGCCCCAGCGTGCTAACTGTGCCAAAGCAGAATGGCTGCACACCTGTGGTGCCTCCCAGTGCATCCAACCGGCCTCGGCGATGGCTCCTTCTCAGTAGGAGGGACGGAGTTTCCAGCTTCTTGGCAAGAGTTGGAACTGTGTAGGTTCACAGTAAGTAATTTCGGTAAACGTTCCTCATTTACTCTATTCCATTTGTCCACATTAATCTTTTACTTTGGGTTTTTGGTGTGTGGTTATTTATTTATTTATTTATTTTTGCAACACACTTTTAGAAGCTTCCATTTTTTTCTTTTCTTTTTCTAAACCATGAATAACACAGTGAGTCTGAAGGTTTGCTCTTTGGGGAGGATATTTTTTTCAAGGAAAATCATATAGCTGTTGCAAGAGCTGAGTTTAACAAATCAATATACACTTACAGCTCGCTGATGACTTGGGGTGAGGAGGAGATGGCTGTGGCATATGAGAGAAAGGCATCGACAGCGTTCTCTTACCCTAAGTAGTGGGGTTGGCATTTTTTTTTTCAGTCCAGTAATGATTCAAACACACAATAGGAATCCCCAGGATGCTAAATAAAGGAGCACTCTGGGTTTTTTCCCCCCTCCCACCCTGAGATTAGGGCGAATAATAATAATAATAAAAAAGTAATGCAAGTCTGACTGGGTGAAAGCAAAGTGCTTTCGCTGTTAGGAGTGAAAAGAAAGAGACATCGCGGGGCTTTTGTGTGTGTGTTCTGGGAGGAACGCTTGCTTCCAGAAACTGCTAGCTTAACCTTCTCAAAGTTTCATTTTCCCGAATTATCCAGACTCAATCTTGTGCTTTTGTTGGGGAATACAGCTCCCATAGAACTGAGATGCCCTTCTGAGCTGACCCTGGGGCTGAGTGCGGAGGTAGCCAGGAGGTGGGGAGAGAGGGATCCAGGGCATTTCATGTTTCTGGTAATCAGTTTCTTTCAGGTGCTTCTTCGGGGACCGGCTGATCCCTCCACAATGCTTCTGCCCCCGATCAAGGGAGAGAAATGTGATCTCACAGAGTTCTTGTAGCTCGCCTTCAAGGAAATGATTATCTTGTACCGAAACCAAAATGAATTCTGGGGCATGGCTGCAAAGCCAGCCTTCTGAGCCTGTTTTCTGTGGGCGCCCCATCCCCAGCTGCACCTGGAGATTGTTGAGCCGTCTTTCTAGTGGATTCTTTCTCTTCTTACTATTTCAGCGTCCCTTATAGGAATCATTTTTCACTGCCTTAAAAAAAAGGGGGGGGGGAGCGAGGGAAAGGTAGCTCAGTGCCAGGGAGTATAATAATATTTGGTCTCTGCTGAGTCCTCTGATTCATACCATTCGCTGGGGCACTTCTAGGTTGGATTTCTGGCTGCAAAGGGTTTTTAACAGAGGAGAAACTGAAAATAGCCCTCGTGCTGATGGTCAGGACTGGCCTAGGAATAGAAGTGCCTGCTTCGTAAGGGCCTTTTGCAGGAGGATCTTGCCCAAGGGGCTCTCCGATTTTTAAGTTTGAGGTCAAGATTAAAAGAATGGATGTTTTGTATTCTCTTAATGCCTGTGAAATTGTTTCTATCCCATGAAAGGAGAGGACAAAATCGAGGGGTTTTCCAATTCTTGGTGGATTTTTGTGAGTGGAAATTTGACTTAAGAGAACAATTAGGTTCTGACAGGCAGGCCTGCTGCATGCATTTTCTCACTTTATTGTGGGTCAGCTTTTGATTTCTGGGGAAGCCCCAATTACCATCTAGTAAGGAATATGGCAATCCTACCTCTTTTTCAATGCTACTTAGGATAATATGGTGTGTGTGGAATATCCAGTCCAGTGCTCAGCTCATGGGATAAAATGTTAAGTTTTAAAATGAAAAATGTAATTTATCAGAAAAAATTTAGATTTACTATAGGCCTGAAAACCCATCTATTTAGGCCCTGGGCAGTGTGGCTCAGGTGGTTGGGTATTATCCTATGCACCAAAAGGTTGCCAGTGTGATTCCTGTTCAGAGAATAGGCCCTGGTTGGTTTCAGGCTCTATCCCCAATAGGGGGCGTGCAGGAGGCAGCCTATCAATGACTCCTCTGTCAAAATTTGTGACAATTTCTCTCCTCTGTCAAAATCAATAAACACACACACACACACACACACACACACACACACATATATATATATATGGAGAGAGAGAGAGAGAGAGAGAGAGAGAGAGAGAGAGAGAGAGAGACTATTCAAGCACTTCTATTTACAAATAGGATATTAAAACCTAGAGGCAGGAATTTACTAACAGAGAAAGCTAATATTAGAGATCTTCTGACTTGCTTGGAATAAGTAGAATGGTTTTGACTTAGATTGATAACCTCTGTGTGACACACTGCTATAGTACATAGATACTCAGCACATAATACAAATAGTTTTAGAGTAAATTTGGCATATATCTAATAATGCAAAATCATAAACCATGTGAAAGATGGTGGCTACTCAAGTGAAAATAAAACAGATTTTGCTATATCCAAACCAAAGTCTGAATTCAATATGAGGCTACAAACATAAATTCGCTCTTTTTTAATTCTTATACTTAGCCTACATCTGATTTTGTTACCCAATAAATGTTATGCTGGTACTGTTATGTAACATCCTGCATTCAGCTGTTGTTCCAGCAGATGACATTAAAACTTCTTTAACCATCCTTAAGATAAAATAACAAACCAGATTTACTTCCTTTGGATTTCTGGCAGTGATTGAAAACTTATTTAACATATGTCTAGAAAGACAAGCTTCAGAAGAGAACAGCAAAAATCATTATTCAACTGATTAAGTATATTCCTAAAACTACCTCAAAATGATTGGACTGACAGTTCCCACTGGATGAGGAAGAGTTATAGACCACTGCCCATGACCTCCACAGAGGGAGATGGGAGGGAGAGAGACGGGTATGAACATGCACAGAGGTCGAAGGGGATATAAACGTTCATTCGTGTCTCATATTAAAGATATGATTTAAACGTTGAACATCGTTCAATGACATGATCTATGAACAACCTCCTGAATCTTCCCCGAATTGTATCGCTGAAACAAAATAGCATTTCAGCCTTGCAGAAAGCTTTTACAACGTGAGACCAATGGGTAGGAGATTCTCTCTCTCTCTCTCTCTCTTTAACATTTTAAATCAATTTCAAGTTACAGTACAATATTGTTAACTAGACACCACACATGCTGTACAGTAAATTGCCAGTATTTTCATCCTGCATGACTGAAAAATCTACACCCATTGGACAGCAGTTCCCTATGCTCCCCTCCTCCAAGCCCGGACGACGACCATTCTACTTAGTACTTCCAAGAATTTGAGGACTTGAGATACTTAGGTGGAACCATGCAGAATCCAAAAGAACTGAACTCAGAGTCTCAAGGATACACCGGCCTTCCCATATTCCTGACAGCATGAACGTATTGTAGCCAAGAGATGGAAACAAGCTAAATGGCCATTAATAGAATAATAAGTAAAAATACATGGTATATACTACCAGGAATATTATTCAGCCTTCAAAACAAGGAAATTCCATCATGTTGCAACATATATGAACCTTGAAGAAATTATGACAAGTGAAAGAAGCCAGTCACAGGAGAAAAAATACTGCAGGAGACATTTTTTACATGGTATGTTTTGGAGCTGTAATATATAATTCCTAATTAAAGTAAGACTATTTTTTTTTAAAAAATGGACCAGCCTGCCAGGTATGGCTTAGTGGGTTAGAGTTCAATTCCAGATCAGGGCATATGCTGGGTTGTGGACTCAATCCCCAATGCAGAAAGCAGCTGATCAATGATACTCTCTCATCATTGATGTCTCTCTCTTCCTCTGTCTTCCTATCTGAAATTAATATAATATATATGTTTTTTAAAAAGATGGGCCAGTGCTACACTTATTTGGACAGCCAAACCCAAAGACTGCATGAAATTAATGAAAATATAATTTTATTTGGAGTCATTACCTGTTTCCTATAAAGGGTTTGAGATTAACTCTATAGAAAATAAAACTGTTACCAGGAAGAAATATATTCTATGTTCTATTAGTTTTATACAATCTAAGCAGGAACTTTTGCTCTTGAGACTTTGACTTTTTTATTAATAAAAAAAGGTGAAGATTGTGCATCTCTAACAGGATCTTGATAGTTCTAAATGTTTCTAAAAGTCAAGCTGGCATGAAGTGAACACATTTTCTAACTGATCTGAAGTTGGAAAACCTGATTTTGAATTTTGACTATGTCACTAAATTGTTCTGCAGTCTGGTTTCATAGCCTTGGTTTCTGTATCTATAAAATAATACTGATACCATCTGCCTTCCAGGATTTTCATGTAAATAACATGGTGCTATGTATATGAATGCACTTTTCACTTCCCAAACATATGAGCATTTTACAATGATTGTATTATTCGTGTTAGTCAACCTAATGTATTCATCCCAAGGGGCCACATAGAGTACATTTTTAGCAGGATATCCTCTCTACCAAGATTATGGGGATACTGGTTCCTTTCACCACTGGCTTACAGGAAATCTAAAGTTGGGGGGATCCTGTAATCTGAGAATTAAATGGGTGGACCTGGAATTTTATATTTAAAAATTCAGGGACATTCAATAAGGGTGAAATGAAAGGAGATTCCTGATTTGAGGCACTTGATGAGAATAAGAAACATCCTAACTTTCTGTGATGGAAGATATTTCTAAATGAGTATTTATGTTGAAAATGTATTCCTATACAGATACTCCAAGACAATACTGATTTCAAGAATTGGTCAAGAAAGATAGATGACTGTTTCTCAGACACCAGGGATATGCTGTTTTTGCCATGCTGACTTACACATATTGATTTATCTAATCTTCCATTTTATATATGCAGGGGACTGCAATGCAAAAAGAGCTAATATGTCCAGAGTTTCAAACAAGAGATAAAATCTGAAGGATAGATGTGTATGTCTGTCTGAATGACTGTGTATCCATCCATCCATCCATCCATCCATCCATCCATCCAGGTATCTCTGTATGTATGTATGTATCTGTCTATTATTGTATGTTTATTATAAGTCAATAAAATAAAATATAAATCTTGTTTACATATTGGTAAATTTTGGTCAAATAACAGAATGGCTCCACCAAAAATGAAAGCAGACTCCAGAATCACACCTATTGTACAAAATAAAGAAAAAAAGGATGAAGGAAATAAATATGAAATAAATTGTGGTTTAGGAACGGCTATTATTTCTATGAATGGTATGTAGAGTAATAGAAACAATAATAAGCCAAGATTGTGTTAACCCCACTGAAGGAATGGGGAAAATGGGAGAAAATAGAGCTGAGTGTCTCTTTGAGTTACATTTTAACATATCCTTCTCACTTGGTCATTATAGTTCATGCTTCATTATGATTCACACTTCATTATGATGTACTGGTTGGTAGGAATTCCTCAGAAAGAGAAGGTATCATAGAAAAACGCTGTAATCTTCAACAGTATATATATATTTTTTTGCATTATGGCTTAGTTAATAGCTTTTGGAAGAAAACAGAGCCTGTCCATATGAAGAACACATTACAGTTATAGTTTGCCACCAGCAAAATTTGTCTGGCTAAACAGAGTTAGGTAGATTAAAAAAAAAAACAATGTGGGGAGTATTTAGAGAATATGAATGATTCAGCATAAAAACATATTTATCCCATTTCTAACCTTTTTTATGAAGACCACCTACTATCTGATGTCCTTTCATCTCCCTCCTGAACACTGGTCCTTCAACTCTCTGTGTATCTCAAGTAGGCCAGGTCCCTGTCCTATTGTCACCAAATACCTAAAGAAATGTAAGTGGCTGAAACTGGTTTGGCTCAGTGGATAGAGCACCAGACTGTGGACTGGGAGGTCCCAGATTAGATTCCATTAAGGGCACATACTTTGGTTGAGTGCAGGAGGCAGCTGATGGATATTTCTCTCTCATCAATGTTTCTAACTCTCTATCTCTCTCCTTTCCTCTCTATAAGAAATCAATAAAATATATTTTTAAAAGAAATGCAAATGAACCCTTATACTTTCTACTGATTTATCGTTAAGTCATTCCACATAATATCCCCATAATCCTACTCTGTCCTGTAAAGAGTATTGAAACTCTTCCATTATGCTATTTCACCTGCATGCTTTGCTTTACACATTATGGATGTTCAGTAATATCTGAATTTCTTCACCAACCGAATCCCACTCGTGGAGTCCTTAGCATGGTGCTTTCCATCCCTGCACTCCTCAAAAGAGGGGACATTATTTTTTCATTAAATCTAAAGTCACATATAAAAATTAAAGCTTAGAGACTGCCCAATGTCATATATTTAATGAGTGGATATGAATGCAACTTGGGCTTCCTGCTTGTCACACTGTCCCACTTTATCTGAAAAATCCGTATGCAAGGAAAAGGGCACTTTAGGACAATTATTAGTGGCATTTGCACACTTCCTTCCATACAAGTGAACACTCAGGTGGCTTACTTTTTCCTGTCCTGTAATAAATGAGCCACCATTTAAAGAGGGATTGGAATCTCAGCAAACATGTTTGGGTTTCATGATGCTCTCAGAATATTTTTTTTCCAAATTAGTTGGCCTTTTCCTAGTACAAGAATAAATTCCACACTGCTGCCTCTTAGAACAACATTAAACCATGTTTTCCTGATGCTGCTCATCAGATGTCCCACATTCCTCTCTTTGATGGTGGTTCTGTGGCCAAGTTCATGGAGTTTAAGACAATAAAACCTTGTCTCATCTCCTTCCTGAAAACTAGACTAAATTCAAGGACGATGACTGCTTTCTTTTTCGTGACTCGTGAACTGTGATTCTAGATGTATGCTAGTCACTTGGAAGAGGCACAGTAGATTATTTTATCATGTTTAACATTTGGGAAAACCACTCTGCATGGAAATAAATTATAGTTTTTAAATATGTTCTGTGATCCGGGTTATAAGAGGTGCTTTTTGTATTTATTTACTCTTAATAGTCAACGCAAACCTAGGGGTGGTACTAGTGTCAACATTTTATCATGAAAACACTGCAGATTAAAGTTATGACTACCAGATCTAATCAAGGATGAGTAAGGATTTAGAGCAAGATGATACGCATAAAGTCCAGTTATCTTCAGAGACATTTCACTGAGCAATGAATGAGTTGGCACTAAAGAAAGAGCTTGCACTCATGATTGCAATGTAGCTTAGTGCCATGTTGCAAGACAGAAAAGTAGACTTCGAAGCCAGATTGCCTGTGTTCAAATACTATCTCCATTGTATACTACTATAGGCCTGGTGAACAAACTTTATAAAACTTTTCTTTGCTTCAGTGTTCCCATGTGTAAAGCAGGAGCAGTGATGGCACCTACCTGTTTGGTAATTATGAAGATTAAATGAACAGTGCAACTGTAGCCACGTCTCAAGTAGCCCTTACCCCCTTACCGTGTCCCAGCATTCCCTGTACGAGAGATCACCTAAGTGTACAGCTTCAAGAAAGAATATAAAATCTTTAAATACACACACAGACACACACACAAACACACACACACACACACACACACACGAACATGCAAATTAATAAGAAGCAATGGAACTTGTACATGCTATCTTTCATTGACTTCTACTCTGGAAGTTTGCTTACAAAGAGAGAAGAATAAATGTACAGAATAAATGTATGTCAGGGATTTTTAAGAAGGGTGTATGGTTTTCAGCCATCACTGTAGGTGGTGTGAAAGAACTCCCAGACTTTGGCATTATACAATCCAGATTCTAAATCATGGAAAAAAAGGGAGGAGGCTCCTTTCAAATTGCTTTCTTTACATTTCTGAGTTTTGGAAATCTTAAGTAATTTGGCAGCTTGTCATATCATGAAGGTCAGGCTGACAGCAATGGACAGGCTCAATTTCTTTCTGATTTCCCAAGGAAGATTCACTGACGTACTTTAATTTCAGCATGTTATTAGGTCCCTCACAGTAATAGCAGGTTACAGACCATCTGCAATTCTGATTATTAGTCTGTCTTAGAAAAATGAGGGGGCTTTATTTTACTAGCATTGAAGAACTAATTTGAAATTCAGCAGCAATTCATTTTTCCCCCAGGTTACACTTTAGGGGGCACTGAATTTGAAATCAGCCTGGAGCTTTAATGCATTGGGGGGGGGTCTGCTAAGAAAATAAGTAGTTTAACATATAAAAAGATAAGTTTCTTAATTATAATTAAGGGGGAATTCTTCCCTGAGATTCTACCCAGTGACTTAAGGTTACATTGTTTGCTTGGAGAACACTCAAGCAGATGCACATCTGTAAATGTTGATGAGAATGCAGTGGAAAGAGAGCCAATGTCAGAATCAGACCACTGTTAAAGTTCTAATCTCAGTATCACCTTTTACTAAGAGCCACATCTTTGAATGACTTATTTGATTTACCTTATTCTCAGTTTCCTCACTTGTAAAAGTGATAAACATAACTCTGCACTTACAGGTAACTTTTCAGCATTATAGCTATCATTCACTTTAAAAAAAAATGTTTTACAGCACTACCACTACTGTGGTTATTTTGTACATTTTGGGGTACCTTTTTCTTTTTAAATATATTTTTATTGACTTCAAGAGAAGAAGGAAGAAGGAGAGAGATATAGAATCATCAATGATGAGAATCATCTGTTCGCTGTCTTCTGCACACCTGCTACTGGGGACAAAGCTAGAAACCAGGGCACCGGTCCTCACCAGGAACTGAACCATAACCTCCGGGTTTATAGGTTGATTCTGAACCACTGAGCTACACTGGAGGGTGCTACCATTCACTTCTTAACCCACAATTGTCTCTGATAATGCCCCCAGAAGTAAGTGTGTAGGTGTGTGTGTATATAACCATTCACTTCTTAATTCACAATTATCTCTGATAATGCCCCCAGGTGTGTATGTGTGTGTGTGTGTGTGTGTGTGTGTGTGTGTGTGTGTGTGTGTAACTATAAGATTAAAATATTTGGCCGAAACCAGTTTGGCTCAGTGGTAGAGTGTCGGCCTGTGGACTGAAAGGTCCCAGGTTTGATTCCGGTCAAGGGCATGTACATTGGTTGCGGGCACATCCCCGGTAGGGGGTGTGCAAGAGGCAGCTGGTCGATGTTTCTCTCTCATTGATGTTTCTAGCTCTCTATCTCTCTCCCTTCCTCTCTGTAAAAAAATAAATAAAATATATTTTAAAAAGATTAAAATATTTGTAACTTCACGTATATAGGCTCAGTATAAGAATTCAAAAAGTGATGCCTGAACAAACCCTGTACTTAATGAAGAATAACAGTATGCTGGTCAAGAGTCCTCCCTGCTGGCATCGCTGCAAATGGACAATCTGGGCTCAGAGCTGTGGGGCCGGCCAGTTAGGATCGGGTGGCCGCTGAAGCAGCACGGAGAGCCTGCTGACTCCTTAGGACTCCCAGTGTGTGGCCAGCACTAGGAGGCCACAACCAGCATGCACCTACCTCGGACCTAGAATAGGGAGAGTCTGGGGCCCTCTAGGCGACACAGTAAGAATGCCTCTCATTGTAGTTAGTTGTTATAAATGAGAAGTGGACCTGAACCCCATCAAAGATCTATTCAGTGAGAAACTACAAGAGAGAAGATGGAAAAAGTGGTTTAGGGGGACTAACAGCTGGGGGAAAAAAGTCATCCAGACAAAATGTTATGATGCATCTGACCTACCTGCGCCTGTTATAGTGGCTATTTTAGAGTCAATTATATATCAAGTGTCTTTCACCCCCTAACAGAGACTACCATATTCTGTTTAAGTCCGTCCAGAAATGTTTGTGGAGGTAGCCAATTCCACTGGATTGACTGAGTATTTGGTGTCAAAAGGGTTGAAACCTAACACGCCCAGCACGCCTCTTCCTGGCTCTCCCCCTTTCACTTCATTACACTAAAAAAGAAGACTGGAATTCTTCCTGATTCTGTGTTACTTAGTACTCATTAGTGTGTCAGCAGTTTTTCCTCTTTAAAAAAATACCACATTTTAATTCATTCCTGGAGGCTGTGCTACCCAAGAGAAAACATTTGCAAGAGCACTAAAATATCCAGCCCCAAATTTTTATTTCTATTCTCAATTGCTCCTGCTCACACAGTTTCAGTCAGGACTGATGTTCTCAGGTAGAAACACTCATTATTAATATATTCATTAATACAGAAAGCAATGACTATTGACAGCTCCAGAGATTTATCTCATGTGAATTCCCTCGGGTCACTGGAACCTGCAGTAGAGACACTCCAGTGAGGATCCATTTTAATTCCTCCAAATAGGTGTAACGGCATCTACTTAGAACTGCAGCCCATCTCTCTACTTACATATTCACCATATTTAGCTTCTCTGAATTCTGGTTATTTTCCTGAAACTGTAAATTACAGATGAAGAAACTAAATTAGCAAGAGGTGAGAGAAAAGGAGATTAGAATGAAAAGAGCAACACTGATGCTGATAACAGTTGACAACTGCAAAGCTAGTATGTGCTAAGCATTTGGTTAAACGGTCCATTGTCAAGACCTAGCTGAATACTCACAAATACCATATTAATGAGAAATGTTATTCCCATGTTCCTGGTGAGGAAGCTCAGATCAGGGATCAGGGAGGCTAAGTGGTAACCTACGAAGACCTTAATGGCAGATAATGCTCATATGCGCAAAGTGCAGAAGTGGGTTGGATAAGACACCGGGAGAAGTTGAATAAGTCTACAATAATAAAATCATAATATGCTAATTAGACCAGATGCCCTTCTAGTCGTAGCAGGCAGGGGCCAATGCGGAGGCAGCAGAGACCCCTGGCTGGGCAGTGGTGGGCAGGGGCTGAGGCAAAGGCCCTTGCATGAATTTTGTGCCTCAGGCCTCTGGTAGTTAAATAAAAATCCAACCCAAAATAATATGACTCTACTTGATTGAAAGGCCCTCATGCCCAACAACAATAACAACAAAACTTGTAAGCATTGCCAAAGAAAGAATACATAACTTAAAAGATATATAAAATTGTTATACAAGTGGTCAATTGAATGGGTATGAAGTTAAATAATTGTCTTTTAAAAAAATAACAATTGCTTTTTTAAGGGCTCTTAAAAGAGGCTCTTACAAAATAGTTATAAAAACAGTTCCTTTTATCTTAATATTATTAAGAAGAGTAACTACAACAACCAACATTAACTTGTTTTAGCTGAATCTAACTTGTAATCATTGATTTATCTTGTCTGCCCTTTGGATATGGTCCCCATCTGAATTTTCATGGATCTGTCCTGAAGGTCTCTAAGACGCAGATTCAAATGATTTTCCCCTTTTCCTGCTCTGATAAGCAAATCCCAGAAATATATAAGCTCTAACTCCAACAAAATAACCCTGACATCATCCCCAGAGTCCAGATGGGTGGATATTCTTATCTCTACTAGAGATGCACAGTAACAGAAACTCAGTGGGTTAAAGCTACTTGCTCCAGTAGAGTTTTTCTCCCATTTTTATATAAAAATCCGCATTTAAAACCCCCTATAAGAATATAAATGTGGGGGGAAACTTCAGTTTTTATTATTCCTACATCTAAACTTTCATTGTGTATTATTTAAAAAGAAAAGTAGAAAGTTAAAAATTTTGTTTAAAAGTTACTTTAAACGACCTGAAGTTCTTTCAAATCAAAGGTATTTTCACACCTTTCTATCCAATAAATTCTACTCATTTCCTAAGATAAGGATGAAAAAAAATCTCTACTCCCCCACCCTACACAGTCTCTGATAAATGCTCAATTTCCATTGCATATATTTTTTCTACATCAGAAAATACTCCCATCCAGATTATCTTCTCCAAGATTCAAATCAGACATTCCTTCCTCTATGAATATTTCTGTATATAAAAAAAATTCAGTGATAGCAAGGTGGAAAACATTCAAGCTAAACAAGGCATAGCTGTTATCTGATTTTGCCAGATATAGTGGAATACCTCATCCACTGCACCCTACTCTACCCTGCACTCTACCTTAATTTTAACCCTTTTAGTAATTAATTTCCCCCGTGTATTAGTAGATTGAAGCCACAAACCAGTGTCTGGTATAAATTAAGAATTCCGTAAGTGTTGTCTGAATTTTATATTTAAATTAGAACCTCGAATTGTGGGGTCCCTTGGCCTGGCCTGCTCCTTCTCACAACCTGGGACTGCTCAGGGGATGTCCAGTTTAGGGTTTTGGCCCAATCCCCCCAGGCTACTAGTATGCATATAAAATCTTTGGTTAATCCCTTCCCATCTACTCCCTCCCCCTTCCCTCTGAGATTCATCAGTTCGTTCCATGTTTCCAGGCCTGTGAGATGAGTGTCTGCCCCCTGGTGGTCAGTGTGCATGATAGCTACTCGTTCAATGGTTGAACAGTCCTTAGGCTTTTATATATAGGTGGTCTAGTAACCAAAAGAAAGGGATTAGAGATGTATCTTATTAAGATTAAGAATTGAGCTTCTACAATATGATTTTTAGTCTACTATCCTTAAACAACTGTACTGACCAGCAGAAAAATTTAACAAGTAGAATATTTAATTTGTTAAAGAAGGAGACAGAGAGAGAGAGGAAGGGAGGAAGGGAGGAAGGGAGGGAGGGGGAGGGAGAGAGAGAGAGAGAGAGAGAGAGAGAGAGAGAGAGAGAGAGAGAGAGAGAGGGAGGGAGGTACTTTGACAAACTCTTAAATGAAGAAACTTATGTGTTCTGAACTTGTGATAATGGGAATGCTATTTATGAAGTACAGTTCTCTATAAAAATAGGCTCACATTGACTTTGATGATTTTGTTTTTTATGTTCCAAAGCATCTGGTGACTATTATTGAGTTAAAGCTTCGTGCTTCAATTCAGACAGTAATTGCAGTTCAGTGGGTGAGCCAGGCCTCTTTTGAGTCAAGAACCCGCTATTATAAATCTCAAAATAACAAATAACAGAGGTCATGCGACACATTTTTAATTTCACATTTTCTGGTTAGCTCTAACTAGGAAAGAGGCAAACAAAACCTGTCATGGCATTTACCAGACAGTATAATGCACTTTTATATTGTGAGAATAGTTATATAATTTTTAAGTTGTGTCATATAAGCTTTGCATATTATAGTTTCCCTAGAAGTAGATATATTCTTTTGAAGACTAGATGTGCATAGAGAAACATTCAAAGTAGTGTTTGAGTGGTGACATAATAGAAGTTTCTCTATTTTAATACAAAGCACAACATATAACAATATTAATAAATACTTAAATTTTGAGATACATAAGCTTTAGAATAATATGTGTTTTTCTTTCCCTTGCTAAACACAGCTGTAAAACCTGGCCAAAATAAATATAGCAGCTATCTGAGAACTCCAAAATCTAAAGAGTAGTAGGTAGATAGATGTAAAAGAGGAAAGTTCAAAATTAATAATGAGATTACCATTTGTTCCCCCTCTGATATCTCTGCCTGGGTTTGAGGCAGACCCGAACCAAGAAGGGGGCCTTGGTCCAGAGAGGGGTGGAAGGAAGTCCTCTCTTTCTCACATGAGGGTCCGGAAGTACCTCTCCTAACACTCACAAAGAATGGAAGAAATCTCCCGTTTTCTCTTGTCTTTTCTCCTTCCTCTTGTGGCCCAGACACCTCCAGCTCTCAGAAAGAGAAACATCCTCTCCTGCTAGAGGAACTTTGATTCTAAGAGAGTGGCATAACCATTGGGATCATTTCTTTCTCTTTCTTTTTTCTTGCCATTTGGCCCCAAAGGCAGGTGCATTTATAGGAGGTATATGGCAGAAGAGGGTAAATGAAGCCCCTTCTTTCTGATTTAAGACCTTCTGCTTTCTGCTTTCTGACTGAGAGAAGAGCCCCAGGAAATCATAGAGTATGGGGGTATCAGAAGGAGTTCAAGGAAAGGGAAAGAATACTGCAGTTTAGGGACTCCTGGGGTCGTCCTTGAGCTGCTCTTGTAAGGCTCTGACCCTACAGCTAAGCAGCATTCATGAAACTGTAAGAACGGGATCCCAGGGCAGACCACCCACCAGTTCCCAGACTGGCTGCTGGGCAGTGCACAGAGGCAGTAGTTCTGAATGCCTCTGCAAAAAGTTTGAAAACAAAACTGACACGTAAATGCTTATTTAATTTTTTAAATAAGTATAGGATTACTCAAATTGTGTTTCACGCTTAGGGATTTGGATGGTCTGTGGTATTTCAGGAAATGTCCATTTCATGCAAACTGTTAAATGTACACATGTATCATTGTTGGTTGTTGTCCTTAAAAGTCCATACTATCTCTGGTTCAGCAGTGATATCCTTCTGTTCATTCCAAATACTTTTGACGGTTCCATTGAGATATAATTGATATACAAAGAGCTGCACATATATAATGTATGCATTTTGATGAGTTGGATACCATCACCATAACCAAGACAATCAATATACCCATTACTTACAAAAGACTCCTTGTGTCCTTTTGTTCTGTTTTTATGGCAAGGACACTTAAGATCTACTCTCTTAATAAGTTTTTTTTAAGTGCACATCTTAGTAGCATTAGCTATAGGTAAAATGTTGTATAGATCTCTACTACTTATTCAAAACTGAAGTTTTACACCCATGAAGTAACAGCTCCTCCATTCCTCTTACCCCATCCCCTGGCAACCACCATTCTATTTTCTGCTTCTATAAGTTTGACCATTTTAGATACTTCATAATAGTGAAATCATGCAGTGTTTGTTCTTCTGTGACTATTTCACTGATTAGAATGTCTTTCAGGTCTACATATGTTGTCACAAATGATAGAATCTCCTTTTGTAAGTTTGAATGATTACATTATATGTATATGAGACATTCTCTTTATCCTTTCATTTATCAATAAATATTTGGGCTGCTTTCACATCTTGGCTATTGTAAATAATGCTGCAATAAATGTTGCAGTGCAGATACTGGTTTAAGATCCTGATTTCAATTACTAGCAAAGTCCCAATGTCACTTTTTTTTTCAGAAATAGAAAATAAATACTGAAATTCATAAGGATCCACAAAAGACGCACATATTCAAAGTGATCCTGATGGAGGTAGGCATTAATTGGGAGACATCTTAGAAGCTACTGCTGAACACAGAAATAAAATGCAAACACAAATACTTTTTAAAAACTACAACACCAAAACTAAAACAAAAATAGAAGGCATTGAAAAATGAGAAACTGAGGGCCCAGTCATGGATAATAACTTAAACAGGTAGACAGATCTCTCTCTCTCCCCCAACCCATGTGTGTGTATATTGGGGTGTGTGTGTGTGTGTGTGTGTGTGTGTGTGTGTGTGGGTGTGTGTGTGTGTGTGCGTGATTAAAGATACTAGTAATGCCTGTGGCTATACTGCATTATAGTTAAGTCTGAAATATACATAACCTCCTAGATTTCTGGGCTACTCTTAGCCAGCAAAGAGGCTGTTTCCCCATCCAGGGCACAATAGAAATACTAGCATTAGCACTTGCTTTCTAACTCCAATACAGGAGTTGACATCAGAGGGAGAACAAAGGATTATCTCATAACTTAAGGGAGTTGGCTCTTTCTAGAAAAACTGCCCTCCCTACTATTTTTACTTCCTCCCAAGCACTGGTTCAGAGTCAGGGAAAACACTGTACCCCTGAGACACAGGGAGTAGAGCAGAGCTACTGAAACTCAAGTAACACCTCTAAGCTGCATGCAAACTGGGCCAAAAAGCCTCTGCAGAGTCAGTGAAATGGCTCCTGAGAGCCAGGTCACTGGCCAGTTCCAACTAGACAAAAGAATAGCTCCACCCTACTGTTTGTTTCCAGCAGGTGCTGGACAAAGGCTGGGCTGGGGAACCATTTCTTGAGACCTGCGTGGCTTTTCTGCAAATGCAATCTCATTTTCAATGATTACTGTGTGTCTACATTAAACATAAAGGAAAATTCCACCTCCCTAGGGCTTGCTCCAAGTCATAAGTGGTGTGAAGGTGCTTTTGTATTTATCTCACAAAATACTTATTATCACTTCATAATTTCTACTTTAGGGATGTATGCATTTCAGAGTTCATACAATTTGCTCATGTTGGCTTGGGCAGGCCTGGGCGATATTCCTCCTCTTACGTCTGTTTAATGCCAAAACTTGAATTTTCCATGAGTCAACTTGATATGGAATCTAATGAACAAAATAAACTGATGAACAAAAAAGATCAAGAGACATGGAAGCATGTGATAGACTGATGAATTTCAGAGGGAATGAGGGAATAGGGAAGACTAACCAATGAACTTAACAGGCATATATGCATAGCCCATAGATAGGCAATAGTGTAGAAGGCCTAAGGAGGCTAGAATGGCGGGGGTGGGGAAGCGAGGAACATCTGTATTACTTTCAACAATAAAGACACATTTTTTAAAAATAGACTTAAAGTTCACATTTTTAACACTATATCACACCAGTAGAAAATGAACTCTTTTAAATAATTTCACGAATGTCAATTATGTTCCAGACATTGTGTTATTAACTGTGGTATACAAACTGGAGTAATGACTTCAATATTATTTGTGGGTAAGTTCACAGTCCATTGGAAATGATCTACTTGTGAACAAATATTATAATACAATGTATTAAGAACTGATAAAATATGATCAAAATATTATAGGGGCATTACAACTTGGACAAGGCTTTATAGGCAATCTACTTAGTGGGGCATCCCCTCCCCCCAAAAAACAAAACAAAATAAAACAAAAAAACCTTTGACTTTTTTTGTATTTTGATGATATATATGGGCAAAGATCATTTGGCAAAATTATCTTAGTATATTTTAGGGAATAATTGGTTTCTGATACATCAAGTTATTAAATGAATAAACGATTGAAAAAGTAAATCTATAGTTGATAGTTTTAGCAATTATTTGAGAGATGAATCCTGTCCTGAGGTAGGTTAATGATGATGTATTCATATGCCTGGCTTACACTAAACAAATAACTCTGATAAGATCTTTTAAAGAGATCTGATTAATACATAAATACAGGCAGCTCTTGACATGCTAATTAGATGTCAATTGTTCTGCAAAAACAAATACAAACATTTGTAGTGGCAATTGAAGTTGAACTTGATGTGATTCTCAATTGTAGTTTTCAAACAGGTTAATTGGTACCTCTGAGGAAAGCCCCTGTTCAAGACTCAAGCAGTCCCATTAGCCCCTCTCTGCTTGCTGCTTCTGTCCTCCCTCTAAGATGGGCCAGTGGGAGTGTGTTCGCTGTTAGCTGCTGGACACGTTTAATGACTTGCTTCTGGAGCAGGTGACTGTGTGGATGGCCGCGGAGAGGATAACGAGTTTTAAAGGAAGTAAAATAAAATGTAACCGAGCAGAGGAGTTTTAAACCTACCATCAAGAAAACGCTCATTACAGAAGAATGATACCTTTGACACATCTTCCGCAGCCTTAAGGTGAAGCTGATCTTCGAGGCTCACATTTCTGACTTCCCATTCCTTTCCAAACAGAATTAGCCGCTTGCTTTTCCGAACTCCCGGGGCAGACTGTGCAGAAGTCAGACTGAGGCTTGTCAGACCCATTTCCTGAGCCCCCTCCCCGCCCTCCACCCTCTGACTTAGAAACTAGGATACCGCATATTCTGCCATGAGGAAAGGTAAATAAATATTTGGTTTCTGTGCTTTTAAGTATGTACCTCCATCTTACATAGGGGAAAGAAATATCCCCCATTAAAAAGGGATTTGTTATTTGTTTCTTTATTTTCTTTAAAAATATTTTTTAATATATTTTATTGAGAAGAAGAGAGAGGGATAGAGAGTTAGAAACATCAATGAGAGAGAATCATCAATCAGCTGCCTCCTGCACACCCCCTACTGGGGATGTGCCTGCAACCAAGGTACATGCCCCTGACCGGAATCGAACCTGGGACCCTTCAGTCCCCAGGCCGACGCTCTATCCACTGAGCCAAACTGGTTTCGGCTAAAATATTTTTTTATTGATTTCAGAGAGGAAGGCAGAGGGAGAGATAGACATATCAATGCTGAGAGAGAAACATTGATTGGCTGCCTCACACTCACCCCACTGGGGATCTAGCCTGCCACCCAGGCATGTGCCTGGAACGGGAATGAAACCATGACCTCCTGGTTCATAGATTGACATTCAAACACTGAGCCACACTGGCTAGGGAGTTGTGTTTTTGTTGTTGTTTTGTGGGGTTTTTTTGTGTTTTTTGTGGGAGTTTTTTTGTGGCTTGTTTTTTAAACTCTCTTTAATATCTAATAAAACTTAGCTCTAGCCATGATTGCATTACCAATCACACCAAACATAAGAGGACCTTCTGACTAGATCAGCAAACCCCCATCTACTGTTTTCATGCATACGTTATATGAGATTAGAAGCCCTCCTTTTAAAATTTAGTGCCAACATCATCTAGCTGTCCAAGTCTGAATTTCCAACAAATACATTATCCTCACTTTATTCCTTGCTTTGCCTGGTTTTTCAAAGAGTAATGTAGGCAGTAGCTGATTACTGAAGTACTGTTAAATAATATTATCTCTGTAAAATTAGCCAAATTAAAATAATATCTTGCAATAACAATTACCTATCTATGAAGTGAGATAATGCTAGCCTTAATTCATAGCACTGATAGGATTCATGGGTATGCATAAAGCCTTTCATCCAAAAGTTGGTACATAATAATAAAAGGTTAATAGTTAATTAACCTTTACCACATCCTATACACTGTATTAATAGCTTGACCTATGTAAAAGAGAAATATACTGCCCTCAACAATAATCATTTTTAAGATGAGAAAACTAAAACATATAGACTTTGAATGGCTTGCCCAAAGTCATAAAGATGGTAAGTGGTAGAACTAAGGCTCACGCTAGAAGCTTTGGCTGGAGGCTCTTGTTCTTACCTCCCCGAACCCACTGCTTCCGTTAAAGTCACTTGCAGATGTACTCATAATCAGTAATTCTTGGCTTTCCCTCCAAACACCTCCAACAGTACTCATTTATAATTCTTATAGTGGAAATGGAAACTGAGGCTTGAAGAGGTTATGTTATTGCCTCCTAACTATTAAAGGACACAGTCATAATTTGAACTCGGGTCTCTGCTTTTGTCTATTTCCCCAAAACTTTATGGTATTAAGTTTCAGATGAGCCTTGAATTAAGCTTTGAATCTGAGATAGTACTAGAAGACCATCTAATTTACCCATGTCACACAAAAATATTGCATTTTAATGGTCTTAAAAGTTATTTTTACTTTGCATTGGGATTTTTTAAAAGACATTTTAAATCTAGTCTTTCTTTATTTCAGGGAGGAAGGGAGAGTGAAAGAGAGAGAAACATTAATTATGATGAGAGAGAGAGAGAGAGAGAGAGAGAGAGACAGACCTGCATTGACCCTGCAACTGGACATGTGCCCTGACTGGAAATGGAACCATGACCTTCTGGCTCATGGGTTGATGCTTAACCAGTAGCCATGCCAGCAGAGCTTGCATTGGGATTTATTTTGTATTGGGTACTTAGTTGTTGGTTGTTTTTTTGGCTGTAAGAGAAAAGGCACATAGCTATGGAATCTAAGGTAGAGTTTTATTTTTATATATTGGTAATTTAAAGTCAAACATATACTGTTCTCACAGTGTATCCTATCTAATAAAGAGGAAATATGCTAATTGACTCTCACGTGGTCACAAAGATGGAGGTGGCCAGAGCCAATAAGGAGGGAATATATGAATTGACTGCCCTGCCCTCCAAGATGGCCGCAACTACAGTCACAAGATGGGGTACCCAGTCCCCTCAGCCCTGCTGTGATGGCAGGTGTGCAGCAAGGTCAGGCCCTCCCCTAGACAGGCATGACCACTCTGCATGCCTGTCTCTAGAGTCCCCCAGTTCCCTCAGCCTGCCAGGCACTCAGGGCCAGCCCAAGGCATGGGCAAGCCTCAGATAGTGGCTACCCAGTTGCCCAGGGCTGCTCAAGGTTCAGGTAAGCAGGATCAGCTGAGGCTTGCACTGCTGGCAGTGGTAGCAGCAGATGTGTGATGGGGCATCGCCTTCCCCTGATTACTGGGTCATCTTTCGCCCCTGTGGGCTCCCAGACTGTGAGAAGGCTCAGGCCAGACTGAAGGATCTCCCTTAAGTGCATGCATTTTCATGCAACTGGGCTCTAGTCTACAGTAATAAAAGTGCAAGATGCACATTGACTGTACCTTGGCAATGCCCACCAGCCAATCAGGCATGAGTATACAAATTAACCCAACAAAGATGGCAGGTTGATTTGCATACACAGGCTCTGAGCAGCTGGGGGAAGGATGGGACACTTGCGTCATTGCCATGGTGATGATTCAGGTGTACTGCACCACCCCAGCTGTTCCAGGTCTCTGGGCAGCATGGGAAGGCAGAAATGTGGCTCCAGGCCAGAGCAAAAAAGGCGGCTCCAGCCAGAGTGAAGGTGGTGCTGCAGCCAGGGGAAGGGAGGTCCATTTTTGCATGAATCGTCCTGCACCAGACTTCTAGTCTAATATAATACAGAAATAATTGTTCTACATAAATGGATATAGGTGCTCAGACTCCAAGAAAGGAACAGAAGATTTCATTGTCTCTGGCTCTGTCATCCTCTTTCTGCACCCTTTATTTCTCCTCTTGGTTAAGTAAGTTGACCTATACACTTGCTCAGTGCGGACATGGCCACCATCAGTGTGTGGCACCATAACAGTTCTTTTAGCCTTTTCTTGGGTACCTACAATTACTTAGCAAGATGCTTTGTAATTAATTCACTGCCTCCCTCCTTCTATCTGACCTTTCCTTTCCCAGGAGTTAATACACTCTACTACTTAGTAAGTGGGCTCATAATTCACCTCTACCTCTAATGCCACCTGCAAATAAAGCACTTCTTTCCCTAGATAAAAGCACTTCAAACATTATTTTGTAAGAACTTTCATCATGTGGCTCAGAGAATTGACTCTCTTAAATTTTGTAAGTGTCCTAAGTTACTTAACTATCAACTATATTTAACGTCACCATGTTAACATTATATTTATGTTAAGATTAGATTAACATTATATTTAACATGATGTGTGTGTGTGTGTGTGTGTCATTGGCATTGGGTACTATGTTAGATATTTTACTCCTGCTTACCTCCAAACCTTCAAAAAGACTTGGTGAAATACTAATTACTGCACCCATTTTAATAACGGAGGTGGGGGAAGCTGAGTCACCTATTTAGTACAGCAGGCACATGTCCACTTCATGCACCTGGTTCCCATGTGAGTTGATAGGGTCATACTGTAACTCCCCCCGTAAGGGATTTTTTCTCAAGTGCTCATTGGGAACAGAAGGGCCAGGGAGTTAAGGGTCTCGGGTGTGTAATTCAGACAATGACTGATGGAAGTTGAAAAAAAATCTAGCTTGTTTCCCTCTGGAGGGACAGACTGAGGCATGTTCCCCACTGTCTCTGACAGTTTC
This sequence comes from Vespertilio murinus, assembly GCA_963924515.1. Lineage (NCBI taxonomy): Eukaryota > Metazoa > Chordata > Mammalia > Chiroptera > Vespertilionidae > Vespertilio > Vespertilio murinus. The sequence continues at coordinate 9,493,594 of OZ004716.1, read as the reverse complement.
CAAAGGAAAGAGACTCAGCTGCAGCCAACGTGCTAAACAATGTCCTTTGTCGATTCCTCACCCTTCCAGATTCCTCTTGATCACATCCCCATGGGTATTTCCTGGGTCTCCTTTTCTCAACTCCTTGCCTGAGTGTCTTCTTCCAATGGACTCCAATCTAAGAAAGCAGCCAAATGGCAGGACTCGGATGCTAATCTAGGTCTCCCTGTCAGCAGTGCCTACTCCCTCTTCAGTTCCCTAGTGAAAATGTGATGCCCATTTCCTGGAGATGCTCCAATTGGCACAGCAATAAATGCTGCCACCCCAGAAATTACAAGTAGGATAAAGTATCTCCTGATAAAGAAGTGGCATCTTGGAATTACTTTTTTTTCTTTGTCTTCATTTGGCCTGTGCCAGATTCTTGTCCTTAGAAAAGAAAAAGGAAAGAAACTTTCCTTCCCGTAAGCAGACACTGAAAGGTCTGCCTTTGACGATGTGAAAAGGATAGGTATCTGGTCCCCACTCTCTTATTTTTGCCTGTAACTTCTGTGGAGCGGCACTCAGATGTGTGCCCACAAGCCCTCAGCTGCTCTCTGCTGTGCACTGAAGCCCACAGCACAAGAGGAAATGGTCCGACTGGACCATTTAAAGGAGAACTGAGCCAGAAGCAATAAAACTGTACTCCTGCAGTTAAAGGGGCATTCACTGGAAGCCAGCATTGCTCTGGAACTCCATGAGATTAGTGGCAAAATGCAGACATACAGCAAGCTATGTAGCTACAGAATTAGTGAAACAGAAGCAGAGACCCAGGGTACTGGCGGGATTTCTCTACCAGTCATTCAGAATTAAGGACTTGCTCTCTTAAGTTTCCAATTACATTTTAAAAACATATTCAGAGCATATGTATAATAGATAATTTCAAGAATAGCGGGCAATAAAACTAGCTGAAGAATATGTGCATCCTAGCTGCATGTTTCTCAACATCAATTATATTTGGGCTATAGCAGGTAGCTTGGAGCAGAAGATATAGGGATCCTATTTTTTAATTGAGTCAGAGAGAGAAGAGGAAAATGTCAGCATGGGTCTCCGGTTACACCACAGAGAAGCTGTTTTGGGTGGAGACAGACTATGGAAGAAGGAATGGTTATGATGGGCAGAGCCTGTGGATAGTCAGCATGAAGGAATATAAGACTCTTATCCTAAGATTCAAAGGGAACAGAGAGGCAGAAGCACATAATAATGATTGAAAAGTGGATGTGAAGATAGAAGTCCCCAATTAAACTTTTGTCAGTGTCATTTATATACCATCTCAATAGCCTTGACCAAATTTGCTACCCTCTCCTTATATGAAAATAGAGATAATAACACTAATGTTACAAGTGAAACACCCTAAAAATATAAGTAATTCATAAAGACATCTTCCTTTTTATCATTGTTTCCCATGGAGAATCAGATTCATTCATTACTCATGCTATAATTAAAATTATTATTAATCCTAGCAGTAATACTTAATAATTTACATTTTATAATATGCTGTCATTTAGACTATAGGATATATCTTATTCTGTGTGAAATAAAACAGAATTAATCAGATAAGGAATAGTAATATAATTTTACAGAGCAAATGCTCTGTGTTAAAATGTTCTCAATAGAGCTAGAGCAACTAGTAAATTAAAAAATGATGATAGCAGCAAGAATTAATATATGATATTTTTAGTTCAAATTTCAGTAAAAGATAATAAAACTAAATGACATGTACTTAAACAACAACACTCAGGGAATGACCAGTAAGCTTCAAATGGCTTTAATATAACCTTTAACATTTTATGTTTATTTGGGGTGGTAAAGCAAATATACAATCATTAACATAAATCAGATTCTGAAATGACATTAGTAGTTCATATAATTATTTAAATTTTTTTCTGTGTTAGAACATATATAAAAGGGTAATATGCTAATTAGACCTTGAGACCTTCTGGATGTCCTTCCAAACAAAGCTATGGTGGTGGGGCCAAGGCAGAGGTAGTTAGGGGCAATCAGGCCAGGAGGGGTGGGCAGTTGGGGCAAACAGGCCAATTGGGGGAGCAGTTGGGGGTGATCAGGCCAACTGGGGATGGGGAGAGTTGGGAGTAAGAAGGCTGGAACGCAGAGTGGTTAGGGGCAATCAGGCAAGTGAGTGGTTAGGAGCCAGCAGTCCAGGATTGTGAGAGGGATGTCTGACTGACGGTTTAGGCCTGATCCTTGTTGGATCCTCCAGCCTAAACCAGATTCCAGATTGGACAGGGTGCAGGCTGGGCTGAGGGACACCCCCTTTCATGCACAAATTTTGTTCACCAGGCCACTAGTTTTATATATATATATATATATATATATATATATATATATATATATATAATCACTTTACACTTTATAGTAAAAAAGTGTTTCTCATATTTGTATAATACATACATTCTATGTCAAGGCAAGGAAACTCATTTTCCCAAGTCACTAAAAATGTTTCCTTTGGATTCTAGGAAACTACCATTTGAGAAAAAATGCCTCGAGAAAGTGAAATCTCAACTTATTAAATCATTTTCAACTGTAAATTATGACAAGAGAATAATGCTTTGCATTTACAGCAATTATTTTAGGCAGTTCTTAGGTAGTCAAAAAATGGATACAGATGCATATGCACACACACAAACACAAACACACACACACACACACACACACACACACACACACAGACTTTTTATAGATTGCAAAAACCAACCTATGTTGAATAATTTTGTTTCCATTATTTAAAATCATACATAAAATTAAGCCATTCTGTCAAAAAGTTTTAGATTGTTTCTATAAAATATACTAATAGTACAGACACATGATTTAAAAACTAACATATTTACGTACAGAAGTGTGGGCCAGTACCAGTGGTTTCAATCTTTGCTATGTCATCAGTATCATTTTTTTTCCTTTAGGACATGGGACATCCTCTTGTAATTACAAGTGTCCAAAGTAAACAACTGTGTGCAGTGTTCGAATTAGTCATTTCTATTTATCTCGGAGATGGATAAAACCTTCTGATCCTCTTTAAGGCGTCAAAATCAGGGCATTCCAGTGTTGAAAGTCCTGGCTGGGTGGTTCCTGCATGACCCCCACCTATAACCTAAAGAGTCCTGTAGACTCTGGGTTAAACCATATCCCCAGAGGTCCTCTAAGGCTCAGAAGTCTTGGGACCGATTTGACTTCCTTGGGATCCTCTCAAGTACTGGCTTAGCCTTTTACTGAGAATCATGCAACAGGCTGAGACCACAGAGAAGCCACTCTAGGATAGCTCTTCATTTAAGTCCCAGCTTGAAACATGAGCAGTTTAATCAGTGGCATGCAGACTTATTTTTGAAATAAATTTCTGGTAAAAAATCCTGGACTCCATTGCTGACTCTGCCACTGATTAATTATGCGGACTGTGCAGATCTGTTTCACTGAACCTTGGTTTCCCCATTTGGGACATGGGGGTAAATGAAAGCCTTCCAATGGAATTTTACAAATATCAACATGACCAGGTTAAATTCCTCTTTAAATCACCAGTGCCCAATTAATGCCCAGCATAACATTATTTTTATTGCCATTATACATCTTTAAGATTAGTCCCATTGGTAATTACTTCAACAAATGTATGTTTATATGTATATAATTATCACTTACTATATGCCAGGTATTATTTGAGACACTGAAGATACAATGCTGAACAAAAGGTAAAAATATCACAGCCCTTATGGAATTACTTTCTAAGTTTCTAGTGAGAAATCTTTTTGGAGAGAAGGGAGATTTTATATATATAAAATTTTGAGCATAATAGATAAAATATGTACTTGAGTATAATAGAATATGTTCATAATAATTTATAGATGTGGTAGACATACTTATGGATAAAGTATTTTAGATTTTAATATATAATTTCTATGTTAAATAATATTTAATTGCAATAGATTTGTTAGGTACAGAAAATTTATTATAATATCTTTAAGCTGGGAAAAATGGTAGGCAATTGGTCTTTTAAATATTCATTGATTTTTATTAGCAATTATCTTCACATACCAAAGAATCCATTATTTCAATATTTAACATGCCCTTAAGATAATTCTCTGTTCTTTTTTTTCTCATTAAAATTGAAATTTAATGGGAGATGTTGTACAGAAGATGCCCTTGGAAGACCATGGTGGTGGAAGAAAGATATTTTTAGGGGGAAAAGTACCTCTATGGCCTCTATGGCCTTCATAAATGGCTATGAATGCAAGACATTATTACATTTGATATAGATTATATGCATGGGTACACACACACATGCACATATAGATGATTAAGCTATATGTTTCTTTCAATATAAAATATAGGGGGAAATGAAAAATTTATAGGACAATTTTCAGTTCACGATATTCAAAACAACACATTTAGCCATGTATGTGGATGTAGGTGCAAGCTCACCAGAAAATGAAATAAGCCACATCAGATGCTGTGAATTCAGAGAAGCTTTTAAGCATGTAACCACCACCAAGTGGATTAGGTTGCTGTTAAGAGACTTTCACCAGGTGTACCAGTTAATAATACGGATTTTGTAATCAAAGAAAACAAAATAATTTCAAGAGAAACATCAAAAGTGATTTATTCAAAGTAATGTCCATTGCTAGCTACACATTTTCCCCATCTTTCAGGTAATTTGTGGATACCGTCCCAATAGAACTTTTCTTGTTTTGAGGCAGACCATTCAGAGACCCAATTTTCCATTTCTTCGTACATTTTGAAGTGCTGCTCAGAAAATGCGTGTGCCATCAATCAGAACAAGCGATCATCTGAAGGAGCAAGGTCTTATGAATACAGCGGGTGGGTTAATACCTCCCAGGCAAGATCTTTCAACGTGTCTTTAACTGGTTGTGAAGTGTTTGATGGTGCATAATCATGAAGCAAAATTACTTAGATGTGTCTTCTGGCCCATTCTGGTGGTTTTATGATCAAGTGTGGTTCAGATTGATTATTTGTTGTCTGTAGAGATCAGCATTGATGTTTTCACCTGGTTTTAGAAGCTCAGAATGACACACCTTCCTAATCCCACCAAATTAAGAGCATTGTCTTCTTTCCGAAGTGTTTGGCCTTGCAGTAGATGTTAATGGTTGACCGGGATCAACCAATGATTTTGTGCATTTGAGTCTCTCAAAATAAATCCACCTTTCATTGCCAGTCATGATTCAATGCAAAAAAGACTTTACTGGTGTTGAAGCAACATTTTACTGATGACTTTTTGGTTTTCCATTTGTCTTTTATCAGTTGATGTGGCACCCATTTTCCTTCCTTTAAAATCTTCCCCATTGCTTGTAAATGATCAGAAATTGTTTGCTGAGCAAAGTTTAATCTTTCTTCAAGTTGTTTTTGAGTTTAACACTCATCTTCATCCAATAATGCTTGTAATTGTTGGTCTTCAAACTTTTTCAGTTGACCTGGACATTCTTTGTCTTTCACACAGAAATCATCACTTTTATAGCATTAAACCAGTGTTCACAAATACCTTGAGATGGAGCATATTCATCATAAGCTACCCAAAGCTTTCAGCAGCACTTTTCTTCAAAAGAATGAATTAAAACATCATGCAAATGCTCTTTTTTGGCACAAAATTTGACATTTTTAAGCATAAAAATATCTATGCTGGCACCTTCAGAAAATTTGACATATGAAGTTTTAAAACTTGCTGTCGATACAACAAAATAGCATACATATCAAATTGCATATATATATCAACATATATGTAACTCCATCTATTGAAAAATATCCACATTATTAATCGGTACACCCAGTAAAGTTAATCTGGTAGAACCCTGACCAGTTTGGCTCAGTTGGTTGGAGCATCATCCACTGCATCTGAAGTTTGTGAGTTCGATTCATGGTAAGTGTACACGTGTAGGTTGTGGGTTCTATCTCTGCCAGGGCATGTGTGAATGTTGACCAATCAATGGGTCTCTCACATCAATGTTTTTTACTCCCTTTTTTCCTTCTTCCCTCCCTTTCTACAATCAATAAAAACATATTGAGAGGGTGAGGATTTTTTTAATTATTATTATTAAAGTCAATCCAGTGGAGCTTGATATGGCGACCATCACTGGCTGATTCCATTCAAAACCTCCAGCCCCATTAAATGAAGCAATTACAGCACAAATGCCAGGAAGAAAAGTTAATCTATACATATAATTCAACACCTATTTACTAAACACCCGAAATGCACCTTGCACTGAGGATGCAGAGATTAAAAAAAAATCCCTGAAATCTGTAATAAGATAATCATCAGAAGACTAAGACAATCTAGGAGAGGACTCCTGATTAAGAAGCCAGGAAGGCACAGATGTGAGCCCCAGACACATCACATTAACATGAGATTTTTGACTTCTCTCTATTTCTCAAGGCCTCACGTTTGCCAAAGGAAAGAATGCATAAGCATTCACAGAGGCCATTTGACTGAGAAGGTAGTTGGATAGCTCTGTTTATCTAAATCTGCATTTCTGATGAATTTCCAGCTTAAGTCTTGAAATAGCACCACTTAGAGAGAAACACTGTATGCTATGCTTCATTAGCCAGACAACCTAAAATCATTATATATTAGCTAAAAGAAACCAAGTCATTTTCCACAGGACTTCCAACTCTGCATAATGCATTGATTTCCTATGTGTGAACTCATCATTCAGAAACACAGCAAACCCAGGGCTGACACAGGGAATGGCAGGGGATCTTACCTTCAGGCTCTGGCTATGAGAAAGTCATATATTGAACTAGGTTTTTCCTATATGGTCAAACGAACAAAAATCCTAAAATGTGTGCAGTTTTATTAGAAATAACATAAATTTAACATACTCTATCCAACTTCTGTCCATTACTAAAAGTATAGAATGCTGTGAAAATATCTTGGCCTGTCCTATAATCAGCTTTTATATCTTAAGTTGGGGGAACAGCCACCTTTCTTATTTGTAACTGTTAAATTAGATAATCTCAATCAAAAGTACTTTATAAACTATAAAATGTACACACACACACACACACACACACACACACACACACATATTTTCTTTAGCAGTTACCATAATATAATATTTGGCACAATATGGGCACTAAAATTAGTTTTGAATGAATGCATGCATTTACTAAAGATTATTATTAAACATACCATTCTATCCTTCCAACAAGCAATTTTAGTTTTGGGATACGGGCAGAAGGATATTTAACCTACTGATTGTTTTCTTGTGCCAGAGGAATTAGGTTTCTATGTCATTAAGACTAGAAATTCAACTCAGTAATATATTAAAGCTGGAGATCCCTTAGTAACTAATAAAACATTATGTTAATGCCAATTTTTCAGATTGAAATAAAGCTAAGGCTTTTAGACAGTTAACCACTCAATGTCAGACAATTGTACTGAAGGACAAACCTTCCTACCACCTTCTTTACACAGGAAACGCAAGGCCCTGGAAGTTTAGGTATCTTATCTGAGTCTTACATGGATGCATAGAATGTCTTGGGCATGAAGACAGAACATGATATTACTGATGATTGTGTCAACTGCAAGGAAAAATATCTCATAGTTTGCATCTCTGTCTATCCGGTAAACAGAAATGGCAAGTTTTTTGTGTTACAAAGAAGTCTGTACATTTGAGATTTTAGAGAATCCACTCTCTAGTTCGCTTTAAATATTAACATATATGTTCCTGAAAAAAATGTTTTTTGAGAAGTATATAAAAGCTGTGCATTTTCTCCTTTTTAATGTATTTTATTGATTTTTTACAGAGTAGAAGAGAGAGGGATAGGAAGTTAGAAACATCGATGAGAGAGACATCGATCAGCTGCCTCCTGCACCACCCCCCGGAGATGTGCCCGCAACCAAGGTACATGCCCTTGCCAGAATCAAACCTGGGACCCTTCAGTCCGCAGGCCGACGCTCTATCCACAGAGCCAAACCGGTTTCAGCTAAAAGTTGTACATTTTCTTGACTTCTAGTTCTGCATCAAGCATGCTGTTAAGTGTTTTGCACACTTTATATCATTTAATTTCCCTTAGAGTGAAATAATATAAGAATTACTGTTGTTATTTTACCAAATAACCAAATAATTTCATAAAAATGAAAAGCTGATGCTTTAAAACTGCATGCCTAAAATTATACTGTGGCAAAATACAATCCTGGGGTTTGAACCAAGGAAGTCTCTCTCCAAAATCTGAAGACTTTTTATTTTTGTTGAGGATGCATCATTGTTTCCCAGCATGCACTTGTAATCAACTGTCTTATGATTCAGAATTAAAATGTGGGATTTTGTTGCTATTGTTGTTAAAGTCTGTTCGTGCTGTGTTAAGGCAAATCACAGAGGAGAGAGAAAGAGCTGAACATATAACTAAGGCATGTTGCCAAGAAAATTCTGTTAGCCCACCAAATGTCATGGAGTCCAGGAACATAAAATCACTTTTCCATGGCCATAACTTTCTTCTTTATCAGCCTATGTAGCAAGAAGGAGACATCACATATAACTGCATCTTAGCAAGAATAAATCATGAGGGGAGCAGGAGGTTTGCAGAGCCTAATTTATAGGTCCAGGATATTAATGCATTCTCCTTTTGAGATATAATTTGTTAATGGGAACTTTCTTCTGTAATTCTAGTGAAAGCTTCTTTGAGAGCTTTTAACGTCAAGGCTTCTGAGTCTGCAAATTAGCTTTCCAATCCAAGTTAAAAAGCGTGAACAGGGTTCTGACGCTACAAGTTTCAGGGAGGTATGCAAGTGTCTCTTGAAACTAAGAAATGGAGAGAGAGAGAACTTATGCAATGACCCAGGCACCAACCACCAGGTACCCATCACCTGGGAGTAACCACAGTTCTGGAAGTAGAACACAGAGAACAATCTAAGGAAATTGATTCGGCTTTGCTTTGCTGCTTGCTACTGGCCATGCTTATCTTATCGAGGAATTATATGTCCTATGACACTGACTACAGTGACTGTTTGGACACTCATGTTTGCACATTTCAAATATTCTTTTCTAGAACTGAATCAAGACATTTCTTTCACGTACCATGTTACCACTAAAACCCAGCGTGACTCTGGTGGTAACTTCTCTTTCCATATAACAGGATTTTCAAAAACCTCACCAGCCTGTAATCATGAGATCTGGTTCTGTTCTGGCTCTATTGCGATCTTAAAACTCCACCTTTAATGAGCTGATAGAGTTCTCACCCCAAATTATCCTGTTTCTCAAACCCTTGATTTTATCAAAATGGTCTTTTCTTTAAAATTGGTATTTATACTAACTGCAGGCAATTGTAGGTCTTCCCCTGGGGCAGTTGATGTCAACTTACATTTCAATTATGGTGCTCAGAGCAATGCCAAGGACATGAACAACTGGCTGCCCTAAATACTTGAGAGGTAAGACAAAAGCTTTTAGGTCCAGCATGATTTTGCAAAAAGGCCCGTTCTCCCCCATTTTTTTTTAGTGCTTAATTCTATAAATATTGATTTTGCTTCATTCGCAGCATCTTTCTCAATAATCATGTGTTTGGATTTTCTGCTTAACTATTTTTATATCTACCTCAGTAAATGCTAAGAGAAAGAGAGAGAGAGAGAGAGAGAGAGAGAGAGAGAGAGAGAGAGAGAAAGAAGAAGAAGAAGAAGAAGAAGAAGAAGAAGAAGAAGAAGAAGGAGGAGGAGGATGAGGAGGAGGAAGAGGAGGAGGAGGAGGAGAAGGAGAAGGAGAAGGAGAAGAAGAAGAGGAGGAGTAAGAGGAGGAGGTGGTGGAGGAGGAGGAGGGAGAAGAGAAAAATACTCTCATAGTGGGCAGCGTATAATTATAAAAGTGACCAAATAACACTCAGTTTTAATACATTTATAGAACGTGTTTCACAGTGCTCGCCGCACCACTGTGCACGCAGACTCTCGGAGGCAGGAGGAGCACATACATCAGCAATAATTTCACGCAAGCGGGCTCAGCCAGGGATGTGCGGAGTCCTACATTACTTTATCAAACTGTCTCTGTGTAATTAGTCTGTCTGCAGTGGCTGGTGTATAAATTAAGCATCTAATTTATCCTGACTGGCTGCTGGATCGCTTGATCGGTCCATTCTGCCCCCGTGGCTCTTCAGTGAATGCCAAGTGCAGGGAAGGACCCTCTGGCAGCCGAGAGTGAGAAGCAGCGGAATGTCCCTCAGAGGTCAGAGGCAATTTCAAATGTCCTCATCACCGACACCCGGTGGGGTGTGGGCGGCTCTTTCCGATGGCAGCAATCTTTGCCGAGGGCCTAATTGATGTCCCGGGTGGCACGTTACTTTGCATCATGGCAAGCAGATAATAAATAGCCGTACCTCGGGCTGCGGTGTCAGGCTTGCTAAATGAAATCAAATTAGAAGTAAATTATACTTTCCTCCCCATTCGACACCATTCCTCATAAGCCACTTATCAATAAGGCAGCAATCGGAACAGCGGAGAGAGACACCACGTTTGCACGGCCATTCAATCCCTATAACAAACGGAGTCACTCCTGTACCCATAATCATTCCTCAAGAGCATTTAATTTGTTGGCTCTGGCGCTCTGGCTATCAAAACAAAATGCGGCAGCTTTATTGGGATACATAAATCTCTTTGATTTAAGGGTGACTTTCTCTCCCTTTTCCTGGGATGAATTCGAAATGGCACCGAGTTATGTTTTTATGGACTGATTTCTGGGGGGAAAGGCTGACATAATTTTCGGCTTGGGACATCATGTTCTGCTGACAGTGGAGAAAGTTGGAAGAAAGTGTTTCGCTCATTAGATAGTTTTTGTCAGAGGGCATTCTCTCCGCTGCGGTTGGGGACGCATGCCCAGGACAGATGTGAGTTCCTCTGGACATACAGAAGTAAAGGCGGGGCACGTTCAGTACCGATGCCTGACCTCCCTCCCATCTGGACAAGAGAACCAGAGGCCTGGGGTCAGGAACTCACACTCTTCAGAGCACCATCTTGTGACTTTTTACTACAGACGACTCACTATGATTTTAAAAACACTCCATGCCCAAACCTGTTTGGCTCAGTGGTAGAGTGTCGGTCTGCGGACTGAAAAGTCCCAGGTTCGATTCCGGTCAAGGTCATGTACCTTGGTTGTGGGCGCATCCCCGGTAGGGGGTGTGCAGGAGGCAGCTGATCGATGGTTCTCTCTCATAGGTGTTTCTAACTCTCTATCCCTCTCTCTTCCTCTTATAAAAAAATCAATAAAATATATTAAAAAAACAAAAATAAAAACACCTCGTGATTGCTCTGGCCAGCGCAGCTTAGTTGGTTGGGTGTCATCCTATGCATGGAGAGGTCACCTGGTCAGGGCATGCACCAGGATTGAGGGCTCTATCCCCACGAGGGAGTGTGCAAGAGGCAGCCAATTGTGTGTTTCGCTCTCATATCAATGTTCTTCTCTCCTTTTTTCTCTCTAAAATGTAATAAAATATATATTTTTTAAAACATCCCATGGCAGTACGTGGCTATCATTTTTGCAGTGAATTTATGAGAAGGTCTCTGCTTCCCCTTGTAGCTTTCCAGGAGGATGTACGGCTCAAGAGACACCTATCTGAGGCTCCATGGCTCTGCCAGATGGTAAGGACTTGACCAGACACTACATTGCCACTTTGGCATTATCTGATTTAAATTAATAGCAATCCCTCAAGTTTGATTTTTGAAGTGTAGTTTTTTACAAAGAACAAAAAATATTCTGGCTCTAGATATACTCTGATTACAAGACCACTTGGTAGCTCTTTTAAACCATAGGGCAGAGAAGATTTTTCTAAGTGAAAATATACTTCTATTTGTGCTAGTTGACCTATTTCAAATAACGAATGCTTCCCTCTCTACAGTGCGATGATAAGGAACTGTGATATGTGTGGAAGGCAGGGAAGGGAGGGATGAAACTGGAGGGATGATTTATGGTCACAGTGAGATGTAAGATGGCCACTTTTTTTTGCCAAGGCAAGTGCTTCAAGAGGAGGGCCATCACCATGGCTATCGTCAACTGATCAAAATGCAAAACTGTCTAAGCTGCCTTCACGGTACTTGTAGTGATAGGACCCTGAGTCAGAAGACCCATTTTAAATCACTGTCTAATGATCTACTGTGAACACAGAGGCTCATAACAGGCAAGTGACCTACACAAGGCCATACAAGGGAAGATCGCGATGATTTACACTCCCAAGTCCTTGAGCTTAAATCTACTCAAAGTTTACAATCCTTTCCTTCCTCCCCCAAGTTTAGGGATAAACAGAGAGTGTCACATTTGAGTAGGAAAATTTATTCGAGTATCTGATAACTTTATATGGCTTCCTACCTACTCTATGAATAATTATGTTTTCCACATCATTACCTTTTTTTTCTGGAAAAAAATGAGGAATGCATTTACCAAAGTAAAAGAACCTTCAATATCTCAACCAGCTATCGATAGCTATAGCATGACAAAGATGATAAAGACAGTTACATATTATTCTCAGAAATAGGTTTTTCATGTATGGAATTATATATCTATGAAGTTTAGTAAGTTGTCAGCTCCTCTCAGTTCACTGTACTATCCTCTTTTTTGGCTTTGGCTAATAGGTTGGATATGACATTTTTAATAGAAAAGGGGTGCATAAAGTTTAAATATTATTTTTCATTTATTTGGACCTACACAGTTTCCATTTATAGTGTTAGAAATATTCACATGCAAGCCACATTCTAAAATTTACAATCTGAGAGCGTTTGCATATTTTCAACTATTTTAAAAATGGTTTCAGAGGAATGCCTGTCATTGTGTTTTCTTAAATAGATTATTACATTACAAACTATTTAAGTACCCAGCTTCTTAATCAAGATTCCAAATAATGGTTTGAAACATTTTTCCAATCTCAGGATAGTTTTGAGTGCTAATGTGTAGGTGTCTGAAACCAATCTTTAACAGACGTAAATGAAAGATTTCCATAGATGTAGCCATTTTTTTTCCTATAAAGCAAATTTCTAAGGAAGATGAACTATGAAATGCTAACTTTTTTATAAAGTTACTCTGAAATCACATATATGCTAGGTGCACCTGCGATTTTAACTAGAATGCTGGAATAAAATATACAGTATTAGATGACATAATTCAATTAAGGAGGAACTGGTTGTTTGGGTATATTATGCTTGGATTTTCAGTCTGTTACTAGTTCAATCATACTCAAGTTAGAGTCTATCTCAGACATTATACCAGTACCAAGTCAAAGGTCAACATGTGCATGGTCAATTTCTTGGGAGCTATAGAGCATCCAAGTACAATACAATTTAAGCTGTGCATTGCAGTTCACAGAAAGTCACTTCTGTGTGTGATAGCAATAACACCAATGGGGGAACAGTGCCACTGCAGTTGCAATTAAAGCAGGCTTCCATGCGTAGCTTAACATTAAGCAGAGCCATGTGTGGAATTCTGCCGAGAAAGCAAATACGTGACTGTGAAATATGCTGATTTGGCTACAAAGAAGTTGGGTCCATTTTCACATGCACAACAGCTTCCGTTAGTTAAGAACTTAAGACTTGCAATCCCTCCAAAACATATTGCCTTGTGGCTCATCTACCAGGGAAGGAATGCGCCAGACTGTGAAATTTAGCTAGGTTCCAGTTCATGGAGGCTGCTTATTCTTTCTATGGAGCAGATCTCTCATCTGGGAAATTAATCCTATGATGATTGTCACAATTAAATGAGATGGAGTCTCAGAAACATGTAGAAGAGAGCTCGGCTCATGGTGAGTGTTCAACAACTGTTAGCAATTACTATCCAAAATCTTTAAAAATCGTATACAATCATATATAATAAAAGGGTAATATGCAAATATACCGAATGGCAGAACTGAACAATCAACCAAAACATAATATGCTAAGGATATGCCAAAGACTGCTCAACCACTCACCATGACCTGCACTGACCACCAGGGGGCAGACAGTCAACTGGTTGGCCATTGACTATGATGTGCATGGACCACCAGTGGACAGATGCTCTGACTGGTAGGTTAGCTTGCTGGTCAGGTCCAGCAGCTCGGGACTGAACTGGATAGGCTGGACATGCCCTGGAGCCCTCTGCAGTTCCTCCCGGCTCTCGATAGATAATGCACTGGTGGGGTCCCTCAGCCTGACCTGTGCCCTCTCACAATCCAGGACCTCCCGGGGAATGTCAGAGAACCAGTTTCAGCTCAATCCCGCAGGCCACTCCCCAGCAGGGCTCATGGCTGGTGAGCACTGCAGCAGCACAAGCCTCTCCAGATGGCGGCTGATTGGGTGTGAGCCCGGGCAGGCACAGTGGGGCCCAGAGCAGCAGCCAGAGCTGTAGGGCCGGGAGTGGCATTGGATTCAGGTTTCGGCCCAATCCCTGAAGGCCACCCAGAGGGACCCCGCTCATGCATGAATTCGTGCACTGAGCCCCTAGTAGATAAACAAACATCTAGGATCTGCAGATACATTTGACATACATTGGAGCCAAGTTTGTAAATTTCCTCAAAGCCCAGCAAATGGGGGAAAAAATTCTCTATTAAAATTTGCCTATATTTTAGGCCTCTATGCAGTTTGTTCCAACCCCAATAAAATGAAAGAAACATAAAAACCTAGGCTAATTCTGAGGATGACCTACTGTAACAGTGAGCAAAAAAGTTATATGTGTTCTAAATTGATCGTGATATACCTATCACTCTGACTGTATAAACTGACACTGAACGTATTATTCAGTTTAGAATGCATTATTATTAGGCTATCCAGTATAGCTTCTTATGTAGAAAGGCCAGATGGATACTGTGATTTTTATTTGTTACATAAAATGTCAATTACTTAGGCTGGATACTTTCTACTAAAATGTTTAAGGGATGTCAAATAAATGTATAAATAATTTTAGGAGCAATTTATTTTTATTTTGAAAGAATTACCTTTATTCTCTGAGCTTCATAACCTCCCCCACAGATTGTCCTTGCATTAGTGGTCATTGCCTTAACACCATAGCTCCTCTTTATAAACTGTGAGATGTTAAATATACAGATCTTATGCTACTTAGCCTTTATATCTCCAGAGCCAGAATAAAACATACTAGGTGCTCAGTCCTTGTTTGGAGAATGAATGAATGAAAGAGAATGAAAGCTGGTGTTAGATATACTACTATGCTCCCCAGCCCTTTGCCCAGCACTTGGCATTGAGAGGATCAGAGGAAGTGTTGGGAAATGAATGGATACTGGTATGTCAGAGAGGTAGTAATAAGATATTATTTCAATAGAAAAAAGTCTATTTTTTTCAAAATGCTAACAGATACCAGAAAATCTGTAACATGAACAAAAGAAGATCTATGCATATATGTGTTGCTCATGAACACAGACAATGGGGTGGTAAAGGTCTGGGTAGGACGGGAACCGGATGGTGGGGCTCAAAGAGGAAAAGTAAGGACATCTCTACTCAACAACAATGATAAAATATATTATTAAAAGAAAAAATCTATAAATTATTATAAAGAGTCTCACTATTCTAATGGACTCTAAATTATCAACTTGGCAGAGAGCAAAATGTCTTTCTACTTGAGTTCTAGGCTATATATTCAAATCTAGGGTTAACATAAAGAGTTATATTGCAGTATGTAGAAGGGCATTTTATAGCTTATCTGTTAAATTAAAGCTTATAGTCAGTAGTAAAACTTTTGTAGAGTTGACATGGATTTATTAATCAAATAGAAGTCACTATTCAAATATTTCCTAAATTAATGAGTCAATAAATTAAGCAATAAATATAATTTTTATTAAGTAGTAACTAAGGAATCTACTTAGGACAGTAAGAAAGAACTTAAAATCCAGAGACTTCAGAACATTTAATCATTTGTTAAAGTTTACAAAATAAAATTTAAGATTCATATCTCGACATCTCAACTTTAAGGGATCCTTCTAATTGATAGTCCTGATTCGTGTAAGAGTTGTTCATTGCCCAAGAGAACTCAGCATCAGTGGGCATTAAAACTGTGTCCTTGGTGTTAAAATCAGACTGGGATTTTGAATAATGGCATTGCCCTAGTAATCATGAAACAACATACTCCTCAGTCAGTCAGATGTGTTTGTTAGCAAAAATCACTGGCAAAGCACCGTTCCCCTGGAGTGGAATTTGCTGCAATCATTTTATGCTTTAACGAGACAACTTACATTTTAGAACTTTGCAATCTTCCACTTCCCTCAACTCTTTCTTGACTTTGGAAAAGTCTTTGCATTTTTTTGCCAAACAGAAACTGCCTCGGGAGCAGATAGCTATTGTCTATGAGATAGAGATAGAAATAGATATGGGGATAGATTAAAATAGAGATTCAGCTAGAGATGATCACTTTCATTGCAGAACTGACAGACGTTTCAAACACCTTTAAAATGCAGAGATATATAACATGTAAACATAAGGAGTTTTCAGAAGTTGGTTTAAAAATATTTCATTTTTTCTGGAGGAGAGCAACTTAAGATACATCTTTTAAAATATACTATAGCACTATCCACCGCATTTTAAGAAGTATTAGTAATCTCTCCGATTTCAAATGTAAGGTTATGTACTAATGCTGTGACAGATTAAAAGTCATATAAATCATAGCATATTTTGTGTCTTTTCCATTGTATAGATAAAATGAGTATAAATCTATGTGAATTCAAGTTAGGGAAAACAGATCATGATTAAGACCATAACAAAGTTGCTCCTGATACCATGTGATTGGCTAATTATTAATAACAGGAAAGAAGCAAAGGGAAGACCAGATATTATAGACATCTGGGCAGCTTCACCAGGAAGCTACAACTTTTCATTCTCCAGGGAGCCAATGGCACATTCCCCGGAAGATGCTGTGGGAAAGGGTCCCACAATAATGAAAACCATACATTGGCCATTGCAAGCTTGCAAACATTGGGAAACATCTCCTGAGAGTTCACTCTCGCATCGCTCTTGGCTCTTGTTCCTCTTGGATCTTGGCTCCCTTGAATTCTCCAGTGTCTCCTTCATAGCCACGTGGCCCTGCGGATCCCACACACAATGGAGCGATGGGCTGCAGCAGGAAACACCAGCTAAGCTAGCCTGGTACTGGGCCGGACAGTGCAGCCATTGAAAGGCCATTGGGGACACTGGCTCTGATTCTAGCTCTGCTGAGGCTGAAGCGACACTTTTTTTTCCCTTGGTAGGACAAGAACTTGGCAATTCATGGGTGTAATTCCACAGAAATAAAGCTTTCTACAATATTTCATTTTCCCAAGTGAGTCTCAGAAAATTCTTTTTCTGGGGATATCACAAGAAATCCACTCCCAGGAGCCACAGGTGGGGATGTAGACTACTTCCCACTGGTCATACTATCTCACAGTCATGACTTGGGCTTACCTCCAGACACAATTCCCCAAACTTCTTCTATGGGTTGTGATTATTTTCGCCGAATATTGAAATAATTTTATATAGGGTTGGGAAATAAATTGATTGTAAGGCGAGCATAACATGTTAATTCATAATGTCCTGTAGTGCGAATGCTAATTGATTTCCATGTGACTGTCTTGCTAATAATTATGATTAATGTTTCTCAATTTTACAAGTGTCATAGAAGATAATGGCTCTGATAAATTTATGTAAAAACACTTTATTAGCTTTGGCTATGGAAGAATAAGAGGAGTGACATCTGCATTTGCTCCACATATTGGCTGCCTTTGATCCCTATCAGAGTTTCTTATGAATAAATCCTCACTTATCACATAGCCAAACTATTGCTAATGGCTAAAATGTCTCTGCCAATACCAAAACTTATTTAGAGTGACCTAAATCAATGTGTCAAGTCGCTGTGACTTTTCTAAACATCAATTTTAGTTAGACTATTAGAGAAAAAAATTAAGATACTTAATTTAAGTGACAGAATTGGCATCAACAGGGTTTGCTCTGTTTCTGGTGCCTGCCCTTTCTGATACTACACCTCATAACTTTCCTGCTATATGTTCCAGCCTTATGCATATCAAATGCATCATTACATAGTTCACAAATTTATTAAAGAATAGCAGATATTATTAATGATCATATGGCAAGTCACAGTCCTAAGAAGTTGTACATGAACTCCTAATGATACTTAAAGTAAGCCTGAAGGTGGACATGATAATTGGCTGTGCACCTGAAGTAACTGAGACCAAGGCAAGTCGGTGAATGATAAAACAATGATACAAAATCCACATGGACCTAGGTGTTGGCTCTGAAAAATAAAGCAATTAATATGTAAATATTTAGACATGTAAGAAGATATTTGATTATATTATTGTTACAGAAATACTCTCTCATTCATGTAAGTTCATCAATGTATATCAATTGGTGTGAATATTTCACTATTCAAAGGGCTGGCTCATACAATTTAACAATTAAAATAAATTAAGATGGAGAGGCCATCATTTAAACCCAAGATAGCAAATACTACCTTGCACTTCAAGACACCAGAGAAAATTGGAGGTTTATGATAGGAGGGCTGAGTTAAATATTTCTAAAGTCACTTTTGAGGCTCAGAGTCTATGCTTATCCAGTAGAACAGGCTCAAACTGTACAACAATTGTAAGTGGCTTCCCAGAGAAGGCAAAGTATATAGCTGAACAGAGATGAGGGGAGGGGTTTTAGAAGTTCTAAAAAGGAATATATTACTTTGGATTCAATCACACCATCTGCTCTACAAAAATGGGCCCTCTCTCTTCCCATTCCTTATCTAAAAAACTGCTTCCGAAGTTAATAAAATTGATCTCTTCAAGAGATTCAAGTAAACAAATGCCATTGGTCCTCATTTTCTTTATTTCCTCAGTAGATTTGACTTTACTGGCACCCTCTCTCTTGCCCTCAAGATGGTCATACTAGGTATGATAATAGGGTATAAATGTGATAGTGATAAAGGATATTGGATATGATTGGCTTACAAATGCCAGATCAATGGTGTTTCTATCCCTTCTCTATCTGTTCTCACTTTGGAAAAACCAATTCACATCTCTAAGCCTCAGTTTTGGTTTATTTTTCCCCTTTGGAAAATGTGAATACAACAGTGCTTACTCTATAAGGTCATTGCCAAGTATAAATAACACACCAAATATTAGACTGGGTTATATTAAGCCTTTTGCATATATTAACTGATTTTATTTTTCTTTTAAAAAAAGGAACAGAATGAATACCAAAATTAAAAAAAAAAATCTCTTATGACTCTGAAGGAGAAAGTTATGAGATATAGAGGGTAGTTGGGATCTCTGTGAGATAATGTGCCAATGCAATATCTGGTCCATTATAGGCCAAGAAAAAATGCTATATATTCACAGGGGAAACAAGGTCTGAGCAGGTTTTATTAGCCTGGTGGCTTCATATGAGCAGAGATGATGGAGAAAACACTTGGGTGGCAATACAGTCTCCTATCTCCAGCTGAACATAAAGCTGTAGCCTCAGAGGACACTTCCACTTTGAGCCTCCACTAAGTTTGACATAATGAGGTGCAGTTTTTTAAATGTTATGCTCATATTTCATCCGTCAATTTGCTTTTCCACAGGTTGGCTGTCAGTTGAGTGTAATTTAAAGGTGCAAGAAGATTTCTTTTATGAGTGAGAAGATTCATAATTCTTAACTTATTCTCACAGCAAATCACTCTAAGTGAAACTTGGAAATATTTATTGGTGCAAAATAGATATCATCATAAAGATCTGGTGCAGTTATAGTGAACAGATGCCTACTCGAGAATATTTACTTAGACTGACTAATCTGCCCCGTCTATCTCAGTCTATGTCACTGCCTTAATTCAAATAGTTATTATTCACTTATTTAATGACAACTAACATCCACATTTTTCTTACAATTTCCTTTTTATTTTTTTTTTCATGGCTTTTTCTTAAGCACAGTGCCATTCACCTCCTTCCCTGTGTTTCAAACATCATTTACCTACTATTTCAAATACCTCATTCTGCCATTCCAGATTTTCCAAATTTTAACCAACAACGCTACCATTTGGTCTAATTTTTTTTAACCAAATACCCACACGTATCCTGTACTCTAGATCCACACTCTCCAGTATGACAGCCCCTAGCCACCTGTGGTATGAAGTATGTGGAATGTGGCTAGTCCAAATAGAGTGGTGCTGTGAGTATAAAATATATACCAGATTCCAATTATTTAGCACAAAAATATATACAATCTCTAAATAACCATTTATATTGATTTCCTATTCAAATGTTAATGTTTTAGATATTTGGGATTAGAAAAATGTGTTTTTAAAATTAAGTGCACTTGTAGTTTTTAATTTAAAAAAATATTTTATTGATTTTTTTACAGAGAGGAAGGGAGAGGGATAGAGAGCTAGAAACATCGATGACAGAGGAACATCGGCCAGCTGCCTCCTGCACACCCCCTACTGGGGGGATGTTCCCGCAACCAGGGTACATGCCCTTGACCGGAATCGAACCTGAGACCTTTCAGTCCCCAGGCCGATGCTCAATCCACTGAGCCAAACCAGCTTCAGCTACTTTTTAAATTTTTTGGTACTGCTATTAGAAATGTAAAATTGCAAATTTGCATCACATGTTTATTTTAAAGCAAGTGTTTTTTTTTTTTTTTTCTAGAGAAAAATACTAATGGCTGAAAATCAGACACATTTCATTTGTGTTCCTGTTCTTGGGCTTTCTATTAATGTCTTCAAACATTAAACATTCATTCACTGAGTGCCTACAAGTAAGCAGGCATTTTTCTCAAAATATAGAAAATAAAGAGGTGATAAAGATGGACAAGTTCTGCCTTTCATTAGAGCTCAATTTTCATGGCATCTATGGAAAGCAAGAAATATAAACATAATAATTTCAAGTTGTGATAAATGGCATGTGTTTGAACAGTACGTTAAATAACCCCTGGGAGTGGGGTTAATTTACAGTTTCATCTACAAATTTCTGAGTTTTCTAGAAAACTCACATATATATGAGCTTAACGTAATATATACACAGATTTACATTAAAACAAATTGTGCATGAGTTATATATATATATATATATATATATATATATATATATATATATATCCACAATTGGTTTTAATGTAAATGTGTGTATATATTGTATGTTATATTGTATGTTATAATTGATTGGTAATGACTGTTCTGTTCAGAGTGCTTTTATTAGCCATGTCTATCTGGGTTCAAAAGAAATGAATTGCACACACTGTACCCAAGTATGTCTCCAAGCAGATCTGTAACCATGCATCTTGAATAAAAAAATATTTTTAAAATTATTTATTTAATAATAAAATACATTAGCAAGTGATGTTCTCCTCTAAAACTTAATCTCTATGTTGGACATCAAGAAATAAGTAGTATGATCTGAAAATGTCGTCTATTTGGCGATAAAAAGAAGCCAGATAATTGTACCTAGCCTACAAAATAATTAGGACTTGTAGACCTTTGATAAGTCATTTCCTGATTATCATATATGTGGATGAAAATTTTATCATCACATTCAGTTTTTTAATTGTCCCCAAATTTAATTAAGTCTCTTTTTTATCAATCTACATCTGAACATCTGTTTGATTCTTGGAACATCTGTGAAAGCAGGCATTCTGCTCTGCCTTTCGAAGTGATGCGCAAATGAGCACAGGATACAGACCAACAGGTGATAGAAATTAAAAGAAAATTCACAAGTAGTGCGTGCAGCTAAAGTTAGTATACATGAGTCTGCAACACACTATAGCATACCAGAGACCCAGTGCACACGTGCATGTCTGGGGTCCCTCAGCCTGGTCAGTGGTTGGGGTCAATCAGGGCTGCAGGAGGTTGGCCAACCCAGGGGGAGGGGCAGTGAGAGATTCAGATTGGGGCCATCAGGCTGGTCAGCTGGGGGAGATGAGCCAATGGGGCCAGCTGGCTTAGGGGAGGGACTGCTGGAGGCTGGCCAGTGGGAGGAGGGGCCGCGGAGGGGTTGGCTGGCTGGAGGGGGAGGGGCCTTGGATGTTGGCTGGCAGCAGGAGGTTGGCTGTGTGAGTGCATTGACCACCAGGGGGCAGCTCCTGCTTTGAGCTTCTGCCCCCTCATGATCAGTGCATGTCATAGCGACCTGCGGACCAGTTTTTTGGTCATTCAGTCATTCAGTGGTCCAGTCATTTGGTCACTTAGGCTTTTATTATATAGATTGTGTGCTACATTCTAGCACAGCTGTGGGCAAACTATGGCCCGTGGCTGGATCCAGCCAGATTGGCTGTTCTATCCAGCCCGCGGAGCCGAAAGAGCGGAGGGTTCTCTTGCTCTCCCCTCCGCTCCTTCACCAGCAGCCCAAGATGAGAGTGCCAGCATGGTCAGGTTGCTTTTGTTCCGGCCCTCCGGTCCAGTGTAAGAATCCATGGTGGCCCTCGAGTCAAAAAGTTTGCATACCCCTGCTCTAGCAGCTCTAGTCCTTTGGAATCATAGGTAAATAAGACCTGATTATTTTACTTAAGAATAGTTTAGGGGATGTTAAGTTATCCATCATTGATAACAGCATGAGAATCATATGTCCTAGGGCCCAGTCATTACTCAGAAAAAGATCATTTTATTAAGATTCAATATTTACTAATATTCATATGTCAGTCTCAGACTTCTTCAAATTATGCCCCGTCCCTTATTTTCCCCTTAACATTCACGGAACTGAAGGAACAGATCTCCATAGTCGCCTGGTCTCAGGCTTCTTCAAATTATGCCCCGTCCCTTATTTTCCCCTTAACATTCACGGAACTGAAGGAGCAGATCTCCATAGTCGCCTGGTGTAATCCTATCCAAGCCCCAGTTAAGCAAGCCTGCTGCATATTACTGTCTGTCATGGTCCAGGCATCATTTCCCCCTCACTATGCCCCAAATCCCTTGAACATCCTGCATAATCTAAGCTTCTAACCCACTAACACCAGCGAACTTCTCCTTTTGCTTGGATGCTACTTCTCAATGGGATGAATTTTCTATCCAAGAACTGTGGACGGTGTTCGGCCACTGAAAAAGTAGCAGGGAACATGGCTTGCACGATTTAGCTAAGGATGGCTGGTGTTGAGTTTTGCCATTTTCTTCCCCCTTTACATTGTTACTCTTTTAATATAAAACATCAATGAACTAATATTGTTCATAAGCACCACAATACATGTGTGTGCACATATATATTTACTCAATAGTGTGTAAGAAGGATGGGCTGGAGGGAATGAAGCAATGGTAGCCATAAAAAAATGTATAGAAGGGAAATGGACTTGGAACTAATGAAATCATCCTGGGGTCGAACCAGAATGCAACCGGAAAACATATTCTAACTCCCAAGTCTTACATTCTGGCAGAATAACCTGTGTGAATCCGAAGGGAAGGCCACTATTCAGAAGAAAATTTTAATTCAACATTTTAAGCCTATTTAATTCCATCCGACTACAATTTTACTACACTTGGCTGCCTATCATCCTATCATGTGCAAGAATTTAAATGCCAGGTCTTATTAAAATTAGCCTGAGCAGTAGCCGTGAGTAACCTTGGGGATGACCCATTAAATTTTTTTTAAAAAAGACCTATAATTCTCCTCAAAAATAATTAAAGTTCCACCACTCGACAGGGTGGTTGAATTTATTTTCGTATTTCCCCACGTTAGGGAGGCCAGTGCAGTTTAGTGGACAGATCAACAAATTTAGAGTTCAAATACCTAAGCCTGATCACATATTAACTATGGTCTACCACAAGTGAATCTACAACCCCGGGCCTCGATTTCCTCATTCTAAAATATGGGATTAAAACACAGAGCTCCAAGGAGGATTACTATGAGCATTAAATATGATACTTTACGTAAAAGAACCACTTCTCCAGCCTGGAATGCAGTCACTAGTAAGTATAACTTATTCTCTGCACTAATCTGAATTTCTACCCCAGCATGGCAATGCAATGATTACTTAGTAAGTGGTAGCTGCTATTATTCCTTTGTTAGTTGTTTATCATTATCCTTACTTTGCTAATTTTTTCCAAGACTGCTCTGCTTCTTCTCTGCTCAGGATCAGGCACTGAGTTGAGGATTTCTTTTTTCTAATGCTATTATAAAGCTCTGAGAAGAAATTGCTTTTGCTCTTGATTCATTTTGCTTTTTACATGTTTCTATTGATTTTTATATTGAAATTCTCCTTTCAATATGCTTTAAGCATAATCCTTGTTTACGGGACCCAAGACCCCGGCATTTGGTAATAAGTTGCTTATTAAAAGGTGACATGATTTTTCTATTAAAAATTAAAATCGATAAATCATATCTTTGTTCTTGGCAGAGGTTAAACGAACCAGTAGTCTACAAGATCAGGTTTTTTAGCTAGTTAGGAAGCTTATATTTTCAGCAGGCGGCAGGAGAAGACTGCATGAGGAACTTAGCACCGGAAAAGGGTAGGGTATAGGGGACTCTGGCATCTTCTAAAAGTTGTTATGCCTCCAGACTAGGAACTGCTCATGCTCTTCTGAGGTGGCCCCGTCTATGCTGCAACCAAGAGGGCCTAGTGGAGTTCTGCCCACAATTCTATGAGCAAACAAAATGCTACATCGTTACTTATTGAGAGTCCAGAGCAAGCATGTCAAACTCAAAGGCTAACATGGCCAACTAAACAAAGTTTAAGTTTACGTGGGCCACAAAAAAAACAAAAAGCATCAATTTTCATGGAGACATGCTGAATACAAAGGGCTGAAATAAATGAGTGATCGTTAACATAAAATAGAACATTTTAGTAAAAATTAATATTTTTCTTGAACATTACCAGACACTGTATAACTGCACAAATTAATAAGCGTAATGCAAATAAACCTCTTTTTCTTGTTCTCTGAAAGCAAAATATTTCCTGTTGGGCACACCAAACAAGTCAGTACAAGACTAATGACTTGGCCATTGGCTGCTAAAATATTCGCTGCTTGGATTAGTGGAGAGAAGTGGTGTGCCTGTGCATAAAGCACATAAGGAAAATGAATGCAACATAATTATAGTAATCAATCATTAGTGAACATTGTGGTTCGTTATTAATAATTATGTGTATAACAAGATATCGTAAAAATTAAGTTACGGAATTTCTATTAAAATACTTCTTCCTTACCATTATATTGGCTGGGCTGCAAAAATATTCCTTGTGGGCCACGAGTTTGGCATGCATGGTCCAGAGGGACAACCATGGAACTAGAAGCAGATAAAGAGGCTAATACACCTGGGCCTTAAAAAACATAACACAAATCAAGACTCTAGAGCAGCCATGGGCAAACTAGGGCCCCCGGGCCGGATCTGGCCAGTTCGGCAGTTCTATCCGGCCCGAGGAGCCGGAAGAGTGGAGGGTTCTCTTGCTCTCCCCTCTGCTCCTTCACCAGCAGCCCAAGATGAGAGTGCCAGCATGCTCAGGTTGCTTTAGTTCTAGCCCTCCGGTCCAGTTTAAGAATCCATTGTGGCCCTCGAGTCAAAAAGTTTGCCCACCCCTGCTCTAGAAGGACAACATTACAACTAATATAGTTTTTTTAAAATATAGAATAGTGTTTCTATATATTTATTTTATGAAGGAAACTTTTTTCTTTTCTTCAGAAAATGTCACGTTAGAATTTGTCTTATGCCAACTCTGGTCATTTGGAGCTAGTTGCCTACATCACTGTTAGGAAGGATTCAGAGGCTCCATTCAAGCTCTGGGAAACAAAAATGTAATAAAATAGTGAAGTATGTTATGGGCAGGATAAAGGAAATGGTGACAGGGTGAACCACACAGTAGATCTGTTTGCCAAGTCCATACAATGTGATAAAACAAATATGTTTATGTATTGGCCAAGAGATGGGTATTTCAGCTTTCTGTTTAAAACTGTATACTATACCTTTACTCTATCATATTTTTCTATCTACATGTCCAATTAACTGCTAGAACTTTACATCTCTTAGAAATATAGCTTAAAAGCCAGTATTCCAGCCAAAATGCCCCCTTATACATGGGTAGTAGAACTATTTTCAGATGGAGGAGCTGCAACAGCTATTTTCACTCAAAACTAGGGTGAATGCATTATTTTTAACAGACTATTTTGCAACAGCAAAGGACACAAGGTGAATGATTCTCACCTCAATGGTTTTAGAAAACAGCTTCTGACTAATGAAATACCTTACAATTTTTAATTGGTTTAGATGTCCCTAGTCCATCTTAGGTGAATAATATCACTTAAATATTTTCAGTAATTTTCCTTTAACAGGCTTTTAAACTTAATGCTTCTACCTTGCTTTAGGACAACATCTTTCAATTGCTCGAAATTATCAGTGATGTCTGAAGCATTTTTCATTGAACATGGGTTGAGTTCAATTAACTTTCTCATGCTTTTGCATAAAAGAGGTCTTTTTCTAATTTGCCTAATTGGATCTTGGAGATGAGGAATGACAGTCCTTGAAAGGCTGAGGGAAGAGACACAAAGTTGTCTACTTCCTAGTGCTTCCTTTTGGACTTTTCGGTTGCACATGACCAAACAAGGCCGCTGCTTAAGAATGTGCTTTAGAGAGTTAAACCACTAATCGAGCCCATGGAACTCCCCAGGATTGAAGGTGAACTATGCAGAAAGGACCAAAGAGAATCTATTTAACATCTTCTTCAGCTACCCCTCTCAAAAGGAAAATTGGGACCTTCTTTTTCCATTTCCATCCACCTGTGCGTATGATAGAAGGGATAGATTCACAGTGTTTGTGCCCATGTACCTAGGAAAACATATATAGGCTGCCCAGATGGCATGGCTCAGTGGTTGAGCATGGACCTATGAATCAGGAGGCCATGGTTTGATTCCCAGTGATGGAACATGCCAAGGTTGTGGGATATATATATATATATATATATATATATATATATATATATATATTTTTTTTTTTTACAGAGAGGAAGAGAGAGGGATAGAGAGTTAGAAACATCGATGAGAGAGAATAATGGATCAGGTGCCTCTTGCACACCCCTACTGGGGATGTGCCCGCAACCAAGGTACTGGGGATGTGACCGGAATTGAGCCCGGGACCCTTCAGACCACAGGCTGACATTCAATCCACTGAGCCAAACCGGTTTCTGCAAGGTTATGGGCTTGATCCCCAGTGTGGGGCATGTGTGAGGTAGCTAATAGGTGATTCTCAATCACCATTGATGTTTCTGTCTCCCTGTCTCTCTTCCTCTCTGAAATCAATCAATCAATCAGTATACACACACACACACACACACACACACACACACACACACACACAAATACACACACACATATATATGTGTGTGTATACATATATATATATATATATATATATATATATGATACATATGTGTGTGTATATCATATATAATAAAAGGCTAATATGCAAATGACCATATGGCAGAATGACTAGTCACTCTGATGCCCACTGACCACCAGGGGGCAGACACTCTTTGCAGGAGTTCCCCTGATGGTCAGTGTGCTCCCACAGGGGGAGCACCGCTCAGCCAGAAGCAGGGCTCAGGGCTGGTGAACACAAGCAACAGCAGTGGGAGCCTCTCCCGCCTCTGTGGCAATGCTAGGGATGTCTGACTGACAGCTTAGTGGGCCTAAGCCATCAGTTGGACATCCCCCTAGGGCTCTCGGACTGTGAGAAGAAGGCAAAGGCCAGGCTGAGGGACCCCCTTCATCCCACCCAAGTGCATGGATTTCATGCACTGGGCCTCTAGCATATAAATAAAAGGCTTATATGTAAAGTGTCCCCTCAGAATTTTGACAGGGAGACCAGGAGTTTGATTCCTCACTATGACATGCGCTGAACCAGGGGCAGCACAGCATGAATGAATTCCCAGGCTGGCATCCCACAGCCAGGGAAGGAAGGCTCAAGCTGGCAGCCAGAAGGCCCCAATCAGCCCTAATCACAAGCCAGGCCTAGGATCCCCATCCATGCATGCATATATATATATATATATATATATATATATATATATATATATATATATATGAAACACTTCCCAAGATGCATTTGCAAAAGAAAAAAAATATGCTAATGGACTAAAAAGACACACACACACACACACACACACACACACACTTATACTCTTAGCCTATCACAGGAAAGATATATAAACACCGATGGTGTACTCCCTTGTAGGACGGATACATCTTATGGCTTAGGGGTGGTAGGGTATAGACCATTTTGTACTTTTTGTTATTTTTAAAAGTTTATTCATTCTTTTTAGAAGGGAAAGAAAGAAAAACTAATGTTCAGGAGGAGGAAGGAATTTAAGACATGCAGCCCGTGCAAAAACGAATGGCGATGCCTTGAACTAAGAAAATGAAAGCAGAAATTAAAAAATAAATTAATGCGAGGAAGTCAGCCACCATGACACTCACACTCTGCTTTGCGAAGACCTTCTCAATGACATTGGCATGGTGTCATCCTTCTGATATTTCAAGTAATTAAATCCTCAGTAAGATCCTGCCCATGTAATATTGAACTCCATAATATCCTCCGTCCTATTATATTGAGCCCCCAACGAGTCACTCCACCTATGAGAAAACTTTCCACCAGACTGCCCTACAGATGCATTACAATTTGAATGGAATATTAAATTGACCATCGCTCCACTACAAAATACATCCTCTGTCTCCATTATAATGCAGTGTGCCTTTCTTTGGGGGGGGGGGGTAGAAAACTTTTTGGTATTGTTAATAAGTTTCTGCTGTCTCCTTGATGTCGGCATTTAATTTAATTATCAGGGTTGAATGAACTTGGTGCAGCTGAGTGATTGCTAGCTACTCTGAGGAAC
Source organism: Vespertilio murinus (assembly GCA_963924515.1). Lineage (NCBI taxonomy): Eukaryota > Metazoa > Chordata > Mammalia > Chiroptera > Vespertilionidae > Vespertilio > Vespertilio murinus. The sequence continues at coordinate 9,464,862 of OZ004716.1, read as the reverse complement.
TGGAACAGTCCACAAACAAATTAGTTCTCCAGATGTGGAGACTTATAAATAACCATGCCAGGGCCGTCTGTGTGTGTGTGTGTGAGGGGAAAGAGGCATTGTGAGCATTACTGTTTATTTTCTGAAATGGTGGGGAAGGGCATTTCAATGCAGACAGTAGAGTGATTTTGTTTTGCATTTAGATAAATATCCCTCAAATTATTTTCTAGATTTAACTGAGTAATCAGTCATTAATTTAGCTGCACTCTTTGTTGTTGTTGTTGTTAATTCTTACCTGAAGATATTTTTTTCCATTGATTTTTAGAGAGAGTAGAAGGGGGAGAGAGTGAGAGAGAGAGAGAGAGAGAGAGAGATCAACTGGTGCCTGATTGACTTAATTATAACATTGATTAATGATGGTAATAATAGCTAATGCTTGGTGTTTCCTAGGTGACAAGGATTGAACTAAGGATTTACATTCATTACCTAAAATAATTCTTAGCATAATCCTTTGAATTGAGTGCTGTTTTAGTATGCCCACTTTATAAAGAAATGGAAGTAATAGAGAACACTAACCATGTATTCTGTGTTTCTTAAAAGAATCTTCAATTATTCTAATTCATTAGCCACATAAATATTGTATTTTTCATTCTTTGTGTCTGGATTTTTAATTTGTTCATATTTTTAAAAAAATAGCGCCTTTAAATTTGTGTATAAGTTTCTACTGACTTCTCAGAAGTACCCTTGAAAAATTCCCATTTGAGAGGACTGATGACAAAGTTATCACCTCTTTTTTTTTTGTGTGTGTGTGTGTGCTCATAAATTTTTCTAACATCTATTTTTAGCTGAACTAAAATCTATGAATAAGCATATTAATTATATAATCAGATATTAGAAATATAAACATCTTTTTAAGTATATTTTATTGATTTTTCACAGAGAGGAAGAGAGAGGGAGATAGTTAGAAGCATCAATCAACTGCCTCTTGCATACTCCCCACTGGAGATGTGCCCACAACCAAGGTACATGCCCTTGACCGGAATTGAACCTGGGACCCTTCAGTCTGCAGGCTGATTCGCTATCGACTGAGCCAAACCAGTTTCGGCAAAATACAAGCATCTTAATGCAAGCATATCTCTACCAATAGAAGGCAGAGATGTTTTCGAAGGCTTCAGGACTTTTCAAGGATTATACATTCTGGAAAATAAAGTAATTTCCTACCAGGGGACTGATGACAATTAAGTGAATGGTATTTAACACCAAGGCAAATGGGCAGCAAAAGTTAGGCTTGATCAAAGGTCTCTCCACACCCCAAACCCCCCCCCCCCCAAAAAAAAAAAAACAACCAACACACAAACAAGACAACAACAACAACATCAAAAATAGTGCTTATGTGAAACTACTTCTATTTCAGGAACTTCAAATATAACTTTCCTGGAATTAATCAGAAAGAAAACTATTTCAGTCAGATGAAGCTGGCTCCTTCTGGACTTCGGAACCGAATGCTGCCATTCAGAAGACACTGAACAAGATGGTGGTGATGCTGAGAAACCAGGTTCTCTGAGGAACTGTCAGAGGAGTGAGGCTTTTTTAAATATATATATATTTTATTGATTTTACACAGAGAGGAATTGAGAGGGATAGAGAGTTAGAAACGTCGATGAGAGAGAAACATCGACCAGTCGCCTCCTGCACAGCCTCCACTGGGGATGTGCCCACAACCAATGTACATGCCCTTGACCGGAATCAAACCTGGGACCTTTTAGTCCGCAGGTCGACGCTCTATCCACTGAGCCAAATTGGTTTCTGCAGAGGAGTGAGGCTTTCTAACTCACAGGAAATACAGAGGTGTTGGGTTAGACTCCAGAAAACACCAGAGTCAGAAAATTTCACATAAAAATGTGTAACTCATGATGAATTGGATTAGAACAGGATTTTTCAAGTTCAGCATGTCTGACATTTGAGATGAGATAACTTTTTGTTTGGGTGCAGGCCTGCACATTTTAGGATGTTTTAGCCAACAGTACCCCACCTCCAGCTTTGACAACCCATTGCCAAATTTCCAACCAGGGCAAAACCTTTGGAAGTGCCTGCCAATATAGAGACTCCATGAGTTGCTGATTCCTCTCTAATTCCAATGCAACATGTATGGAAATGTCAAATGTGGTAAAATGTGCAGGATTTGTTTCAGATTACCAATGGGCTTCCTGTACGATTTCCGCTTCTTTTGCGTGTTAATTTTAATTTCATAATAAAAAACTGACACTTGTTTTTAACTCACTTATAACACTAAGTCTTGACAATTGCAAAATTATTGTGTCAGAAGAGAGTGTCCTTTGAGTAATCTTTGAAAAGTAACACCAGTATAATTAGCACTAAAAAAAAATAGAATGTGGGTAAAAAGTTTTCAAGTGCTGAATTTCTCATTTGCATAAAAGGGAGTCAACCATACTGCCTTAAATATGAAGGGGAAATAACGAATAAACCTCTACTGGTCTTAATAATGCATTTTCTTAATTTATTAGGGATATTTTAATAAATTATATTTCTAATGTAATAAATAACCTTTGAGTTTAACCATGATTTTTAGCTTTTATTTCACATTTTCTTTTAAATTCAACTAGAACAAATGAAATGCATTTATTTAAAATATCATTAAGATCTGTTTACAAACATCTATTGGATCACATTTGCATTCATCCATCCAACATGTCCAACTATTCATCTACTTTCTAATAACCTGTCATTTATCTTTCCATCCATTCTTTCATCTTTCTGTTTTTAAGAACAAGGGTCTGTATAATAAATAATTTGTACTGCTATCATTGTTATCATCAAATTTAAATTCCAGTAATTTCTGAGAAACAATATTTGTTGCTATCTGTTGCTTTCTTCTGTGTTTGTAAATTATTTGTCATGTTAAATGAACATAACTGATTTCAATGATACAAAAATGATTATGTTTTTGCTCTGTGCACAGAAGAGTCTGGGGTTGGATTCCCAGTCAAGAGCACATACCTGGGTTGCAGGTTTGATCCCCAGCTCTGATTGGGGCACATGCAGGGGGCAACCAATTAATGTGCCTTCTCTCTCTCTCTCTCTCTCTCTCTCTCTCTCTCTCTCTCTCTCTCTCTCCCCCTTTCCTTTCCCCTGCCTTCTTCCCTTCTACTCTCCCTAAGACCAATGAAAAGAATTATTCTTTCAATAGGAAAATACATCAGACAGTGTAGTTTTTACACAGTCTGGGTTACAAACATTATTATTTTGGGGTCAAATATGGTAAAGTAATATGTCTTGAAAGGAGAGATACAAGTTCTCAGATAAAATATATTTAAAGGAAACAGAATTTTCAAGATTTTTGTGAATCTCCCATAACATGTAACAGAATCTGGGATTTTGCATAAATGGCCATAGAAATATATAGAAAAGCAAAATTATATACAACTTCTATTCTCTCTCAGCCTGTTCCCCTAAATCCTGTATGTCATATCACATCAAAAGTCAGAAACAGCCCTGGTTGATGTGGTTGATTGGGCATTTTCCCATGCACAAAAAGGATGACAATTTGATTGCTAATCAGGGCACAAGTTCAGGTTTTTTAATTCCATCCCCCTTTGGAAGTGTGTAGGAGGCAGCCAGTTGATGTTCTGCTTCCATATGGATATATTTTTCTCTCTCTTTCTCACGCTCCCTTTCTCTCTTTATAAAAATCAATGAAAATAAAAATGCCAGAAACTTTGATCCCCTGGTCCCCCTTAGAGCTCCCCATTCCATACAGACTTGCTTTTGCAACTTGAAACACTCTTCCCTTCTTTCTCCATTAGGCTCAGTTTTCTGGATCCATTTTTATTTCCTGATTTTGAATAAGTTTAGGGAGTAAAAGCTAGCAAATAATTTAAGATTATTTAATTATCAGACCATGACTTCCCCAGTCTGACCTTTTAAATACAATAGGCTGGTGTCAATCCCTTGAGGGTAGATTTGGCATGTAGGAGAAGCACATCAGTGAGTAAGAAGAGTGTAGGAATAGAGAAATGGTATGTATTTTATGCATGTTCTAATTCCCAAAGTAACCAATAGGCATGAAAAAACCACTAATTTTAGAAATACCCTCTTTTGGGAAGTATCTTGTTATCTAGTATTGTCTAATGTCAATTAAACTCTGGGTGTTTGCAGAAGTCCTCTAAGAATCTCCTTATTCAATCCAGTGTTTCCCAAACTTTTGACATAGGTGTACCCCTTCTATAATTTTAGTAACGCTGAGTACCCCTCATCAAAAAAAAATGGATGTATTTTAATAACAATCAAAATATATTTATTTTTTCTCTTTTTGGTACATACGCAAAATAATAAACAAAAATAAAATTATTCATAATAAAATATAAAGAAAAGTTATATTATAAATAACATTTATTTGTACACCGACCATCTCACACCTCACTTGACTCATGAGAGTGTAGAATTAGGCGCAGCTAAGCACGGTGCAGTGCATATCCCCACCAAACTCTGGTGCAACGCGTACCCCCACCAAACTCTTCCCGTTCCCCTGGGGGTACGCGTACCACACTTTGGGAAACACTGATATAGAGGATATTTCTGAGTGGCAGTTGACACTGACACTTAATTCACATTCTCTTTTTTAAAGGCCATCTCATCTGAGGCCTAGTTAACAGAGAGACCTCAAGTTGTGTGGCATCTGATGGCTTCCTTCCTTCCTTTCAGTGAGAGCCAAAATTACCTCTATTTATATTTTATTGGATGTTTCACTTAACTTTTATTGGGTGGAAATGATGTATTCCAACATCCGTGCTTCGTTCATCTTTTATAAAGCTTTGAGTGTGAACAAAATAGATACATATTTAATTTAGGATTTATAGAAACACCCAGAGAAGTGAGATCAACATAAGCAAACCCTTCTTAAAAATTTGTGTCCTATCTAAAGGAAGAATTATTTTTATGCAGAGCTTGGTTGGTATGTCATAGATAGGTAAATATAGTGGTATTAGGGTTCTTCCTATTATGGAAACTACCTTTTCAGAGCAATTTACTTTTAAAATGCTCAGTGGTTGATCATTGACCCATCCTATATAATAAAAGCTCATTGACCATAATGGCGTAATGACCAGAACTACTGCTTGACTAGTTTCTATGCATTAGCCACCTCTCAGTCCCTCCCCAACTCCCCACTCCCCAGCCTGCAGGCTACAATTGCCAGTTGGCAAATGGGGAAATGGGTGGGTGGCAGTGGGGCTGGATTGGGGACTGGCAAGCAGGGGGAGGATGGCCCTGATCAGAGGCTAAGCCTAGGAACCTCCTTGTGCATGATTTTGTGCACTGGGCCTCTAGTGAACCAATAAGGTTACTGGTCAGAGCACATACTGGTCATTTCCTGGTCAGAGCACATACCCAGGTTGTGCCATGTAGGGAGCATGCAGGAGGCAGTGAATGGGTGTTTCTCTATCCCTCTCTCTTTCTCTCTCTCTAAAAAAGTCAATAAAATTTTTATTTGTAAAAAATGCAATACATAGAGTATAGGGCAGCAATAAAAAGTAACGCACATACCCATACACAAAAAAACCCACACAAATAAACAAAAATCTTCCTGCATGAGAAAATAGTAGTATTCAGTGTCTGCGATAGACAGGAGGAAGATTAGAGGAGAAAATCTGAAAGGAGAGAAAGTAAATTAATATGTTGGAAGTCTGGAGCTAATAGGTGTAGATAAAATTTACAGTGAACAAATTTCAAAGCCAGGTAGTCTCAAAATATTTGAAACAGGGATGTCTAATGTTTTGGTGTTTTGTTTTGGTGTTTTGGTTTTTTTTTACATTTTTACCTTAAGTTATAACCATATTAATCCCAAACCTTCAATAAAAGGTTCTTACACACTACGAGTCAATGGAAAAAGACATAAGTTGTTTCCTGAGGTTTAATACAGAGTTAGAACGAGACAGCATGTACAGAAAAAAATGTGCATTTCTCTAGCTCAGTTGAAGAAAGAAATTGGAGATAGGATTGTGAACAGAAAACTCAATAATAACCCTAAATAGTCAGAGGGAGAGACTTGAATCTTTCTCTGAGTGTCAGATGGCAGCTCAAACCTATCTTAGTTGAATAGCAAAAAACTGACCTAACTGATGTCTGAGTTATATACTGAGCATCATTACAGACATTTTTCTAAATGTAAATGAGAGAAAAGCTGGGTCAACCTCAACAATCATTGGATTTAGAAAATATTGATTTTAATTAAGACTGCCACCAATTTTCTCAATGACTTTGATGACGTTATTTATTGTCTGTGACTTCCAACTGTGAAATGGGGGCATGCTGATGTTCTTTCAAGTCTTTTGAATTCCTAAGGGAGTCCTAAAATGTGTCAACTGTATTTAATCCTTAAAATGGCAATCAACATTCATTTATAGGTTACTCTTCGTTCTCAAAATTACCTCTGTACAGCCTTTCTATTTTATTTATAGTATAATATTCATGAAAACAGATTGGTCATGAAAGATGCATTGGGAAGAAATAATTTTCTATTTATTTTCACTCACAATAGAAATAGGTCAGGCTATGAGAGTGATCCCTAAATGGATACATTGGGCAAAACGGCACTTAATTCTGTATGATGCCTTGGGTATTGACACCATGTCTATGTGAAGGTGAGTGACTGTTTTTGAACAACAGCCAGCCTCCGATTCAGGGAGCTGAGCAGCTTGCCTTCTAGTTTAAAAACCTCTTCTCACCAGGACACTTGTCTCGATGTTATTTTTTCCCCTCCTGTGCAACTCCGACTCCCTATTAATGCAGAGCCTTCTGCAGGCTAGCTCAGCAAATTCTACTCATTTTAAATACATCAATCTCCTGGCTGGATCTACCTTTCCTTCAAAGACTATAATTTGATTGTTTTCATGCTGTGAGTTGATAGATGGCACATTTAGAGGGCTACTGTGATTCTGAGTGCAAGTGGAGGACTCTAATGGTCTTGTCTTTGCCTGATATGAGAAAACTATTAATTATCTCCCCCTCTCTTCTATTGTTTCCTATACAGTTCCCCTGGATTGATGAGAAGCATAAATATGGCAAACAGGTGTGACATCTGTATCCAGATGAGGTCTGCAGGGTTCCACTGTTTGTCAGAAGGCAGTGACATGTGTTGGTCAAGAAAAGGAACAAAAAAAATTGGCATCAAATAAATATGAATTATATCTGGTTCTGCTACTAGTTGTGTGACCTTGGGCGGAACACTTAGCTTCCTTAAATCCAGTTTCTATAGCAGCAAATCGGATGCTGTTATGCTTGCTTCACTGCATACTTTGGGATTTTAGATTAGAAAATATATGTACAGTGTTCAGAACAGTGACTACCACAGTATGACCCTCAATTAATACTGGTGATCATTGTTTTCTCAGTCTTTATGTGGATGCCACCTTCTATTCAGGTGAACTATGGGAGGTCATCAAACTTTAGGATATACAGACATCCTTCAATATATGCTACTTTCTCTTGGCAATAGACACCCATTTCTTGTCCCCTAGTCAGCCAGTTGCTACAAAGCCAATTACATGCTTGATGTTAAATACTAGGTTGTTTGATTATCCAATTTGGCAGTGTTTATTTACATGCCCAAGTTCTGGTACATATTGTTTATTATAAAATGTAGATCTCTCCAAATGCATCTCCTCTAATTCAGCCAATCCCACCAGAATTCACTGTGTCATTACCTGAATATCTTCTCCTTAACCAAGTAAAATATTTAGTATGCCTCTACGTATACTGTTATTAAAATGACTCAGCTCCTTTCACAAGTTAATTAGTCCTCCCAGGTGCTATTTCTCTATTGCATAAATTATTGTTTTTGCCAATCATATTTGTTGGATTTTAATGCAAAGCAACTATACCTTATACAAAGTTGTCTCAGTTGGACATTCTTCAAAATCAGGGGCAATACTCTGTTATCCTTGAATCACCTATGCTAGTATCTGGCATCTCATAGCTACTAAATCAATGATACCTTAATATATATACCACAGTTTAAATAAACCTAGTGGGGAAAAATTTAAAGACCTCAAGTCTTAGGGTTTTAACACAATCCATTCTTTATGTTTTTCATAGTGTAAATAAATAAAATTACTGTGAATCCATTTTGCTTGAAGAGGAAATCAACATGACTATGTGTGTAATTGGTCACGTCCAAATATTTCAATGGATATGATTCACCATGGCTGAGAAAGATACTCCAACAAAAGTGAAATAAAATTATTAAACCATAGAATTCTTGAGCAAGAATGTACCTTAAACTTTGCCTTTTCCAAGATGTTTCATGCTAATAGTATCAGGATCAAATACTATTGGGCTAGATTGTATTTGTATAGGGACCAAGGATTTACGAGTAAACTCCCTTAGTGAATCCTTATGCAAAAAGTAGAGAACTGCTTATCTAATTCAACATATTCATGACACAAATGAAGACATGAATGAGACCCAGGATTGAGAAGATGTTTACCATCCCTCATCTCTTTATTCCTGTGTTATTTGGTAGAACTTGACCAAGGAGTAGTATAAAAATGTTCCATGTTGTCATGTCAATTGGGTGGTGTTATTTTATTTTTTAGAAAAATTCCCATTTTAATAATCATCTGTATATTGAATTGTGGGTTCACCGCCACCAATCAAGTCTTCTTCCATCACCATTTATCCCCCAACCCATTTCAACTTCTCCGCAAACCTCCACCCCTTCCCTCTGGTAATCACCACACTATTGTCTGTGTCTGAGAGTTGTTTTACTTTGCTTAATCCCCTCATCTTTTGACTTTAGTCATTCAACTCCATTCCCTTCTAAGAGCTATTAATCTGTTCTCTGTATCTATGAGTTATGTCAATTGTTTAGTATAAGCTTATTTGTCAGATCACATGGTCTATACCCCAAATATCAGGAACGACTCCCTACTCATCCTTTCCAAAGATGTCAAGTAAATAACATAATTTTGCATCATGTAATTAATAGAACTGGTTTAGCCTTAGAATCAGGGTATTTAAGGGAAAGGCATAAGCACACACTTTCAAATTTGGGGCTAAAACATAACATTTTGTTACTGGATTGTACAACCTCTCCTTTATCACTCAGAGCAGTTTGCACATAAATCTTTCGATAATTGGCTCTGCTTATGTCCTAACTCTGTGAAATCCAGCTCTCAGCAGAGATGCTTTGTACAGTGTGACCTCCCTGAGGATATTTCTCTGAGTTTTGCTCTTACATTTTCTTTAAAACTTTTCAGCCTAAAAATAATTACAAGGCCTGACGGCTAGTCAGAAAATGAGGACTTGGAATTATTTTGAAAGAAAGAGCTCTTTTGATTGCAAGGTTTAAAGAGTCACCCTAAACTGATGAGCACAAAAAAATACACACTGAGAATTGGACGTATCCTCAGGGCTGTCTGCAGGAAATTTAAACCCGAATGCACTGCCTTCTCTCAAGATTCTACTTTTTTCCCTGGTAGAGTCATTTTTCAAAAACACATGTGTGGTTTACCATTGTTTCCCCTCTCTCCATCCATTTCTTCATTCATTCTCCTTTCTATATTTGCCTTTCATATATATATATTTTTTTTTCTTTTAGAACTCCCTATACCTTTAAGAATGAAGTTTAAACTTGCCTTTTCCCTTAAAATTTATAAAATACAATGTTAACTATTTTAAAATAAATAACTTAGTACCTTCATAATGTTGCTCAAAAACCACCTATATCTACTTCAACAATGTCCCTATCACCCCAAAAGGAAACCCATGCACATTAAATTACTTGCCCTTTCTTCTCTTAACCCAGCTCCTGGCAAACACCAACCTGTTTTCTGGATTCCATTATGGATATTTCACATAAGTAGAATCATGCTATATAGAGCTTTATATACCTAGTTTATTTTACTGAGAACATTTTTATAATTTATACATACTGCAGCATGGAAATACATACATGCATTAGTATTTCATCTGTTTTTACATCTGACTAATAATCCACTGTATGTACATGTCATGCCATAATGTATTTATCTGTATTGGGAATTTGAATTGTTCTCATCTTAGAACCACTATGAATAATACTGCTATGAACATGTGTGTACACCTGATTGAGTACGTGTTTTCAATATTTTAGAGTGTATATATAGGACTGGACTTTATGGTAATTTTATGGAGTGTGTGTGTGTGTGTGTGTGTGTGTGTGTGTTGGGTTTGTTTTGTTTTATTTTTAAAAATAAAAATTTATTTAAGAAAAACACAGTTTGGTGGTTTTGGAACCACCAAACTGTTTTCCATAGCAGATGAACCATTTTATATTCCCATCAGCAAAGCACAAGTGTTCTAATTTATACACATTCTCCCTAACATATATTTTTTAAACTATTATAGCCATGCTAGTATGTGCTAAAGGGTACTTCATTTTAGTTGTGATTTGCATTTCCCTAAAGACCAATGATGTTGAGCATATTTTCATTACACTGTTCATTTTTATTAAAGGGCTTTTAGGACCTTCTCTTGCCAATTTTTCCAATTCACCTCCATCTCTCCCCTAGACTCTGTACAATGACTTTTATCCCTGTCTAGTTGCAGTTCTCTCAATGGGCCACGCTATGTTATTTTCTCTGCCTGGTGCACATTTGCTTATCTTTCCTCTGACAATTGCTAAAGACTCATCTCAGACACGTCCCTGATGTTTGGACAGTTTTTTTCTCCTGTCAATCATGACATCTCCCCTTTACTGGATTATATCGAGTTTTTATGCTGTTGTATAGTGTTTCCATGCCTTTCTCCACTTTTTTATTTCTTTTATTAGATTTTAAACTTCTAATAGGAAGAGTCATCATTGTGACTTTATGTAACCATACTTCCCAAATTTGGTGATGACACTGTCATCAAAGTGCTTTATATAACCCTTAGTGAATGTCAGAAATTAGAACAAGGCTTAAAGTGCTCTGATGTTTCCAGCCCCAAATTTGTTGTCCTTTCCCACCTCAACCCTATTCCCATTTTCCTTCCTTCTTTCTTCTCCCCCCTCCCTTCATACTCCTCCTTCCTCCTCTCACAGCTTTCCCTTCTCTCCCTTTTCTCTTATCCTCTCTTATCTTATCTCTCAGCCTCTCAGCACTCAATCTTATCTCACTCAGTGGTACTTCAATATATGCTTCCCCAATATATGCTCCATTTATTCTTCATTCATATATGCTTCATTTCTTTCAGTTTCTCCAAAACTCCTCTATTGTTCCCCCACTATGTTTCCTAAACTAAGAATGCCCTCCCACGCCGCCCCACTTCCTACACAGGAAGGATGTTAATGTTTAGCATCCTTCACATCTCAATGTGTGATACCTCAGGGACGCCTCTCCTGAAACCCTAGACTAAATTAATTTCCTTTTAATATTCTCTCTCCTAGTTCTGCTTCAATTCAATTTATTTTAAAGATCCTCTCTTGAGAAAAATCTGAAAGTTAAGTTGCAACGAGAGCATAAAGAGCTACACACTTTTCTCTACTACCAGGCTAAGGGATTGCATGGAATCCAGGGCACAGCACAGAGAAAAAACAATAATCGAATTATATGATGCACCTCCAGCATGCTCTGCTTGGGTAGGAGATACAGTAAAAATGCCAGGCAGCTAAAACCGGTTTGGCTCAGTGGATAGAGTGTAGGCCTGAGGACTGAAAGGTCTCAGGTTTGATTCTGGTCCAAGCCATGTACCTTGGTTGCGGGCACATCCCCAGTAGGGAGTGTGCAAGAGGCAGCTGATCCATGATTCTCTCTCATTGATGTTTCTAACTCTCTATCCCTCTCTCTTCCTCTCTGTAAAAAACCAATAAAATATATATTTTCTTAAATGCCAGGCGATATCATCATTATCTCCTGGCTCTGCTCATCCAATTATACTCTTCACACATGCAGAGTCAAGGTGGTGCTTCCCCAATGGCAACACTGGGGCTGTGCCATTAATAAAACAATAAGGTTAACATTCTACCTTCTATGCATTTGACCTCTATTAAACCTGTCACCAACTATGTATGGAGTTTCTAGAGAGAAATGAGAAGAAACATAGTCGCCGAAGATGGAGTTAAAGGTTGATTTTATCAGTGATCCTAATCAAATAGCTTTTGTAACAGTTTTGTCTAAGAAGACATTCGTTTAGCTTATGGGATTCTTCTGAGACACACATTAAGAAGTACTTGCAGAAACTAGAAAGCAATTATAGAGAGTCTTACACTTCAGGTCTGGAAAGCAATAATCTGAAAACAGACAAAGAAGACCGAAAGAGTACATTCAGTTCAACATCCCTACCTCCCTCGTGTGCTGCCCCAAGTCCATCTCAGCGGCAATGGAGAATGAGGTCAGAGTTGCTTTGGAGTACATAACTATATCAGATTGTTCCTCCACTGACCTGGTGATCTTCCCAAAAAAAATAATTTCCTCTGTACCAGCTCGTCCTGCCCTGACTGTCATATGATACATCAGAAGGTAATAAAAAGTAAACATGTGTTTTTGTCCCCAATGAAGTCAATTCAGATGTTATTTTTCCATCCTATTGTTTGCCCCCCAAAACAAACAGCACTATCTTCCCAGTGACATTAGAAAATTACAGGAACTCACATAGGCCAAACCCTTCTCCCAGCTTATGCTAAGACTGCCTAAATAAGGAACTAGTTAGGCATATTCACTAGCTGTATGAGGACATCAAACCTCACAGTGAGCCTATATAATAGATATGACTCCATTTTCATGAATCATTAAAGTGAGTTTCAGAGAGGTTATATAACAGTACCAGGTCTACACAATTTCTGTCAAACTCCCAAACCCAAGAATGCCATAATGGACATTCAAATGAAGTCTTGATACATTTCATTGGTTGAATAAATTCTAAGGTTTTTATTCTGAAAAGAATTTGGGCTATTTAAAATGATGGTAGGACTTCAGAAAGAAAAAAAAATAGTGATTGGCAGGAATCTTTGACGAGTAACTATTTCTGATCCCCTGAGATATCATCTCCAATATGAAGGCTATCACCAATACTTAACTAACATTATAGTCTACTGACAAAAAACAAAACAAAACAAAGCCACAAAAACAACTAAAATAAACTTAAACCACAAACATCACTTTAATATCCAGAGACGGATTCTTTGGAGAGTTACTGTTAAGTATCTCTTTTTGGAGTAAATTTCAGATAATCTTCACTTTCCTGGATCACTTGGAGGCCCCTTTATGAAAGTGACTGCTTCTTTAATGTTTAGGAAAATGTCTCTGAGGTTAAAGTTTATTTCTTAAAAATAACTCCTAAACAATTCACCAAATACCTGAGTCAGTTTCTTTTGTATGCAACTGTGTAATCCCCATTTAAAGAAACCAAAACAACTTCCTGACAATGTATGTGGACCCATTATAATGCAAATAGATGCAAAGAGGTGGCTGTAGATACTTTTTCATTGGATGAAAACAATGCAAACTGCACACTTTGTCTAAATACTTAATATAAACCTTTATACTGAATATATTTGCAGATCAACAGCTGCTTACACAAAAGCAGTGAATCTAATGGGTTTCACAGTTGAAGCCCCCATATAGAATGAAGTTCACATTCACCACTCTTGGGTTGCTCAACTGTGCTTGTGTTCCAGCCTTTGTGACAAAATGATTATCTACTTTTAATCAGGTTCCAAGAAGCAATCAAAACAAAGTTACTTAGAGCATGTTTCCAGACATTATTCCCTGAACAAAATCCAATTATTATCACTGATATGAAATAATGTCTTGCTATCATAATGCAGTTATGTTATGTGTGCCCATTCCATTTCAATTGAATATATACTAAGATATTCTAACTGAATCTAATTTTTATTTTCCTGTTCAATGTACAATTTGAAACATTGTAATGAAGGGCACTGGAAGGCTGTTGGGGATCTTGGATTGAACATCTCCCTTTGTGAGCAATCAAGAATTTCATGAAACAAAATGATTTAGAATTTAGCAGACATCTGAATCTTACATGAAGAGGCTGATGCGCAGCAGCAATCCACTAAAGAAAGAGTAAGATGCAAATTGACCATACATCACTGACACCCACCAGCCAATCAGGAGTGAGTATGCAAATTAACCCAACATAGCTGGAGGCAGGGTGGGATGCTTGCATCATAGCCATGGCGACAATGCAGGCATTGCACACCGCTCCAGCTGCTCTGGTTCTGAGCAGCATGGGAAGGCGGAAAGATGGCTCCAGGCCAGAAGCAAAAAGGCAGCTCAGGCCAGAGCAAAGGTGGTGCTGGCAACCAGGGGAAGGAAGGCCCATTCTTGCATGAATCTTTATGCATTGGGCCTCTAGTTTAATATACGTATAGACAGCATATATATTCCAATTTATATACAGGCAGTCCTTGGGTTACTTTGGACTCTACATATGTGGTTTCATTGTTACTTTGCCATCTCCCATTTATTTATTTAAAAAAAATAGTTCTGTCATTTTGACATATGTACATGTGTGCTTTATGTTATTATTTACCACAAGTAAAACTCAAGAATTGTTATCTTTTAATTTTTTACTGTTTCATTACTGCTGTATATGTACTCTATGTGAGTGACTTAAGTGCTTATGTAGGTGGGTTCCAACTTAAGGCAAAAATCGAGTTGTGTTCCTCCATAGGAATAGTTCTCCTATGTAACCCAAGGACCTACTGTATATAAAAGTCTAAGTGACCAACTGTATGACTGTCTGGCCAACCAGTACATATGATAAGCACTGGCAATTTAAACATATAAAAGGCTAATATGCTAAGTGTCCCTTCCTTCAAGTGACTGGTTGCTATGATGCATACTGACCACCAGGGGGAAGATGTTCAACGCAGGAGCTGCTGAGCTGTGGTGACTTGGCAGTGGAGGTTCTTGGATGACACACCCCAAAACCAGAAAGGAGGAAGTCTGATTCCTTGCAGGCTGTGCGATTCCACCTTCGTCTGTGGGTTATGTTGCTAGGGCACTGTTGGCCCCATACCTGGTTTACTGCACAGTTATGTTTGCAATCCACACCCTATATGACAGCAACTTTGAAGATTGTCCTCTCATACTCCAACCTTAGGGGATGTTGAAGAGCCAGTTGGCCTGATCCCTGCAGGCCAGGCTGAGGGACCCCACCTGCTAGAAGGACCCTGCTCACTTCACCTCAGTGCCACCCCAGGTGCAGCAGGCCAGGGAGGGTCTGTGGGAGGTTGGCTCCAGGGCGCCTCTGGCCTGTCTCACCCAGTCACGCCCCATTGGAAACCATCTAATTAATTTCCTTTCAATGTGCATGAATCAATGCACCAGGTCATCACTTTAAAAATTAATGTTGACTTGCACATGCAATACATATAAAACTCTCGCTGGTGCCAATCACAGGCATGTGTTTTGATCTGCCATTGTGGATTGTGAATTTGGTTATCTTTGTTGACATTATGAAACTAAAAGAAAGTGGTGTCTTCCACAGAATATGACCAAAGACCAACTATTGGCACAGAGTACCATTTGAATGACAAAACCATTGATTCAATGGATAATGCTGAAAAGAAAAATTTCCCCATCAGATTTCTAAATAGTATTAACCCTTTGGGAATGCTGTGTCATAAATTAAAATTGAAAGTTGGTGCAATCACCATGCTTCTGAGAAATCTTAATAATAAATGGGGTCTTTGTAATGATACTAGATTTATTATTAAAAGATTACAACCTAACATAATGGAGGCTGAAGTATTAACAGGATCTGCTGAAGGAGAGGTTGTTCTGATTCTAAGAATTGATTTGTCCCCATCTGATACTGGTCTTCCATTTAAGTTAATTCAAAGACAGTTTTCTGTGATGCCAGCATTTGCGATGATTATTAATAAATCACAAGGACAAACTCTAGACAGAGTAGGATTATTCCTACCTGCACCTGTTTTTAGACATGGTCAAATATGTTGCTTCATCTCAAGTTTGACCATGTGACATTACAGTTGTAAATACTTCTTCACAAGGGAAATTAGTCAAGTAAAGTGCTTTTATTCTTAATGCAGTATACAGGGAAATATTAGAATAAGTTTAATCAATTTATCAGTCATTGTTTTTATCAATGTTTTTATATCATGTCTTTGTTGTTATTGTTTATTTATTAATCAATTTACATATTATTTTCATATACATTTTACTAATTTTCTTTCATTTCTGACACTTCTATTATAGAGAAAGGGTGAATAATGATATTAAAATATTTATTCTAAATAATTTCTTTTCAATGCACATGAATTCCTGCATCTGGCCACTAGTTTAACTATATTATCTTTTACTAGTCATTGTGCATGTAATAACCTTTGGGAAGTGATGGAAATTGGATTTACTTGTAAAAATTAGTGCTATCTGTTAATACCAGTAATAAGAGTCAGGATAAAATAAAGATATCTTTATAAGTAATGGTATCCTAACAAGAAATAATAGTACCTCCTCCCTATGTCCCCGCCCTCATTACCATCACTAACAGAGGTAGAATTCTAAACTTCTGTGGTATTAATTTGGTTATTCTTAAAGATAGTAAAGTGTATTCATCATAAATGGCAAAGTTGTAATAAATGTGATTAAATAAAGGTATAATTATTTCATTTCATATAACATTTCCTTTGAGACTCATTTTTAGATCTGGCTATTATGGCTTAGTCAAAGGAGGAGTAGATTAAGTTAGACTCTTACAGAAGGTACAATGCATTAACTCTTCTGTGTCTTCTGAGTACATTTTAGGTAGTAAGACAATATAATTAATCTTATTCACTTGGGTTTCAAATACATTTAATCTTATTTGGAATATAGAACACACTATATTTAGGTTTTTTTATACCAAAATAATTATCTTATCTCCTTTTTTGTTTACTTTTATCTAAGAAAAATTAATTTTTAGAATACTAAAGAAAAGTTATTCTTAGTAATAAACATATACAGCTTTATAATGCCTTTCCTCTCATCCTAGAAAATAAGAAATTTCAAAGTTACCCTTATGCTGAAATTCTTTCTTTCATGGCCTTATTTAATATTGGCAAAGTATCCTTATAAGAACTTCTGTAACTGCTAAAGTTTCATGTTTAATTCCCAAGTTCACTTCCAATCTACCTTTTGTAATGTTGACCACATATCTCACCTAAAGTATCACATTTTTATCATAAAATTTCTAAGATCAAAAATTTTAATGAGCAGAAATGTTGACTTTCAGGCATTCAAACAGTTCGCTATTGTTTGCTTCATTTTAAATAGAAATCAACCTCTTTGAATTATTAACCTCAAATGTCACCAAATCTAAAAAGAGAAAGGATCTGAAACTATAATTTATTATGAACCTCCTTGTGTTTGGAACTGTGCCAGATGCCTCATAGATGTCACCTTACATAATCTTCCCAATAAAACTGGAAAATGGAGGAGGAAAGTGAGACATAACCAACATACCTGCAAGTACCAAAATTTGGGGTTAAACTAGTCCTTCAGATGCCAAAAGTGGGGTGTGTGTATGTGTATGTGTGTCTATTCAGGGGCAAAAAGGTCTGGAGATTCATAAATAAGGTGTATGGTTGCTGAGGGTAAAAGACCTGGATGTTGTATTTTTGCATCCCTGTTCAACGAAGGCCTTGTGGATTGCTTCAGCTTGACCATTGATGCAAGCCCATGCCTATACATGCACAAAACTTTGAATATAATTTTTGAGACTAAATTAAGCCTAGTTCTGTGATATATATATATATATATATATATATATATATATATATATATATATATTTATTTATTTGAGCATAGGCCTCAGATTGCTGGCTAACTCTTGATTGCCAGTATCTGACCCCAAAAGCTTGGCCTTTACCCAATATGCACATGCTATTGAGAGCAGTTGATATTGCTTCAGGGAGCTGCTGAATATTGCTATTCTAAATATCTGCCAATGATTTCTTATTGCTTATTGTGTATACTCTGATCCTTGTTTAGATATGGCAACAAGTAAAAAAGCAATGTCATAGTTCATATTTACAGATACCATTCATTATTTCATACTCTCACAAATATTTGAGTTGATACCATGTGGTGGGAATCTTTCAAGAGCATGGGACTATAAAGATGAGATACACTCCTAAATCCCAAAAAATCCATCATCATAATCAAAATCAATAATTTTGAAGCTATTCTCCTTCAAGTGTTAGGGGTTCAACAATAACCCTCTAACATTTATCCATTGCTTATTCATCTATATATAAATAAAAGCCTAACCAATGACCATCCATCAGTAAATGTGATGTGCAATGAGCACCATCGGGGCTGTTACTCAACACAGAAGCTTCCAAACACTGATGACTTGGCAGCTGCAGTTCTTGGGTGATGCACCCAGAATAAGAGAGCTGGGAGCCCAATTCCAGGGTGTCACCCAAGAACCACCCTCTCACAAGCTGGGACCTCTAGGGGGATGTTGGAGAGCTGATTTCAGCCTGATCCCCACAGGCCAGGCCAAGAGACCCCACCAGTGCAAGAATCTGTGCACCAGGCCTCTAGTTAATGAATATTTGACAATGTAAATACACAACAAATAGAAATAATAAGATAAATGAGGCTACATCCATGAGATGGAATACTATGTAATCTTAAGTAATGCTCACATAGTTTTCATAACAGGGATTCCTATGCATTAAACTAATATTATAAAAATAGAAAATTGTATAAATATATACATATGTTATATTATCATATATGAATATATACATAAGAGGAAATTATACACATGATAAATTACATTATTAACTATGGTTTTCTGGGATGGACTATGATTAAATTGTGGTAATTTTTCTCAATGTTTTTCAAATCACAAAAATAATTATATATTGTGCTTTTGTAAATACAATATCAATTATAACAATAAACCTTATTCTGTCTTCCTGGTGGTGCACACCACCACTCACTATTCTTAACAAGCCCTACTCACATATCTCTATTTATTTGTGTACAGCTTAATGAGGTATGACTGACAAATTTGATGTCATATATTTCAGGCATACAACATACCTTGATATACATATGTATTGTGAGGGTTGTTGATACAATCCAAGTGAAACAGTGACTTTTCTTATATTTTGTTTTTGAAGGGGTTCCTTTACCTTCTCTCCTCTGTTTTGGGATTTTATTTCTTCTTTTTTTTTTAATATTTAACCAAAACTGGTTTGGCTCTGTGGTAGAGCATCGGTCTGCGGACTGAAAGGTCCCGGGTTTGATTCAGGCCAAGGGCATGTACATTGGTTGCAGGCACATCCCGGTAGGGGGTGTGCAAGAGGCAGCTGGTAGATGTTTCTCTCTCATCGACGTTTCTAGCTCTCTATCTCTCTCAATTCCTCTCTGTAAAATATTTTACACAGAGAGGAATTGAGAGGGATAGAGAGTTAGAAACGTCGATGAGAGAGAAACATCAACCAGCTGCCTCTTGCACCCCCCCCCCCACTGGGGATGTGCCCGCAACCAAGGTACATGCCCTTGACAGGAATTGAACCCGGGACCTCTCAGTCCACGGGCCGAAGCTCTATCCACTGAGCCAAACCGGTTTTGGTGTGATCTGGGATTTTCACAAAGGTATTCTCATCTGTGTATAATCGCTAGTTGCTCTGTCAAGGTGACTACAGCCAGGGACCTCTTATGCCACCAAAGGTTGACATCATCCCACTTGATATGTATGTTTTGGTTAGACCCAGAGCCAGGCAGACATTCTCACTGTGATGGAAATACACCAGAGTACTTGTGGCCAAAACACAGGAAAGGCAGCATTAGCAGCACCAGCTTAGAAGACAATTTTTTTTTAATGTGCAAAACTCATTATTTTCAAGAAACTAAGTACCCCTCAAATAAGAGGCAAGGGACTTCTAGGGCTAGGCCAGTTCTTTAAAAACATAACAGAACACTAAAGAAATGACCGAAGCTCACCAATCTGTTAAGACAAAGAAGGCACGTTACTTTCTTCCACTGTTAACAGAACTCATCAGCCTGGGCGACCATGTCCGCAATCTGCACACAATCAGAGTGCAGAACTCCATTATCCATGCACCGGCTCCACAGCAGTTACCGAGAGTAAGTGTTTGGGAGCAGTAGGCCCAGCCCTCTTTTCAGCCTTAATTATTTACCAGTGAATGGACAAGATTTGAACGATTTCTTTAGGATGGGGAAAGAACTGACCTTCTATTATGTAATAATAGAGATGACTATGGCCCAAATAAGAGAATAAACTGAAGGTAACTTACAGGCTGGGTGAAGGTGGAGTTCCTCTCCCTCGTGATCTGGAAATGAAGTTCCAGAGACTTGACCAGAGCACCAGCTGTCTTTCAAAATATGTTCTCCCTGCTCAAAGGTGATGGAAAGGCAGTCTTCAAATGGACCATGCCTTACTCCCCACTGTAAGGAAAAGAAAGGTGTTTTAGTGACACAGTATTTCAGATGTCTTCAGAATTTTATACCTGCAAGACCTTACTTGAGGCAAAATATATATAAACTTATTATTGGCAATTCCTAAGAATTTTTAGATGTGGTTTAATTATTCTAGATTTGAAGAGATGTTTGGTTATGACAACTGAAAGTACATCTATCTTCTTTCATATGAAAGATAACAGTAATAACCCCGATTAAAACCTAGTATGTGTAAGGATTTCATATGAGTCTGCTCTTTCCAGTCTATTGACCAATGTCGGGGTTGCATTTTTTTTTTTTAAAGGCATCCACGGAGATGACTGGAGTATCAGAAAACTTTCACCAGTAAGTCTTGCAGATGATATATAAAACAGCTGTCTCTGATGCTAAGTTGCATAGGTTTTTTACCATATCTTGATGCCAGAGACGTGTTTGAATGTGTGCAGGAAGATAGAACTAAAATGAATATCAGATTTTGGAGGAAAAGGATGTTATGCTTTATTTATTTTACTTTTTAAAAATATAATTTATTGATTTTTCACAGAGAGGAAGAGAGAGGGATAGAGAGTTAGAAACTTTGATCAGCTGCCTCTTGCACACCCCCTACTGGGGATGTGCCCGCAAGGTATATGCCCTTGACCGGAATTGAACCCGGGACCTTTCATTCCGCAGGCCAATGCTCTATCCACTGAGCCAAACCAGTCCTGGCAAGATGTTATCCTTTATATGTACTACTTTTCAGGTGCGAATCTAATTGGAGATGTCAATATCATGATAGGTTCTTGGGCTCTGCTCACTGCTACTTGCATTTTACTAGACCATCTTCAACCACATTCAGCTCTACTATTTCTAGAATAAAATCAGCTTACCTCAAGATTTCTCTTTCTTTATTTTTACAAGACAGAACTAGTAACTACTGTGGAGAGCTGGCACAGCCATGGCATATTCAGCCCCTTATGTGCCTTGCCAGGGTGAACCCGAGTGGGGGCAATGAAGGATTGAAAAAGACAGACAAGAGAAGGAAAGCTGGCACTCAATGGGGTGATGCTTCCCTGATGGGGACCCAGCAGCCCCACAGACTGCAAGCCCTCTTTATTTTATAGCCGATGCCATGAGGCAAAGTAAGTGCATGGTCAAGATATTTACAACATTCTCAAGGGTTTTGATCCTATTCAATTACATGCACTTGACCAAGCTTTGTTTACCTGCAGCCAGTTTCACTCAGGCACGTGGGTCCTCATGTTGGGACCATAGGTTCAAGCTGACAACCACAGCTGTTGGCTATCATTGTGCGGGGAGGGCTCTTGCCTCCAGGCTGTGATTTGCACGTGGCCATGAGAGGATGGTGCCCTCTCATCAGTCCGAGGCTTGAACCTGTGCAAACACTGTAGCCAGGTCCCACAAGTTACTACCTCCTTTGGAGAACTATAGCTTATAAGAGGTAAATGGTTTGGCTTTTTTGAGCCTTATTTCATGGATTATGAAATTTTCAGATACCAGTTCAGTTCAACTAAAATCACTACATTTAGTAAAATGTGTATATCCATGAGGAAGGAGGCAAAGAGATAATCTGTGAAAATTTATGTAGGGAAACCTCATTTGTTATGGTTGACACTTGGATAAAGTCCAAAGCCATGACTTTAGAAACACTGAAACAGTGAAAACAATGACTTAAGAACATAATTTACTGAACAACAACAAAACCTGATCTAAAAAATGGGCAATGATTTGAATAGAAATTTCTCTAAAGAAGAAAGATGAATGGCCATAAGCATATAAAAACTTGCTCAAGATAACTAATCTCTAGAAAAAATGCAATGAGATAGCACGCACTTGACACTTTTAGAAAGGCTATTATTAGCACAGGCACAAGCACAGGCATACACATAAACCAGACAATAACAAGTGTCAACCACGATGTGAAAAATTTTGAATCCTTGTATGTTTCTGGCACGGAATATAAAATGGGGCAGGAACAGCAGAAAAGAGTATGGCAGTTTCTGTAAGGATTAAACATAAACTTATTATATATGTTCTACCAATTCCATTTCTGGGTATATACCCAAAAGAATTAGAAGCAGGGACTAGAGCAAGAATTTGTTCACCCATGCTCATAGCAGCATTATTTAAATCAGTCAAGAGGTGGAAACAACACAGATATCCATTGGTGGAAGAATGGATGAACCACTATACAGGCATATAGGAGTAAGCAACCATCCAATCATTCGACCTTCTGACTGGCCGGTAGCTATGACGCGCACTGACCACCAGGGGGCAGACACTAAATGCAGGAGCTGCTGAGCTTTGGTGACTTTGGCAGCTGTGGTTCTCCTGTGACACACCTGGAACCAGAAAGGAGGGGACCTGATTCTGGGGTGCGTCAGCAGAGAACTGCCCTCTCACAATCTGGTACCCCTCAGGGGATGTTGGAGAGCCAGTTTCGGCCTGATCTCCACAGGCCAGCCCGAGGGACGCTGCCAGTGCATGAATCTGTGCACCCAGCCTCTAGTAATAGGATATTATGCCGCCTTACAAAGTTATTGCATTCTGACACACGCCACAACATGATGAGACTTGGCAACACAGTGCTCATTGAGATAAACCAGTCACAAAAGGACAAATACAGGATGATTTTGCCATGTGAGCTTATCTAGAGAAGTCAATTTTTTATAGAGAAAGTAGGTGGTATTTATCAGAGGTAGGAGAGAAATGAGGGGTGTATTACTTAACACTTGTATAGTTTCAGTTTCACAAGTTAAAAAGAGTTCTGGAAATGGTGAGAATGGCTGCGTAGCAATGTGAGTATACTTAAAACCACCAAATTGTACACTTAAAAGTCATTAAGATGATAAATTTTGTTATGTAATTTCCAATATTAAATTTTTAAAAATTGTGTTTTCTTTACGTATGCATTAAATTAAAAAGCAAACAACCAGTTTGGCAGAGAGCAAGTGTATGGTATCAACACTCATAATACAATTAACAATAGCCAATGATATCAACACATATGAAGCTCATAGTATAAAGCAATGTCAACTCTATATGCAACCATGACCACTTCCAAGACCAGACAACACAGGCATGCAGTCATAGACCCGAGACCTTCTCCTTTTCCCCACTAACAAGAATTAGAATCCACTAAGACTTGGGTGCAGAAAAAAAGAATGGAATAAAAGTCAATTTGTAAACGATATTGTTATTTCTATAACTTATATGAATATTTCAGAGGATATTTAGAAAAAAAGTCCCAGAATAATTAGTTTCAATACATCAAAGCAGAAATAAACACATATGCTCACAGTGTCTCCAAGAATAATACAAATAAATTATTACAAAATGAGAAAAAGATTGATTGGACTGATACTGTTTGGTTAATTCCATTTATTACATGAAGTTGCTTGACAATTCTTTAAAGTCTGTTTAATATTAGCTTGTTAAATATTGTCATAAATGTTTTAGAGTTTGGTTATTGCTTTCTTCAGATCCATAACCTTGCTTTAATAACCCACATATATTCACATCCACTTAGCAGACACATTACATCGTGTCATTAAGTTACACAATGAGTATAATTGCTTTACTTCCTACTGATTCTCTCTTCAGTCTAAGTCATAGAAAAGAAGAGATTCTCAGAGCTCTACGGTCTGAAAGTCTGACGGCCAGGTGAGAGCTCTACAGACTCACCTGGCCATCAGAAGCGATCACGCCAGGTGAGAGTCATCTTATCCCCCCAACACCTTCTTTAGTTATTGCCTTCCTCCAGGTGGGTCAGGGCTTTTACAGAGACACTGTCAATCTGACTTGAATCAGAACAAACATCAAACCTCAGTGCTCACCCTTCAGTTACACGAGGCCGAATGCCCAATGGCTGTTGGGAACTCCAAGTAGCTTTATACCCTCTTAGGGTAAAAATGGGATTTCCTGATCCAAATTTGCATATAAAGAATCAACTCTCTCTATATATATCTCTCTCTCTCTCTCTCTTTCTCTCTCTCTTTCTCTCTCTCTCTCTCTCTCTCTCTCACACACACACACACAAAGAAGAGAAAAATAAAAGAAAAAGAAAACAAAGAGTCATCTTTAATTAGATGCTTTTACCATTTTACCTTTACCCCATTTCTCTATCTACTCATTCCTTTGTATGTCAGGCTATGCCTATTTTCACCCATTCTTAGCATGTCCTCAAGAAACCCAGGTAAAAGATAATGCAGTCAGAGACTAGATGTGACCAGATTTGAAACTTTTGGCAAAATGATAATTTGGGAGCATCCTTGATTTCAGTTGCCTTGGCATCCCTCATATACACCTTACCATTCCTGGGTGAATGTCTAAAGCAGACAATTGAATTGAACACCTGCACTCACTATTTGTTACTTGTTAAAAGTGATCTCACTGTAAGAAGCAATCACCTCCGTGAAAGACATGAAATGCCCAGTGGGGGTTCTAGATGGGGCCACGGTTGCGGGGTGAAATAAGATTATGAGCAAATGCCTTGGTTATTGTTTCAAATAACCTAGTTTGGTTTTTGTGAGGCCTGTGAAGGACCATGTGATGGTGAACAAGACTCATCAGTTCCCTTACCAGTAATATTCAAATCTATAGGCATTCCCCTAAATCTTGATGATCTAGCATCTTAATTATCTGTAAGCGTACAGTTTGGTGGTTTTAAATATACTCACATTGCTGTGCAGCCATTACCACCATTCATTTCCAGAACATTCTTTTAATCTTACAAAACTGAAACTCTATTATCACTAAGCAATAACTCCCAGTGCCTCTCTCCATCTATGACAAACACCATTCCCCTTTTTGTCTCTATGAACTTGACTTCTCGAGAGAGCTCAAATGATAGAAGCAAGTGCTGTAAGAGGTGACCCAAATATTTGAAAGTGTAAGACCCAGGTGACAGTCTAACACAGGGGTGGGCAAACTTTTTGACTCGAGGGCCACAATGGCTCTTAAACTGGACTGGAGGGCCGGAACAAAAGCAGCCTGACCATGCTGGCACTCTCCTCTTGGGCTGCTGGTGAAGGAGCGGAGGGGAGAGCAAGAGAACCCTCCGCTGCGGGCCAGATAGAACAGCCAAACGGGCCGGATCTGGCCCTCGGGCCATAGTTTGCCCATGGCTGGGAAGTTATCAAACTCTAAGATGCATTAACTTTGGGGAACTTGCTATCCTTGCTATCCATGACTATTCCTGCAGAACACAAAGAACCTCTGATCAAGGGGTGTCTGAAATAACTCATTTCTCCTGCTAAGGAACAACCTGAAGTTTTTTATTAAACAGCTTGTTTTGGTCAACATGTGCTGATAAAGTACATTCTCAACAATAGGGCTAGTTCAGCTTTCTTTTCCATGGCTATGCTATGACCAAGGCGATGGGAGAACTTCCCTTAAGCATTGCATACTTCACCTAGAAATGAAAGGTGTCTCATTTTGTTCCAGTTGCGTGCCTACTGCCTATAACAATGGTATACGTGGGTGTTCACCTTCATCAAAGAGGTTTCTTTTAATTTTTATTCTTCTGAGAGGTTCCTTTCTGTGAATATTGAAAGGCATTATGTATATATTCCTCTCCAGACTGTAAATAGTGTAAATAGGATCTTACCAAGCTTGTTGTGGAAATCAACTATCACTGCGGTGCTTTGTTTTGTTTTGTTTTTTTCTTCCCATTTCTGCTTTGAGAGAATCCGGATGTGGTGCAATTCCACATCCAGATGTGGCTCAGGGAATACCAGCCAGAAAAGTGGTTGGAAATATATATTTAATTTTGCTAATCTCCCTGCCTGCCCCCCCCAACCCCCAATACACACACAACTAGAAAGCTGCAGCTTTAATCTGGCTTTGCTTACTGAGTTTCTAAAGAAAAAAAATATCATATTTCACAACAAATAGAAAGCATTCAAAGCATCAGATTTAGTCTCCCTGACATGGAACATACGTTCTATTATCAACTCACTCCAGACATGCTGTCAGGTCTGTCTCTCCCCACTTCTCCAAGTAGCCACCTCCACAGCATCCCTTGCGGATCCTGGAATGTGCCACATGTTAAAAACTGTTTCCTCTGTTTCTCACATAGCTGTTCTTTCCTGTGCTGTATGAGATAAGTCACTCCTACTCATCTCCCAGGACTCGGAAACATTGTGAAGCTATATTTGGGGGCCTCTTCTCTGTGTTTCCATGGAATTCTGCACATAATTTTGCCTAACCCAGACTGCAGTGTAATATAATCCCATTAACAGATAATGAAGGACTATATTTCCCATGAAAGAACCCTCTGAGGGCATATGCCTATCGTGTGCATGTGTGTTTAATTCCCCGGACCCACCACCTTTCTGATACATAACCTATGCTAATTGCTATAGATCAGAGTTTCCCAAGTGTGGTACTCGGACCCCCAGGGGTACGGGAAGAGTTTGGTGGGGGTATGCATTGCACCGGAGTTTGGTGGGGATATGCACTGCACCGTGCTTAGCTGCGCCTCATTCTACGTTCTCATGAGTCAAGACAGTCTTGTGAGTTGTGAGGTGGTCCGGTGTGCAAATAAATGTTATTTATAATATAACTTCTACTTATGTTTTATTATGAATAATTTTATTTTTCATTTATCATTATTTTGTGTATGTACCAAAAAAATAAAAAAAATAAAAATATTTTGATTGTTATTAAAATACATCCATTTTTTTGGGACGAGGGGTACTCAGCGTTACAAAAATTATGGAAGGGGTAGACCTATGTCAAAAGTTTGGGAAACACTGCTATCGATGAAATCAATAAAAAATATAAACTATCCTTTTTACTCAATGTCAACGTGCAGCTACTGGAGTTTGCAATGGCATGTCCCAATCTCTTGGTGCAAACAAGCACTGAATGTCTTGCTGGAGAGACTCCTGCTGACTTCTGAGGGCAAACGCAGAAGAGGGGGTCAGATCAGATTGTAAGGGCCGGCCATGGGGTCATGGGGAGGATGTGACCCCCGCTCACCCGTGAGCTAGCCCGGGGAAATCAGAGGGTCCTTGGAATGCATGTTCCATACCCCACCCCGGAGGCCTCAGCCTACTGGGAAGACATCGTTTTGAGAGAGCCATGCTATGGGGATCACCTGCACTTAATCACTGATGTAAATGAACTCTTCCAGGCCTCTGCGTAAATATACTTCTTAAGATTCTGCAGGCCGGAACGGGTGCAGAGAGCTACTTGTCCCCAGGCCGCCCCAGAGACGCCTCCCCTGTCCTTTCCCTTGCTTAGGGAAGCTGCCACCTACCCCTCCGGCGTGGTCCACTGCTCTACCCAGGCCCTCCTTTTTGTCTTCCATGACCAGGACTCCTCTGCTCACCTGCAAGCAGCAGAGGTCGAAGCCAGCTGCGGGGACCTTGACTGTTGGCAGAAACTCCTGGAGCCGTTAAGGGCTAGCCAGGAGCCATCGCCTTGGCGGTGAGGCTGCTGATAGAATCCCGCCACATCCGGGTACCTGAGCGTCTGCGGGGGCTCTGGCTGCGGACACGTGACGCACGAGGCTGCAGGTGCAGGAAGCGCGCATGCGCACTGGTGGTAGAAGCAGCCGGATGGAATTGTGCCACATCCGGGTACTTGAGCATCGGTGCGGCCGGCAATTGGCACGTGACTCGCAAGCCCGCAGGTGCTAGAGGCGAGCAGGTGCCCTGGTGGTGGAGGAGGCGGTGGATGGAATCCCGCCACATCCGGGTACTGGAGCATCTACAGGGATGGCTATTGGGCACGTGACTTGCAAGCCTGCAGGTGCTAGAAAGGAGCATGCGCACTGGTGGTGGAGGTGGCTGTGGATCCAGGTACTTGAGCATCTATGCAGATTATATTGGGCACGTGACTTGCAAGCCTGCAGGTGCTAGAAAGGAGCATGCGCGCTGGTGGTGGAGGAGGCTGTGGATGGAAACCCCCTGGATCCGGGTACTTGAGCATCTATGCAGAGGACTATTGGGCCCGTGACTTGCAAGCCTGCAGGTGCCAGAAGCCAGCATGCGCGCTGGTGGTGGGGGCTGCTTCCAGAATGATCCTGCCAGATCCGGTGGTGGAGCCGCTGAGGAGGCGGAAGACAGGAGCAGGTAGGGGACTGGGCAGCTGGCCTGCAAGGGCACGCGGAAACCTCCGGAGCCCTCCCTGGCAAAAGCCGCAGGTCCCATGCTGGCTGGGCCCGCCCTTGGTTTCCTCAGTGATGGAAACTGCTGGTGTTCTGCTGAAACCTGTTTGGCTCAGTGGTAGAGCTTCGGCCTGCGGACTGAAAGGTCCCGGTTCGATTCTGGTCAAGGGCATGTACCTGGGTTGCGGGCACATCCCCGGTAGGGGGTGTGCAAGAGGCGGCTGGTAGATGTTTCTCTCTCATCGACGTTTCTAGCTCTCTATCTCTCTCCCTTCCTCTCTGTAAAATATCAATAATTTTTTTAAAAGAAACTGTTGCTGTTCTCTGCAGAGCAGACCTTTGGGTGCACAGATTCCCCGGAGGTGAACGCTGGGGGTGCCCAGGTAGTCTGCAAGGCTGCGAGGCCTCAGGGGCTGTTGGAACCCTGGGCTGTGGTCACAGCTGCCACTCCTGCAATGGGGCTGATGGCAGTTGGCCCCGCTTTCTGCCTGTCTCTAGATTTCTCTAGAATCAGCCCTGCCAGTCTCTGCGAGGTGGGAAACCTAAGCAGGTCGGCATGCGGGGCCTGGACAGGCTGGGGTGCTCTTTCTGGGCTCCCCCTCCTTTTCTGAGAAGAACCATTTGGGGGAAGGGGAGGAGGCGGGCAGATGGAAATATCCTTCCTGCCCTTGTGTGCCCTATTAATAGGCACCACGACCGAGCGTGGGTTTGCTTCTTGTGAACAGAAAACTGCGTGACACACCAAGGGAAGCCACCCCACAAAGCAAGATGATGATGATGATGATGATGATGATGATGATTTTTGAAGCAAACAAGGAGTATTATTGAAAATGATTTCCAAAGCAGTGTCTCCCTGAGCTGGGATCCTCTGAGCTTTTATCATTTCAAATGAATACGTATTTAGCTGGAAACTTCTATCACAGTCTGTGTAGCATGTAAGGGGTGGCGTTGGGTTGGCAGGGACCCAGTGGCAAGTGATGCTTCTTCATACATCGCATGTTTAGAAAATGGCATTCAACTAGGGCCAGCTGCCGGCAAACTCAGTAGCCAGCAGAGCCAAATGCCAACAGGACAATGATTGAAGTTTCTTTTGAGAGCCCAATTTTTTAAACTTAAACTTCTTCTCACGCCACTTCTTCAAAATATACTTGCTCAGGCCGTGGTATTTTGTGGAAGAGCCAACCTCAAGGGGCCAAAGAGCCGCATGTGGCTCTGGAGCCGCAGTTTGCTGACCAGGAACTAGGCCCAGAGGCCGGGATTTCACTACAATAATGAGCTCTTGATTACTTTTAAGTTCCAGATTGCTGCCTTAACTGGTTTGACCTGATTCCCCCAAAAGCCCTATCTGAAGTGTCTGAAGATGGTCATGCCCAAGTCCAGGCTTTCTCTAGAAAATATACTAAGATAGCAACATGGTTAATGGAAAATGTGATCATCTTTTTTTTCAACTTGGCGTGGGGTGACAGCATTATCAGGGTTTTTGCTCCATTCTGTTGCTGAACCTTCTTCAGCGGATGCCTGAGTTCACCCAGAGCTCTTTTCACTTGCAGATACCTCCGTGGTGGTGGTTCTTTGTAGGGTGACTGAGAGCAGTCCTTTTGAGTCCTCCTCCTCCATCGTGGTCACCTCACTACCACCACTTCCAGGTGAGTTTGAGGACAAGCTTTGCTACAGCTGCAAGTCAAATCTGTAAAAATAATTGGGAGAAATAATGTCTTTTTTTGGTTGAGTGTTCAAATCTGTAAACACAGTATTTTTTAAACACCTCCATTAAAAAAAATCTTCCTTTATTCTTTAATAATTCTGTGGCAGTTTTCAGAAGACTCCTTCGTATATGGATAGATATGTATACACACTTTGAATATATCATTATTGGGTTAAATCTGTAATGAAAGACACAGCAATTGAGTTATCAGCTGTGGAGTGAGTGTGGAGAGGGAGAGAGAGAGAGAGAGAGAGAGAGAGAGAGAGAGAGAGAGAGAGAATGTGTGTGTCTTGGAGCTATTTTAAAAATATTTATAATGTTGTTCTTAAATTTTAATTTATAATTGCTTTGCATCTCTAGTACATAACATACAGTAGGTTTTTCTGTGTTGGCCTTGCGTCTTACAACCTTGATAAATTCACTTAGTAGTTTGGGAGGTTTTAGTTATATTTGTTTTTCTTATTTTGTTGTTTAGGAACCTTGGGATTTTCTACTTATCGGATCCTGTCATCTTCAAGTAAGGATAGTATTATGCATTTCTTCATTTCAGATCTGTTTGCCTTTTATTTCTTTATCTTGTTATCTTTCACCCACTAGGGCTTCCTGTTTGATAAGAATGGTGTGTTTATTTATTTAACAAGTGGTAAACTTATTTATTGCCCATCTCCCTCCCAAACTAAGCAAATTACAAGGTGAAGAAAAACATAAGAAAGCTGTATGTTCATTTGGGCACAATCACAAGCATATAACTGATGTAGCACATTGAAAAAGATTATAGCTTGCTTCTTTCTTTCTTTCTTCCTTCCTTCCTTCCTTCCTTCCTTCCTTCCTTCCTTCCTTTCTTTCTTTCTTTCTTTCTTTCTTTTTCTTTTTTTTTTTTTAGCTTGGCTTTTGCTTTGACAGTTTCACCTTAAATGACTTTTCTTTGAGTGTGCATTTACTTTGCTGAAAAGGAAAGAATGGTGTGTGTAATAGGATTGTTAGAGCTGATGCACTAGTCTTATTCATGAATTTAGAGGAAAAACATTTAACCTTCCACCGTTAAGTGTGACTTTAGGTGTAGGTTTCTTTTTGCTTATTTGGTGTTTTTTTGGTGTTTTTTGTTGTTGTTGTTTTGTTTTTGTTTTTGTTTTTTTGGATAGTTACCCTTTGTCAAGTTGAGTAAGTTCTCATCTGTCTCCAGTTCTTAGAGAATTTTTATTAGCAGTGGGTGTTAAATTTTGTCAAATGCATTTTTTTTGGTCCTAAATCAATATGGTCTTATAACTTTTATCCTGTGCTTTTTTTTCAAAAATTTTAAATTTAAATTTACTGAAGTGATATGTTATTAAGATTATATAGGATTCAAGCACACATTACTAAGATACAAGTTCTGTATATTGCGGTAAAATTTTCTTCTTTAAACTGTGGCTCTGGTGGAATATATTTAATTGTTTTCAAATATTACACAAGCCTTGCATTTTTATAATAAACCACACATGGCTTATTATCCTTTCCATATTATGTTGAATCTTACTTGTTAATATTGTGTTGGGGATTTTCAAGTTTTAATGCATTACATGGGAAACCTGCTTTTCTGGAATGGAGTTTTAAAAACAAGTGTTGATACAAAGACTTCAATAAGGTAAGTGTTACTGGTTTGTAGTTTAATTTCGTTGTGACCAGAAAGCAAAATGTATATGGTTTCTAATTTTTTTAATGTGTTGAGTTTTGTTTTATGATCACTTATACCATGTATCTTGGTATCTTTTCCTTGTACACTTGAATTCATATTCTCCTGTTGTTCAACATAATGCTTTCTAAATACTAGTTAGATCTGGTTGAATAATGGTGTTGTTCAGTTTTTCTACTTCCTTTTTCTTTGTATGAGTATTCATTCATATTAATCTTGCTTTTTACTGAGTGTGTAGAAATATTCCATGATTATTGTGAAGTTATCTATTTTTTTTATTTCATTTCTCTCCGTTTTGCCTTGTGCACTTAAAAGCTCTATAGTAAGATATATATATGCATTTAAGATTAAGTTTTCTCAATGGATTCACCTTTTCATTGTTTTGTAATGCCTCTCTTTATTCCTAGTCATTTTCTTTGACTGAAAATCTATTTTGTCTGATATTAATATGGCCAGTCCAGATTTATTTTGATTAGCCTTCATGTAGTATGTCTTTTCCCCCAAAATTTTTAGCTTTGGCATACTTATATCATTATATTTGAAGTGAATTTCTTGTAGACAACATATGGTAGGGTCATATATTTTAATACATTCTCATAATCTCTATTTATAATTGGCATATTTAGATACTTTGCATTTATGGTAATTAATGGATTAATGGTATAAGTGTAGTACTTGTTTTGTTTTGCTCTTTGTTTAATTTGTCTCTAATTTCCTATCTATTTTAATGTATTTTTAACACTTTTAGTATTCCTATTTAATCTATCTATTTTATTCCTATTTAATCTATCTATTTTATATCTGACTTTAACTTTTTTATGGCATTTTTATGAATTACTCCAGATATCACAATATAGATTCTTAACATTTTTACACTTTAATTAGTACCAACATTTTATCACCTCACGTGGGATATAGAAACCTCACCATCACATAATTCCTTCATCTTCATTACATTACAGTAGTTTCTTACAAATTTAAGTTACATGTATTGAAAACCTCACCAAACAATATTGTACTTTTTTGTTTTCAGCTGCCAAACATTTTAAAGAATAGCCTTTTATATTTTATCAGGATAATAACTATTTTTTACTTTATTTCCAATATTTCCAGTTTTCTTCTAATACTTCTTTTAGTCAAAAGAATTTACTGATTATCTTAGCAGTCTGTTGCTTTAGCCACTTGTCCACCTGGTCCCACTTAATGGTTATTTTAAAGCAACAGGTTTGTCAACAAATTCTGTCAGTATTACTTCATCTGAAAATTTCTTGTTTCAGCTTTATTCCTGAAGTATAATTTGGCTGGATAGAGACTTCTGGGTTGACTTTCCCTCTTTTAGCTCTATAAAGCATTGTGCCATTTGTTTTCATGCCCAAGGTTTTGATGAGAAATTGGTAATTATGAAACTATGGTTCCCCAATTGTGTGCTGCTTTTCTGTGATTTTTTTCATTGTCATTAGTTTTCAGTAGTATGAATGTTTCAAATAATGAATTCTTTTTTGGTGGGGGGGATTTATTTTGTTTACATATTAGATCTCCTTTGGTGTGTGTGTGTGTGTGTGTGTGTGTGTTTGAATATATATTTGTGTATATATTCACATATATATGAATATTTATGTATATATAAAATACACTTATATATAAATAATATTTATTATTATAAATAGGTTCAATCCCCTTTTGCTGGCATCATTTTTATTGTTTTTTGTTTTCTGCGATTTTGAACACAAAAATATTTTATCATTTATTATTAACCTTCTGGTTCATAAGAGGCTGTTTATTTGGGGGGAAAGAAGAAATATATACTTTAAAAATAAAATCTCACAGTTAACATTGATGTTTACTGGATTAGAGGAATCAACTAATATCAAGTAGAAACAAAACAAGAGAAAACACTGACATGTAGAGTTAAATAATAAAGTAGACATTTCTTTCAGCCAGGATAGAATTATGTAGAAAATAAACAACAATCATATGATAATTTAATCTTCCTGATGGCTCCATCCATTTTATAAGTAAATGTTCTAGGTGCTTCGTGATATTGCCCAAGGTGAGTCATTTTTCCCCAAAATAGTAAATATTGATGACTTTAGACATAGGGTGCACTTGAGACAAGTTCTTTGAGTGGTGTTCCAAGACATAACTTTTGGAAGTGAATGTTTAAATTGACAATTTTACGGCAGAAGTATGTGGAATGCTATTAGTTTTCCTAGCAGTTCTGCATGTTATTTTAATGAAATACTACTCAGTAATGCTCACTGGGGTTTCCCTTTGTTTGGATATTCACTGTGTACTATTGACATTTGAAAGAAGAACTACATAGAGGATATATTATTGTTTTTGTGGAATACTTCAACATGGAATTATAAAGTGATCTAAAATCAGAAGTGGAAAAAGATACAAGGATTTCAATGGCAAAATAAAAATTAGGATAAGTAGTCAAAATGTTTTTGTTATTTTTTAAAAAAAATGACCTTATAGGAAACATCATATGTGTCATATATTATAAATCAAATTGCAGATAGTTTTTTTTAAAAAAAATATTTTATTGATTTTTTTACAGAGAAGAAGAGGGATAGAGAATTAGAAACATTGATGAGAGAGAAACATCAATCAGCTGCCCTTGACCAGAATTGAACCTGGGACCTTTCAGTCCACAGGCTGACTGCTCTATCCACTGAGCCAAACCAGTTTTGGCAAATTGCAGTAATTTTGAATGAACTCATAACTATTCAGCCATTGATGCACAATAAAATGAATCCCTTTACATTTGGTCTATGGCAGTGTTTCCCAAACTTCTCTCATGATGAGAATCACCTGGTGGAGTTGTGAAAATACAGATACCTGGAATCCCAACTAAGAAGTGCGAAACTAGAATTTTTGGGAACATATAGGTAAAATTGTATACTTAACTAGTGCTCTTAGAGCCAAAAATTCTAGTTTCGCACTTATTAGTTGGGATTCAAGAATCTGTATTTTAACAACTGCACCAGGTGATTCTCATCATGAGAGAAGTTTGGGAAACACTGGTCTATGGGATAGAGCAATTAAGCTTTGAGTATTTTAGGCTTTCATTTTTAAGAATAATAACTTTTGAATATCAAATGCCTTTGCTATAATATGTTAAGTTATTTGGCATTCATTAGTGGTAATGTTCTCCCTCTTTAATGTATCTGTTACTGCCGAAACAGGTTTGGCTCAGTGGATAGAGTGTCAGCCTGTGGACTGAAAGGTCCCAGGTTCGATTCCGGTCAAGGGCATGTACCTTGGTTGCGGGCACATCCCCAGTGCGGGGTGTGCAAGAGGCAGCTGATTGATGATTCTTTACCATCAATGTTTCTAACTCTCTATCCCTCTCTCTTCCTCTCTGTAAAAAAGTAATAAAATATATTTTTTAAAATGTTTCTATTACCAAATATCCCCTTATTAGGCAGACTTTATTTTGCATACGATTTAAATGTATAATCTTGCCATAACATACTTGCTTATGGTAATAAAAACTATTATATCAATTTTTAAAAGTCCCTCCTGAAATACTTATTATGATCCTGTCTTTAAAACCCCACTGTTTAATTTTTAGCTATTTGTTATTACTTTAAAAGTGCTATGAAAGTGCAGAATTATTTTTGCTTTCAGAAATTCCGTAGAATTTCTGGGAATTCCAGTTTCCAACTTCAAGGGTTAATACCTTTTGGCAACTTGGAATAAGTCGGTGTACCCTACAGCTTCCTCTAGAATCCCAAGAACTCTGAGGGGTATCATATTAAAACAACCGAGTCCCTTGCTCCTAAGGATCGTGAATATTTTGAATTTTCAACCCTAATTCTCACTCCATCTGAATGCTCGCTGAGGAAGTACTCTACATCTAAACGTGATTTTATTTTTATGTTGGAAGACTTCATCCTTAATCCTGGGCAGCTTTTCCTTTAGTGGCTTTTAAAGTTTATCTTTCTGCTGCGTGTTAGCATTTCAAAGGTGCGAGACTATTTATTTACATTATGGCCAGTTTGTCTAACGGAAGTCTGACAGTTGTAATAAGTCTGTTGAGCCTTTAGAGCTTAAAAAAGACTCTCATCCTGACAGGTTAGCTGTAGGAAACCTTGCCTTGATTTTGGAACTCGTTTGTTCTTTGCGTCTTGATGTGCCATCTGGAAAACCTATACTTTACATGAAAGGAGATTTAAGGGCCAGAGTTAATACAAAAGCTCTAAAAGCAGGCTTAGGAGACCAGGAAACACAAGTGAAGTGAGTGTGTTTAAGGCATTGGTAAAACATGACCTCCTGTTTAATAGCTTGATGAATGAGTTCATTCTCCTAATTCATCTGACCTCTGTGTTTAGGTTCTGAGTGTGAAATCCCTGCAGGGAAATGGAATATATACCCCTTACAATGCAGTAAATTGGGAGATAAATGAAATCTTATTTGTGTCCTTAACAGCACAATTTTTTTTTCCTTTTCCTGTACATTAAATTTTCTGCTCCCCATCCTCTAAGAAGCAGGAAATTTTATAGAGATGTGGGGTTCCAGTTCTTGTTGGTTCCAGTCCTGACGTTTTCTGGCAACAAGTGAGCCCAATGTTCAATATAGCTTTGATTTTTTTTCTTGCCAATTTGATTATATCTTATAACTATAATACATGCAGCCAGCTTTTATATATGGATATTGCAGGGATTCTTTCTTGTCTGAATCTTCCCCTATTTTTAGCTGCCTGTCATGAAACATGTCCTATATTTTAGGGGCTGGTTGAAGGCCCTCTTCTTTGTATTTGTGTTTTTCTCTGTTTAAATCACTTTGACATTGATGTTTTTGAGATAATCTCTTTGGCTTTGTGACCTGACCTCCATCCATGGATGGTGTGAGACCTTTTTGACAAGGGTTGCATATATAGCTATTTATTTTTCAGAATCTAACCAGTGGGTTTTTTTTGTGTGTTTTTTTGGGTGTTTGTTTGTTTGTTTGTTTGTTTTTTGGTTGCCTAGGAAAAGAGGTTTGGGGATTTTATGGCTTTCTAATTATTTCTGTAGGAAAATTGGAGTGGCTGAGCTAGCAACACTTGGTTGCTCAGATGCTGTTTAAAACTGGACATGATTCCAATGAAGCTTTTTGTGGGAAGGAAGGAATGATTTGGTACTATACTTAAAGATAATAAAAACTTGGCTGCCATGTACGCTAGGCTTTAAAGGGGGACTGAATTTGAGGAAATCAGTTAAAAAAAAATCTCCATCAAACTTTAAGCCTGAGGTAATGAAGGCCTGAAATAGGATAGTTTTCTGACAACAGAAAAACTGACATTATCTGGGACTTAACTCAAAGTCAGGCAAATAAATAAGTTGGAAGAAATTCTGCGTTGCTTAGACAACTTGAAAAAAATGGCAAAAAGCAACTTAATTAAACATGGTGAGCTTCCATTTACTTTATAAATCATATTTTATTTATGTTTAATGAAATTCCAAGGTCATAAAATTACCTTCATAAAGACAATTGGGACTATTAAATCAAAGTAATTTTCAGAAAACATTTGACACACAGTAGGCATGGAATGAATATTAGCCCTCTTGCTTGTCATTTTTAGATGTACTTATTTATACTCAACTGGTTCTATTTGGCTATTTTTAAAAATATATATTTTATTGATTTTCCACAGAGAGGAAGGGAGAGGGATAGAGAGTCAGAAACGTGGATGAGAGAGAAACATCGACTAGCTGCCTCTTGCACACCCCCCCCCCCCCCCCCGGGGATGTGCCCGCAACCAATGTACATGCCCTTGACCAGAACCGAACCTGGGACCTTTCGGTCCGCAGACTGAAGCTCTATCCACTGAGCCAAACTGGTTTCGGCTGTTTGGCTATTTTTATGTTTACCCATGAGTTAAAACAAATCTTTCTGTTGTTTTAATTTTATTGAGGTGGATAAGTAACGTTGCTACCTTGCTTTGTTACCTTGTCCTTGCATCAGAAATAAATGGTGAACCTCGCTATCTCTTGGCCCTGGGAGCATTATCTCCAGTTTTCAGAAATGTACATCTTTCCCATGTATGTTTCCAAGCTGATATGTCTCACTAAGATAACTCAATGTGAGCCGCGGGATTGGTAGCGTAGCATCACCGAGCCTTTCTGTCATTTGCCATGGCTGAAACAGCCTGACATGAAATATAACACTATAACATGTCAGGTGGAAAATTTAAACATTGCTTTTTCTCAAGGAAGAATGGAATCTTTATATTTTAAACCACACTATTTCAGCAGGGGGGGGAAAGTTATGATACGGTATCGATTCTTCTGGAGAACTGAGTTAGCGAAAATCCCTCTCTACTTAAGAATTGTTCATTTCCCTCTTTTGACACGAGAACGCTTCTAGACAGCTGTTTTATGGCTAACTAAAATCCTTTAAAGATGTCCCAGGGAAACAGTCCAACGAGTAGCAAACCAAAGAAAGCCATTGTCTTGTTCATCTCTGTAATCACATTTTCCTGGCAAAGTAAATAATCAAGGGGACACAGCTCCTTGCAATTTACATGTCACTCTCCTTCCCACTGGAACGTGGAAGAGCAGAGCTAAATGATCATCGCGATAAATCTCCTACCCATCTGACGCTATGCACAGTTATTAGAGTATTGTTGGTCAGATTCCCTGTGTTTTATGTACTTTACATCCCCATGACTGGTGTCAAAGCACAATGAATAAGTAAATGAGTTTTTCCCTGAACTGTTTTGGGTTTTATAAAATAATTAATACTGCTCCCTTTATGCAACTGACCAATTTCTTGCACCTCACTTTCTTATTTCTTATTGTATATTTTATTTTTGTACTATTATCTACACAGGCCCGTTGTGAGGCTTAAATAAGATAATGCGTATAAAGTCTTCTGTGCAGTACTTATAAAAATAAACATTTTGCAAAAGCTACTTATGCATTTCCCTTTATCTGTGGATCATTGGTCTTCTCTTAGTAGGCTCCAGGGAAATTGACAGACGCTAGACCATCAGCAACAAAAAGAGCCACAACAGACACTATTGTTGTTGATAAAGTATCCTACTTTAGAAACTTCTCCCTTCTCAATTAAAATATAACAAAGGATTAGGTCGGGTGGCAGATAGTCTTATTCTTTCCGTTTTCTCCTAAGAGTTGGTAACAAGATCACATTTGAGATGACTTCTTGATGAAATGTTTTGCAATTATACTAAAAATGTATGTAATATCTCCTGCAGGACAGTTAGGATTTTACATCCTAGTGGGAAATTCCAGCAGCATCTTCTGTATTCTAATTATTGCTTAGAATTTGCCCAATACACAAATGTAAAATAGAGCTTTGTGTGATACCAAATGGTAAGTCAGTGACAGAAAGAGGATGTAGGATTTAAATAGTTTTGTCCTGATGGTATTCCTACTTCTTATTGTGTTCTCTCCACTCAGAAATCATTGCATCATCTTTTAAGACTCAGTGAATCCCTGGCTGGTGTGGCTCACCTAGTTGGGATTGTCCTATGCACCTAAAGGTTGCTGGTTTGATTCCTTTAAGTTGCAGGCTCGAGCCTACAAGAAGCAGATGATCAATGCTTCCCTCTCAGATCAATGTTTCTCTTTCTCTCTCTCTCTCTGGCTCTCTCTTTCTAAAAATAAATTGCAAAGTATTTATTTATTTATTTATTTATCTCAGTTCAAAAGCATCACCTTCCCAGGACATCCCCTAACTCCTGCTATCAGTATAAAATATATATTATCTGTGTCTGTTACTGAAAATAATATTCAATGATAGAAAATATTTATTAAGCACCTCATTTTATGTGTTAGGTATTATGCTTCCTCTTTACATTAATCCTTTTAAGAATTTCACCTAAAAGACATTATTGCTATGTCTATTTTACTGATAAGGAATTTGATGCTTAAAGATGTCATATAGGTCCCCCAAGGTTGTAAAGCTAGTCTTGGGGTCTCCTAGAGGAAGATGGATGTGATTTGCCCACTTGATGCATAGACCAGGCACATTCCAGAATACGAATAGAGTCAGTTAATCTTTTTGTCATAACCTCCCCAACTCTCTGGAAATATTTGTCAAACACAGAATATTAATAAATAATTAAAACACAATGTACTGAATAATTAAACCCGCAAAGGCCTGATATAACTTTAATTCCTGTAATGACATTTTTATTAAGGGAAAGTTTTGATAACATATGTTTGGGACAGCATATGAAGAGATGAACAAGCTGTTCCTTCTTATTGTTTATTCTTAGAGGCTGTTGGTGGGGGAGGAAAATGCCAAGGATAGTGATACTGTGGGTATGATTGCTGAACCCATGTGTTTGGTGGTATATTGTATTTTTCATCCTCTGCTAAGTTTTATTTTTGTTCCCTGTTCAACAATCTTCTCTGTTGTGCATTTTTTTTTAAAAAGAAAACATTTTTTTTTTAATTTTGAGGGTTTTGTATGTCTATTCAGAGTTCAGTAGATCAGTACTTTCAAAGTCCTTTATCTTCAGGTTCAATGGAAATGAAATGATGTGACCCTCATTATATAGCATGAATTTCTCCCTAAAGAGTTATCATAATAAAAGACAAAACCAAAAGGAAATGAGCTATCAAGCCATAAAAGGCATGGAGGGAACCTTACATTATATTACCTAGTGAAAGAAACCAATCTGAAAAGGCTGCATAATTCCAATTACAGAGTATTCTGCCAAAGGCTAAACTATGGAGACAGTAAAATGATCAGTGTCTTGGGGGCAGGGAATGATGGATAGCTGGGCTACGGGGGATTTTTAGGGCAGTGAAACTGTACTGTTGGTACTATAAGGTGGATACATGTCCCTATCAATATAGAATACACCACACAAAGAATAAGCAATAATGTAAACTATGAAATTCAGTTGATAATGACGTTACTGTTGGGTCACTCATTGTAACAAAGGTACCACGCTGGTGTGGAATGTGAGGAGGCTGTGTGTGTGTGTGTGTGTGTGTGTGTGTGTGTGTGTGTGTGTAAAGGGAAGTAGGGAGGGGGGAGGGTCTGGATTACAAGAATATATTGTAGTTAGGTTGGGTTTCTCCTATGAGGAACCAGATAAGAAACTGAGAAAGATAATGACTAGATAAGATTTTCATTTTTCATCTCCCCCTCCCCCATCTCTTTATGTGATGTTTTAAAAGGAAAGTCAGTAGAATAGCATAGTGACTTATATAGTGAAATATATAGGAATTGAGGGTCTTCAAGTGATCTGATGAGCAGGCTACTTAGATAGAAAGGAACTGGGGAGTAATCCAATGAGGACTAGAGTTAAGACATAGTTAGTGAGGATGGGGGTGAGGGAATAACATGTTTAGGTATTTCTGTGAGAAAAATCAACTGGACGTGGTCAGAGGGTGATGACTCCATGTGTGTAATGTGACTCAAAACCTGAAAATTCAAGGACTTAGCAGGAAATTAGGTGCTTTGTGGTGAGAGATGGAATAAAGTTCAGAAATGTGGAGATGAGAGTCCCATGGGGTTAATTATGTGGACAGGGGTCTAGGAAGCCATGGTTAGACCCTGATAATTACCTCAGCCAAGTGAAGACCCGAGGGAGGCAGTCCTGTGGGATTTCCACTGGCATTAATGATGATCCTAATGACTCAACAGAAAATTCATGATTTGTGGTTTTAGCAATTTAACATTAATCACGAGTTGGAGGTTTGGGGAGACAACATTTTAGGAGTACCTTGGTGGAATGGCAGTGGGTTGTTACTTTGTGTAAAATCACATGAATCTCATAGCAACAGAGAGGGGCTGCCATTCTTTTCTTCCATGGATGTTTGTTTAATGTATCTTGGATTTCAGATACAGTAGTCATCATTGGATACTTGTCTTTTACTTTTGAATGTGAACACTTATTCTCAGAAAAGAGAAGAGATTTATTGGAGTAACAAAGGAGTGACTTGCAAGAGGTTGGATGAGCCTGGCTGTGATTAATTTCCAAGTGAAGACACTTTTTTTCTGTACCATGTTGCTTTCAAAGCATTCCATCTAAGAACAAGGCTGTTTATGGGCTGGTTATTTGCATTTGGCTGGAGGTGCATTGTTTAGGATGGGGTCTGTCCTCTAATTAGAGTAGTCTGTATCTAGAAGAATACTATGTTGGGGTTTTAAAGTTGTTTAGACAGGCCTGCATGCACACACACACAGAAAACAAGAATCTAGGTGGTGTAAAGACAGACACACGAAAAAGCTCATCCATAGTAAATATATTGCCATCTGAGACTTAACATAATGGTAAAGGTGGCTCCTGAGGGTGGAGAAAGCAATTGTAATATCCAGAGAAGGTGCAGTGAAAAATGCAGGCTAGTCCTTGACATCCATAATATTTTCAGGAGGCAGGAGGACTCGACTCATATTTGTCATGATGCCAGGGAGCCTTGGTTACATGGGGTTTGTATGTAACATTAGAGATAGATATGGTTGGAGGGAATTAGTACAAAGTGCCTGTCTTTCTACATGCTTCCTCACTCATCTTCCTCCCCTTCTTCTCTTTCATATCTTCTATAAGCACTAATTCACTAATTTATCATTTAGTATGTATGATGCACTTGGAATATAATAGAGGGGCATGGAATCGCCATATGGAGCTTGCATTTTTATGCAGAATGTTAGAAGATAAAACAAACAAACAAAATCAAACCAAATAAACAAACAAAAAAGAGACCAAGCTGGAAGATCTATTTCACATAGGAAGTAGGAGGCAAAATATTTTTAAACAAATCATTATTGTTCAAATTATTACAGTTATCCCCCCCCCATATCTTCCCTCCACCCAGTTCTCATCTCATCTTCTGCCCTTACCTCCCCACTGTCCTCTTCCATAGGTGTACAATCTTTTGTCCAGTCTCTTCCCTTGCCCTGATACCCCTTACACCCCAAGAATTGTCAGTCCACTTCCTCTCCATGCCCCTGATTCTATATATATTTATCAGTTTATTCTGTTCATCAGATTTTTTATTCACTTGATGTTTCAATTCACTTATGCATCTGTGGTTCATAATTTTTGTCTTTACCTTTTACTTCTTCTTCCTCTTCTTAAAGAATACCTTTCAGCATTTCATATAATACTGATTTGACAATGATGAACTCCATTAGCTTTTTCTTATCTGTGAAGTTCTTTATCTGACCTTCAAATCTGAATGATAGCTTTGCTGAGTCCAGTCATTTTGGTTGTAGGTTCTTGCTGCTCATCACTTTGAATATTTCTTGCCACTTACATCTGGCCTGCATATTTTCTGTTGAGAAATCAGCTGACAATCGTATGAGTATTCCCATGTAGGTAAATAAGTGTTTTTCTCTTGCTGCTTTTAATATTCTCTCTTTGACTTTTGCTCTTGGCATTTAAATTATGATGTGTCTTGGTGTGGTCCTCCAGGCCAATTGGCTATGAGGATCAGCTGTGTCTATGATGGGAGAACTTCTGTGCTG
Source organism: Vespertilio murinus (assembly GCA_963924515.1). Classification (NCBI taxonomy): domain Eukaryota; kingdom Metazoa; phylum Chordata; class Mammalia; order Chiroptera; family Vespertilionidae; genus Vespertilio; species Vespertilio murinus. The sequence goes on along the minus strand of OZ004716.1, from coordinate 9,421,507 downwards.
GAGACACACTTAAAAGGCCAAGACTTGCTTGAGTGGGGCTTTGGTGCTCACTGAGTCTGCTCCCTGACTGTTTCCCTTATCGATCTAAGGAGTTGTAATCTGGATGGTCCCACTCTGACCACTGGATACACTGGCTCTTGGATCTCCAAGAAGGTGCAAATTTAGTCTCTGCCTGGGGCAACCCAGCAGGAGCTATGGAGATATCTTCAGATTCTTCTTCTTTGTTTGGGGTGTAGAGGAGCCCAGATGAGGCTCAGCTATGAAGCAAGCTGCTGTGGGGCCTAGAACCTTCTTTTGGATGTTCTGGGTCTCTCTGACTCAGCCTAAGACCAGTGGAAATAACAGATATTTACATTACAACTCATAACAGTACAAAAATTTACAGTTATGAAGTAGCAACAAAAATAATTTTAAGGTTGGGGTCACCACAATATGAGGAACTGTGTTAAAGTGTGGCATTAAAAAGGTTGAGAACCACTGCTCTAGTCTATGCTATCTTAATGCCCCTGCAATAGCCTTCAAATTGCCAACATAGGGTTAGTCTGATGCCCTGACAATGCAGAATCCACAGAGTAATCAGAATGAATGTATGAATGAATGAATGGCATAATTTAAATATGAGTGGACATAAGCGGGGAGTGAGGTTCAATACTCTGTATGAATTCCCACCAATTTGCCTCTGGCAAATCACAAATTTTTCTGAACCTCTTTTCCTTATGGATAAAACACTCAGGGCAACACTTTCACAGGAATGATAGAAGTAAAAACATCTTAGGTAGGTGAAAGTGCGTAACAGAGTGAAAATAGAGTGTGCCAAAACACTTTTGGCCCCAGGGGTACCTATTTGTTTGAATTCTTTTTAAAAAAACATATATTTTATTGATTTTTTACAGAGAGTAAGGGAGAAGGATAGAGAGCTAGAAACATCAATGAGAGAGAATCATCAACCAGCTGCCACCTGCACACCCCCTCCGGGGACATGCCCGCAACCAATGTACATGCCCTTGACCGGAATTGAACCTGGGACCCTTCAGTCCGCAGACTGATGCTCTATACACTGAGCCAAACCAGTTTCAGCTATTTGTTTGAATTCTTATTTAACCATTTGCTGCTTAGAGGTCACATAGATGAGAATGGAGATGCCTCAGCAGCAGCACAAGGGACCAAAAATGCAAAAGAAAATCTAGAACCTTCTAGAACACCCAACCCTCCATTTTTATTGCAGAGTGATGGTCAATTTGCGTACTCTGTCTTTGTTAGATGGGCTAGTTCATGAAAACAGTCCACATGCTACCCAATGGTATGATTTCTTATTAACAAACCACAAAAGAATTATTAATTATCAATTAAATTATTAATGCTACTATTGACATAATCCTATGCAATAAAAAGCTAATATGGTAATGGCCATGATGACCTCACACAATAATGACCAATCATCAGGAGGCTAAATGCACTTGCATGGTGGGGCAGAACCACCAAGTTGCTCTGGAGACAGGGTGGAAGTGGGGAGGCACCATGAGGAGGCAGGACCATCCCATGGCAAGGAGAGCAGGGGTGAGAGCCTGTAGTGCCCATCTCACTGGTTCTTCACCAACCACCACTTGCACTCATAGCAGGGGGGAAGGCTTCCATGCTTTCCCCCAGAGCCATGATGGGGTGGAGCTGCCATGTTGCTTTGGAGATAGGGCAGAAGTGGGAAGGTGCCCAGAGAAGGCAGGACCAGCCTGGGGTGACTTGCAAGACCAGGGGCAGGGCTTGAAGGAGCCAGAGAAGCCCAGAGGGGTAGGGGGCAAGGCCAGGCACACTTGAGCTCTGGGTAGAGAGGTTAGGGTGTCAAGGCGGGGTGGCAGGTGGGTGGGCGGGGTATGAATGAATGGGCCGGGCCATGCAATTTCATGTGCCCGGTCACTAGTTATATTATAAACTCAAAATAATTTAAGATATCATTATGTCTTAAGAGCTTTTTCAACTACATATGGATTGAGTTTTGATTTCAACATTATATTGAGGCCAAGATCCAACTGCAGTCTATTTCTTAAGCCTCCCTTTGCCTCTACTTTTTAGCATGTTCTCTCATTTCTAGTAGGCACACATACACATTATTTAGCTTACGGGAATGTAGAAAACATGCACTTCTCAGAAATTCAAGTCTATTTTCTTTCCAGTATTGGCAAACATCTTGTAGACCATCTTTTGATTTTAAGCCTACTAAGGAAGAATTCAGGTGGCATAAGCCCTTTTGCTGATGCTTGGAACAAAGACCAGGGCAGGCAAGTGAATGCTGGCATAAAGGACAACGTTTGACCCCACTTGCCCTTTGACCGCCTCTTGCTCTTCTCTGGAAGAAAGCTCTTGAAAGTCTTCTGTGGAGTCCAACTCATAGTGCTCTTATCTGAAAGGGGCTGCTCATGTGTATCTATGACTCAGATTATTTCTTTGCATATTAAATTACAAGAGACAGTTCCAGCTGGATCCATCAATGTATTTATAACTCAGTCACACAATTTTCCTCCAGGCAGGAAACTTGGCAAGCATGCTCCCAGCCTGGCTGCGGCTTTCAAAGATGAGAACTGGGGGAAATAATCATGGCAGTTTTCATATCAGAATTCTTGTCTGAATTCTGAGCATAATGGGAGAATTTCAGTCCCCGCAGCACGCCACAAGTCACCTTATCCACCAAAGGAGAGAGTGAGTCATGCAATTCAGGATTTCATAAAGTGTCAGAATACAACTTTATTGCCTCTCTTGTATCTTCTTGGTGAATTATCTTTGGTAAAAGCAAGGTGAATGCCCCTTGAATTCTGTGATAGAAAGGAGCATATTCATTTATTAATGACCTGGCACAGTCTCTAGCACATAATCTATACCTCTGTGCTGGGAGCTTGAGACACACTGTCTCATTCATTAATAAGATAGATTTGATTTTCCTCATATGAGAAAACTTAAGTTATGACAAGTTAGTTAGCATACTCAGAGCACAGATTCATCTCCTATAAATTATGCATAGCTTTGTTTCCAAGGGAAATTATGTAAATAATTATTACATATATACACATGACTTAAAGTGCTTTCATCTGAAAGTCACTTGTGTACATCTATCAATTATATATATATATGTATATATATATATATATATTAACATATCTATATAAACAATTGGGATCACAGGCTATTATTTTCATCAGGCAAAGGTTCAGCTTTTAAATAAATATTTAAATAAAATATTAGTATATAATGTTGTTGAATTCTTCTCTTCCCTAAACAAAAATATCCAATACCATATTATAGCAAGAGAATACATGTCCTGAATCTGTTTCTCAGAGAAAAAAAATGCTAATATAATTGTTGTCTTCACTGTGGGGATTGTAGGAGGTGGGGTAAGGTGTTGGGTTTATTTATGAATTTTCTACCAATATTTATTAGGTTTCTCAACGCTGTTTTAGAATATGATCTATACCACCCCATTTAAGAGATTAGTGAATTCATTTGAAGAAGCAGGCGATTCAGTGAGGGAGAAAATCACCTTAAAGTGTAGCATATTGAAAGTGAAGCCATAGTTCCTCCACCCCACCCCCTGCTATAGTCCCCTGCTGTGTTGAGAATGAACCAGTTTTCCATCAGCTCTGCTGTTGTCAGATGACATCCATCCATCAGCAAACATGCACCGGGCTCCTGCTGAGGGCAAGTGTCCTAGGATGTGAAATGATATTGGATCTTGAAAATGCTCACCTACCTCGATATGTCTATTGATGATTTTTGTATACTCTATACTTGGAACTTTTTTACAAACTAAAAATTTAAGGTGGACTGGATATAAGTATGTATTAGGCAATGCAAGTACAACTTTTAGCAAATAATCTATATGGACATCTATGTTAGGGAAATGTTTTCACATGTATCGTTATGATAAATGTAATAAAAACCTAGAAGACTTGTTTCTGGTGAAATTTAGGAGAAAGGAAGCAAGTATCCATTTGGCTTGGGCTGAGCAAATGCCCAATGTAGGCTAGAGAGCCAGTGTACTGACAGTTCTTTGGCCAACAACAGGAAGTCAAAGAGGTTTTCTGAATAGACTTGAAACCATTATGGGGAAAAGTTCCATGGAGTTTATTATAATATACTAACTGTCCTCCAATTGTTCAATGTACTGGGGGGAAAAATTGACCTAATTTAACTTTTTAAAAATATATATTTTATTGATTTATTACAGAGTGGAAGGGAGAGGGATAGAGAGTTAGAAGCATAGATGAGAGAGGAACATCGATCAATGGCAGCACACCCCCTACTGGGGATGTGTCCGCAACCAAGGTACATGCCCTTGACCGGAATGGAACCTAGAACCTTTGAGTCCGCAGACTGACACCCTATCCACTGAGCCACACCGGTTCCGGCCTAATTCAACTTTTAATGAACTGAATCGTGTCCTCAAAAGTTCACATGTTGAAATCCTAGTTCTAGATGTTATAGTATTTGTATATGAGGTTTCAGAGAAGTAATTATTTCTTGATGAGATCACGAGAGTAGATCCCTCATGATTGTATTAGTGAACTTACGGAAGAGAGACCAGAGAGCTTGCTCCCCATCAATCTCCCTGCCATGTGAGGACACGACAAGAAGGTGCCATCTACAAGCCAGAAAGAGCCCTCACCATAAACTGTTAACGCATGGCCCCTTGATACTGGACTTCTGGCCTCCAAAACTGTGAGAAAACACATTTCTGTTCTTTAAGCCACCAGTCTATGGGCAGCCGAGCTAAGATACTACCTTCCTCTCTGCCCATGTTTAAGGAGAGTTAGTAGAGCTGTGAACATATTCAAGTGAATTGGCAAATATTTTTTTTCCTTGGATGCCTCTTGACTGCGACAAACTAGATCCGTGGTTGGAAAACTGCAGCTCATGAGTTGCATGCAGCTCTTAGGCCCCTTGAGTGTGGCTCTTCCACAAAATACCACAGCCTTGGCAAGTCTATTTTGAAGAACTGGCGTTAGAAGAAGTTTAACTTTAAAAAATGTGGCTCTCAAAAGAAATTTCAATGGTTGTGCTGTTGACATTTGGCTCTGTGGACTAATGAGTTTGCCGCCACCAGACTAGATATTTGATTTGATGGGGATCTTCAATAAGATACTGGGGACCTGGAAGCAATCAGGATTACTTCAGAGAAAGCTGCTTCTGGTACTCATGATATTTTATACTTGAAAAAAACGAACAGCACACCATTATGTAAGGGTAATGCCAGCTGTAGGAAATACCTTGATCCGTGACTGAAGCATGGCTTATGAAAAGGCATAGCTTAACCTTCAGGTTTGATCACTAATGTCCAAATATAAGGGCTTCTACTTAGGATATGCAGGTCTAAAGTACTTTACTCATATGTTTCATGGGGTTGGCTTAACATAATTGGAATGAGAAACTCCTACTCAGAAAATATTTATTTCTTCTTATGAAATCTCTAAAGACCTGTGTTGACTTTGTTGTTGAAAACTCCAAGGACTGTACCTTGACCAATCCTGACAAGGGTATGAAACTTAAAATCACTAGGAAAGGTCATAATCCCCAAATATTATGATTTTTAGTATACAAGATTTAGTAACTGAGTTAAGGGACTAAATTTCCGATAGCATACTGTATAGAGAGTCTTAAGTCATTTATAATATCTTTGTGATACTTTCTCTAGTATATTTTCTCAATTGTATGTATTTTAGAGATCTTTTAAACTTCCTCATCTTTAGCTATCTTACTCATTTCCTAAGAGAAAAAACACACAAAACTGTGGCCAATACAAAATGCAACACATGACCTTTGTATCTGAAGAGTTTTTATTTAAAAGAGACAAAATAATATGATGTAAAATCAAATATTTATGCAAGTCAGAGGGGTGACCAATGACTCTGCAATTATTCCTGGAGTGATATGGGTTAAGTTGGACCTTGGTATTGTGGGGACTGATATAAGCATGGAGAATTCATCAAGTGGTTAAGATCCATGGATCACTAGCAAATGGAATAATTTAGGGAGCAGAATGCATCTCCCTCAGAAAAAGTTCCCTTACTGCCACCACAAGAGAGTAACAAAGGTTGATTGGGGCCAGAGTGGAAATACTTTTGCATCGCTAAAACAACGGAAACAGAATCTACCAATCCAGAAAATATGGTAGTAACATATCTTTTAGGAATACTGAATTAGCAGCAGTTTATTGTAGAGTGGGCATGGTAGGTGGGAGAGTTGGAGGCACAGAGGACAACAATGTTGGAGGGTTTAGATGGTGTTAAGAAAGAGCTCTGTTCTCCCACCAATGCTTTAGTGCTAAAGAATTCATGACAGGAACTGGCAATTGAATAGGAATTAAAGAGTAATTTTATTAATCAAGATGAGAGAAGGCAAGGCACGTGTTCCTTGCTTCAGACTTGACCTCTAGAATGCTCAATTCCATAGATGCATTTTTGGTCCTCTTTCTTGACCTTTTAGATGCTGAGGCAAACCACTCTTCTTCCAGCTATTGTGTCTTTACACATTTGTACATCTCTCTCCTCTACAGGTGGCTCTTCTCCCTCCTGTCATGAGTTCATGCTCAGTTCCTGCATTTCTGCTTGAATGCAACTACTTCAACGTGTGTTCTCTACCATCCTCATATTTAGGGAGGCTTTTCATCTGCTTTTCCTTTAGTCTATTGACATATCTCAATGGATACTCTCACAGAGATTTGTCACCTTGTTCATTTGTGTTTATCTGGTTCCACTAAAACCAGAAAAGCACAGTTATTATCTGTCAGTACTGGGGATGCAGTGATGTACAAAACCAAAATATTTTACTCATATTCAGCATTGACTAAGTGTTTGTTGAATTTATGAATTAATACATTTTAAAATAACCAGTCCATAGCCAAAAAAATAATAGTGAAACCTGAACCTAAAAGTAGATATCTCTGAAGAGATGAAACATCTAAAACATATCTCAAAAGAGAGATAACAGATACCTTACAAAAACAAAACAACACAAACACACACACACCACACCACACACCCTACCACCCCCCACACACACACACACAGGATTCAATCTGCCTTGGTACACTGACAGAACACCCCATACCGAGATTTAGAATACTTTACCCTCAAAGAAACAGGCCACACCAATCATAACATTTTACTCCCAGTTCAGACAATGTGACCTTTCTGACATTGGGGTTTGAAATCCGGATGCACAAAGTCACAGGGGCAATGCTTGGAAGCCCTCAAGTGCTGCGAATTCTTTGGTGGTTCCTTGTCCGCGCAGATGAACACCATGGGCCTGCTGGAAGGGGTTCAAGGAACAGCCCTCAGCAGCACTGGAGTTTGCTAAAGTGATTGATGTTGGCTGCAGCCTGGAGCCCACAGGCGACAGCTGACAGGGAAGAGAGGAAGGGAAGGCAGAGGTGAGATCTGAACAGTTGCAAAAGCCCAGGGCAGCAGAAGGCACACATCTTCTGGGGTTATCAAGTGTTTGTAACAGGTTGCACCGGAGATCTTCCTAACAGAGTAACAGCTGGTGATGGAAGCAACCAGCCCTGAAGAAACACCCTTCTGCCCCTCCACTGTAGGGTCTGAAACAACAGGCATGACAAGAGTGGGTGTGTCTTTTGATATTTCATTCATCTCAGAAAAGAGGATTATTTTAATAAGACAGCAGACATTAAATAGTGCTTACTGTATGTAGTCAGGCATTGTTCTCAGTGCTTTGCATAGGTAACTAATTTAATAGCCTAGCAATCCTGTTAAATTGGCACTATGGACAACTCCCCCATTCAGGTGAGAAACAGAGGCACAAAACATCAAAATAATTGTCCAAAGTCACACAGCTAGTATTTAAAAGTCTAGCTCCTAGGAGCTTGTGATTTACACTGGCACTATACCGTCCCTCTATGAGGGTATAATGGTTAATATTTACTGCATGTGTACTGTGTGGGTTTTACATGCCTAGCAGCTATTATACAGAACCCTCAATTCAAGTCCAGGAAGGATGCTTTCCAGTGTGATTTCACAGAGAGAACTGAGGCAGAGGGAGGGGGCATATAGAGAGGCAGTTATTGAGAATTTCCAGTGTGGGATGACAAGATGCTAAGCAATGAACACACATGTAAAAATGAATGCCCTGCCTACAATGAGCTTACAGTTTAAGAGAGTAAAAAGGCAGCAGAGTAATAAAACACATACTTTGCACAACTTTCAGGTGTTTTTGTAGGCAAAACCTGTTCACTTTAAGAATGATGATGTATAATGCAGCACTGTGTGATTGGATTTTCCCTTGGCAATAAAATCAGTGACTAACACGGTTCTGAGTTCATCCCATCACAGTCTCCTTGACATCTAGTCCTGTGTATAGTTGGCTCCAGCGATATTCCAATGAAACCACAGTGCCCAGAGCTCCAAGATCGCAATGCCCAGAACTGCACTGGTTCCCCAGAGCTTTCAAGGTAAGGCCTAAACTCTGCAACATGAATCCCAAGGTTCTGAATTGGTTCCCACTTTTCATATTTTCTGCCCGCTTCGTTTCTTACCACAATCACTACACAGCCCTAACTTCAGGCATTGTGCCCTGTGTTTATTTTGTTTGTTTGTTTATGTTTCAATTTCTTTGCAGATTCTGTTTCTTGTTCTTGGTATACATGCATTTTCATCCCTTTATCTCTTTAACAAGTATATATGCTCATTCTTCAAGATCCCAAATTCCTGTTCTGTGAGAGGAATGGCTTCACAGACATACAATGGAAGTATGCAGTAGGTGAAAAATGTCTTCTTTTGCAATCACCTAATTTCTAATAAAGTTCAAACTTTTGGCATTTGTAAAATATTGTCGTTCAAGCTAAACCTCTTTTCATAAGTGGAACAAGGTGTGTGTGTGTGTGTGTGAAACAATTGTTTGTTCACTGTTTGAGTTAAGAGTTGTGTTTCTTCTTTTGTTGCTTCACATGTGAGCATCTGGGTCTGCACAATGTACAATTCAGACATTTAGTTATAGAGTATCTTATGTAGGTTTTCTAGACAAAAGTAGGTGAGGCTCTTTTGGACTTCTGCAAGAATTTGCTTTGGTCCCTTAACAGTGATGTTTTGGTGGCAGTAGCTGTGTGCCTGTTGATAACTCTGCCTGGCAGAACTCCTGAATGAATACAGGGGATTATTTTCCATTAGAATTTGACAATGTCTATGATTTCCCCCACTACCTAAATGAATTATATGAGGAAACATAATCCCCACGTCTTTTCCATTACCCATTTCTTCCTTTCTATCTGCAAAAGCTAGCTGACTGCGTATTTCATGATGATGCACCCAATCTTTGCTCTCTGTTTATGCCTCGAATATAGCTTTATAATTTCTATAAAGAAACATAAGTGTGTGTATTGGCTAGGTGAAAGGGATGATGATACCCTTTCTGGTTGATGTACCACAAATCTCTTCAGCCTATGATTTCTTCTCAATTGAGTCTCTTCATCCTGTATCTCAGGGTAATTCCCTCCAAGATATTTGAACAATTTGCATGCTTCTTACTATTGCTGTAAATCTGAGCCACTCTCCTTTTCATGGACATCTTATTGGAAAGCTTACAGACAACAGGATTGAGTCAGCCTTAATGAACTCCATCAGTGGATCATGTGAGTCACGTCTTACTTAGCATTTAATTATTTTATTTATTAATACCTCTGATTGATCCCCCAGGACAGGCATTCTACTTGATTATGTAATAGATGCTCAATAAAAAGTTGATCAATGAATTGACCATTCCAATGTGCACTTGGGTAGAGTGGAATATGCTAAATTAATTTTTCTAGTTAATTAACCCAGGCACAAGTTTAAAAGTAATCCCGTCCCCATGGCACTCTCTCCAAATAGGCCATTAACTCTGCAGACATTTAATCTCCAATATGACTCAGTACCCCAACCCCTCATTTCTCCAATGGGCTTAGTTAATTAAATGAAACTACATAGTACTATTTGTCTCTCTGTCTGGCAGAATTCATGACTGAGTGGCCTCCTCATATTTCAGTCCAGGCTTCAGTAGGTTTCTGAGAAAAATTGCCCCTTTTTGGAGGAAAAGGGCTTAATATTTTATATCAAGAATATATGCAGATGATTAAATGTACAACTTAATTGGGATAGTTTGTATTCAGTGAATATTTGAATTTCTTAATCCAAATTACCTAGTGTAGTATAGCTTTTTATTCAGTCTCTCATACTATGCCATAGAGGAAATATTTATCCCAAAAAATGATCTCAAAGATTCAGTGGAATTAATACTGTAATATTTATGCTCCTTTACTTATTAATTTTTATCTTCTCAACATAGAACAATTTAAGTTTTAAAAATTTATTCTATCCTATTATTAAGTTTATTCTATCCTAAAATTATATAGGAATATAGGGGTTCATATAATTTTTGATTGGGTACTGGAAATATATCAGGGGGAACATTTCGTAAAGTACATGATTGTCTAACCACTATGTTATATATCTAAAACTAATACAAAATAATATTAAATGTAAACTATAATTTAAAAATAAAATAAATGTAAATATATAGGAAGGTCTTATGGCAGAAGCACCCAATTTAAAATAAAATGAGAGTGATTTGGAATTGACTGATTACCATCATCATCATGTTCATTATGGGAAGAGAAGAAATAAAGTTTATTTTCTTCAGCTGGCTAGTTTTTCCAGCAAGTATCAATTCTGAGGTTTAAATAATGCCCATATCGGACTATGTTCTGGCAGTACACTGGGTATTCTTTGTATCAAAGTTACTTAGATGGATCACTCAGATTCCTCCTCAGGAAAAGACTGGTGTCCATCTGCGTGGAGTGTGGGCTCTGAGATACTTCACTTGATAGCAAGTTCCAAGTCTGTACCAGTAACTCTCTAGCCTCCATCACACCCTCTAGTGTGGCCTCTATCCAATTATTGAATGAGGCACTGGTAAAAAATCTGACCCTTCCCATTTGATATGAGATTCCTCTGACGGGTAATTTTTGATCCAGACTTCTTCACTGGGTTACCAGGAACGTTGTCAGGTCTGCCTTGCAATCCTACAGCCTCCTCCCCTAAGTCACGCTTCCTCCTGTTTCTTATCACAGGATGAGTCCCCAATAAGTCCCCTTCACCCCTAACTCTCACTCAGCATTAGCTTCCCAGATAATCCAAACCTTGGAAAATACGGTAGGAAGATCAATAATAAGGTAAACAAATGGACAAAGTGTCAAGGAAAGCTGGTATTTCTTTCCCTCTAATCTTATGTCAAAATATACAAGAGTTCTCTCTGAGATTTTAAGAAGTCATTTGATAGCATGATGTGGGAGTAGAAAAAAATGGATTTCTTTCTTTTGAGCATTAAAATTAGGCCAGCTGATCACCTGCAGAGTATTGTGGGAGAGTTTGACAAACAAGCTTATCTAATAATGACAATAAAACAGTGGAGTGGTTTGCCTTTGGTTTTGTCCTTCATGCTTGCACCTCCCTTTTTATAATAAAATGTTGATCGGCCAAAATAAAAAACGAAGCCTTCTTGGTCCCTTTCCCACTGGCTTTCTTCACAAAAACAGAAAGTCACTATAAGCCCGAGTGCCGAACATGAAGATTGTCATCACCCTGTATATGCAGACCCTGCCTTAATACGAATTCCTCATCATTTAGGATATTCCCTACAATTCTCTGATTAGGCAAAACATATTCTGGATGGACTTTGCAGATCAGGGGGGTGAGGATGGCCCGACTTTGTGGTTGTCATGACCATTCTCCTTATCTCTCACTGAGTATTTTGTGGGCGGCTGCTATTGTGATGGGTGTTTTATGTGAATTACCTAATTTATAATAGCTCTAAGACCTTGACAGCCCACTTCAGGATGTGAAAATGAAGCCTGGAGGGTCGAAGGAACACGTCTAAGGTCACACTGTAAAAACTAGCAGTTTTGCTACGCTCATCAGGTCTGACAAATGGATCTATTTTGCCTAAATCCAAGATCATTGCTCTTTTTCTTCCCTGTAAGAGTTCTATTAATAGGAGCACAAGAGAGACGTTATAACACTTTGGACAGATTATGCATTTTTTTCTCACATATCATACTGGCGTGTATGAATAAAACAGATTTCGTTGCATGGAATGTATTTTAATATCTCAGATTAATTATCCTTATTAATAAATAAATAAATTAATTTATTTATTTATTTATTTATTTATTTGTGGTTGGGTCCTTATTGTTTTCTGGTATCACTGTCTTTCTCAGGTAATAATCAGTTTCCTTTTTGTGAGGTAATATTTTAATTAAACTATAATAACATTGCTGAGTGGCAAGAACCTGGATGTAAGCATGATAATTGTGGCTTTGAATCCCGCAGCTGATTCCGATGCTCTGAGTATTTGACAGTTTATTTATTGTGTGTAAGGTCTGGAGGAAGCACCACTTCTATAGGTTTTCTATGAGGGTTAAATGAGAACATCCATTCACCTTTTATGTTATTGATTTATTAGTGACTGGAAAGACAGGCATTAACAAGTAAATGGAACAGAACAGACCCGCAGGTTATTAGGGAAGCATAAAGATACATGGTGAGGTGCTGGGAACGGGGCCTAGTAGACAGGCACGATTTTCTAGAAGCCTTGGTCCTCTTGTTCAGGAGTATGAAGAAACATGGCTGAGGGAAGCATAAAGCAAGGAAGACAGAGAATATCAGTCAAAGCAGAGGGGGCAATAAAAGCAAGTGAAATAAAGTAGTAGAAAAAAACACATACCAAGTTTGTTTTAGTTGACAGTTCGGGAGTAGTTGCCTCTTATGGGCTATACATCTGGAGGTAGTGGTAAATGGAGATGCTATTTGGACTCTCATTTGTGAATATTAAATATTTAAAGACTAGAATGGTGCTTCATATATCGTGGTTTCTAACAATACTTCTCAATTTTACTTCTCAGAGACTTGTTTTTACATGTTTACTGATTTGTTTTCTCTTCTTTTTTTTTGAATATATTTTTTTGATATTTTACAGAAAGGAAGAGAGAGATATAGAGAGCTAGAAACGTCGATGAGAGAGAAACATCGACCAGCTGCCTCTTGCACACACCCCCACCGGGGATGTGCCCGCAACCAATGTACATGCCCTTAACCGGAATCGAACCCGGGACCTTTCAGTCCACAGACCAACACTCTACCACTGAGCCAAACCGGTTTCGGCTTGTTTTCTCTTCTTTGTCCTCCTTGGTGACCTAGCTGATTCCCTACCAACATCAGAGTCCACTCATACAACTGCCATCTATTAGTTTGGATTCCAATCTGTGAACCAAATATATTTATCCGGTTCCTTCCTTCTATGCCTCAAGATTGTCCACAAAGTCCCCTGTTTTTAAAGTCCCACCGATGCCTCCTTATTTTCAGTCTATCAGGTGCCATTGTATGTGTCATAAAAGGATTTTCTGTTTTTGGAAAGTCCTGGGGAGAGTGGAAACAGAGTAGGGAGCTTGCTTATTTTTAAATAATGAAAAGTCTGTAACAGAAATTAGAATTATTGAGAATAAAGTCACTAATTAAATAATAAATGAATGCATATATAAATAGAGTGGGAAATAACTTAGGAAATACTTTTTTCCCTACAGTCTTTGTTTTTGTTTTATTGTTTAATGTATTTGGGTTGATTGGAACAAAACTGTGAAGAGAATTTTGTGAGAATGTTTATGATAAATGTATCTGTTCAAATAGAATTCTAAGATAGAATTGAGGGCACAAAATCATGTTTTTACAGGCCATCACTCAGACAATTTTAAAGTGCTCTGCTATGTGCAAATGGAATTACACTTTTTTTATTTACTAGGTATGTTTATGTGGCAAAGACAACTGTGCAAAATAATAGTATGGGTCATTAATTTATTTTTGTTCATTCATTTTTCCATTAGTCATTTCACAATATATATTAGTTAAGCACCTACTACTATTCTAGATCTGTTAGCTATTCAGCATATGAAGAAGACAGGTAATCATGTTTATCAGAATTTAGCATTTTGGATGGGAAGGCAGATTCAACCAAATACATTAGATATGGCATATAATACTTAAGGTGAGGTCACGATTTGTTGCCCCGGAGCAGACAAACGGGCCACCATTTGTACAATAAACATCAGTATTAAGAGATGAATAAAAATGTTCTGGGTGGACCACAAGGAGGAGCTGAAGGAATGAAATAGAGCATCAAAAGTGTATGACAGCCAAAACCGGTTTGGCTCAGTGGATAGAGCATCGGTCTGCGGACTGAAAGGTCCCAGGCTCGATTCCGGTCAAGGGCATGTACATTGGTTGTGGGTACATCCCCAATAGGGGTATGGGGTGTGCAGGAGGCAGCTGGTCGATCGATGTATCTCTCTCATTGATGTTTCTAGCTCTCTATCCCTCTCCCTTCCTCTCTGTGAAAAAGCAATAAAATATATATTTTTAAAAAGTGTATGGCATTAAATGGCTAAGGTTTGGGGTTATAGAGACAGAGGAATGATTTAAAAACCTTTTTCTATTACTCCTCTCTCATCAACTCACCTCCACTTAGTGCTGTATGTACTGGGCATTGGGTAAGAAAGCTATCAGCTTACCTTTAATGCTTATGGTGGGCCTATGACTTAAAATCATATTTCAGATGACACATTGGGCATCAGTAGTTTGTGGCAGGGTTCAGCCAGACAAGTATTAATAGGGATCCGGGTCCATGTAGTGACTCTACTGTCCAGGGAAGCTAATGTTATCTGGCCTCTGTGCTTCTTCTAAGATTAGAATATAAAAGTCTTTGTATAAACGGGGAGTACTATTGACCCTGCACCATGAATCACGCCCAACATTTAAGTATCTTAATAAATACAGCAATAGCCATAACAATAAAAATGGGTGCCAGAAATCAACCATGTAAACAGTCATTTCACATCTCTCTTATCTCAGTCCTTAGCAACCACTACTTTGTGTGTGCCTATATATTCAACTATTAATGATATAAATGGAATCATGCAACATAAGACATTTGTGGCCGGCCTCTTTTGCTTAGCATGTTTTCAGGATGCATCTATGTTGTAGCATGGATGAGTAATTCCTTCCTTTCTGTCACCAAATAATACTACATTGTATGCATATAGAGCATTGTGTTTATCCATTCATCCATCAATGTCCATTTGAGTTGTTTCCATCTTCTGGCTATTGTAAGTAGTGCATTGTAAATATGTGTGTGCATGTATTTGAGTGTTTTCAATTCTGAGTACGTGACTAGGACTAGAATCGCTGGGTTATATAGGAATTCTTTGCTTACGATTTTTAGGAGGAACTGCCAACTTGTTATAAGTGTGCTTTAAGTCAACATGTCTGTGGCAGTTTTATTGAGCAGTGACAGAAAACATGCTCTTAAGGGCAACAAAACAACATTAAAATAAAATGTATAGAATCAGTGCATGGAAGTTGAGGGGTTTGATCTCAGATTTATCTGACATTATGTGCAGGGATAATAAGCTTGCCCTTATCAATTCATCTTTTCAAAAAAAGTTTGCTGAGTTCCTCACTTACATTAGTAAGTGGTTCTCAAAGTGCCCTCAAGACCTGCATTGGTGTCACTAGGGGTTTGTTAGAAAGGATCCAATAAAACTACACCAGTCCTTTTAAATCAGAAACTCTGTGATCGGGAGCAGCAATCTGTGCTTAAAAAATATTTTATATATAAATTGATTTTTTACAGAGAGGGAGAGAGAGGGATTGAGAGCTAGAAACATTGATGAGAGAGAAACATCAATCAGCTGCCTCTTGCACACCCCCTACAGGGGATGTGCCCTCAACCAAAGTACATCCCCTTGACCAGAATAGGACCTGGGACCTTTCAGTCCACAGACCGACACTCTATCCACTGAGCCAAACTGGTTTCAGTGCCACATGTGCTTTAATAAGCCTCTGCTAGCTTCTGGTGATCACTAAAGTCTGAGATTCACTGCTAGCTCCAGATAATATTTTGGGGATTTAAGTGAATGAAATGGTGGAAATGAAGACTCCCCATCCCCAACTGAATGCCCGGTTTGCTGGATGAAACTGGCAGATAAGCAGAGGATTCCAGCCTACTGATATCAGCATCTGGACAGAGGGTATACATTACATTGTATTCGAGTCATGGAAAAAGCAAGCTGTCTTTGGAAACATGGATTTCTTCACAAAGAAGGTGACATGCAATAAGGGAATGTAAGAAGAAAAAGTAGGATATGTGCAGTTGATGGGGAAAAGCATTTAAAGGGATGCAAATATTCTTTGTAAAGCAATAGAAGCATGGACCATAATGATGCTTTGGGGAGTGTAGGAGGCATACAGGAAAACAGAGGAGGATATCAGAAGATGAGACTAAACAAGTGAGCACTGAAAAGGTTGGGCTTCATCTGTTGCACTTAATGAACCATGGAAGAATATTTAGAAGGAACAGCATTTACTTTGAATTTCATTTTGGAACACTAAATTTTGTGGGAGAAAGATATCATATATTCACAGGAAGACTGCGTTGTATCATTTGCTACTTTAATGAACACGCCATGTCATCAGACTTCAGTGTTCTCTTCTCTAAAATAGTAGCACATATTAACTCTTTCCACTCCACGTGAGGGCTCTTTACTCAAAGAACAGTTATTCATT
Source organism: Vespertilio murinus (assembly GCA_963924515.1). Lineage (NCBI taxonomy): Eukaryota > Metazoa > Chordata > Mammalia > Chiroptera > Vespertilionidae > Vespertilio > Vespertilio murinus. The sequence continues at coordinate 9,404,861 of OZ004716.1, read as the reverse complement.
GAAACTTGCCTCTGTTGTGTTGCTTTTTTGAGAGAGACTTTATCCATAATATTCAATTATCCAGAATATTCAATTCCTTATCCGCCTTGATTTCTTTTGAATTATGGCAGGTTAATATTTCCTGAGTTAACTGGCCTAATGGCATTGTATGAGTGTTTACCATTTGTTAGGAATCATGGTAAGTTATTTCCATTTATTGTTAGAGATACTTATATTATTATCAAAGCCTTAGAAACTATCATGAGGCTGGGAATTAAGAGGGAATCGGTAAAATGCAGGTTCTGATTTAAAGGTCTGGGGTTAAGCTAGAGTTTATATTTCTTACAAGCTCTTTTATTTAAAAACAATTATTGATGTTTGGGAGAGAAGAAGGAAGACAGGGGGAGAGTTGGAGGGAGAGAAACATCCATTGGCTGCTTCTTACACCCCTCCTACTGGTGATGGAGCCCTCAGCCTAAGCATATGCTCTGACTGGGAATCAAACCAGCAACCTCTTGGTACATGGGATGACACTCAACCATCTGAGCCACTCTGGCCAGGGCTCTTACAAGCTCTTAATGTGATGCTAATGCTATTGGACTGACAACCGTACTTTGAACAGCAACCATGCAAATCACCTCATTTTGTAAATAGGAAAACTGGATTAAGATGGAAACTTACCAAGACCACGGAACTCACAGGAGGTTGAAACAGAATCAGAACTCGGGTCTCTCTGATCAGTCAGTGATGAGGCTACCCGGGTCTGGAGGAGGCGGATATTAGAGCTAGCAGAGTATATTTCTGAAGACCAAGCTGACCAATCATCAAATTGGAAGAATTTATTGAGAACTGGTGGAAAATATAATTTTTTGAAAGCCACTGAATAACTGTGGACTGATGATGATGGCTTCTAAAGTTTAGCTTTGAGCTCAAGTTACTCAGTGAAATGCCACAGTACGTTTTTAAAGCTAAGAATAAATGAAGTTTAGAAATATCTAAATCTTAAATATTGTTTCATAGATAGGAAATTGAACCCCTGGAGAGAAGCCCTAAAGTGTATAGGGATGTCTAGAGTCATCTAGCTTGTCCTTACTTATTGGTGGGTTCAATAAGAGATTCAATGTGAAGCCTTAAAATTCATAGTGAAAAAATACTGAACTTTCTGAAGAAATAGACCACAGCCACGGGGTCTTTTCACATGTCCTGCAGTGTTCTGTTTTTCTCCGTGTGTATGTTTGTGTCTGTATGCATATGCTGACACTGTTATAAAATTAAGATTTGCTGTTGTTAAAGTTGGTAAAACTGCCTTAAAATGATTTTGATAAAACAGCACTCCCTATGGAAATCTTTCTGGGTTAATCTTGGCGCATGCTGAGGGAAACATCATGTCAGGAGATGATTGGATGTGGGGCTGGGAAGGGGGGATGATGTTCACCCTTTCACTTGCAAATAGCCAATGTAGGTGTTGCTGACACTGGGGGATTTCACCACGGGGCCATGGTTTCAAATCTAAGCTTTTTGATGCCATGCCTTCCTGGCTTGTTAATACACACTAAGGGGAAGTTGGCAAGCCAGCAGAGTATCAGGGACTCCTGGGTGAGTGCAAAGTGTTCATGTGGCCTTCTGAGTCAGATGGGTCCCTGCAATCTCATCCGCATCGCCAGTGCCAACATTAAATGAGGAAACGCCCTAGTTACTCTGTGTAATTTGAGGCAGCCAAGCCAAAAGCTATTTGGAATTTTGTCTTTTTATAAGATTTGTTATTCATAAACATGCAATCAGAAGAGATCACTCTGGAGTCTGTCGCTAAGCTGTGGAACACCAGGACGCATCAAGTACTGCTTCTCCCTTTTCATTCTCAGAAGCACTGTCAGAACGAATCTCTGAGTGGGAAAAGCACATGATTTCAATTAGTTTCCAGGGGATGGCAACCTGGAAACTCATTTATACAATACCTTGAAGTCTTAAAGTGGCCTTATGCTCCACAACCACAGGAGCTGGAGAAACAAGCCACTTTATCATTATATTTAATGTAAGTTCTGAGCTACAGTCAGAGAGCATGGTCTAGACACACACACACACACACATGGCAAACATACACAGTACACAGGACACACAACACATGACATATGCACATAACACACACAAGATTGCTGCTTGAATTGCTGAGCAATTATTATATTTAGTCTTCTGTTTTTCCCCCGTGTTAACTCCTTTCATCTGACATTTGATATTAACATTAGGTTCCTAAAAATTACTTATCAGATATCACCCCCCTGCCTAAATTTTCCAATGAATATTTACAGTTCTTATATGGGTACGGGAAATGTTGACCTCTCTGCCATTTAGCTGGCCCCCTCTTCTTTCACCAATACTCCCTATCTTTCTTCTAAGGGGTCAAACCCCCCCGCCCTCAGCTCTGCAGCTTGTCTAGAAATGCATGTATAGATGCCTACCTAATGTGGAAAAGTGCTCTGGAGTGCTGCCGGGAATAACTTTCCCTGCTTCCCCACAGAAATCCTCCGTCTCCTGCATGGAGACACTGCCACTGTGAGGTCTGGAACTCTGGCATCCATTGTTGCCACATATGAGGGGTTGACATCAAGATAAAATCACTTGCTCAAGCCAAAACCGGTTTGGGTCAGTGGTAGAGCGTCGGTCTGCGGACTGAAAGGTCCTGGGTTCAATTCCTGTCAAGGGCATGTACCTTGGCTGAGGGCACATCCCCAGTAGGGGGTGTGCAGGAGGCGGCTGGTCAATGTTTCTAGCTCTCTATATCTCTCCCTTCCTCTCTGTAAAATATCAATAAAATATATTTTTTTAAAAACCACTTGCATGAGCTTCCCATGCACACTTAGAATGGAAAATAACATGCACCATGCATTGTGTTGAACATTTAAGAATATATGTATGTCAAAATGAGTGGTATGCCCACATTCCCTTGGATTATTCTAAAATGAATCTTATGCTGCAAGCATTTGCTGTGGAGTAGAAGGGGGGTGTGGGAATCGAACATATGTGCCATGACTAAAACCCTCAAAATAGTTTATATTATGTTAGTGCTTGATACTGTGCTTTATGTTGAAAAAATATGTTTGTGCTTATTAAATGTTTTATTTTTAACACATTTTTTCATATATGTCAAAGTAGAGCTTGAACTAATGCTCATTACCAGGATAGAATTCTAAATTCAATTCCACCTTATATCTCATTCTCAAGAGATTTTAAGCTTAAATAAAGTCTGAATTCAGAGGTCAGTCCTGCCATTAAAACAAAAAAAAAGTACAATATAATCTATTTGGCACAGGATCCAATGGTATTAAACTAGCATTGGTATAAAGGGCCCTGTTGTATCATTTGAAAACATGTCCTTCTGCTGATAGGCAAATATGGCAATAAACCAAGAGAACCTTATTTTTAACATGGTATCAAAATTATAAAGAAAAATATATTTTGCTTTGATTCAACCACTTCTATTAAATCAACCAGACCTTTTGCACATTTAGAAATTTTAATTATTAACTCTGAGCATTTCTAAGTAGTCCCTTGAGAATCTATTTGAAAACTAGGTCCATTAACTGATATTTTCTACTCTGGTGTTAAAGGACTATGACAATTCATTTTAAAACTAGATTTTATTCACCTCAGATGGACTATAAAATGTACACCTTTCCTCTAACACTGAGATTGTGCCATTGTGTAGAGGGAAGAAAAACAATAGATATGTATACCTGTTACAGGCATATGGTCAATATGAATTACAGTTTTTGACTGATGTATATAAGGCACTACTGAGACACCCGCCATCTATATCCAGCCACCATCTGCAGTGACCACCCATCACAGTTTTTGTTTGCAACACACAATTGAAATTGATTCCAAGTTGTTGTGTGTTTTTTTTTAAATATATATTTTGTTGATTTTTTTTACAGAGCGGAAGGGAGAGGGATAGAGAGTTAGAAACATTGATGGGAGAGAAACATGGATCAGATGCTGCCTGCACACCTCCTACTGGGGATGTGCCCTCAACCTAGATACATGCCCTTGACCGGAATCAAACCTGGGACCCTTTAGTCCACAGGCCAATGCTCTATCCACTGAGCCAAACTAGCCAGGGCTGATTCCAAGTGTTGTTGTTTTTTTTGTTTGTTTGTCTTTCTTTTTTGTTTTTAATATTTTCACAGAGAGGAAGAGAGAGGAATAGAGAGTTAGAAACATCGATGAGAGAGAATCATCGATCAGCTGCCTCCTGCACACCCCCCACTGGGGATGTGCCCACAACTAAGGTACATGCCCTTGACTGGAATCGAACCCGGGACCTTTCAGTCCCCAGGCCGACACTCTATCCACTGAGCCAAACCGGTTTTGGCTGATTCCAATTTTTAAAGGACCAAGTTATAAGCACATTTTTCTCAGGTGTTATGTAATGTAAGGACAGCTTTCCTGGGAATTATTTGGTATACTGAGTTCTTAAGGAAGTTTACCTAATCTATGTATCTTGGTTTTGTTTTGTCTTGTTTTGCTTCCTTGTCAGATCTCCACAAAATCTTTGCAAGAGTTCAGTGAATCGGGGGGCCGTTTTCCTGTCCTTTGAGATGAATTCTCACACCTCGACCCCCTTGCCAAGATTTCCCAGGCACGCTCCTGAATATTCATCCCATCAAACAATGACTCTGCTCTCTTCTACCCATGCCTGCCAGGCAAGGCAGCAGCGAGCCATTCTTCACTGTCACACACTTCCCACCAAGGAGACTCTGCTATCAGTTTAAGATAAGTAATATCTGCTGGAAGATAGTCAAAGGTGTAAATCCTTTCTGTGCCTTATGCACTGCAGACTTGTTTAGCACCAGAGAGTCTTGATGCTAGAGAAGTTCATCTCCTCCAAATGACTTTCAAACTTCAAATCCATGGCAATGATGAGCAGGTGTGCAATACGGAGGTCAGAGGTCAGGGGCAGAGCAGACCTACAGGGAGTGCAGGAGGGAAGAATAAAGCTATCTCCTCCAAACCTTCTCCACCTCATCTATTAACCCGGGAAGAAAGTCCAGCTCTATTTCCCTTGCTAGGATAAAATTCTTAGATTTCCTTAGCATCTGCGTTTTTCAAACAACATGAAGAGCTTACACATTCGTATCCCATACTCTTCCCCTAGTCATTCTGTGTTCCCATTGATGTGAGAAACTTTATCTGATTTTTCCCCTCCTTTTCCCCCCACCAGTTAAATTACCTTTGGATGTTATAACCTTTCTCTCCTCACCACCACACCCAGCCATACCAAATACTCTCCACACACAGCTGCTCATTTTCCATGTACCTTTGAAAGTTTAAATGTCTCATTTGCATTTCACTCAATGTTCAAAATACAAGCGCCGGAAATGGAATGAAATCATAGGAGAAGGCCTTGCAATAAATGGGAAATAGTAATAAGTGTTCTGACCCCAATTATGGGCATGCAACCTTGTAAGACCACTTTCATTCATCCTGCTCAGTGGGAGACAGGCAGAATCCCCTCACCAGACCCCTCACTCACCAAACACTCAACTCCCTCTGTCCCATAGGAGTTTCCATGTTGGGGATTCAGTAATGATTAAGGTAGATGAGTTTTCTAGAACATAAAGTATAGGGGAGTAAAACAGAAAAATAAATAATTCATGATCAAACCAGATAGTTTTATAGAGTCGTATATTTTGGATTGTGTGGTCAGGGATGAGAATAGCCTCACACTAGAGACAACTGAGTTTATTTCTGAATTTCAGGAAGGATCCAATCATGGAAGAGCTGGGCTATGAGGAAAGGACAATCTAGGAAGGCAGGGACATCCTTTAAACTGGCACTGGAAAAAGCAATGTGAAAAGGGGATGGGGTACTGAGGGACGCAGAGGAGGAGTATGCAGAGCAATGTTGTGTCACCCTCTCTAAGCCACAGAAAGGGATTTGTATTGTGGTACACTTGGGAAAGTAGAAAAAGGGTGCCAGCATGAGACTGGTGAGTTAATTCTTGCTGATTTACTGCTGTGATATGATAATGTCTTAGATGAGGTGATGTCCAGTTGTATAGATTGAATTAGTGGATAGATGAGAATGTGTTTTGGAAGTAGAGCTTATGGGCTTTGTTTCATGAATGAGTGGAATGAAAGGAAGGAAGAATATGTTATTCATAAATTATTTTTAATCATAGCTCTAAATGAGGATGCTGTGAAATATTCAGAAAAATAATAAATCTCAGGAATTATATAATTATATCTGGGTATGGAATGAGAACATTGGCAGTTGAATATTAAATATTCAATTTACTATTGAGTATAGGCAAATAATATGTCTCAACTTTCATCTTCTATAAAATGATTGTGATTAAGGTACCTACATTGAAAGAACTGTCTCTATAGTAAATAAATTAAAATCACTATAATTTTATGGTGATATTATGTTTAATATATGCAATATACCGTGCCAAGTAATTTTAGTTTAATATGAGGCAAAGGACATTCCTTCCCAATCCAGCTTTATAGGAGATAGCATTCAGGCACAAAGAGGTTTAAAATGCTCACATGATCATACAGACACATGAAAGGTTTAGTTTCCATGCATTCTTGATTTCAATGTGTGTGTCATTAACTATTATCTAAAATATCTCTTAGTTCCATACAGGTTACAAAGTTTATAGAAGCAAATTATCATGAATAGTGTTAATGGGAATGATAATAATGAAAAAGTATTCTAATAGGCATAAATTTAAAAGTCACAACATCAACTATGTATGAGTGAGAGTTCAAATTCAGCCAAAACATGGCCTCTCAGTGCATAGCATGGCTTTTAACCAACTAAGAAGTATCTTATTCTTAAAGAACAACATGGAGACATTGTAAGTAGAGGATTTAAAGGATGTATCAGCTGCCTATTGCTACACAAGTTACCCTAAAACTCAATGGTTTGTAAAAACAATCATGTTATTTTCACAAATTCCAGAATTTGGGGGAAGATTTGTGGGCAGTTCCAGCTTGGGGTCACTCTTATAGTTGCCCTTGGCTAGGAGTTAGAGGCAGATGAGTAAGCAGTTGGAGCAATTGGGGGATGGCAGGTCATCTCTGTCTCTCTGTGTTGCCTCAGCTGTTCATCCTGTGATATCCCAGCATGGGCCAATCTAGTTTTCATCACATTATTGTGGACTCTGAGCAGTTCAGCTAATTCCACACTAGTCTGGTTCTCCAGTTCAAATCTTCCAGAAAATCAAGCAGAAGGTGCACCACTTCTATGACCTACACTTGGAAGGTCTGATCTACTCAACTCTTCACTTGGTTAGCCAGAATCAAAGGAAAGGCGTATAGGTCTCCATTTTGAAGGGGGGTGGGAGGGAGGCAGAGACTTTATAGATAGTTTTTAATGTTATCACAGTGGATTATATAAAATACAACTTTTTATTTTAGACACATTTCTGAAATCTCTATGACTATCTTCCTCCTTCTTCTGTTTCTCAGTCTAATTCTTTATTCTACTCCAGGAGACACTACTACAGCATATGTATGCTGATGGGGCTAACAGGATTCATCCAATAAAAATACTTAGGTAATAGGAGGGAGGCCAATCTCTATGGGCCTCTACATGAAAAGGAGACAGATTTGGAGACATTCTTTCCACTTCTTTTCAGTCAACTGGAGACTCCATCAGGCTGGGTTATTCCAGGGGAGACACAAACGAGTGGAGTTGCATGAGCTGGTTGGTAAAGGGGAAAGCCTGTCTCAGAATCCCACTGTGCATGGGAAAGGACAGATGTGTTGGCAGCTGTTCAGCTAGATAATGAGTAAGCCCCCAGTGCATGTGGATAATCTAGGAGACAGATAATCCATTCACAGATAATCAAGAATTGACCATATGTCACAGCTGGCCTATGTGTGAAGATAGCACACAAGGAAAGAGGAAAAACAGGAATTTGTTACTAAAAAAACCCACATTCATAATTATGTATAATAGTGGCGCATTCACATACTTAACATGCACTTTTATCAAAGCATTATTACATGCTCCTTTTGATTGTATTTATTTGTTTGTTTGTGTGTTTTTTGCGTTTTTTTTTTTGTTTTTTTTGTGTTTTTTTTTTGCAAAATAGACAGGTAGGTCTCTCCTTTTTTGTTTCTGTTTTGAAATCATATTGCTAAAAATGATGGGAAAGTCAGAGAGAAAGAGAGCAGACATTTTCTGCCCACTAATTCTGTGTTAGTTACTGATGTTTGCCCAGAACTGCAGAAATACTTAGTGTTACCACAGAATATGGGCATTGTAAGTAGCAGTCCAGTTCTCCTGGAGTACCATATTACTTATCTATGGCAAATCTAATAAAACATGACTTCCAGCTGTCAATATTTTTCACTATGTATATCATTAAATCACAAAGATGTGTGCTAACCTCACAGGACCCCTGTCTTCACACTGCCTTGAGCTTTATTTAGTGATCATCTCACCGTGCATTTGCAAATTACACTGATAATCTCCTCTGTATCAAGCATGCTTGTCAAAAACAAAGATTCCCGGACCTTCTCCCTAGTGAATCTGACTCAATTAGTTGTGAGAGGGGCCAGCTATTACTGCATTAAAATAAACACACTCAGTTGGTAGGACTCTGAAAAAACAGTTTGAGAAGGGAGGGATATATATATATATATATATATATATATATATAGAGAGAGAGAGAGAGAGAGAGAGAGAGAGAGAGAGAGTGAGAGAGATGGATGAGTGAGAACCATTGATCAGTAACCTGCAGACCTCCTATTGGAGATCAAGCCTGAAACCTAGGCATAGGCCCTATTAGAGAGCATGGATCACAACCTGGGGTAACTTTGACTCCCAGGAGCCCTTTGGCAATGTCTGGAGATGTTTTTGGTTATCATAACTGGGAAAGTCGTACAACTGGTATCTAGTGGGTAAAAGCCAGGGGTGATGTTGACAGTCTATTGTGAATAGGGAAGTTTCCCACAACAGATATGGCCCAAAGCGTGTGTGTGTGTGTGTGTGTGTGTGTGTGTGTGTGTGTGTGTGAGAGATAAATATATTCGTATATATTTTATTTAGATAGAAAAAAATTTAATATATGCAAATGATGTGTTTTCTTTTTCATACTAAACAATGTGAGCTTAACTTACTTTTTTTCTGGGAAAGCCTGACTATAATATTTTATGAATTTTAACTGTATCAAACAATGCTGTATTTTGTTGGAGTACTTCAACTATAGACAGAAAATGAAAGGCATTCCTTATATTAGAAAGTACTGTGAATTCTTTCAGTAATATTGGACACCCAACCCCATATTCAGTTCCTCAATCCAGACGTACGAATTGGATAGTAAACTTGTCAAACTGAGAAGTTGCAAAATGTGACTTCATTATCTTAAAAAATCAAGTATTGAGAAACATTAGTCAGAAGTGTATCTATATGCATGTGACTGACCAGTGTCATTTAAGTTGTGCTACCTGGGGCTGTACTCTAATTCACATAAGTTATTTTGAAATATTCTCATTCCTTCTCATTTGTAGCTGAAAGGTGAGTTATAGGAAGAGGGGGCAAGAATGGAAGATTTTACAGAATAAGACTTTGACGTTAATGAGAACATATTTATAAGAAAGAAATGAAAGGGAGGTGCAGTCTCTCAATGCTGAGTTTTTCAATGATTATTTTTACCACCCAGACTTCTGTATCCTTTTTATCTTAAAATTAAAACAGAATCCACTAATGCTTTGCCATTGGTTTTATGGCAAAATTTAGAATATTTCACATGGCTTCACCAACCCACACTGTCTGGTCCATATCCTCTACCTTTCCTGTTTCTGCTGAAGAAATGCTGCTCGCCATTCTTCACATGGACCACCCCCCGGGTATTTCACACCCATTGCTTCCTCTTCCTGGAACACAGCTGCTTTCTCTTCTTCAAATCAAATGCTTCTTCCCAGGGGAGCTTTTTCCCTGTACTTCCCCCACCCTCACCCCACACTTTCTGTTTAGTTCAGCTTCCCTGCTATAAAACTCTTTTTATTTATTTCATACAGCTTGACATAAACATAACTTATAATATGTGTGATTTTCAAATTAAGGTATACTTCTCTCATGAGGATATATATTTGCTAAAGAGAAAGACTGGGTCTGTTTGCTCACTCTTCCATGGCACACCAAACATATTAGCCTGCATAATATATGGTCCAGTAACTACTTTTGATATAATGAATAAGTCCTCCTACAATCTAGCTATCTTGTTCTTATTTTGAGCAACCATGATCTCTCTTATCACAAGACACTTTTATTTTAAATGGTCTGTTTTTAAAGTAGTTTTACCACATTGCAATGATTTAAAATCATTCCCAAACTTCGTGTAAATAATTGAGCATATAATTCATTGATTCTTTCTTATCTAAGTTTGTTTTGAGTACTTCTAAGTCTCAAAGCATTGTGCTAGGCCCCAGAGTTGAAGAACATTGCTATTGCCCTGGCTTGAAGATTAGTAAATGAGTTTGGGATGTAAACACAGAAGTGGGCAAAAGTAGGTTAAATTATGAGCCATCATTCCTAAAAGATAATCATAAGTAATGATATGACATGATGAAAATAAACATAGTAAGGCAAACAATACACATAAATAATACAATAATGAATGAATAATATAAGAATAAACTCTGTTTCAGGTAAATCAGATTTTATTGTTAAAGCTTACCCTAGGATATTTTTTCATTGACTTTTAAAGTAGAAGGGAGGGAGAGAGACAGAGAGAGAGTAAAATTGATGTCAGAGAGACACATCCTTGCCTCCTGAACACTCCTTAACCAGGATGAGGAATCTAGCCTGCCATTAAGATACATGCCCTTGACTGGAATGGAACCCAGGACCCTTCAGTCTATGGGCCGAAGCTCTATCCATTGAGCCAACTGGCTAGGATTTTAAACCTGCTTTTTCCCGCCCCAGTATTTATCAATCATAGACATCAAATAAAATATTGTCATAATAAAAGTAAAAAAAAAAATTACAAAAAAAGGAGTTTCTCAGTGAAATATGTTCTAACTATCCAATGGCAAATTTGAGGCTCTGAGAAAATTCTTGTAGCCAGAAGAGAGCAAGACAAAGGCCACTCAGTTATTTTAATTAAAGCAATTCATTTGAGGGCAAAGGGACAAAATATATAGAAGAAATAGCCCCACATTCAACGCCTGGTGTCAGTGGTAGATTCACCTGAGAATGAGAAGGGACAAGTCATATTCTGAGCTAAAAGCAAATAACTTTCATTAAGCCTGGCTCAGGGGTCCAAGCTTGGGAGACCTTTTTAATAAAAAGAGATCACATGAGTGAGGGAAATTTTATTCACACCCTCACCAAGCTATTCCCCCGCCCCCCGCTCCTTCTGAACTGCCTTTGACAGTGTTTTCTTCAAGATATTTGAGGATGAGAGGAAATGAAAGAAAAGCAATTCTGACCTATACCTTGAAGTTTTATGAAATGAAAATTGGCGATGGTGCTACAAAATGTTCATTGGCAATATGTCAGAGTCAGAGTAAGGCAATTTCATAGTCAGAGCCTGCAGTGCTTCTCAATGCGAGACTCATTTATTATCCTCCTTTTATGCAACAAACCAACAGATAGCTCTTGCATGTTAACCAGGTACCCAGCACTGTTCTGGATTCTAGGGTTGAAACAGAATACATAAAGAAGAGAAACCAATTATGGAGCATCCTATATAATAAAGAGGTAATATGCAAATTGACCCTCACACCCTTACAAGATGGCTGCAGGGAGGTTATTGAGGGATGACTGACAACTGGACTGGATAAGCGGTCTGTGTGAGGTGACCAGGACAAAGGGGGGGTTAGTGAAGGATGACCAAACGATTGAACAGCAGGCTGCATGGGGCGACCAGACCAGCATGGGGGGAGTTGGGGGCAACTAGGCCAGCAGTGGTGGGGGGCAGTAAGAGGCAACTAGAATGGTGGGATGGTGCAGTTGGGGGCAACCAGGCCAACTGGGGGGGAGGTAGGGGCGATTAGGCTGGCAGGAGGGCAGTGAGGGGTAACTAGGCTGGTGGGTGGGGCAGTTGGGGGTGACCAGATCAGCAGGGGAGGGGTGCAGTTAAGGGTGACCAGCCCAACAGAGAGGGGCACTTGGGAGAAACCAGGCTGGCAGGGAGGGGGCAGTTGGGGCGACCTGGCCAGCACACAGAGACAGTGAAGGGTGATCAGGCCAGCACGGGGGTACAGTAGGGGTGACCAGGCAGGCAGGCAGGTTAGTGATTAGGAACCAGTGGTCAGGATTGTGAGAGGGATGTCTGACTGCTGGTTTAGTCCCAGTCCCCTTTGGGATGTTATTTAATCACGTCATAAAAGAGGTCCCAGAGAGCATCTTTACCCCTTTTGCCCTAAGAGGTTACAGTGAGAAAGGGGCTGCCTGTGGACTAGGAAGCAGACCCTCACTAGACACCAAATCTGCCTGCAACTTGATCTTGAAATTCCTAGCATCCAAAATGGTGAGAAATAAGTCTCTTTTGTTTAAAGCCACACAGTCTTAAGGTAATTTTGTTATAACTGCCCAAATAGACTAAGACACCCTCTTAGTATGAAAAGAGGAGGCACAGTGGAAAAGCACTGGACTTGGACATAGAGGATCTGGGATCAATCCTAGATCTGTATAAATTAGATGATGACTTTTACAAGCATGGTTTTCTCCTATTTCAAGTGAGGATATTGATACCTCAAGTATTTGTGAAAGAGCTAAAGTACTTAGAACATCCCCTAAATGTTACATAGATATATAAATGGAACTGCATTTTAGCTAGTGAGTATAATTTTTAAAATATCATGACCAGTTATGAGTAAAGTATTAGAAACTGTATCTGTAATTCCAAAAATGGAAGATCATATGTATCAGAAAAATACCTGGTTACGAAGGACTTGTATGCATGCATATAAGCATAGCCAATGGATGCAAGACACAGGAGGGTGAGGGCATGTGTTGGAGTGGGCCTGTGGATGGGGAGGAGGGGATATGGACACATAGGTAATACCTTAATCAATAAAATAAGAGGTCCCGTTTTCGATTCCCGCATGTACCTTGGTTGCAGGAACATCCCCGGTAGGGCGTGTGCAAGAGGCAGCTGATCAATAATTCTCTCATCAATGTTTCTAATCCTCTATCACTTTCTCTTTCTCTCTGTAAAAAAACAACAACAATAAAATATATTTGAGAAAATAAAAATAAAAGAGAGAGAGAAAAAAATCTGGTTAAATTGCATGTTGTGGTACATCTTTTTAATTGAAAAAACACAATTGGTTTGTTTTCTGTCTTGCTAGTCATCACCTGTGTCATTAAACAATACAGCATAAGTTATAATTTGCATGCATCAATATGAAAGCCTAAAATCTTGTTAACAGCTGGCAGATTTGTCTCAAAATGTTAGCCTGCTGGATAAATATGTGCTTAAGGAGACAGAACACAGGGCCTTCCCAGAACCATGCTTCTAAATGTTACAGCAGTTCTAACATACTTTCAATTAAATACAAATTAAAGCTCAGAAAATGTCACAAAAGGGTAACCTAATATTTGGTCATTAATGTGCTCATGCAAAGGGATATTTACAGCTGTATTTAGAAACGATCAACCTCCTTTCCAAGTTCTGTGAAACCATGGTTTAAGATAATATTTGGATAAACATCTGAGCTGAGTTTCTAGGTAGTCTGTGCCTTGTAGGTAATCTCTACTGATTTTGATTCTAAGGAAATGCTGAGAAGTGTTTGCAGCATGGTTTTCTTTTTTAGCTAAAAAAACCAAACGTCTCGTGATTAGTCAGTTAAGTTCTTGTCCAAGATTACAATAAATCATCATGTCTGAGTTACAAAAGGCATTAAGTAGTGAGTTCATTAATGTTTTTCAAATAGATATACCTAAAGCACTTGTCTAGACACTTAAAAATGTAGGGCCCAATGGGTGTGCTGAGGTTAAGCACCAACATATATGAACCAGGAGATCAAGGTTCAGTTCCTGGTCAGGGCACATGCCTAGGTTGTGGGCTGGATCCCCAGTAAGGAGCATGCAGGAGGAAGCCTATCAATGATTCTCTCTTATCATTGATGCTTCTCTCTCTTTGTCTTTCTCTCTGAAATCAATACAAATATATTCAAACACCTTTAAAAAATAAATACAGAGATTTTAGAATCAACAGTAGACTCTAAATGTTAATAATTCCTATTCTACTTACATAAAACATAGCAGACCAATTCCCTTCCCCCACCCACCATGATCAAAGAGCATTTGATGTTTACCCAATAGGAAGAATGGTGAACAGGGATTGCTGTCCCTGTTCTTTGTTTTACATATGCTAGAGGCCCAGTGCATGAATTTGTTCACAAGTGTGGTTCGGCTGGCCTGCCCCAATGGGCCCATCAGGCAGGGCCATCAAGGGGAGGGTTCATGGGAAGTTGGATGTCTAGCCTCACCCCTGTTTGGGTTTTGGGGGCAGATTGGGGGCGCACCAGCTGGGAGAGGGACCACTGATGCTTGGCTGCCAACCTTACCCCCATGGGGTGTTGCGGGCTGATCTGAGGTGGGGTTTACCAGGGGGAGGGACCATGGATGGTTGGCCAGCTGGCACTGCCCCCAATTGGGGTGTTTGGGTTTGATCAGTCCTGCAGTCAGTGCTGGGTTGCTGTGGTGACCCAGCACTGACTCCTGAGGGGGCTGTGGATCAAGCCTGGAGAGAGGCCTGGAGAGAGAAGCAGGGTCTGGTTCATAGCCTCTGTGGCAACTGTTGATCAGCCTTTGCCTCTCTCTCTCCAGGCCTGGCCAGCAGCACCTAAACCAGCAGTTGGACATCCCCCAAGGTGACCTTGATTGGAGTGGGCTAAGGGAACCCTGCCCACCTCGTGCGTGGATTTCATGCACTGTGCCAAATATATATATAATTTCCAAAGAGCACAGTGTCATCTCTGGGTCTAAAACCATTTATGCTGGAGAGTATAAAAAAAGAATTATCTTATGAAGAAAGATTAATGAAATCAAATGTAAAAAAAAGTTTTGACACCATGTATTCCAGGTCTGTGTCATATCAAATATCTATCAGCCACTTCCCTCTGGGCAATTGCTCTTTGGTCTTTTGTTAATTTGGTACAACCCCATATGTGCTCTCCCACTATGGAGCTGGACCTCAGAGATAAACATCTAAGTGATAATTGAAGGTGTCTAATTAGATAGAAGAGTAGTCTTTAACCAAGCAAACATGGATTTTCTAATAACAGATGTTACAAGTTACATACAATCTCAAAGATTTTCACCCTGACCCCGAATCAGTACTAGTTTATATATAGTGAAAACTAAGCTATTTATATATGAACTCTTGCCTCGCGTGCATGAGTGTGTGAAGGTGTGCATTTAGTGTAAAAGTCATGGAGAATATCTTTGTTTTAAGTTAAAAAAAGACATTTTAGAATTTACATGGGCAGAAGCTACCATTTTTCCAGTAGAAAGGTATTTGTTTCTCAAACTTTATTTATAACATACTCTCCTCTAGCTCCTGTCTTAATAATGCCCATGAAACAAAAATCTAAATAATGAAAAGTTTCTACTCTCAGGAAGCTCACAACTGAGATCTCAATTTGGTATCACCTAGATCCATACACAAAACAAAGCTTATTTGTCATTTGATATCATTTCTGAGAAAATCAGTTTCGCAGTCAAAAAATGGTACAGAAGACGCCTTCATTGACTTGAGATGTGAAACTATCTTTGGTTTAGTAAGCAATGCTTTACTAATCAAGAGTCAGAGACATTTTCTTTGGAAGATCAGATTTTGTATTATTTAAAGGCATAGATGAATGTTCCACTTCTTCACTTTAGCTACCTTTGAAAGGATGAATAGCTTGTGGGAGTACCAATTAGAGACAATTATATTTTGATTGACTTACTTTGGCATTTAACTACCTAGAAGAATAACACTTGAAAGAGGTTATTTCTTTAAAAAGAGAAAAAAAATCCCCATCCCATGTCTGCTGGGTTTAGGGTTTCATAATTTTCATGAAAAATGGTGCTTGGCTGGACACAAGAATGAAAATATATACCACTGAAATTAGACATGAGAAATTCTGAATGAAAATTGATATAAAGAAGGAGGAGGGAAGAGAGAGAGGATGAAAGAGAACACAAAATATGGAAAATGATAATTTAATGTACATTTATGTCTTATATGTAGCCAGAATACTTATCTCTTAATGTTGTTCTTTACGTTCCCCCACATTTTATTGCGATACCTTTATAGTATATACTGATTATCTGGTATGTCTACCCTCACTGCACATTTATATAGTTTTTATTAATTTTGGGACAATTTTTCGTTATATTAATTCTGTTTTAGAAGCTTTTCCATTCGTTGTACAGTTTTTTTTTTCATATAGGTCTTGTGCCTTTCTTCTGTTAAATATGTTCCTACATTTAAAAATTATTGATATTGAGGATGGATTTTTAAGTTTTCATTTTGCTGGAGTAGAGGGAAATCTATTGTTCGTTGTATACTTAAATTATAACCTAGTGCTTTACCACAATTCCTTATTAAACTGATTGTTATAGATGCAATGATACTCCTCACCCAGTAGGGGTAGTTGGACATCTTCTTCTAATGTGTGTGCTAATTATTGTATTTTATTTTATGATCATATTTTACTTTATTAAATACTTCCAAGTACTTTTAAATAATTGGGATGATAAACACAATACCCCCTTTTATATCACTTTCAGTTCACATTTCATGTTATTTGCTCTTCTCAATTTAAAATGCATGCATGCTGAATTGGGGAACATGAATTCAGATGTGGGCGTGTATTTCAGAGGAGACTGAAAGGAACTGGTGAGGAAAGTAGGAAGGAAATCATATCAAGAGCCATTTAAGGAACCAGAGGAGATCAATGTGGAGGCGAGATCCAAAATTTTCCAAGATTAATTTTATGCATCACCAAAATGTTTGAAACTGGGAGCATGACTGCCTTTGGCCTAATTATTTAAATAATTCTCTATCTTTTATGTAACATAATAAATGTCGACTTTATTTGCTCCTAGGGAAAAAGTTAAATTTTGCATGCATTCATAACTGACTGAAGTACAAAGTAATTAACTCTTTTCAATGGTTTCTGATAAGTGCAGCCACAACATAGCAATTAAGTCCTCAAAACCCACAAAGAAGATACAGGAAATTATAGTCTTTTAAGTTTCCTATCAAAATTTGGAAATCTGTTTTAGGTGTCTGTAGAGTAGGCAGGTGTGTGTTAGGTAGAGTAGGAAAGAAAGTTTGATTTAAAGTTTAAATATTAGAGAACTACAATCAGGCAGAACTAAATAATTGCTTAAAATGTTTATGAGTTGAATGAATTTCACCAATAGGGATATGTTAGTAATTTTAATGATGTAACTAAAGAAGCTCTTAAAACAGTTTAACATATATAAACTGAGCCTCCAGCACCCACTCCACTTCTATTTTTTAATAAGTTATCAAGAATAAGGTAGTTTTTAAGTAAATGTATAAATTATATCTAATTGAATGGTTATAAATATTTAGCCTTTAAAAAACATGGTAAGTCCTAGCCGGGTGGTTCAGTTAGTTAAAGCATCCTCCCCGATCAGCCATGGTTATGGGTTTCATCCCTAGTCAGGGCACATGCAAGAATCAACCAATGAATGTATAAAGGAGTGGGATAACAAATTGATGTTTCTCTCTCTTCCTCTCCCTCCTTTACTCCGTCTAAAGTCAGTAAATATTTTTTAAAGTGATGCTGTGTTTTTTGTTTGTTTGTTTGTTTGTTTGTTTTGTGTGTATAGCTTTAGTACCATTTAAGGTAATGCCTTTATAAAATAAATGGGGATATAATAACAGTAATAATAATAAACAATCCCGTGCTCTATGTTTCATTGCAGTGGGTCATGACAGGGGATCTTATGACAAACATTGCCGGCTTACCCACTTACGGATTTCATGACATACCCACTGATCAAAAGGTTAAAGGGCCATCCCTGCAATTTGTCTCCATCTCTCTCATTGCAGAACGCAGGGTGATAAAATTGTTTCATAGTAGTATGTTAAAATTATAGCATTAGAAAGTTAAAGCTAAATTGTTAACATTATGGTACGATTACAACAACTTGGAGTATATTTTTTAAGAAAATGAATAAAGCCTCATAATATGATATACTAGCATGCTACGGTAGTCGGCAAACTCCTTAGTCCACAGAGCCAAATATCAATAGTACAAAGATTGAAATTTCTTTTGAGAGCCAAATTTTTTAAACTTAAACTTCTTCTAATGCCACTTCTTCAAAATAGACTCACCCAGGCTGTGGTATTTTGTGGAAGAGCAACACTGAAGGGACCAAAGAACCACATGTGGCTCGCTTTACTATAGGCATACTAAATATATGATATTTTTATTTTTAAAGATATTTAACTCTGCTTTTATTACTTTAGCTATGTGGTCCTATACAGTGAATGCGTCTCTCTATGTTCAATTTCTTACCTTTACAGGTTGTGGCTAAAGTAGATTTATAGTTGTTAATATGGAGAATAATGCAATAATTAATAAATGATAACTCAAGAATAAACTTTGTGTTTCACATACTCACAACTGTAGACTTACTTTTGACCTAATCTGTATACTACAGATATTGATGACACCTTGGGTTGTAATGAGATGAAAATATTTTAATCCAAGTACATCACTCAGACTGTTGAATAGCACTTAGTATGTCCTCAGTACATTTTACATAATATTATCTCATTTTTAATGATTTATTAGATTCAAATGGGGTGATTTTTCTAAGTCATAAACATGGAATATCAGAGAATATCATAATTAATCTACCACAGATTCTGAAGTCTAGTTTCAGTCTCTATTTCATAAATGATAATAAGAAGAAACTTTTCCTAACTTACCAATGTTCCATTTTATCTTTTGAGTGGGTTGTAAACTTCAGGATGCGACTACTATAGTTTCCAATATATTTAAATTATAAAAAAGTTAGGTACATTTAATATTATATATACCGTATTTGCCGGCGTATAAGACGATTTTTTGGCCCTGAAAAATACCATATTTGCCGGCGTATAAGAGACTGGGCGTATAAGACGACCCCCTAACATTTCCACTCAAAATACAGAGTTTGTTATATACTCGCTGTATAAGACTACCCCCCACTTGGAGGCATATTTTTCAGGGCCAAAAAATCATCTTATATGCCGGCAAATACGGTACATCTTTATCAGTGTATAATGTGTTCACATACACACACACACACACACACACACACACACACACACAATGACCTTTTCAGGACTATGTTTGATTGGACAGTTTCTCTTGCTCTTCTTCCCAATTAAAAAGAGAAGGAATTTGTCATGTGGGAAGGAGGACAGAAAGGGTATAAACACGTTTTCTCAAAGTTGGCTTCTAGTAATCCATTTAAATGGAATATTGAAAAGGTCAATGTAATACAGCATGCTCTCTAATTCTTTTAAAATACTAGGCATTAAAATTCTGATGCCTCATTCAAGGATGTAATGAGAACATAACACAAATTGAACCTATTATTTTGACAGTCATAGTAATGGTAATGGGAAATGAAATAAATGTAATGATACTGCAAGTGACTTTTTTATTTCAAAATTCCTGAACTTCCTGGCTGTATGTTTTGCAAATGGAAAGCATAATATACATACAAATACCCAATTCTTTAAAATTAAACACACCCTATGAAAGAGGAGACCAATAAAAAATTTAAACACTAGAATAAAAGTTTATGCAATTGTGTAAAATCAGACCCATGGAAGACCTCAATTTTTTTAATGGTGGTTCTTATTTTAGGAGGGCAAATTTTCTGAAAGTTTTCACAAAGAAAAGCAGCCAAGGTTACATAGAATTATAAAACTAAGAGCTACACATGTAATTAATATGTGAACCCTCATGGTAAGTGAGGTGAACAAGCAAGCTTAAAGAAATCCCTAAAATGATGGTAGTGAAGCAGATATGGGAGTTCAGCTCTCTCATCTGCATCCTGTGCTTACCCTCCATTTTCAAATAATTATTGGATTTTCTACTCTGTGCCAGAAACCATCATTTTTTAAAATTCCTATTTAAAATAAAATAAAAATTTGTCCATGTATACAAAGAAGAAAAGCAACCCCAGATAATCATGAGGATTTTCAAACTTCGAGGTCAGTTAATGTGGCCACTGCTCAGTGCTGAACTGATACTATTCCACTTAGCAAATAGTGGTGGCAAACATTTTTGTTCTCACTTTCAACGAAAGTGGTGTTTCATTAGACTTTCAGGAATATTAAACATGTCTCAAGGCCTTCATAAATAATAATCAGGTTCCCACCGGTTTAGGATGTTAAATATAAGATCTAATTGATTACAAGGAACCTGGATCTCTACAGGAAAAGGTGGGTCCTGGAAAGTATTGGTGAACCCAAGAGTGAAAAGCAGATGAAGAACGTTGGGGATTAGTGGGTAGCAGAGCCAGAGGGATTTAGAAGGGAATAATAAAACAAAGTGATCTCAACCTTGGACAGAACCTCAGATCTGGAGATTTGGGGAATCAGTCCTGGTTGGATATGCACGAATGGATACACAAAACGGTGAGTCACAAACAGAAACATCTTACCAGCCTTGCTTATATTCAGTGTAAGGCAGAGAGAGACTACTTGTAATTGGATCATATCAGCACAACTCATACAATTAAAATTGTGGGAAGAAGGCCACACAAAGAAAAAATGAATTTCCTCCTCCTTGGTGGTAGACAGGAAACAGATATATACTCAACTACAACTAAGAATATTCTCAAATAATGCAATTAATTATTGATTAATACTCTCATTAAGAATGTTATGGAATGCCCAACATGTTCCCGAGAACAGTGCTGAACTAAACACATTTCATACACTTAAGTATGACACCCTGCGGTAATCTCTGGTGTTTTTAGATGCCCCTACAATTAAGAATAATCCCCTTAAATAATTCAAACAAACTTATTTTACTAGTACTCCTACAGTGTAAGAAAATCACAGAAAATGAGAGATCTAAAGTAGTCTTAAGTGGGCCAAATCTGAACTCCGTACACTTACAACTTCCCTACCCTCAAGTTCCTCTCCCTGGCTAGCCAGTCATCTCATGCACCCTGGGGTAGTCCTATCAACCCACATGTTCAACTTGTCACAACTCTGTATTCATTCCCCAATGTGCTGAGATCCCCCAATTCTGTTTATGGATAAGGCCTGCAGCTCTCTGCGGGATACAGCTCATTGCTGAAATACAACTATTTAACAAATGTTCTCACCCCATGCCTAGCCTTCCCCTGACCTCCCCTTTTCCTGGGGATGGACCATTACTCACAGGCCTAAGTGACACAGGGGTCTTTGGCCTGTGATCACACAGCGAACCCTTTGAATAAGACAGCCATCCATCAGCGCTGCTTGCTGTCCCTTCTTTGGGGGCTCCTTTCAGCATGAGATTCCTTCGGATACTCCCATTGGCCAGAGTGGAATCCCTGGCACTGGGTCCTATTGGATATTGCTGATGTCCACCCTGGGTCCCACTTCCTTCATCCCTCTCAGTCTCCTCTTCAGTCACGATCCACTTTGTGCTTCCTGGGAGCTTCAGGGCAGCCTTCCAATTCATCACATGTAGTTGTCCCCTCTTTGGTTGTTGCTTCTCTCTCTGACTAGCTTATTAGGGTACTCTGAACTTCCAACACAGAGAGAAAAACATTATACACGTATGTATATGCACACACACACATTTATCACATTCCTCCACATGCACACTACTAGCATTCAGAGGAAATCCTTCTAATTGTTTTTTCTGGAAGAACACACAATGCGATATACAAATTATATATTATAGAATTGCACACCTCAGACCTATGCAATTTTATTAGCCACTATCACCCCAAGAAATTCAATAAAAAGGATTCACAAAACTAACAGTTTGAAGAACCTGGATGACATGAGTTTACCGTAACTGACCCCTGCTCTGGAGGAGCCACTAAGCAGCTGGGGTTAAGTGTGGAACAGAGGGCTGGTGGGATGAGGACAGAAATGCTGTGGAGAAGTAGATGTGTTGTCAGGTTGGTAGCTCATCTCATGACCAGCCGCCTATTCCACTTTTGGTTGATGGGCTTGGCATTAGTTGCACCAGCCTAGGACCACAGTAGTTCCCATGCCTCTCTGCTGTCAAAAGTGCACTGGTCTGCAGGTAGGGGCACCTTGCTGTGTCATTCTATGAGAGACAATGAACAAGCCTGTTTTCTCTAGAGTCCTCAGTTTCAACTGTACAAAGAATGGGTAGGACCTTCCCCACAGTGGCTGTATAAACAAACTACAGAAAGATTGTTGGGATGAAATCGGTTTGGCTCAGTGGATAGAGCATTGGCCTGTGGACCGAAAGGTCCCAGGTTCGATTCCGGTCAAGGGCAAGTACATTGGTTGCAGGCATATCCCCGGTGGTGGTGGGGGGGAGGTGTGTGTGCAGGAGGCAGCTGGTCGATGTATCTCTCTTATAGATGTTTCTAGCTCTCTAGCTCTCTCCCTTCCTCTCTGTGAAAAATCAATAAAATATATTTTAAAAAAGAAAGATTGTTGGGTCCCTTCCTAGAGCGCTGAGTCAGAATGTCCAGGAGTGGAGCCAGACAGCATGTTTAGAGCAGGTCCCCATGATTATAACATGCAGCCCCATTGGGGATCTGCTATAGGAGCCGGTGTCAGTGTTGCCCAAGTCTGTACCACCAAAGAGCTTATCCATGTATTCATTAGCCCTCATGCTTATCGAAATGTGCCCATTAACCAGCAGTAATGCTGTTATCGCTCCTTGGGAAATACCCTTTTTCAGCTTGGCCCATCTAATGTCTACTTATATATTTTTTAAATTTAGATATCCCTTCTTCCATAAAGCCAGGACTTGGTGAGAAGCACCATGTCTGTGTCCCCATAGCGCTCTATATGTCTCAGTCATTTCCTTCATGATTCATTCACCTTTGCATTCACCTATGTGCTTTTTAGTGTCATTATTTACTTCTTTGTATCCCTCAATCTGAGAGCCAGGACTACTTATATCTTATTCAACACTATATCCTAAACTTCTCTTAGTAGGCTCAGAATAAATTTGTTGATGTTTTCAATACTTTATCTGTATCTGTGTGTATGACATATCTTATATGTTTATATATGCATATATATATATATATATATATATATATATATATATACCCCTAATATGCAAATAGACTGAAGGTGGAACTAAATAACTGGTCGCTATGACATGCGCTGACCACCAGGGGCATGCACAGAACATGATGAGCATCAGAAGCAGGCAGCTGAGTCCAGAACATGGCATGTGTTGGCTGCAGCAGGAAGGTGAAGCAGGTGTGTGGGGTGTCAGACCAACCAGGACACCGGTTGTTGTCATTGGGGCGAGCCTCGTGGTTACTGAAGATAGTAGGCTGGTACAACTAATGCACAGCAGTCCCATCCCATCTGGCACTTGCACCTGCTACCAGCACCAAGCACTGCTCACACCCACTGCCTGCGCTGGCCCTGCTTGTACCTGCAGCTGGCACCAGTCCTGATTTCTCAGCACTGTCAGCAGGTACAAGAGGCAGCTGCCAGCTCTGATTGCCCCTGAGGATTTATCCACCTCCCCCTGCTCCTAGGGGACAATTGGAGAAGCAGCCACCACTAGCACTTGCTGACGGAGCCATCCCCGCTTGCACCAGGTCTGGTACCCACCCCAATTGCTCCACGCTGTCAGTGGGTGTGAGTGGGGCCTGTGCTGTCAGTGCACTAAGCAGAGGCAGCAGGAGTGTGGTTGCCTGCAGACTGGGGACCAGCGGCCGCAGCAGGAGGGTCCAGGCAGGGGCAGGAGGATGGGGCGAGACCTGCCTCTATGCCCACTACAGCCTCGAGGCCCACAGTTTTGTTCAAGGTGCACAAATTCATGCACTGGGCCCCTAGTCTATAATAATACAAGCATGATATGCTAATTAGACCAGATGACCTTCTGAACATCTTTTTGGACAACGTTCCTGGTGAAGGTCTCGGGTGCCAAAGGGAATTTGGTGCCAGGAGCCGGGGGAAGGAAGGCCTAATCTTGCATGAATTGCATGCATAAGGCCTCTAGTATAATATATAAACACATATATAAAATATAACGCTTTGAGTCAGCATGAAGAGCTTAGTGAAATTAATGATATAATTTAAGGGGAGCAGAATGTGAATTTATAGTTTTTCCCCTTGGTGATAAAAAGTAATAATAATGATTTTTAGATATAAAACACACCCCTGTAAATAGTCTTCGGAGCCCTAAATGCCCCGGTGGACCTCTCAGGCCCAGAGAGGCACAGATAGCAAACCATTAGATCAGCCAAGTTTCTACTTTGTGGTGTTATTTTTCTATGACTGAGTGCATTAAATATTTTTAGTGAAGACTGCTTTGTAAACAAATAAAAGGTTTTTACATTCGCTATGTTTTTCAGTTCTCTCAGTCAAGTACAATAATAAGAGAAAGACAGTAAATATTTGTTCAGTTTATTTATTTCCCTTTAAAAAGGCAGTCTGACTTGGAAACATCTGGCATTATTTATACAGGAGAAGCTAGAATGACAACATTTCCACTCCAGCAACCAAAAAAACGTCTAAGTGGTTTTGCTAATTACCGCTCTAAATTTTCACAGGTGTGTTTCCAATAGATAGATATTAATGGGGCCTAACTAACACAAATTTTAGCTTATCTGCTTTACTTTGCTTTATAGAATGGCCTATAACTTCTTGCTCTGTCAGATCCACACAATGAGTTGCCAAAAGAACAATGAATTCGTTTGAAAGCTTAGCATTCATTACGATTTTCTTTAAATGTGTGGTCACTGAGGATCAGATGCTTTTTTAAAAAAATATATCCATTTCTTCCCAAGTATTAATTAATGCATTAACCTATCATTATGAAGAAGCTTTTCTAAGTACTTTCCTAAGTCAAATACTTAACAGTAACAAGTCAGTGGTGATAGGGACCTCTTCCTTTGATTATCAGCTATTAACCTATTTGTTCCTGTACACATTGACCTTGTTTTGTGTTCTAAAGCAGGATAGCAATAATAATGATGATGATAATAACAACAACAACAACAATATCTTTCTTTTGAATTGGACATTGGGGGAAGTACCAGACAATATATTATCCCATGACATTTTCTTACTATGTTCTAACTTGCATATAGATAAATAAATGAATAATTTTTAACTTATGCTAATCCAGACAATATGTTCATTTTAATGCTATTTAAGAAAGTATTAAGAACAAAATAAAAACCTAAAATATGAAAAGTAAATAAAATGGTAAGATATGTGTGTTTGATAAAAACATGAGGAAATATGCAAGTAATGGTTTACAAACTTTGTAATAATATAAAAATAAAGATCCTAATAAAATCCAAACTCATTTATTTAGAAAATTGAAAAATACAATATAAAAACAGAGAAGAAAAGCAGAACCTAATATTCATCTCTGTTACACTATGCTGATATTTTAGGAAAACTGAGTTTCTTGTTTTTGTTTCAACTCAGTACATCTAAGTATGAAAATAAAAGCTTCTGTTGGGATTTATTTACCGTGGGGGATTTATAATGAGTTTTTCATTTAATCCAATGTATTGGCAGGCTAAATTTATAGATTAGAAAAGTGAGGTTAAGAAACTTCATAACTTTTAAATGCCAATTAATAGTTAGCAGTAGATAAAATAATCCAACGTATTTGTTTTTTCCTGGCTCCAAACACTAACTCACAATTCTGCATTGCATTCATAAGGTATGAGTGTAGCCAGAGGAAATCTATTATACAATCACCTGTCTTTGGCCTAGTCAAAGATGAACACATTGCTCCTCATTTGGCAACCACTGAGCACTCAAGACACACTTTCCAACTGGCGTTGTAACCAAGTCATACAGGGACATACCCCACTAGATACAACATATCAACACAAATTAAGAGTCTGTTTGAAATCATATAATTTAATATTGTTCAGTTCTTTTTCTCTCTCATAGTAACATTGTGTAAATGCCTTTCCCTCTTGTTTCATGATGAGAAAACTGAAAAGGATCCACAGGTCAAGTATGTAAAACTGGGACTCAGGCACAGTTTTTTTTTTTTTTTTTGTGATTCCAAGGTTTGTGGAGGACTTATCAAGTTCAAAACATCCAATAATGGAGAAATAACATGGAAACATGCCTTTGAAAATGGTTCCCAAGTCAGAGTATTATTCTGAAAACGGATGGAAGAGAAAATATTTCCTCCTGTCATATTACATATGAATCTAGGCATATTTCCTGGGGATAGTGTTTTTTAGTCAGTAAGAGGGTGATAACAGTGCTTACTTTCAAGACAGATAGAGAAATGATAAACCAAGTTGCCTAGTAATCACTCCACAATATTTTAAGGCTACAATGTGGATTACCCGGTGCTTCCTATTTGGAATACAAGAAAGTAAGATAAAGGCATTACCTGATCCCTTATAGAGCTTATATACAATACATCGTATCTATTATTACTTGTGTCATCCTTAGTGTTTGCTGTTATTGTAGAAGCAGTGACTATAAATGAGTATATATACACAGAGTAAAATCTTGTGCAGGAAATGGATGGATAAAAGGGCAACATTTCTTCTCTATGACTTTTCCAATACGTTTGTGTACTCTAAGGCAATGTAAATGACAGCGGAGAGCTGGTGGAAGGAGAAGACTCCCCTCCAAAGCTTTACAAGTCTACAAAAAAAAAACCCACAACATGCTGTCTTGACTACTGTTGCAAGGGGTGCATTGTTCTCATGTTAAATTTCTTTTAGGATCCATTACCTTGCAGCTGGGAATATAGTTGTCATCTAACATAAGCACCCCAACCCCAGAATTAGACTGTAGAACAAGAGCAGCCCTCGTTTCTGGCAGATGCAAATAATTATAAGCAAGTTGTCTCTGATATACTCTGAGCTGATATGAAAATTATCCTTGACATAGAAGACTGAGCCTGGGGAAAGCATGCAATATGTCCACTGACAGATTTGGAGAAAAGTAAATATTTCCTATAATGACAATTTAAATGGGAGATAAATGCATTATTTCAATTGTTTATTCTGTACAGGAGCGGGGGGGGGGAGGCACACATGGAGGTGAGTAGTTAACTATTAGATTCATCCAGTTTTGTACTGAACATTTTGTGATATTCAACAAGTTATGGCATCATAGTTAAGACAGTAGTCATTGGAATCAATCAAACTCAGTTTGAATGCAGGCTCCTTGACCTAAAGCAATTCAATTAACCTCATTGAGCCTCAGTTTTCCCATATATAAATGAGCCATAAAAGTGTCTTCAGAAGATTGGGGTAAATAAAAATACAGAAAGTGATATACATAGAATATTAAACTCAATGTCTCATACGTAGTGAATGATGCATATTACTAATGTTATTAGTGTCAGGTGTTATCTATGTCTACTATAATAACAACAAGAGATGTTCTTTACCCTGGTCACGAAGAAGGAATGGAAATCTTATAGTGATCATTTCACTGCATCTTGTCTGGATATTTCAACTGCATCTCTCATATATAATGCTATTACATTTACTGTGTGAGGTCATATCTGTTTTATTGTCTAGTGATCTGTGAGTTAATAAACAGCCTACATATGTCTAGACACACATATCGGGTATAAGTATGTGCCTGTAGTATTACATATATTAACATACAATATTATCCTAATATATAAAAACCCCTGGTCTGTAATATCCAAAACAATGGAAGGCTTGACTGAACACCAGGCTAGGGAGCTGAGGGGTGTGGCCAGCCTTCAAACCAAGGGCAGCCCTAGCCGAGGCCAGCCAGCACCCCAGAGGGGAGGGACCCCTGCCATGATGGGGATCATGGCCAGCCGCCTTCAGACCGCGGGCGGCCCCTAGCCCAGGGAGGCCTCCTATCCAAGGACACCAGAGACTGTTCTGGACTGAGGGCCACACTCTCCCCATGAACCATTCAGAAGCCGCCAGTGTCTAACTGCCTGTCTCCAGGAGGTTGGAGTGTGTCCACCGTCCACAAAAAAGTAGGAGCATCTAACCGTTCACAGTCTCAGTGCAGGTACCAGTCAATGGCTGACGGAGTGGAGGCCAGACCCAAACAAAACAGCAGAAACACCCTGCCCACCTGGGCGGGTGCAGCTGCAGTCCATGTGGGCCTGGGCAGTGTAGAAAGCACTACGTTCTCCTGGGTCCTGTGATGGCACCGCTGCCTGGCTCACCCTCAAGCCCCCCTAAGCCCTGACAGCAGAGTGTTCAGGGCATCCTGCAGGAATTGTGCCATTCTGGGTGCCTTTGCCCAAAGACACCCTTAGGGATGAATTCAGAGGCAAATTTCACTTCCCATGAGTCTGGAAGAACCATGTAAAAGGAACTCAACAAAAGCTTTCCACATCTCTGTTTAATCTTTTGTATCCATAAAACAACCTTTAAAAAAAGCATTTGGGCCACCTAAGAGAGAATGTGCTTTCTGGCCAGAGCTGCAGGATTATTTTGGACCAAAGATTAAAGGAAGCAGAGAGTTGGCACAATGGAAATGGCCCTGGTGCCCTAAGAGGAGACCATGGGAATGGGGTTGCAGAAATTCTATAATCCTCCCAGACTGGAGATGGTGCAGGCCGAGCTGAGGAACCCCCACTTCGTGCACCAATTGTATGCACCAGGTCTCTAATATTTTTATATTTACACTAGAGGTGCAGTGCATGGAATTTGTGCACAGGAAGGGGATATCCCTCAGCTCAGCCTGCACCCTCTCCAATCTGGGACCCCTCAAGGGATGTCTGACTGCCCCTTCAGGCCCAATCTCACAATCCAGGACTGCTGGGTCCCAACTGCTCGCCTGCCTGCCTTCCTGATTGCCCCTAACCGCTTCTGCCTGCCAGCCTGATCATCCCCTAACCACTTCCCTGCCAGCCTGATTGATGCCTAACTGTTCCCCTGCCAGCCTGTTTGCCCCTAACTGCCCTCCCCTGCAGCTTGGTAAACCCCAACTGCTCTCTTCTGCAGGTCTAGGTCCCCAAACTGTCCTTCCCTGCAGGCCTGGTTGTCCCCAACAGACCTCACTTGCAGGCCTTATCCCTCCCAACTGCCCTCCACTGCTAAACATCTTGTGGCAGCTATCTTGTGTCCACATGAGGGCAGAATCTTTGACCACATAGGGGCAGCCATCTTGTGTGTTGGAGTGACAGTCAATTTGCAGATTGCTCTTTTATTAAGTAGAATAAAGGCCTGGTACACGGATGGGGGCCAGCTGGTTTTCCTGAAGGGTGTCCTAGATCAGGGTGGGGGTTCCCTTGGGGTGTGGGGCAGCCTGGGTGAGGGGCCTGTGGTGGTTTGCAGGCCGCCCATACCCCCCAAAGACCCAAGTGGAGGCCTTGGTTTCTGGGATTTATTGATCTTATATAATTGAAACTTTGTTGACTTAAGCCAAGCCAAGCCTCCTGCATGCTCCATGGCTGCAGCTATATTTATTGGGATTTATTTATCTTCTATAATTGAAACTTTGTAGTCTTGAGTGGAGGCCTGGGCCCACCAAAGTTTGTGGAAAGCTTGGCTTCCTCCATTGCCCAGGAAACCCAAGCCTTCTGCCCGCTCTGTGGCTGCAGCCATCTTGGATGGGGTTAATTTGCATACTCCTGATTGGCTTGTGTGTGTGATTTGAGGGTGTAGTGGAGTGATAGTTAATTTGCATATTACTCCATTATTAGATAGGATTAAAATCACAATGTGTATGTTCTCAAGCTCTTCCCTTCTCCTGACCCTTCTAAAGATCTTCTGGCTCTTCCCTCCTTTTCTATACACTCTAATTAGTCAGACTGCTAGTTAGTATTTATTTTTGTTTATTTGTTTGTTTTTGCTTTGTTTTCAGAAGTAAACAAACGGAGTGAGTGATGATCAAGATGTATTTGATCTCAAGAAGCTAATATGTTGGAGGAATGAGGGGACACAGACCACACTCATTTAAGTAGTAATTAATAAGTAATACTTTGATAAATTAAGGACAGAGAGTATAAGATTTAAGGGAGATCATGTGCAGAAGATGGGGGAGATGCTTTAGCTTAGTTAATTGGGCAAAACTTTCATAAGAAAGTAATATTTGAGATGAAAAGGATTCTTGGTTGTTCCTGTAGACACTGGCCATGGAACTGTGAGACAGGGAGGATGGGGAGTAGAAAAAGGACCACATTGGTCAGGCATTGGGGAGTGTCTACAAAGCAGACAAACAAATACAGAGGGATTGGAGAAAGAGATGCTAGAGTAGCTATGATATTTGAGGGAAATAGAAGAAACAAGTATTATTTCAGACCGTGTGCCCTTTTATGGCATTTGAAAACTGCAAGTAAAATGCATGCACTATTTTGGAATTGTGTGATTTTTTTCTTTCTTTCTATAATAGTGACATCATTTAAGTCAAGAGTGCAGGACCTTGCCTGCCTGGGTTCCCATAGCAGCAGAGTTACTTCCTACTTCCTACTTCTGCAGCCTGATTTTTTTCAGCTATAAAATGTGGGAAAGAAAAACGCTAAGCAGTCTTGTCCTAAGGATAGAATGGTTTAATATTTGTGAATGTTTTAAAAAGTATTTGACATAATAAATGTTAACTATTATTTTATTGCTAGGGTTTGTTAAAGTATTTGTGTTGATAAACGCATTGTCTCTATGAAATTAATTACTTTCACCCAACAGTATCTATACAAGAAAATAATTCTTTTCTGATTGGAATTATTTAAAATATAATCCCCCAATTTCAGAAAGCTGTTGCAAATACCATGCAGCACATTCAACCATCAGTTACATGTACCTAATTTGATCACATAAGAGTCAACATCATCTAGTTTATAAATACAAGTACCCAGTAGCTAGTTAAAAGCTAGAGGAAGAAGAAACTAATTAGCAACTTCATAAATGCAAAGAGGCAAAAGGAAGCTAGGGCAAAACAAAGGGTTTTTCTTTTTTAGATAATGAGATTTAAGAAAATTCTTTCACACTTTATAAAACCAAATTATACTTTTTAGAACCACTATGTATTCATTTTTATTTATTTATTTAGTGCTTAGTGATTTCCAGACTCTGTAGAGAGAAAAGTGATAAACTGGTGGTTCTTATTCTCCAGGGGTCATAACTTTATCAAGGAAAAATGCATAATTAATGATGTTATAAGGTGATGAGTGCATTGTAAAGATATGAATAAAGAGTTCTGAGAGCACTGAGATAAGTGCAATTAATAACATTTTTTAGAGGGTGGCATGTGAGTTTCGCCCAGAAGGATGAGTCAGGTGAAATTACCTGGCAGAGAAGGAAGGGAGAAATAATTCCATATAGAAGGTTGAGCGTGAGCTAAGTCCTGGAGCATACAGAAATTGGTGGAATACCGATATGGGGGAAACGAAAGGAATGGCCAAATCACAGAAGATTTTCTAGGTTGTGCCAGGGACATTGAATATTGTTTATTTCCTTTAGGAGAGCTATCTTATGGTTTTAAGGAAGCACACGTCATGAATGGAGTCATCTATAAGAAAAATTATTGTGGACATTTCTGTCTAGAAATGACATATAGGATAGAGACTGGACTTTTCCTGGCTGAAAAAATATTTTATTTCTGGGGAGTGGTGATGTCTTTGTACAGTCTTTCATAGATACTCCATGGGATACTTCACACATTTTCATGCCATCTGCACTTTACCACAAAACTATTAACCAGAGAGCCTCATTATTTCTGTTTAACAGATGTGGAAACTGAAATGCAAATTCTCAGTGTGTAACCCCCGCCTAACAGGAAATAAAACTCTCCTTTGTGTGTCTACCGCATAAATAGCACCCATTTTCAAACACGGGTTTTGAAGCACTTAAAAAATAGAACAAAGTATACAGATATAGGCCAACATTTCTCATTGGCTATTATCAAGAATGGATCAGTTCTGAAGATGTGGCTTTAGATCTGTTACCTAGATGGCTTACTATAACCCATGGGTGGGGAACCCTTGTTCTGCCAAGGGCCATTTGGATAATTTAAAACTTTGTTTAAGGGTAACACAAAATTACCAACTTAAAAATTATCCTGCTATATTTGCTCAAACATTTAATTACCTCATTCCCAATGTCTTGGCAGAGCCAGACCAAATAATTTTCAGGGCCATGTATGGTCCAGGGGCCGGATGTTCCCAATCTCTAACCCAACATTACATGAATGGACTTTCCCAGTCCCAAGAAGGTGTGGACCAGGGCCCAGGCTTAATCACATAGAGTCGCTCTGCCTGGACAAAATGGCTTGGCGTGCCATTGGACACATGTAGGCTGGAGCCCCAAGAGGAAGAAATACCATACAAAGCTGAATATACCCATTCTTCTCAAATTTACCCGTGTGATGGTCACTCCAGATTCCCCAACATGAAGAGCATTAAAGGTATATAGAATGCCCAGAAGTGTGACCAATGGCATCCCCTACATTTCTACTCTGTCTTTGAACCAGTTAGTTACCCTGGATCTCCTATTGTTTTCATTGTACTACACTGACATTAATTCTGGGTCCTTGATCCTCACTATCCTCTTCCCTCACTCCATAAAAGGGCATCTATAATAATAAAAGGATAATATGCTAGTTAGATTGGACGGCCAAAAGACCTTCCAGATGTCATTCTGGACGTCCTTCTGGATGAAGCCATAGTAGTGAGAGCCAAGGCAAATGCAGTTAGGGGTAATCAGGCAGGCCAGAAAGTGGTTAGGGGCAATCAGGCAGGCATGCAGAGGGATAGGGGTGATCAGGCAGGCAGATGAGTGGTTAGAGGTGATAAGGCAGGCAGGCAGAATGATTAGGGGTCATCAAGCAGGCAGGATGAGTGGTTAGGGGCAAACAGGTAGGCAGGCAAGCAGTTAGGGGCATCAGGGAGGCAGGCGAGTGGTTAGGAGCCAGTGGTCCTGGATTGTGAGAGGATGCAGGCTAGGCTGAGGGACCCCTCTCCTGCATGAATTTTGTGCTACTGGGCCTCTAGTTTGAGATAAAAAGTCAGAGACTACTGGTTGGAGGTTTGGAAAGAGAGGAGCTGTTTCTTGAGTGGCTGCAGACTTAGGAATGCAGACTCATGGAAGGCTCTC
The DNA here is from genome assembly GCA_963924515.1 of Vespertilio murinus. Classification (NCBI taxonomy): domain Eukaryota; kingdom Metazoa; phylum Chordata; class Mammalia; order Chiroptera; family Vespertilionidae; genus Vespertilio; species Vespertilio murinus. The sequence goes on along the minus strand of OZ004716.1, from coordinate 9,371,690 downwards.
CCAGTGTAGACTTGGGGTTCCACATGCTGGGTAAAGAAGAATGTTCTGTGGTCTTCCTGCAAAAGCTGTTTTTAAGTGAAGGCTGCCAGGGAGCCTTAGTGGCATCCAAGAGGGAGAGAGATTAGGCAGCCTGCTGTGCTTTTCTAAGGAGGGAGATTTTCAGGGCTCTACTTAAGAAATACACAACAGCATCATTGACTTTGTTAAAATTTAAAACCTGGCATTATGTTTCCATGTGGACATTTTTTTATGGGCCAGGAGGGTAACATTACAGCATCAATGATGTCTCCATTACATCAGCTGGGGAGTGAACCAGAAGAAGAACTCCTCTCCTTCCTAAATAATTATGCCGCCATGCATATTTTGCTTAGAAAACGATGTTCTTTTTTAACTTAGCCGCACAATGAACTTGGTGAAGTGTGCACAATAAAAGAGGTTACTAATCTGAGCTGCTTTTTACCTAAGAATATTTTATATTACAGCACTTCCATAGTCTTTAGCACACTGACATTATGTAAATTAAATATGTTAATCTGCCACTTGATGCAATCTTCTCCCATTTAAACTCTCCCCCTTTTGCTACCCAAGAGAAGAAACACAAAGATTTTTTTTAAAAGGGTGTAAGAAAAGACTCCTGCCAAAAAATAATAGCTATGTTCAGTGTTTCCCCTGCTTTCTTATTGTTTAAATTGTGCTTCTCCTGCCAAGGTCTCTCAAAGTGCATTACCTCTACATGCTCATAAACTAATTAAAATATGAATAAGTAAAGAAAATATTTCCTCTAAACTTTTTTTCACCTTTTCTGGTGAACTTGGAGTTAGTTTTCATGAACTCGGAGTAATCAAGGTGATGTCTTTTACTTTCTTGCTTTCTTGCTAGAAACATTTCAACTCACCCCCAGTCTTCACTGTGAATGCAGAACTGGACAGCATCCCTATGGATTAAACCAAACATGTTATTCAGGCTCAAGTTGAATACATCTTGGATGTGCAACCTTGTTGTTGTTTTTTTTATATCTGTTAACTTCTCTGTGCCATAGTTTTCTCTTACGTAAAATGGGTATGAATCTACTTCATGTCAAAGGAGAATCAAAAGAGGAGCTGATGGTTCTCACAAGGCTTTCCTTTCTTCTGTCTATCCCTGGTATACAAATGTGGCATCTCACTCATCTTTTATCCTAATTACTTACCCCGGTCTGGTGCATAATGGAACTGAGAAAATGTGTTGAGAGTTATGGAGTAAGTTATATTGTGGAGGTCTGTGGCCGCTAATCTGAAATATGGCTGGGAGAAGCTTGACCCAACTCTCCTCCCCCTGATGTCCTCGGTAAATAAGGGAAACCAAACAGGAACCAAGGCGTGAGGCAAACATCTGCATTTGTGTGTGTGTGTGAGAGAGAGTGCTTTTGCCTAAATGTTGCTAATTGAATTTCTTAACCATTGGGTATTTAATGAGTACCCAAGAGCTCACTATAGGCTACACTTAGAAGTAATCCTCAAAATGTCATTTCAAATTGAGCAGATCCTGCACCAACTCACATATAGCGGATCCATATGGAGGGAGAGACTGCATTATCACTCACCTGCAATACCAGCCATCGTGAAAGAGCCTTTGTTGAAGCATTTAAAAATTATGTATGTTTTTATTGATTTTTTTAAGAGAGAGAAGGTTAGCTGGGGAGAGATAGAAGCACTGATGAGAGGGAAATATTAATAGGCTGCCTCCTGCACTGCTGGGGAGTAAGCCCACAACCCTGGCATGTGCCCTGAATGGGAAGCAAACCAGTGACCTTTTGGTGCATGAGTTGTTTCTCAATCCTCTGAGTCACACCTGCTGGGCTCTCAGAGCATTTTAATATATGTAACTATCTACCAGGGATAAGGAATAGTGTTTCCATTAGCAAATAAGGAAAAAGAAAGGAACAGTACTTGGAGCTCAGTTTGTATACACGGATTTTATGTGTAACTTGTGCAGGATATTATGTGCCTAAATAAAGTAATATCATTGCAAGGACAAAGAGGCTGATAAATTGATCCAAGCACCTTGGCAGGTAGTTAATAGAGCCAGAAAAGAGTGAACCCAGTGTTATGCATCAGGATTCCCCTTGCTGGAAAATAGATGTGTCCATAGGATCTGGGGCGGGGCGGGGGGTGGTGTGTGTGTGTGTGTGTGTAACATATCAGAGAGTTTCCCAGCTCAGAAAGTCTTGGGCAAACATCTACTGAGGGATTCTTCTTACTTTGGCCACTGCTTGAAAGATCTTTTTCTCTTCATCTGACACCTTTAATGTATTTTAGAAAGACTGGAATTTTATTCTATAATGTCTGATCTTTCCACATGTGGTGTCATTGAGAAATTGAGTTTAGTATCACTTGATTGTGACTGAATAATTTTGCTATAAATAAAAACTCTTCCAGGAACACACATTCGTTCATAATGCTTGATGCCTGGGATCTTGCTCTCATCTGTGAGAGGGATTTATGGCACAACTATAAAATTAAAACCAATGTCTTTTTTTCTAAGCTTCCAAGTTATGTTTATGGGTTCCTGGAATGGTATGTAAGTCTTCCTGATGAGAGGAGAAGAAATCAAAGTGTCAGTGTTTAGGGTGCAGAAAAAAAATTTGGCAGCCTCAAACTCAGGCCTGCTCTTGGTATCAAAATATAAGTACTGCTCCTTTCAAATTGTGTTCAGCCTTTGTCATGACCCTTATACCCCACATTCACCAAATATTTGAGTGACTAATGAGGCAGGCTGTATCACAGTAGAGAACTATTGATAAGTAAAACATCTGTGGCTCATGCTCTCAAGGAGCTTGCAGTCTATGAGAAGAGATAGGCAGTGATCAAGTAAAGAAATAATTTATCCCAGCTGGTGTTTCCCAGTGGTTGAGCATCGACCTGTGAACCAGGAGGTCATGGTTTGATTTCTGGTCAGGACACATGCCTGGACAGAAAGTTTGATTCTCTGCAATCATTGATGTTTCTATCTCTCTCTCCTTCTTCCTTCCTCTCTGAAATCAACAAAAAATATATTAAAAAGAAATAATTCATGATACAATTACTCATTGTGATACATTCCATGGAGGAATCAAATAAGGTTTCATGACAGAATAACAAAAAAAAAAAAAAAAAAAAAAAAAACCTGCTTTTATATGGGATAATATTTAAAACTCTAGGCTGGGAAAAAAGAATCAAATTTAAGACAATGGAAAAAGAGGACTTTAAAGGCAGAGAGAACATAACATAAGCTGGGAATTCCTCATTTTCCGGGGGAAAAAAAACCTCCAATTGTGGGTTTGTGGGGTTTTCGGGCCCTAGTCCATGGCTCTCTACTCCTCCCGCTGGGTTCCTTCTGGGCTATTTTTTTTTCCAATCTTGGTCTATCCATGGTTGATATCCACAATATCTTTGTCTCTACTCTATGCTCCTCCTTTGAGTTTTAGAATTTAAACCCAATCTGTTCATTGAGTACCTCAAACCAGGTATCTCACAGTTTTTCCAAAAGGACTCTGCTCAAAATGATATTTTCTTCCTCAGCCCTCCACCCTATCCTATATTCTCTGTCTCCTTTGTCTGCTTCATTCTCATATACTATTAATAACTAAAGTCCCTCAGTTTATCCTGAGGTTTTTTTCCCTATATGTTTCCCACCTACCTACCATATTGGCATTTTCCTCTTAGTTTTCTTTCCATACCTGCTTAGCTTTTTGTCACCTCATTCTTGGTCTGTTATACTAGCTCTTTATTTGGTGTTCCTGGGGATGATTTTTATAAATTCCACATCTATTATGTCACATCCCTGCTCAAACCACTAGGGATTTCTCATTGCCCATGACAAAGTTGAAGTTCTTATCGATGTAGAAAACCCTTCACTATCTGGAGCCAGAATATTTTTCTTGACGTTGGCCCTAATACTTCTTTGTTCTATGATTGTATTCCTTTGTTTATTAAATTTATTTTTATATTAAGTATAATCTAGCTATTAAATAAAAATGTTCTCGCAGCCCTGGACCTTTGTCCATTGTACTTTGTCTTGTACCTCAGACCCCTCCTCCCATACTAGATCTAGTACTTAGAGTAAGGTGACCAGACGTCCCGCTTTTGATGGGACAGTCCTGATTTTTAACAATTTGTCCAAATGCCGTGGGATGCGGGGCAAATTGTTAAAAATCTGGACTGTCCCACCAAAAGAGGGGCATTTGTTCACCTTAACTTAGAGGCACCATCTCTTATAGCAGTTAATACATCTCATTGGACTCTTAATTTATAACTGTGTTGTTGGTTTTTTCTCATTACCATGACTGTTTTGATCAGAAATGTCCCCTTCTTTTTTCAAATATATTTTATTGATTTTTTTACAGAGAGGAAAGGAGAGGGATAGAGACCTAGAAACATCGGTGAGTGAGTGAGAAACATTAATCAGCTGCCTCCTGCACACGCCCCACCAGGAATGTGCCAGCAACCAAGATACATGCCCCCGACCGGAATTGAACCTGGGACCCCTCAGTCCACAGGCAGATGCTCTATCCACTGAGCCAAACCAGTTTCAGCGATATCCCCTCCTTTATTGCATTATCACATCTTCTAACCATGGAAACCCATAGCAGGGTACTCAGTACAACTTGTGTTCTGGAATGAATGGGCACGTGAGTTGTCAGTGGACAAACATGTCTTTCAGGGATCACTTTCTTTCATGATTCTGGTGACTTTAAAATAAATGACACAGACTTCTCTAAGATAGAGAAATCACAAACCTCACTTACATGTCAAGTTGTCATTAGATAGAACTAGTTAAATTGAAAAGAATGCCTCTGAAATCAGCAAGCGCATGTCTTTATTCTCAAAGCGCTGTTTCTTTCCAGGCAGTGTGATGAGAATAGGGGCTGACATTCTCTGCTGTCTTAAAAAGCAGGCCTTCATACCAGATGCTGTTGATAGTTTAATAGACAGTTACAGCACTGGGGCCATGACCAGTAAGTTCTGGAGGCCTATGGAAGGAGAGGAAGCTTTGGTCTCTGAATGATTTAACCTTGCCATTTAGTCAACGCCATTCAAAGGTGCCTCGTAGTTGTTGAAACCATACATACAATTTTGATCTATTTTTAATCTATAATTCTCTGGCTTCTTTGAAAAGGGAAGCATATTCTAACTAGACTTTGAGGTGTACCTAATAGTTTCAAGTTTATTAGGGGGAGAATAAAAACAGCAAAATGAAGAGGAAAAATTCATATATTAAACTCTCTAGAGCAGTGATTCTCAGTTAGGGGTGATTTTACCTAGCAGGAAATATTTGGCAAAGTCAATAGCCACTTTTATTTATCACAAGACAGGTGCTACAGACATCTAGTGGGTAGTGACCAGAGATACTGCTAAACATCATACAAGGAACAGGATAAGCTTTCCATAAACAGAGAATAATCCAGCCAAAAATGTCAGCAGTGCCAGGGTTACAAAATCCTGCTCTCTAGTCAGTGGCATTATTTGGTTCTGTGACCTTAAGAGAGTCACTTATAATTTCAAGAACTCATTCATTCATCTATGAAAGAAAGATATTGGACTAGAGGCTGCTGAATTTTCTTGGTTGTTTGGGCTTACACAAAAACCTGACCTAATGTAAGATAGAAATGTGAAGACAGTAATGAAATACAAAGCAACAACTAGCACAGGAAAGAACACAAGGCAAAGGTGTAAATCAGCGTGTGCCTTTAAGATGTCCTTTGGCTTAAAGCATGTTCTTAATATAAAATGGGTCATGCGGGCATTTTTTGCACATAAAGTCTCTGATATTCTGACATGAGGAGAGAATTGAAGAAATGCCCGATAGGATGTAAGATTCTTTAGAGCTTCTCTTTCTGCAGATTCAAAAATACCCAAGTCTCAGTGTGAGATGACAGCAGTGTGTGCCACTGAGAAAGACAGAATCAGGTACATGGGTGGTGTGCCGAAGGATCCAAAGGAGGTGCTGGTGCGGAGAATTTACTTTCCGTTCAGTTTCACATTTAGTGCCAGGTTCCCCTTCATCCCGCCGACAATGTAATAACCGTGACCCCAATTCACAGTTAGACTCTCCTGGTACTGACAGAAGTGCTTCTCAGAATAAGTGGCCTTGCATTGCTAGGTCAAAAAAGTGCAGTGTGGGAAAGAGATAAGGAAGACCTGCTGACAGTACCTCGCTTCTTCTAGCCCCACAAGTGTGGAGGAATTGAGTCTGTGCTCCGGTTATGTATTCTGATAAAACAAGCTATATGAACCACCGGGTTATTATGAATAGATCTCAAGAGGCGGTGGTCACATCACACCAGGGGCACTGGGCTCTGCTCCATGGTGGTCTGGGGACTAGGGGAAGCTGGAATGGAGTGTCTTGGGGAATCTCTCTCTTTCTCTCCCTGCTTCCCTCCTCTTGTCCCCCTCTCCCATACCTCTTTCCCATGGGGCTTACTTGGGCTTTCTCACAACACGGAAGACTTAGGGTAGGCATACTTCTCCCATAGTTTGTTGCTCCAAGAGAACAGAGCTGTCTTCTTAAGTCTCTGGGAATGGTGCCCATATATCAACTCTGCTGTGTTCAGTTTGTCCCTGCAGTCACAGGCCTTCTCACATTCAAAGGGGGATGACATATATACCCCACCTGTCAATGGGAGAAGTGTCAACATTTGCATGACAATATTGCCACTTTAAAATTTAAATTTATCGGGGTAAAATTGGTTAATAAAAGGACACAGCTTTCAAGTGACAGTTCTGTGACTTATCATTTGTATATTGCATTGTGTACCTGCCACCCAAAGTCAAGTCTTCCTACACCATATATTGGATCATCTTTACCCATTACTCCCCCCCATTACTCCTTCCTCTAATCCCTACTGTTGTCTGAGTTTTGTTTGTTTGATTTTCTTGTCTGTTCATTGGTTGCTTTCAGTTTTATATCCTGCACATGAATGAAATCAATTGGGTTCTTGATTTTGTTTATCTGACTTGCTTCACTTAGATGATATTCTCAAGAACCATTCATATTGTGGCAAATGACATATTTTATATTTTCTTACAGATGAATAAGATATATATATATCTTATATATATATCATATATATATATCATATATATATATATATATATATATATATATATATATATATATATATATATATATATCACATCTTCTTTATTGCAATTATCTGCCACAACTTAACTTCAAGTTACTCCTTCTTATAAAATGCCAAAAATATGTTCTATATATTCTGTTGGGAGAATCAATATTTTATAAGGTTAAATAAGGGGAGAAAAAGAGGTGAAGGGAATTATATATAAAAAAGAACAATAACAAATAAAAGACCTAACTTCATTGGACTCAATAATTTATTTTAAAATTAACATTTACAGTATGATTTGGGTCCCTGTAGCTGAACTTGTTGGCCTCTTATTTTTGCTCTTACAATATCATTTATATAAGCATTATCATTGCCATTTTTGTCTCAATTTCTCTTTAAGTGATACAGAAACTATGTCTTACTCAGAATTTTCACTCATCCAATTATTAATAACCCTAAGAAATTACATTATTCCCTCTGAATGTCACTGCCCTCACCTGTAAAATGGGGATTATGCAGTATTTACCTAATTGGATTATTGTATATGTGGCATATAATAAGTTATGTAAAATGACCATTGTTGGACACATAGCAGACATGTTATGAAAATATACTGAATTAAATTGCAACTTCTCCAATTAAGTGCCACATTGACAATGTGCAAGTGTTTTGGGGGTAGGGGATGATTAAAATATGTGTAATTGAAATAAACCTTTTGGTGTCTTGAATGAATGAGCATTGCGAGGTATCGGGTTCATCTCTTTTTATTCTCTGTTGTACCTTCTTGATAGTTGGTTTCGTCTATCTCCTGGGTATAAATCATCCTTTTTATCTGTGTCTATAAAATTTTTCTCTCTGGTGCAGACTTAACTTTTTATATTTCAGACAGGTGCACAAAAGCTCTTTAAAGTCTCCATATCCAATGCTCAATTCATGTCATGAGGATTTTTTTGACCTTTAGTTTGATCATGCAATTCAAGAAGTAGAGCAATAAATAGAGCAGAAAATGGAACCTTCACTAACTTCATCTGCAAATTAAAAAAATATTTTGGCATCTATACTCTCAGGTGTATTTCTCTTCCTGAGTATGTAGCTAGAGTTGGAAAGCTTGATGTTTAAGATATGGAGGAACTGAATAAGTTTATTTTGCAAAAATAATAGAAAATGTATTATTTTTATTTTTTATTATTGATTCCTAAGAGACAGGAAGGAAGAGGGAGAGAGAGAAATATAGATTGGCGACCTCCCACATGCACCCCAACCTGGAATGGAACCCCCAACTGAATCAAACTGGTGACATTTTGGTGCAAAAGGATGACATTCAATCAACTAATCCACACCAGCCAGGGCAAAAAAAATACTATTTTATCTCATTTGAAGATCAATCACAATATACCATGTGAAAGCGACTGGTGCACATAAAATGTTTGATTCTTCTGTGAAGTTATCCAGTATGGTATATTGCACATTGAATTTCTGCTCCTTCACTGTGATTCTGCATCTTATCACTTCAATGAACTACATGTCTTGATTTATAAAAAATAAGAAACATTATTGTTTGTTTATTCAGTGTATATGCTATGTATTCTTCACAAGTACTAGATCTGCGTAAATAAAGTATATGTTCTTCTTTTAGGAGATTATGAGGGAAAGAGGCAAGACTATTAGAAAGGGGTAAGACTAATAGTGAATAAACTATTGCAGTCATGAGCAAGCCTTCAAGCTGAAGGTCACAAGTGCTAAGTAATTAATACAGTGATGGTGTATGTTAGTGCGTTTGTTGGTAACCCATTATGTTGAATCTTAGAGGAACTTCGCAGCAAAATGCCCTCAGGCTAGGGAAGCAGAATTGCTGGGATCCATTTCTAGCTGTAACTGTTATGACATTGGGGAAATTATAGCATCTTCCTAAGTCTCAGTTTATGCATCTGCAGACACATATGTTGTGGGAATTAAGTGACATAATACACATAAAGAACACGGAAGTGTGCCATGCATACTGAATACACCCATGCCAGTCAAAATTAAAGGGGAAAAGTGAGGGGAATGTGGAGGGTGAGGGATGTTCAATGAAGGACTTTTAGACTACCAGGAAATATGAAACTTCACATGCTAAGCGATGGGTGTTTTTGCAAGACTTCTAGCACAGAGTGCCACAGTCAGGATTCAGATTTAGGGGGAAATGGGACAGGAGACGCTCATGCTCAGGCAGAACACACTGGCTGGGCAGCACTGGCCTGAGGGACAGCGTGCCTGTGGTCTCTGCTCCCTGTCACTGAATGCCTGGTAGAGTTTCCTTGTCATTATATAATGAGAGTTCACAGGCTGTATTTTGGGATTGAGAGACTGTAAAGACCTCCCATGCGCCATCATTCTCCAGGTGGATATAACTACCCCAAAGTCTGTTTTAGATTTCAAGCTCAGAACTGCATTTGGAAATAATGTCTAATCATGAGTTCATGGCCCAGATTACATCATTTTTTTTCATGTAAACTTCACATAAGGTTCTGAGTACTCCATAATGCATAATCATCATCATCATCATCATCATCATCATTATGTTTATGAACAAATTTGTAAGATTGTTTTAGAAAATAAAAATAGATGCAGTTCTCTAAATCAAAGGGACTTTCCCTGGTTCAGTTGGTTGGGGTGTTGTCCCTAGCCAGACAGGTCTCTGGTTTGATTTCCAGTCATGGCATATACCTAGGTTGCAGGTTTGATCCCCTGGTTGGGATGCATAGGGGGCAACCAATATCTCTCCCTTCCTCCCTTCATCCCTCCCTCTCTCCCCTCCTTTTCCTTTCTCTAAAATATCAATGAACATATCCTTGGATGGGGATTTAAAAAAAAAAGAAATATCAAAAGGGCTTAATTTATTTTATGATGTACATATTGAAGTTATTTCGACTCCTGTCTCCCAGTGAGCCTTGCATGTGAACCTCAGTAATTGTCCTGACACTTGTCAAGTCATAATATGACAGAGTTTACAAGTTGTCAGCAAATCGTCATTGAGAGTCCATCTTAGACTTGGAGCTCAGTGAAGCCGGTGCCCTCAGTGGAGTTCAAGGTCTGGGGCAGTCACTATCCAGCTACAGAAATGCCCTGCAGATTTAATGAGGCACAAATGAAAAACAGATCATTCTGGCTGCGGATCTGAGAGGGAAGGTGTGGTGTCCATGCATGACTGAACAGGACCGCCAAACGAGTCTGATGAAGGCAATTCACACGTGACATTCTATTATGAATAAAGGATTCCCTCTCTTTCCATGCAAATTACGTGAGGGAAATTTGTGAGTGGCCTTAATTAAAAATAACCGGTTGCTGATTGGCAGTTGGACATTCAGTGGGGGACTGGCAGCGGCTGCTAACAGGAGAGGAGATGGAGAATTAATGACAAGTGAATAGCTTTGTAAGGAAGAAAAAAAACAAAAACCGACTGGGTGCAGACTGTCAGTCATCCATCCTGTGCCTCCATAATCAACAATTCTCCTGAGGATGCAGTCTGCAAGGCTAGCTTCTGCAGCACGGCAATCGATACCACGCTTTTCAGAGTCTAAAGGGATAGAAGACTTTGTCAACACTATGCAGGTGTGGATACGGCCAAGTTCTGCCTTTCCCATTAGCAAGCAACTCAATCTTCTCTGCATACATGATTTCCCTTAGAAGGCACACTGTCACAGTTATTAGCATACTCCTACCATGATAACGAGGGGGAGGAGAAGGGGGCTGAAGGCACTAGAAATCCCCCGGAACATTTTAAAGGTCACATAACTTTTAAAAGTTTTGTGTTTTAAACTCAGTGTAATAACAATGGATTTAAAGTAAAAATGAAACTGGATACATATAAATAACCTGAACAATCTATCATCATCAGTGAACTAGTATGGTAATATTACTAATCAGAATAAAATGAAACTTTACATTCATATTTTTTTAATTTTAATAATACATGCTTTTTATTTTGCATTGTACACAAAGGTAAATACCATGAGATAGGTATTATTAGTACTATTTTATGAATATTAAAGAAAGCACCTGAAAAACAGAGTAGGGTAAAAGCATTTATAACTGTAATGAGTATATGGTATATATTACATTTCTTTCTCTCTCTCTCTCTCTCTCTCTCTCTCTCTCTCACACACACACACACATGAATACCTCTTTCTACAGTCAATCATCTCTGTTTCTGACAACACATTTTTCAGAATTAAGGTATTAACTGAGAGTTGTAAATTCAGAAAAATCAAAATTTTATATGTAAATCAACTTATATAGGTTTTTAGAGAGAGAAGGTAGAGGGAGAAAGAATAGCTGGAGACTCCAACCAACTGAGTGACACAGGCTGAAACAACAATTGAAAATTTTATAGAAATAAAAATGGAATGTTTTCCCCCCTAATATAGGAATAGGAAAAATAAAACGGGGGGAGGGGAGATGGTATGATATTGCAATGTAGTAGCAGAGCTGAGGGTAAATCACACAGAAACATGAAGCATTGAGTCTGAATTCTTACTTTGCTAAATTAATACCTAATATTTCCCCAGAGATCATCCAGTTTTAATGTGGACTTCATATTTCTTTTGTATGAAACACAATACCATGTATGCAGTAAAACAAAGTCAAAAGTTTATAGGAGCTTCTATTACCTAGAAATCCTAGAGGAAATGCATTAAGTAGGAGATGAAATTATGAAGCAGTTACTAGGTGTTTGTTAAATTTGTTGTATGGCTGAATTAGTGCAATCTCTCTACAACATATCAGTGTTCTAGATGTTTATTTTCTATGTTCAAAATAAAACTCAGAGTACCCAGAACATTTACATAGAGTTGGTGAGACTTGACCAGCATGTGAGTATGAATTCTATTTCTATGTCACTACAGTAAAACAAAATCAACAAATATGAAATAATTCATGTAAACATAAAATAACTAGTGAATAAATACAAGTAATATGTATTGCCCTGACTGGGTGGGTAGCTTTGTTGGTTGGAGTGTCCTCCCATATGCCAAAAGGTTACAGGTTCAATTCCCAGTCAGGCCACATACCTTAGTTGTGGTTTGATCTCAGTTGGGTTTTGTATAAGAGGCATCCCTTCTCTCTTACATCAACATTTCTCTCTTTCCTCCCCTTCCTCTCTCTACAATCAATAAAAAATGTATCCTCAAGTGAGACTTAAAAATAAATAATAATTGGAAAGAACTCAGTGGGGAAAAAAAAGAATGGGAAATGTCAAGTTGTTTGGACTAAATGCCCTTATGGACATACATCAGTCTGTAATGCTTTAGAATAAGCTGAGGTATAAATAAACTTTTCTCTTTGTTTCCCTTCTATCTCAGCCTTTTACTTTTTGCTTCCTCTTTTTTTTTCTTTACACCTTCTCTCCCTTCTTTATAATACTTATCTCAGAGGTCAGCACTGTTGTTTTTGTTGTTTTAATTTTATTGAAAAAGAACCCATGATTTAGGGCCATGAAACAACTTGCCCAAAACCTCAGGTAGTAAGTGATAGAGCTGGAAGCTATACCTAGCTTGGTTTGTACCCAAATCACACATTTAAAAAAAATATGTCCTTGCTTCTCAAATCCTGGCCCGTTTATCCAATTTTGTCATTTTTCTGGATGGAGATATCAAACTCTGGTTATTGAATCACCGAGGAGCCCAATTTAGTTTTAGTTTGAGAATTGCTAACATCTGAGTCTAAATATTTTACAAAGCCTACTGCCAATATATCAAAGCAGCCTTTGATAAAACGGTATATTTTTCTAACATGATTCTTCAGGGATAAAAATTTATGTGAGCCAAATCTATAGGTTTATCATCTCTCTGTCTAGTGCCATTCCTTTCAGAAATAGCCTGGAATAAGAGACATAATCCTTACAGAGTAACTGAAACAGGAAAGCCACTCGGCTCTCCCTTGAGCCTGGAATCAACATGCCAAATGCTATTGGATTGAAGGAAGCTGTGCTTCTCTGAAAACACAATAATCTCTTACCTCTAATGCTCTTTCTCTTTTTTTCTCATCTCTTGATCAATTGCTATATCTGTATATTTATATCTATCTATCTATATATCTATCTTTCTATATATATCTATATGTCTATATGTCTATATGTCTATATAACTATATATCTATATATCTATATATCTATATATCTATATATCTATATATCTATATATCTATATATATCTATATATCTATATATCTATATATCTATATATCTATATATCTATATATCTATATACCTATATATCTATATATCTATATTACTTCTGCAGACACCTGACTAAATATGGCATCTTCAGAGCATATAACAAAGAACATGATGGGGTCCTCTCATTGGCAGTGGAAGGGGAGGGTCATGTGACCCTCCACCAACTTGGCTGAGGTTGTGATGGTTACCAGAGAAGTTAGAGGAGGCCTCTAAAATGACAGAGTGAAGGATTGGGGAACAAAGGATTAGCTTCTCTAGGTCCAATGTTGTCAGGAATGGAAAAAGGGTTAATATAAGAACCACAGGAGCTCATGGAATACAGGACCAATTAACAGGAGGCAAAGGTGTAAGGAACTGAAATACACAGCATAACAGGCTTACTAATGTGTACATATTGTATTTATTTAAATATTGTTGTTATTATTGACTTATTACAGATGTCTCCCATTTCCTCCTCTATCCACGTAATGTGTAAAGTCCTATTCTGATTCCCAAAAACACTTCTTCAAATCTACCTCACAGAATGGGGCCATTGCCTTCACAGTTGCCTTTAGCCCTCCCCCTGTCCCTGTCAGATGAATTTCTGAGGAGTCAATGAGACAGAATAGCAGAATGAAGAAAAGAAAGTAGTTATGTATAGAGGATAGGAAAAAAATGAAAGGAAAAACAGGATGAGCTGAACCACATAACACAGACAGAGAGTAAGACATAAATAAATAGAGGGGCACATAAAGGGAACGAAAACCTCAGGGAGGGTAGGTATAAAGATGCAAAATACAGTATTGATGAACTTTTAAAGTTAATATTATAGTGGTTCAGGGCTTCTTAATGGAATGCTTGATTGTTTTGATTAACTGTGGTATAATCAATATTGACATTTTGGGATCGAGAATTCGTAGAATAAGGATCTGACCAAAGTTAGTGGCTATAGGTGATTTCAAATATGAAGAAAGAACACCTATCTGAGGGCAAGTGAAATCCTTCAAGCACTTGATGTTTTTGGGCATGACCTTTGAATGGGTATTAGGGATGTGGGCTCCACAGGAGTGGTAGTTAGGGGGGAAGGGAGAGGCAGGGGTAAGGGAGCATTGAGCCCACCCCTGCCAAAGTGCTAAATAGACCTCTGATGCAGCAATTAATTCTTCCCCAATCCTTCTGAGATGTTAACTCCACTGAGGTGGAGTAATGCTATGTCCCACAGCTCAATAGTGGCGAGGCTTTAATTGAAATCCTTCCTTCCTAATTCCTAAATCCCAGTTTACAAACCTTTTTCTCAGTGAGAAGATAAAAAGTATTTTCCTTATTTTCATTTATTTTTAAGATGTAATTCATCTCATCAAAAAGCCTGTTACCAGCCCCGCTGCAGTGGCTCAGCTGGTTGAGCATCATCCTGTGCACCAAGGCTGCTAATAGGATTCCCAGTCAGGGCTCTGATGGAAGACAACACATCCGTGTGTCTCTCTCACATCGATGCCTCTCTCTCTCTCTCACCTCCTCTGTCTTAGCATGTTCTCAGGTGAGGATTAAAAAAAAATCTGCAGACAAGAAGTGCTAGGGATGATGTGGAGGAAAGTGAGTCCTCATGCATTGTTGTTGGGAATGATATTAGTGCAGCCACTGTGAACAACAATATAGAGGGTCCTCAAAAAATTAAACATGAAGCTGCTTTAGACCTAGCAATCCCTGTTCTAAGTACACATCCAAGGAAACCCAAAACACTACTTTGAAAGATTATATGCACCACTGTGTTCATTGCATCATTATTTGCAGTAGCCAAGCTATGGATGCAATCCAAGTGTCCATCGATAGCAAGTGGATAAAAAAAGCTGTGGTATCTGTATACAATGCGATATTACTTTTCCATAACAAGGAATGAAAACCTATTGTTTGTGGCAGCATGGATGGACCGTCCTAGAGGGTATTATGCTAAGTGAAATAAGTCAGAGAAAAAAACACACAAATGATTTCAGGTACATGTGTCATCTAAAGAACAAATGAAAACATTAAAATTGACTGATTGATGGTCAATAGAGGAGAGAGAGAATGGGAGGCTGGGTGGAAAAAGTGAAGGGGTTAAGAAGTACAAATTGGTGATTATAAAATAATCCTGTAGATAGCAAGTACAGTATATAAAATACAGTCAATGAAAGTGTTATAACTACGTAGGTACCAACTGTGTACTGGAAATATCAGGGGGGACACTTGTAAAGTATGATTTTCTAACCACTATGTTGTATACCTGTAACAAATACACAATAATATGGAATGCGAACTGTAATTGAAAAACAAATTTGAATTAAATCAGTTAAAATTTGACTTCCTTCGTATACAGTTGACTTTACACAATGCAGATAGTCAGGGACTGTGACATATATTGTCATAGAATGAGTTAATCATGATTTGGAATGCTATGATATTCATGTGTTCTTAGCTCTTGGCTTCTATATTTTAAATAGAACGACTCTATTTTAATTTCTATAATTAGAAAAATTCCTCTCTGCTAAGTTTGGAATTGAATATTCTTTTAGAAGGCTAGAGACCTGGTAGGCTTTCAGAACAAAAAAGTTAGGGCATTTCTGAGTTTTTTCCAGAAGTAAAAGCAATAAGTTTAACAATAAGGCCAAGCTTCTTTCTGGGACATTTTGGGGAGCTTTCAAGAAAAAATGTGTATAACTTAGAACATACTACAGAGAGGAATCGCCAGAGAGATCTTTTCAAAAAGCACCAGATGCAAAGGGAAAAGGTTAAAAGTGTGAGCTGCTGAGTGACTGTCTGGTTCCAATCCTGGCTTTACAGCTTTTCAGCTGGTGACCTGAGCGAGAAGACAATCTCTCCCAGTTCCCATCTCCTCATCTGTAAAACAATGTAATACTATTATCATTGCATAAAGTTGTAGTGGGATTTAAAAGAGTTACAACGTGATAAGCCCTTACACCAAAGCCTGGGACATAGTAAGGGTGCTATAATTTTCTCTCTTGTCATCATTCTCCTGTATGACTTTTTCCCTCTCCATGTCTCCATTTTCTGTCTTCTAAAGCATTCTCAGGAAACTGAAGTCTAGGCAGTAGAGATCTAGGGAGGTGGTGACCTCATTTGTAACCACCCATGGGGGAAGAAACACTGGGCTGGTACACAACCCACTTGGGGTGTCTCTGTATCTGCACCTACCAAGTGAGCTTCCACAAGCCCCATTTCTTCCAACTTCAAATCAGGGCATATCAGATCATTTGCTCGAAGCCCTATAAGTCTGCAATTCACATTAAATACTTTCTTACTCATTTCCCACAATGTTGTTGGGATCATGAACCCAGGAATAAAGTCACCCAGGCCTTGTAAATAGCATCCTTCCATCATTGCTACATCACAATTAGTGAAACCTTGATTTTTTAACAATCATTAAAGTTCACATTTCACCAACAATGGATTCCCCAGTTTCTAGGGTCTAGAATACCATAAAAAGGAGTATTAAGTATTTGTAAGTATCAGAAAACAAAATTAATTATATTTATAGGACACGTGAATTTAAAAAAAAAACACACACACCGCTATTACTGTGCCATAATTAAAAATAATAAATTTAGATACTTTTTAGACACTTACTATGTAAAATGGACATGCAATCATTATAGGGTAAAATAAAATAATTATGGTACCTTCAGTTGACACATAATTGGAAGATCTGGGAATTAGATCCAAGCCCCTCTCATTCCAAAGGCCTGCTTTTTCTACCATGGCATGAACATGCCACCAAAACTCAGAGCACTCTCAAAGGGAGCACCCATTTGATAGTATCCTGAAATTGTATAAAGGCCAGGAAAATTAAAGCAGGAAATGATAACATTAATCTAACCCACTGTAAGCATGACTGGACTCTCATTATTGGTATTCTCCTGAGAACTTCACAGAGTGGGAAAGGACCCACGAGTCATTTATTTCAGAGATTAGGATTCCGCTGGCCGGAGTGGTGCCCAGGAACTGAGACAGTTTCCCATCACCAGGTGGTGCTAAAGGCTGACCGAGCTTGAGAAGTACTCATAAGCCCCAGAGCTGCAGTTTGCAAAGCAGTGGCAGAAGCTCTGGGGAGCAGGTAAAAATACAACTTCCTCAGGCCCGCCCGCTCCCTGAGAGGTACAGATGGGTAGTTACAGACATGAGGATGCAAACTGCAGCACGGGGGACATAGTCAATAAAACTGTAATGACTCCGCCTTGTGCCAGGTGGGCAGTGAACATATTGGCAGGGGGCACCTTATAAAGTATAATTGTTTAACTGCTATACTTGAAACGAATACAGTTCATCTTTAATGTCAACTGTAATTGAAAAAAAAAATTAAAAGAGGAAATTCCAGGGTGGGGCTCAGCACTTTAGTTACCACTTTATGTCCTCAGGCCCTCTAGGATATCCGTAAGCCTGCACAAATTTGAGAACCACGACAGGGGGTGTGTGAAGAACAGTAGAAAAGTTGGAGGGAAGAGGGCGGTGTCTCTGTGATCACTGGGATGGGATGCTCCCATGGCAACAAGGCCATCTTTTTTCTTCCTCTTAAACTCAGTGGAAAAAAATACCATAGTGCTTCTGTGCAGGATCTACTCTCACCATGACCCCAAATACTCCATTCTGTGTGCACTTAAAGGAAATGGTTTTAGACACACAAAAAAGGAGAAATACTGTAGTTAACCAGGCCTGGTAAAGTTCAGAGCTGGTGCTGTAGAGCAGTGTCATATAATAGAAAATAATGCAAGGTCTGTATTTAATTTTAAATGTTTTAGTAGCTACACTTAGAAAGAAAGGAATAGAGGTAAAATCAACATGATTATATATTTTTCTTACCTAATATATCATCATCTCAACTTGTGATCTGTACAAGACATTATTAATGTGTCATTTCTATTATTTTTCTCATTAAGCCTTTGGCCTCCAGTGTGCAGTTTATACCCACAGTTCATCTAGATTCAGGTGATAAATTCAGCCTCACTGACTGTATCTCCCGTGCTTACTGGCCTCACCTGGCTTGTGGCTACTGTACGGGACAGCACAGCCATAGTGAATGGTAGTTACTGCAGATCTGCGGTCAGTAGATAAATGTAAGAGAATGAGGTTGGTGAAGTAAAGCAGAAACAAATCATCTTTTCTGTTTGTTTAAAGATATACTTATCCCTCTTTTGCAACACAGCAAAAAGACCGCATCAGCAGGAAAAAAATGGTCACTATTAAATGACCTGAAAATGTAAGTATCGTTGAAGAATCTTCCAGTTTCAGCCCGAATTCTGTCATGGACCTACACATCAATACTGTGCTTTTATTTCCCCATTATTTCCATTTTGTAACCATACAATCAGTGGGACCAGGCTGCCTGTCACTGCTTGAGTCAGTTCAGCAGAGACAAGGTTGAATCATATATGAGCATTTATTCTAGTAACGCCACAGTATGGGGGAGCAGCAGGTCATCAGTGGACTCATTCAGGAAGATATCAGACACCTACATTTGGGAATTATTAGAAGAAAAAATGGCATTGCCATAAAAATATCTCCTTTCCCTTTTAATCCTGGAATGATGTGACTCCGCGGTTAGAGTGGCCTTGTGCTATCAGAATCCCTTAGCCAACTTGCTCTGCAGTGGAGAATGTCTGAGGAAGAAGGCTTGTGGATGACTCAAGGGTACCATTGTGTCACAGTCCCATTTGGCAAAAATCGAGGGAGGACTGCATGGCATCGGCCAGGGCTGAGGACATCAGTCTCAGGTCTGTGGAATCTCTGAACAGTGACATGTTAAAGAAGACTTATCAGGTGTCTCTCAGAAATCACCATGCACCTTAATATGAAGCTAACGACGGGGTGTGAAATGGCATGTAAAAAGCCAGAAATAGCACTATTGATGAGCCCAGCCTGCGACTTAAACCGAACTAATTAAGGTTGGCAGAGGGAAACACTCCTTTTCTAGAGCCATCAGCATCTGCTCCATCAGATGACCTAATAAAAACAACACGCAGATGCATTTTATGGCCTGGGGGTGTTTTCTGGGGAATGGATTAGACACAGTGAGTACAAGCCAGACAGTCGTCTTAATGCCTACCCTGGCCCTACGCGGCATGCCTGGCCAAGAAAAGCTCACCGACTAAATGGCAAAGAGAACAGATGAGTCCTGCTATTGGCAAAAGGGAACTGTATTTGGGGCAGCAGTGAGGTTGGTGAGTCGGGCTAGTAAAATTTCAGTATGATCTTTCTCACGCACACCATGGTGCTCAGTGGGGGGGGGTAGATTCTAGGATAAGATGAAGCAAAATCATAGTTGGGGAACAGAGAGCTAAAATGCCCACTCCATTGATGCATTTGTTCCTGAGATATCCTTGACAAATAGCTCAATCTGTTCTTGACTATGCATATCAATGTTCCTTTTATACTCCACAACTGTTCAAGCAATGTTCGCTACGAGCCTGGCCTGGGTAAGAAATGTGGGATACAATTAAGAACATTTCTTATTTTGCATGTAGCTTACAAGACAGAGAAAGACAAAACTGAAACAAAGGAAAGCAATCGATCTCCAGCCTAGCAAACAATTGTATTACTAAAACAATTTCAAAGAGGGTTAAGTTTTGTGAAAGGAACTGTCTAACATAAAGAACAATATGATGGGGCCAAAACCGGTTTGGCTCAGTGGATAGAGCGTCGGCTTGTGGACTCAAGGGTCCCAGTTCGATTCCAGACAAAGGCATGTACCTTGGTTGTGGGCACAACCCCAGTAGGGGGTGTGCAAGAGGCAGCTGATCAATGTTTCTCTCTCATCGATGTTTCTAACTCTCTATCCCTCTCTCTTCCTCTCTGTGAGAAACCAATAAAATATATTTTAAAAAAAGAACAATATGATGTAATCCGTTACTTTGGATTGGCGGTCATGGATGGATAGAGAAGACATTTGACTTTAGACTGAAAAATGATGAGGTCAGGGGTGTTTGGTGAGCCATCTGTTCTAATGCTGTGAGCTTGTGTTTTTGAGACCTATTTTTTTCTTATGGAGTGCTTATCAGTTCAACAAACATTATATTTAGAGATTTACAGAGTGTGGCAATGGGTCAGATATGTGCTAGGTAGCATACATTTTTCCCCCCTATGGAGGCTTGCATTCTACCATTAGTATGGAGATAAAACTCAACAAATACATTGTAATATAGACATGTTAGAATCTTACCTCAGATACAAATTGAGCACAATTAACTGCAGGACTCACTTTTCTCTTGAAGATTTAATAGAGAAATTAATGGTTAAACACTGTGCAACAGATTGAATACCTGTTATGGGAGAACTGTACCAAGTGCAAAGGTACTGTTGGCCATTTGGCTAAAGGGAAAATGTATCACTTGTTGAATATTGAAAATAAATAAATAAATAAATAAATTCTCTTAAGTTTGGGGGAAGATGTACCTAGCTGGTGTGGCTCAGTGGTTGAGAGTCAACCTATGAACCAGGAGGTCATGATTCAATTCCTGGTCCTGGCTGTGGGCTTGATTCCCCCAGTAAGAGATGTGCAGGAGGAAGCCAATCAGTGATTCTCTCTCATCATTGATGTTTCTATCTCTCTCTCCCTTCCTCTCTCTGAAATAAATAACAACATATTTTAAAAAAGAAAGTGTACTCTAATGGGACAACAATGGATTTCAGGACAACTGAAAGAGGTGTGTGAAATTCAGTATATAATGGAGGCCTGTTAAGGTCTGAAGAACTGTGTATATCCATTTTATGTTTAATAATCACATGAATGATTATGTTAAGGATGGGGGGGTCTTGTGAACCTTGCCAAAATCCAGGCGTAGCAATAAAAGTGATTAAATCCACCCGTAATAAAGAGTTCGATTTACATTAGCTTGGGCCCTAGAAGGAATGCATAGGAATAAATATATTAAGATCCCAATTATATTAAATTCAAAGTGGGAAAAGCTGTACTATGTATATTGTTTAGATCAATGTATATTATAGGTCATATAGGTCCAGAGAAAATGTCATTTTTTAGTGGTTAACCTATAAGGGAAAACTTTAAAGCAATGGTAATCACATAAGCCATGATGCAAAAAGAATCATGAAGTTGGTTTTACTTTTACAGGAAAGTGCCAAGGCTACTATTAGATGGAGGCACCTGTGAAACTCACAATTATTGTTTCTTAACTTTAATGATAATACAAGTATTTCTTATTATAATTATTTCCTTAACTGCAGGTATGTTTATAGACTTTTTGGTACAATTAAATATATTTTTTCATTAAAAAAAACAAAATAGTTTTTGCTGCACCCTCTTTTGAGTATGGACTTTTAAATGAGAAGTTTTTTATTATTCTTGCTCTATGGCATTCTGCCTAGGTGACAATGGGAAAATTGTTTTCCTTTTTTGCCTGTCATTTTCCTCATCACATAATTGAAATGGTAAAATAATGCTGCTGCTGATTAAAATAGAAAAAAAAAACAATAAAGTTAGCAGCATTCACAACATTGTGAAATCAAATGTGACTGTGCATGTAAAATCAACTCCTAATTTAGTTGGCACATAGCATTAAATGGAATATAATTTTTTTGCACTTTCTTCCTGATAATGATAAGAGAAAAAGAATCAATGAAAACTATATTGCTCCTGCTTGGCTCTCTGCCAACCCTGGGCCCTTATCTTTAAGTTCTTTTAATTAAAATATGAAATTAGCAAAACTAATTGTTTACTTGGGCATGCATAACATTTTAGGACCCGCGTTCACTGCTGAGGGGAAATATATATAAAAAGAATATATCTTAGTCCAGCTGGTGTTGCTCAATGGTTGAGTGTCAACCTATGAACCAGAAGGTCACGGTTAGATTCCCTGTCTGTGCACATGCCAGGTTGTAGGATCTATCCCCTGTGTGAGGCATGCAAGAGGCAGCCGATGGATTATTCTTTCTCATCATTAATGTTTTCAGCTCTCTCTCCATGTCCCTTCTTCTCTGAAATCAATAAAAATATATTTTTTAAAAAGTTAAAAAATTATCTGAGTATTTAATAAGTTCTCCATAGAGACTGGGTTTCTCCCTCACTTCCAGTGCCTAGGCTTCCTAAGATCTACCCATATTATGAAATGATATCTGTGTATCACTGTGCATTATTATCACATAGTCTTACAGTTTGGTAAATTTTCAAAATAAAATTATTTCGTCCAGAATTGATTTAAAACACTTTGTAAAATTCTAACTTGTCCTGCACCCTACTTTATCTTATGTCAGGTGGCATTAGAGTCGTGGTGGGCACTGTTTTCATCCAGTAACAGAAATCCAATTGAGAATATATTTATTCTAAGGAGATTGAATTGAAGAACACATTTAATTTATATTTAAAGAAACTACAGCTATGTGATTTACCATCACATCTGAATGTAATTTAGTTCTAGCCTTCTGGTATAGGAAAAGCTTCCAGGAACACTGCTAACCAATTTTGCTGACTCGACTGACATCATAGCACACAGGTGCGGGCACGGATGTCACATCCTCATTGGAATGTATATTATGAATCCTGGCACTCAGAGTATGTGGGCATTGGAGAAAGAACATTTAAAATGCGTGGGTCTAGAAGCTGATCTGTGGAACATTAAATGATCTAAAGCATCATAATGCAAAATAGTAACTCTAAAATTTAATTCTCATTAATAACTCCTTAAATGGAACTTCTTTCCTTCCAGAAATACTAATTACTTATTTATAAGATAAATATGATGTATGATAAATACATAGAGATATAGAGAGATAGAAAGGTAATAGATAATTTGATTGAAATAACATGATACAGTTTATTAGTACCTTGGATTTGCCCGATGTTCCCTCTGTTCTGCAACCTTTTGTGGGAAGGCTTGCTCATTGGGATGGCTGTGGTTAATTTCAGTTCCCAGAAGTTCACATGCGGGACTAGGTAAACAGTCTTGCACCCACAGTCTCCATTAGAAGTGACAGGTGCCACCTCAAGGTGCCGTGGGCAATTCCTCAGAAAGGTCAGCTCTAAACACATTCATCCCTTTACTTTCTATTCTGCGCTCCTCCTAACACCAAGCCCAATTACATCTAATTTGTAAGCCAGTATCCTTTTCGGGACCACACGGCAGAAGGCGCAGCATACATAGGTGACAAATTTTGGCTGGCAGGCAGATCTGATTAATGATGCAAAGCTGAAATTAATTTTTCCTCATGTCACGTACATTTCCCGAGTCATCAAAAATCCCCATTACACTACCCATTAACATTTTCACCACCAATAGCCACATTGAAATATAATGTAATCTTTACTGAAGTAGGCATCCATCCATGTCCTGTTATCCCTAGAAATCAAATGTGAGATGATTTGATACTAACACAGACAAATTTGTCCACTTAGAGAGCTCTTTAGCTGATGCGATATTTCCTGATTGCATGTCTCCTATAGATATATGCAGGTAAGGATATTATATTAAAAATAGGTATATCTTGACAAAAATGGAATACAGAGTAAGACAGAAATCTTTGACAGGTAATTATTTTGAAAAGCAGCAGTGCCACATACATTTAAAATTGATCAACCAAATAACCAAAGGCAGAATGCCTTTCCCATTTAGAATTAATTTTCCAAAGGAACTCTGTTCAGCATGCTGAAATTGTTTTCAGAACTCAATAACAAAAATAGCAAGTGCTTTAATTCCTCTCCTTTGTGTATCTATATTTGAGAAATTTCATTGTCCCAGACCCCCAGAGCTTAACAGCAAATGTTGAATATTATCAAGAATTAGAGAAAAATAAATTAGAAATCTGCTAATAGAAGTAGTGTTTATATTAGAATTAGTTGGCCAGATAATAATTAGATTTTTAAAGGTTAAAATTCTAATTACGGATTTTCTTGTTTTCACGTGAAAGCAGCTTTATTTATAAATACAATTCTAAATAAAAATAATCAAAATATATACAATTCACAACCTGGAAGCAATTAGGTAAATTTAATGGGGAGGGTGTCTTAGATTATTTGAGTAATGTAGGGACAAAACAACCCATTTTATGATGATTTTATAACCATTAAATGAGTTTTTATGAATGAAACATCTAAGACTATAGTTGGTCTTTTGTTAGCACTCACTGAGTATTAGCTATTAAGTATTGTTAGGACTATTGCAAACCAGCTTTTGAAAGTCATGGTGTCATGCTTTCTAGTCTGGTTTACAGAATGTACAGGTCTGCAATCTGTTTTCAGTTTTGCCATTGAGTAATTTTTCCCCTCAAACAAATTAGCTGATCTCTCTATCCATATTTTACTTTCCTCTTTAATGGGGAATCTTAATGTAGATAAAGATCCTTTTCTGCTCTCACACACCTTTCCCTCTCCCTTCCTTTCTGAAATCAATAAAAAGATTTTAAAAATAGAGAATATAGCACTAAACTTCATTAAATATTTTTCTCAAGGTATGGGCACTTCAATATATTTGTTTCTCCTCTTTAAGTTTCTTGCTTTTGTGTTCTTAAAAAAACACACAATTATTATCAAAAACACCATTACTGCCACCAACTTCCTTATAGGTTAGTGCTCAGCCAAGTGTGATAGTCAATGAACTAAAATGGGTGAACCTCCCAAGTGAATTGAAATATCTCCAATGGGTGCAAAGCCATGAACCACATGGAGCACCTGTAAACACTACGGAAGGGATAAGGCAGATTGGGGAGAGGTACTAATGGCTTTTTAGTACTTTATTTTTTCTAACGTCTTACATTTTGTTTCATCACATTATCAACACTCTACAAATGATATTTATTACTTCTACATATTACAGATATGAAACAAAAAAAATCAAAGAAGTAAGGGATAGCAGAGCCATGAATTTTAAAGGCAGGGCTTTGGAGTTCCCGTGTTTCCTATTGTTTCCCCTCATTGTTGAGTGAGGACTTGGGGGTAATATTAAAAATAAAATAGTAAAAGTAATATGCTCTGCATAATATGCATTGGGGGAAAATTCCTAAAAAAGGGCACTGTGACCTTGGATTTCACCCTTCTTGAGATTAGTGTCTCACCTCTAAAATTGGAGTAAACATTCTGTTTTCTGATGATATTTGTAAAATGAGATAGATAGGATTGTCCTTTGTAAAAGGACATTTATAGGATTGTGTTTTCATAACTCTAAGGCACCATAAAAACAGGAGTACATTTTTAGGAAGGAAATAATTTTGTGAGTTGGAATTGGTGATTGATATTCCTCTAATGATACTAATCATCAGACCAACATTCCCCGAAATTCGTTCCCTAAAACTTCATGATTGATTTCTGGACCCACAAGGGCTTCTAGGGGGAAATCATTGGGTTTTGGGGGGTAGTGTTTCTTATATTCTCTCTCCTAATATGCTGAATGCATATTTCCATATTTAAGGTGCTGATATTTTTCAATTAAACAAGGTAACAATTTTTCATTCAGTATTTTATGCTCAATGTGAATACACAAAGTATTACTATGAATAAAACTATTGAATGGAAGCCCTAGGTTCAGATCTCCCCTCTAACACTTATTAGCTATGTCAATATGTGTGACCCAGTAAGTCCCTTTCCATTGATGATGAATAGGATTACCCAGGAATCTGCTCATCAGATTCCTGGGAAATCCTATTGCTGAAATGTTGCATATACAGCACATTACGCAGTGACTAGTACACAGTGGGTGTTCCATAAATATTAGATGCTCTTCTCTCCTTCCCTGTGCAGAATCCATGTTTTTGTTACAACAGACAGACAAATAGCCTTGAAGCAAAAGCACTGTCTATCAGATGCATTGGCCTTGTGTGAACAGAGTTTGCGTCAAATCCCAGTTTTGGGAAGCAAAGAATTGCAAAGCTCTTTCTGTCACTTTGGCAGGCACCCATCCTGGGCTGGGCAGCTACCAAGAAAGGATGCTGCAAGTCATTTCCCCTTTTCATTAAGAAAAAAAAAGCATCTAACGAGATAAAATATTGTCTCTGTGTGTCACCTCTAGCATGCCAGGACAAACGAAAGACCTGAAATTGCATTCTCCTTATCACCACTGGCCCACCCTGGGTCTTTCTCGGTTGCCCTCCTCTCTCTCCTCCCTCCTCCATTTCTTTGGGGTCTATATTTAGAACTCATTCATGTTTACTCCATAGCTCCGATTATCTCTTTTGCTCATGCCAGAACCCAACGTGAAAAGGGATGAAGCGTGATCTTTCCCATCACATAGACACTCTATTATTTACCTTTGGTATCTGAACACAACAAGACGAAACAAAGCATATCCTCACGGCGTCTCCTCAGTAATTACCGCTGGTGTCCGCTCCAGCTTGCTCTCCTGCCAAAATCTGAAATATGTAGCAGAGAGAGACAAAGAGAGAAGTTAGCTGTTTTTACTCTTTTCGAACTGGAAAGTTAACCTAAAATCATCTCAGCTGTCCCTGCTTCCTGGAAAGCTCCAAGGCCCAAGGTGCCTCTCCTGGTTCTGGAGCTCATCCTCCTGAAATCAGAAGGGGACAGAGAGGCCTAGGAGCCGGCAATGGAACTGAGCCATTCCTTTTGCCAAAATAACCGCTGCCCTTAAAAAATGATGCTCTTCTTTATTGATAACATCCTGTGTACAGTACCATTGTCCTCACTCTATTTGCTATTTCCCAGAAAGTGTCTGTTTTACATTTACCTTCCTGTGTCTGTGTTTCCAATGACACAATTGAATGAACACATTTGATCATACAGCCTTACCCCCTTCAGATAAATGCCATCAGGTAAAGAATAGCTTCTCAAGGCTTTATTTTTTTACTACAATATTTCCATGTGCAACCAAAGAGAGAAAGGGGAAAGAGAATTTTATCTAGTGCTAATAGATCAAGCTTGCTACATTTACTGCCATTTGCTTAACCATGACCGTGGATGAACAGCACATATTTCTTTCATAGATAAGTGGGGGGAAATCATAACCATCTTTTTTTTAAATAAAAATGGATATTTTAGGGACTTCCTATTCAGATAAGCTAGCATAGACTATGGTGGTTCTCTCATGGCGTAGATATCTCCCTGCTCTTTGTTAAAGACAGAATAAACTCTTGGAATAACACCGGAAGCAGCAAAAGGAGAACTCTGAACAGGTGGTAAGAAGAAGGTGAACTGGTTTGGGATCCCAGTTAGCATGAGGGCGGCTCCCATGTAGGTCTGCGGCAGCTTATTATTACTAAATATGTCCAGTAATTCACCAAGGCCCCCAGGAAGGAAACGGATAGCAGCAAAGTGAAAATAAAAGTTATGGGAACAGCCTAGGGGTCTGGAATGATTTATTCAATTCACATGATTTTTTTTTAATGGAGAAAAGGGATTCGATTTTCAAACAAATCGTTTCGCAAACAGCCTTCCAGAACAAATTAATTTGAGAACTGAGGCTCCACTGTAGTCATCAAGACAGAATAGAAGTTAGAGGAAGGAAAAGTATGTGGGTTAGTATATCAGAGATCCCAGAAATAAACATAGATGCTCAATGGGTTTCTGACCAAAGCGCAGAAACTAATGATGGAGAAAGGATAGTCTTTCCAACAAGTGGTGCTGAGGAATTTAGACATTCAGAAACAAAAACTAAAAGAAAAGGAAAAGAAAAAGGGGAAGAAAGGAAAGGGAAAGATAATGGGGAAGAAAAAGGAAACTAAAAGTTTCAATTTAAACTACACAAAAAATCAATTCAAAATGAACCACACATTTAAGTGTAAAACTATAAAACTTTTCGAAAAAATAGAGAATGTCTTCAGAATCTCCTCCAGGCAGATTTCTTATACTTGACACCAAAAGTACAATCCACAAAGGAAATAACTGACACATTGGATCTCATCAACATTTTAAAAACCTTTACTGTGTGAAACCCATGTGAAGAGGATGGAAAGAGAACCTACAGGCTGTAGAAAATATTTACAAATGACATATCTGACAAAGGACTAGTGTCTAGTACATATTTTTCAAATTCTCAAACCCCAACAACAAAAACAATGTTTCTTTGCGACCCGCTTAGAATATGGACAGATGACATGAATAGACATTTTACTGAAAAGGATAGATAAGCAGATGGCAAATAATCCCATGAAAAGATGTTCAGCACCCTTAGCCATGAGAAAAATGCAAATTAGCGCCATAGTGACAGATAACTGCATATCCATGTCTAAAATTAAAATAGTGGCAGCATCAAATGCTGGTGTAGATGGGAAGGCACTGAGACACTTAAATGCAGCTGGTGGGAATACAGAAATGCTAAGGCAACTTTGGACAACACTTCAGTAGCTTCTTATGCACCTAAACATTTAACTACCATAAATCCCAGTAATTGCACTCTTGGCATTTATCCACCCCAAAATGAAAATTTATTTTCACACAAAAATCCTGGGCATGCCCCCCCAAAAAACAAACAAACAAACAAACAAAAAACGAACACAAAACACAACTCCTGGTTCTAGCAATTTTATTTGCAATAGCCCCAAACTAGAATCAATACAGATGCCTTTCAGTGGATGAATGGTTAGGCAAACGGTGATGTATGTGAGTTCCACTACTCACCAATAAGTAGCAGTGAACTATTGACAAACACAATGCTATAAATGCTTCTCTGAAGGATTACAGTGAATGAAAAAAAAGCAATAGCATAAAGTCACATGCAGCAGTATTTCATGTATACAACACGTTTGAAATGACAGAATCTTAGGAATGGAGAAGAATTCAGAGGTTGTCAGGAAGCATGGTTGGTGGGCGTTGAGGGGATAGTTTGGGGAGAGAGAGAGAAGAGAGTGATTAAAAAGCATAAAAATTGCTTTTGACAGTGGAACTGTTTGTTATTTTGATGGTGATGGTGAATACACAAGCTTGCACACGGTGACAAAATTGTATAGAACTAAATCATAAACACACACATTCACGGACACACACAAGTGCAAGTGAAATGGGAAATCTGAACAAAACGGGCCAACTATAGTAATGTTAATACACTTGTTGTGATATTAAAGCACAGTTTTTCCTCATGAGAAGGAACAGGACAAAATGTACAGGGATCTCTCTCTACTTCTTACAACTGCATGAAAACCTATTATCTCAAAACAAATTTCAATTTAAAATAATGTGGTTAGGTCTGGCAGATGTTGTTAAGTGGTTAAAGCACCAGCTCGTGCACCAAAGAGTCACAGATTCCCAATCAAGAGTACCTACTGGGGTTGCAGGTTTGATTGCCATCCCTAGTCAGAGCATGTGCAGAAGGCAACCAATTGATGCTTCTCTCTCCCTCCCTCCCTTCTTCCTCCCTTCCACTCTTTCTAAAAAAATTAATGGGAAATATCCTCAGGTGAGTATTAGCAACAAGAAAAGAAAAAGTTTAACAGGATATTGTGAGCAAATGGCCTAATATACATTAGAGCCTAAAAAATACATATTATTATGCTAGAACTTTACCTTTAGTTATGATTGTTGTTCACTAGAAAGCTATCTTCTCCAATTTATTTTTATAACTATGCATACATTAATTTTTTTCATCCAACAAATAGTTCTAACCAGCATACTCAGATGAATCCATAGTTTTAAAATATGGAATTTTAAACGAAAGAGTCAAAACACCCCTGGAAGAAATAAAATAATAGTAAAATTCTGACATAAGTCTAAAGTAGTATTCTGGCTTCATATAACTTTATTACTGTGAAGAGTTACTTGTTATTTTCTGAATATTGCATTATTCGGGTCAGCAGTGTGTACCAGGACTAATAGTGAATAGTTATTGGAAGTTTTAGCATTTGGCTGTAAAACATGAGCATTATTGGGGAAAAAACAACAACACACAACACAACAAATGTTTAACCAACCAATGTAGAAACATCTTTTTTCTTAAGGAATTTATGTAACAAATCTTATTACATATATTCTCTACCCACATTCCAAATAAACTACCCTTCAGGATGTGTACAATGCTTGGGGTTCTTTTTATTTCTATTTTTTAGTTTAATACTTTCATTTATGTTGGAGTTTCTATTAGTAGTGGCAGTAAATAATGCATTATCCTTTGAAAATGTTGTTAGAATAAGTGTTTCTTATCAATAATGTACTGCAAGATATCCACTGTTTTGATTTAAATTTTAAAACTCATTTATTATTGACCATTTTTTGGGAGGGAAATAAGATTATCTTTTACTTAAATTGTCAAGTGCTTCACATAATATCTGTTCCGGGTCTCTAGATAGTCAAATAGCATGACAAATGCTGGATCAGCAGTGCGTGTGTGTCTACACACACACACACACACACACACACACACACACACACCATGTGGCCTAGAATTTCAAGCGTGTGCTACTGCAGCCATCATCTCTCTTTAATACATTATTTTCTTTTTTTTAAAAATGCATTTTACTGATATTTACAGAGAGGAAGATAGAAGGATAGAGAGTTAGAAACCTCAATGAGAGAGGAACATCTACCAGCTGCCTCCTGCACACCCCTTACAGGGGATGTGCCCACAACCAAGGTACATGCTCTTGACCAAAATTGAACCTGGGACCCTTCAGTCCGAAGGCCAATGCTCTATCCACTGAGCCAAACTGGTTTCGGCTTTAATACATTATTTTCATTGCCCCTGTGTGGTACTAACTAAAAGGCAAAATTAGCACTTACATGTAAATCCGTGCTGGTGAATCATAGAGCCCCCGTGCATCCCAGTTTTACCACAATCCAGTAAAATTACATAAAGCCCATGGTGAAGAAGGTTCATTGTGTTGCTTGACTAAAAATTCCTTGCAAGGAAGCTCACATTGTTATTGTAAGAGAACCATTTGTGATAATAGATTAGGATTTGTGTTGCTAGTAGACTCAGAATTAGCGATCATTTATCATTCAGTTGAATCTAGAAATGTAAAGGAGACACGCAGGTAGCATAATATTTTTGTTTGCTTATGATATGCATGGTACAGCCCATAAATTAATTTACTGCAATAACACCTGTGGGTATAATTCAGATTCCAAACTTTGTTGGAATCAGACTGTTAGGACCAGACCAAGGTTCTTCAATTCACTCTCCATGTCTCTTGGTGAAATTAGTTTAATGCTCTATGCCTCAGTTTCTTCATGTGCCAAATGCAAAGGTAACAGATAAGGATAGATGCCATCTTAAGGGCTCCAGCTAATATTAAACCTGCTCATATTTACATGTAAAGCTATAAGTATAGGGGCTGGTGCATGGTCAGCACTCAGTATTTTTCTCAAATTATCAAAGAGTGTTTTGAAGCTCAGAGATGCTAACCACTTGCTCTAGGTCAGACAGGAAACAGCAGTGAGGTCTCAAACCCAGAGGCGTTGGCCACTGAAGCTCTATCTCTCTCCATTCCCCTGCCTTCTCCAGGGTTTGATCAGGTGGGAAAGAAATCTCACTTCACATTCCATGCGCACCGACTACTTGGCCTGATGCTGACTCTTTCTCACAGCTAAATATAAACTCCGTAAGCTACCAGCTGCAATTGGTGTAACCACCGTGCCTCTCCCTTTGAGATATTTCAGTCTGCTTTGTGTACTTCTATTATGAATGCACATTCTAGATAATGAAGTGGTGGTGATAATAGGTTACATAGATAATAGGTTTACATAGGTTACATAGATAATAGGTTACATAGATAATAGGTTTAGTGGTGGTGATAATAGGTTACATAGATAATAGGTTTACATCCCACATGAAAATTTGGAGGGATGGTTGGAGGGGAACTAGTTTGAAATATCACTGAAGTTATTGACAGAAAAACGCTCCTACCTCCCAGGTAAAAAATATACAAAATTAATTGATTGCTATTCATGATCACTTTACTCTAACAATATCACTCAAATCAATCAATTCAGGCTCAGAGCCCATGTCAGTGTTTCTGAGAGTTCACCTGTGTTAGGATTCGTCCAAATTGTTGATTGTTCCTAAGCTGGTTCCCAAGGTTTTGATCCTGTCTGTCTGGGTATTGGGACTCTTCCTGGTTATAAGTACTCAGGTTGTGTCTGAAGGTGGTCTGGAGACAGACTTCATCTGATCTCTGGATGATGCAAATGTAGCAGTGATATTCATATGCTCAGAACGGCATGCACAGCATTTGGGGTGGGGCTCCTCAGTCCTTTAGTATTTGTTAATATCTCTCTCTGGTATTTTTATCAACAATTACTTTATTATTTTTGGTGTTTTGATTATTTTTTCATATTTTATTAATGTATTATATGTGTACATATATTTTTTCATACTTATATGGGTTTTTCTCTAAATTTTGTCAATATACTCAAAGTTATATTGGGGAGTAATATTTATTTCATACAGTAAAATGTTACAGTAAAGTGTTACATCAGAACCTAGCATTTATTTTGACAAATGAAAAATATGACTAAAGGAGATACATTTTAAAAAATAATCGGTATATAATTTAGGAAATATGAGTAGATTTAAGCAACCAATTTGAATTTCTACTTAACAAGAAAATGTGCATTGCTAACGATTAATTTAGATTATTCAGAACGCAGTAACTATTTCTTGTGGTTGGACTAGATACTGATTGCTCATAATGGAAGGTGCTCCGGATATTCCCATAAGTCTTTGAATTCTTCATATGATGCATGTTTACATGACATGACCCCCAAACTAATCATTTCCCCCCTTTGGACATCAGATAGCCTGCACACTTTCTAGAATGTGGCTTCAGAGCTTGACATATTGTCATTATGACGTCCAAAAGGGTAATATAGCAGGACTGTACACTCCACTGTGTTTTCATAATCTTCAAGAAACGTTTCTCTGTGTTCTCATCCCCTTGATTTGAGAGGTTAGCAATGTTCACATTCTCAGAAGAGTTTACATTTTTATTGTCTACCCATGAAATAAAAATTTAATGCAATTAGCAGGCAAAATAAACTTAGTGGCATCACCTTCTCTGACTAGCTCAAAAAAACAGTCTGTTGATGCAGTCTGCTGAACATCAATAATCTGTGGTTCAATGCATAGCCCCGGGGTAGGGGATATTGCTTTAAGCCTTTATAGTTTACTTTTCTGATTGCTTATTTGTCTAATGCATAGCAAACCCATGCTGGAATAACCTTGTAAAGATCGCTTTCTGTGGGAATAGCTCTTACTTGAGTCTAGGCACTGGAATATTGACTACTTAATTAAGTAGAGCATACCCGTGTCATAGGTCGGGCCTGGAAGGAGAGCCTGAGACAAAGGTTTTGTGAAAGTGATTCTTTTGAAAGAGTGCTCTCAGGAGTGATCTAGAAGGGACAAAAGAAAAGGTAGAGATAGGAAAACAATCCAGGCAGAGATGTGGTTTCTAGAGTCCTGTTGCAACCTCATATCACAGGAAATTCTCAAAATAAATTATTTTACAAATGTCCCTTTGTGTATGTTTGTTTTATTTTTTTTCAATTTTTATTTATTGGGGTGATATGAGTTAATAAGGTTATATAGTGTTTGAGTGTGTATATCTATGGTACATGATCTATATATTGCATTATATGCCCATTGCCCAGAGTCAAATCATCTGTCATCATATATTTGGCCCCATTTACCCTTTACTAACTCAACCCCCTTTCCCTCTGGAAACCACCATACTGTCTGTGAGTTTCACTTTTATATCTCACATATGAGTGAAGTCATATGGTTCCTAGCTTTTTCTGACTGGCTTATTTTGCTTAGCATAGTATTCTCAAGGTCTATCCATATTATTACAAATTACAACATTTCATCTTTTCTTGTGACTGAGTAATATTCCATTTTATACTTGTACCACATATTTCAGTCATTTATCAGAGGATACTTTGGTGGTTTCCACGTCTTTGCCACCATGAATAATGCTGCAGTGAACATAGGAGTGGATATATCTTTGTGAATAAATGATTGGGGTATATACCCAATAAGAGGAATTGCTGGCTCCTGTAGTGATTTTATACTTAATTTTTTGAGGAACCTCCATACTGTTTTCCATAGTGACCTCACCAGTTGGTATTCCCACCAGAAGTGAATGAGGGTTCCTTTTTTCCCCACAAACGCTCCAACACTTGTTATTAACTGTCTTGTTGATAATAGCCATTCTAACAGGCAAGAGGTAGTATTTCATTGTAGTTTTGATTTGCATTTTCATAATAGTGAAGTTGATCATCTGTTGGTCATTTGTATATCTACTTGGGAGAAGTGTCTGTCACAGTGCTCTGCCATTTTGATGCTGTAATAATCCCAGTGTGCAAAGACCACCACTCTATGAAGATACGTGACTATTGATCTTCATATTTCCATGAATTCAATGGTTATTTTCTTAAGGAAGATTTGAAAACAGCTCAGATTGTTTAGGAATAAATACCATTATAAATGCATTCATCATTATATTGAAGTAAATATTCTGGACTCAAAATATAATTCAAGTGTAAGTTATAGAACTCAGAATCAAAATAGTAACAAAATATGAGTAATAGCAAAACAACAATTGCATCTTATTGGATTGCTATGCTTGTATTATTATTATCGCCATGTATCAGTCTTCTTGACTAGTTATATATTATATAACTTGATCTCCCTCAAAATATTGTAACTCAGATATTGCTACTCGCAGTTTTATAGTTGGGGAACTATAGATGTAGACAATATAAATGATTTGCCCAAGGCCATAGAGCTCCTATGGAAGAGGATTTAAATAAAATTTTATCTGACTTGACCTAATGAAAGGCCTAGCTTGTAACATAGCTTAACCACTTACTTAGTGGATGCTCTCAAACCAGCCTCTTAACTGCTTCTCAAATCAGTTGTTTTTGTGTGTGTTTTTTTTTCATGTGAAATTAAGGATGATAATATCCCTCCCTCATAGGTTTGTTGTGGGTATGAAATAAAATGACACATAGGAAAACATTATTACATTACATGAACTCATGCAAAGCAATATACTTTTATTGTTATTTCAAACATTTATGGAAATACCATAAAAGTTATATTGTGAATCTATGCCACATTCTTAGTTCTATTATATCATATACCATTTCTTTTTTAAATAAGCAGTGGTTTTTAAAAAGCTATCTCACATGTAATTATGTAGTGGGCAAGTATAAGTGATGAGCTAATAGTGTTGCTTGTGTGTAGAGTGTGTGTGCTTGTGTGTGTGTGTGTGTGTGTGTGTGTGTGTGTGTGTGAGAGAGAGAGAGAGAGAGAGAGAGAGAGAGAGAGAGAGAAGTGTATCTCTAGCAAATAGCTTTGTAGCTCATTGGAGCAATCAAAATTAAAAATGTATATGTGAAGCTTGAATATCAAAAATAACTCCCAGTGAAAGACACAGCACTGCTTAAAGTTTTAAAAGGTGCAATTATCCTTTTTTTTTCAATTTCTGAATATTTTCTATATTGTTGATAGTTATAAAATGGTTTTAAAAGTAGTTTTTACAAGGTTATGTTAAAATTTAAATACAGATAGTTGTGTTATTTTCCCATTTCATTATAATCTCTTCTCCAATTTCATCCTAGAATATACACAATCCATGAAAAATGGATTCATTCATTGAATTTCAAAACTTTGAAATAGTGGTAGATAAGCGGAAGCTCAAATGTATGAAATGAAATAATTTTGCACTATCCATCATACTAGCAAACTGTTACACAAACACACACACACACACACACACACACACACACACACACACACACACAATTGAATATTTTATTACATCATATACCTGCAAAGTTCTATTAGAAGCATATAGGCAAATTTTCATTCTTTTCAGAATGGAAGGGAGAGGGAGAGAGAGATAGAAACATCAATGATGAGCCGAAACCGGTTTGGCTCAGTGGATAAAGAGTTGATCTGTGGACTGAAAGGTCCCAGGTTCAATTCCTGTCAAGGGCATGTACATTGGTTGTGGGCACATCCCCAGTAGGGGGTGTGCAGGAGGCAGCTGGTCGATGTATATCTCTCATTGACGTTTCTAGCTCTCTATCCCTCTTCCTTCCTCTCTGTGGAAAATCAACAGATGAGAGAGGATCATTGATGACTTCCTCCTACACATCCCCATGGGGATCAAGCCTGCAACTCTGGCATGTGCCCTGACCAGAATATAACTGTGACCTTCTGGTTCATAGGTCAACATTCCACCACTGAGCCATGCCGGTTGGGCATGGGCAAATTTTCTTATTACTGATAATGATAGTGTAAAGAAATTTAGAATATAAATACAAATGTATATTTTCTTACTCAAAAATATTGGTGGAAGAGATGATAAAATAAAGATGAATGGCAATGCTACTAAACATGTGGTATAAGATTTATATTGCATATATTGGCCACCTACTATATACCAGCATATCAGGCATTGTTCTAGGGCAATGGTCGGAAAACTGATTAGTCAACAGAGCCAAATATCAACAATACAATGATTGAAATTTCTTTTGAGAGCCAACATTTTTAAACTTAAAGTCTTCTAATGCCACTTCTTCAAAATAGACCCACCCCAGGCCATGGTATTTTGTGGAAGAGCCACACTCAATGGCCAACCAAAGAGCCTCAGTTTGCCGACCATGCTTCTAGGGGATGGGATATAGCAACAAACAAAACAGACAAAGCCCATTGACTTGCAGAGTGTGTTACATAGTGAGCAAGGTAGATAATAAACAGATATATAACCATGCTAACGGGCGACCAATACCCTGAAGGAAAATAAAGCACAGTGCAGGGATAAGAGTTATGGATTGCTATTTTATGTAGGATTACATGTTGGTTAGAGCTCTTGCAGGAGCCCGGTGACACTTTCAAATTGGAACAATTTAAGGTAATTTAATAAAGAGACCATTTTACACATGAACCTGTAGGTGTATGTTGACCCCAAAGGATGGTTTCATATTCTGGGAGTTGTAACACTGAGTCCATTACCATGCTTGGGTAGATAGTGATGAGGGATTAATACAGGTCAGATGGGCATCATCAGAGGAAGCTAGTCGGTCTGATATAGGGAGAAGTTTCAAGGTACACACAATTGTAACTTGAATGGCATGCTGAGAGTGATATGGGGCTAAGCTGTTTGGTTGCTGATGAAACACTGGAGCAATTCCTGGTTTTATGCCTGGTGCCTTTAGTGTCTGCTTCTTGCCAAGAGTGTTACTGTTGTTATTAGAGGTATGACAACAGAACAAACATCTCCATTTATATTAGGCATTCATTTAGAAAATGTGACTGAAGTGTCCATTATAGGTCAAGGTTAAGTATATAGAATAATTGGGGATATGGTCTGTTTTAAGTGGGGTGATCAGAGAAGAATTTGGGGAGGAAATGACATATTAAACATGAACTTTGGGTGAGAATGAGCATGGGAAGGAAAGAGGGCGAGTTCCCTGTCAGATGCAATAGCCTCCTTGTCTTTTCTCCACCTCTGGGCTTACCCATTCATAGAGGATTTATCCGGAGAGTAGGTGGTGGTGGTGGTGGTGATGATATTGATGATGATGAGGATGATAATGATGATGATGATGATAATGATAATGATGATGATGATAGAATTAGGATGAGGACAGTGATAGTGGAGATGACAATACAAAGTTAATGGTGACAGAATTGATATAGAAAAATTCCCAGGAGGGTAGAGACCATGTGTCTATTGTTTGCTGCTTTATCCTCAGCATCTATTAGAGGCACAGCATTGATATTCAATAAGTGTTTGTTGAATGAACAGAAGCATGAATGAAATATGATGGCAGTGACTAGGAGTGGTTCAATTCAATTGAGTTGATGATAGCGAATTATGTGCCTCAAAACAAGAGGCTGTCAGTTTTTGTCTGTGCCAATTGCCTTTAAAGAAATGAACCATTCCAGCGATAGTGTATCTCAATCAATTAATTTTCACCTTATTCTGTTGAGCATTATCACCTAGTGTTTAGCACATTGTTAATTATCACTTTGTAACCATTTGTAAAGTGTGAAAAAGTCTGCTGCACAGATTCCTCTCTTTCACTAATTGCATTTCTTTCCGACCCAGAACAGTGACACGCAGAACAAAACAGTATTTAGGATAACATATCTAAAATAAGCTGATTACTACCATCTTCTTAAAAAAATAAAATGCTAGTAACTCCTCTGCATGATAAAAGACAAAAAGATACATAGACCAGAGAATGCTAGATTGAAAAATCCATAGTAATATATTTTTTAAACAAGAAAACAAGCAAGATGGGCTTATGAGATTGACTTTATTATAATGTCAATAATGTTCTCAGTTATTTATACTTACAATTATTTATAATTTTATTTTTACATTTGGTTGGATTTGAGTGTTAAGGACAAGGTAGTTGAGATGAAGGGGAGAAAGTAATATGCCATGATTTTTTACTATCCTCCCATTCATGATTTTTATCTTTTCTATACATATTGCTTAACACAATAGCAAATCAGTTGTTTATATCTATACATATATATCAATATAATACTGATCTAGAGGAAGGGAAAATAACAACTTTGGAATCAACAATACACACATGATTCAAATCTGAACTGTGTAAATGGCTGAGTAACTTGAGCCAAATTATCGGTATATAAATTCTCTGATTCTGTTTCAACATCTGTAATAATTAATTATGAGGATTAAATTATACTCAACATAAAATAGTACTCATTGAGTACCAGCCACCCAACTCTCTACACCCGACATAATGTCATGGCAGGCCAACTCTTAAGCAGTGAGTGGCACTGAAACTTATGGTTTTAGCTACTCAAATCAGCTCACAAATTTTCAGGAAAACTTTAAGCTAGGTCATAATTTTTCTGTTTAAACCCAGTTTGTCTGACCCAAGAAACATGCTAACCATGCCAATCCCAACTGATGTGAAAAGAATGGTAGATTTTACCTTTCCAAGTGCCTGTCCCTAATAATACTCTTCGTTTAGAAAAAGTGTCTCAGGTTGGATATTATTTTTTAAACTAGTGGTCTGGTGCACAAATTTTTACACCAGTGGGGTCCCGTGGCCTGGTCTGTGGGGATTGGGCTGAAACAGGCTCTCTGGCATCATCTGAGGGTCCCAGATTGCAAGAGGGCACAGACCAGGCCAAGGGAACCTAGCTGTGCACAAGCAAGGCCCAGGAGGGACCTAGAGAGGGCTCCAAAGCATGTCCAGCTCTTCTTGCCCAGTCCAGATTGGCTGGACCCCAGCAGCAAGCGAACCTATCAGTCAGAGCATCTTCGCCATGGTGGTCAGTGTGTGTCATAGCAACTGGTCAAACAGTTGAACGGTTGGACACTTAGCATATATACAGCTTTATACTGAGTGGCCAGATTATTATGACCACCCCATCAGTACTTTGTTGGGCCACTTTTTGCCTTCAATACTGCAGCAATTCTTCTTGGCCTTAACTCCATGAGATGCTGAAAGGTGATGTGAGGAATCTGATGCTATGCCTGTTGAATAGTACTGTCCAGTTCTGTGAGATTTGATGGTTGTGAAACCAGCTGTCTGGTGGTTCTTTTATCTACAGCCTATGTTTTTGTCCACCTATGCAAAGTAAAGTCTCCCTCATGTTCTTGAAAGCACTCCTGCACAATATGAGCACTGTGGCATGGTGCATTGTCTTGGAAGAAGCCGTCTCCATTGGGACATGCCATCCACATGATAGGATGAACTTGATCAGCAATGATACTTAGGTATGTTGTGCTATTCAGACGTTGTTCCACATGAATTAAAGGGCCCAAATCATGCCAGGAAAACATGCCCCAATCCATAACACTGCCCCCACCAGCTTGAAGGTTTGTACTCATGCAATGCGGGGTGTATGCTTTCATACTGTTTCCACAAAATTCTCACTCTGTCACCTGCATGATGCAACTGGAAACATGATTCATGGCGATATGACTTTTTCCAATGGTCGACTGTCCAATCCTTGCGTTCCTGTGCGAATCGGAGATGTTTTATCTTGGTAACTGCAGACAGCAAAGGTTTTCAAACAGGCCTTCGGCTTCTATATCCCATACGATGCAGTGTATAGCTAATTTGCCTACAAACATCAGGTGGTAATAATAATCTGGCCACTCAGTTTATATACTGGCCAGATTACACATACACACACACACACTAGAGGCCGAGTGCATAAAATTTATGCATGGGCGGGGGTCCCTCAGCCCAGCCTGTACCCTCTTTAATCCGGGACCCTTTGGGCCATCCCTTTCACAATCCTCCTAATTGCTCACCTGCCTGCCTGCCTGATTGCACCTAACTGCACCCCCCTGCTGACCTTGCCACCCCAACTGCCTTCTCTGCAGGCACAGTTGCCTTCAACTGTCCCCTCTGCCATCCTGTTTGCCCCTCATTGCCTCCCTTTGCCAGGTTTCCCTTCACTGTCCCTACTCCCCGCTACTCTACTGTGGGCCTAGTAGTCCCATGCAGCCTGTTCGGTCATCCATTTGTTGTTTCAGATGAAATGGTCACTTAGCTCTTTAATTCAGCAATCCTATTACAAAAATTGCAATATATATATTGGTAGGGCATGAGTTGAGCATATATATATGGCATGAGTTGAGATCTATATATATTGCAATTTTTATAATAGGATTGCTGAATTAAAGAGAGGCAATTGTGTCCAACCTTTTTTTCCTTCCTAAAGAGGTCACATTTTATCTAGGCTGATGTTGCTCAATAGTTGAGCATAGACCTATGAACCAGGAAATCAAGGTTTGAGTCCTGGTCAAGGCACATGTCCAGGTTGTGGGCTTGATCTCCAGAATGTGGGGCATGCAGGAGACAGTCAATCAGTAATTATTATCTCTCATCATTGATGTATCTACCTCTCTTCCTTACCTTCCATTCTGAAATGTGTGTGTGTATGTGTAATATATATATATATATATATATATATATATATATATATATGTGTGTGTGTGTGTGTGTGTGTGTGTGTGTGTGTGTGTGTGTGTGTTTTAAAAGATGTCACATTTTAAACATTATATACTTACTGGCGGTCAAACCTGGAATTCTAACTCTGGTCTCCCAGCTACAAAGTGCACTGTCCTGACAACTATGAATATTTGCAATCCCCTGTGTTCCTACTGAGGGTAAGCTGGTGTAGACAATAAGAAGGACAGCCTCATGCTTTGGTAAGTGTCTGCAAGTTAATGGTGAATGTCCAAATTAAAAATGTAGTGAGAAACTCGTGAAAAACCTGTTAGACCTATTCTGAAAACTTATAACCACTGATTATTCCCATAGAGGCAATCCATTCTTAGACAAACTCTGAAAAACAATTAACAAACTACAGTGTTTCCGCATTACTTTGCAATGGCTATAAAATGGGACAGAATTACCGA
The DNA here is from genome assembly GCA_963924515.1 of Vespertilio murinus. Lineage (NCBI taxonomy): Eukaryota > Metazoa > Chordata > Mammalia > Chiroptera > Vespertilionidae > Vespertilio > Vespertilio murinus. Next base: position 9,330,108 of record OZ004716.1, on the reverse strand, counting down.
TTCTGGGCTTCTATTTATTTTACTGCACAACATTGATTACTTACAATGTTCACAGTGTAGAGGTGGGCGCAAAGGGTGAGAGACCTGAATAGCGTTCAGTCAAGTCACAGTATTGATTTTAGACCTGCAGGGCAAACCAGGCAAAATCGCTCCAAAGATACATCAGTCAATGTTGGGAGCTCGTGAACAGCAGAATGATAAAATATGACTTAATCTCTTTGGCAATTAGAAGATGTTGAAAGTTGTGGAGTAAGCAAATTATAAGATTAGAGTTACTTATCAGGAAAATTGATTTTGCAAATATGTTATAGTTCCAAATATTGTGTGAGTGTGTTCTCCCTACTTAAGATTGAGTTTTCTATATAACCTCAGGGAAGTGCACATTTTTCTTTAGAAAGCTAGCCAATCCCTGGCTGGTGATAAAGGTGCTTTTATTCCATTAAAGGAAGAAAAAAAAGAGGTAGTAGTTAGGATTCTTCTGGTATGAATATCATCAGGGATCAGTGTCAAAGAGAAACATTGGTGATGTTGATTCTAAGTAATTAGTCAAGTGAAGAGGTACAGGGAATGGAAGATACAAAGGATGGAAACGTTCATTTAGAGAATCGGGAGATTAAGACTCATGCCCTACCAAGCATTTGTGTGACCTTAAAGGATTGCCCTACCTCTCTGTTCTTTAGGTTTTTCACTTTGACATGATGGAGTTAAAATTATCTCTAAATTTAATCCAGAACTAAGCTCTACATTGTAACTGAAATAACCATTTTTATTTTATTATGGAAAATTCAATTTCTTGGATGATTACTCATTATTTGAGATCCTTATGTGAGCATAAAGTTCATTTTGTACACTATTACAGAAGCAGATTCTAATTAAACCTCAGAACTCAGAAACATAGCATTTAGTCCAATTTGTGGCAGCAACAACTTGGAATGATTGTTTTTGCAATACAGTAATAAATGCTGTACAGCATTGTAGGTATCTCATAATCCTTTATACCTGATCTCCCCCTCTTCTTCCTGCTGGGGACCCAGGATTCCAATCACAGAGCAGTGAAGCCCCAGTGCTATGACTATAGGAGGGCTAATATAGATTCTACTTTACTACTCTGAGGACAGACTCACTCTTTTTTAAAAAATATATTTTATTGATTTTTTACAGAGAGGAAGAAAGAGGGATAGAGAGCTAGAAACATGGATCAGCTGCCTCCTGCACACCTCCCACTTGGGATATGCCTGCAACCAATGTACATGCCCTTGTCCAGAATCGAACCTGGGAACTTTCAGTCCAGAGGCTGATGCTCTATCCACTGCATCAAACTGGTTTCTACACAGACTCACTCTTAAGTAAACTCTTGGCACAACCTTGTTCTCACTGTAGAAATCGTATGTCTCATTTCTATTTGAGACCAAGTCTAGCCCTAGAACAGTGAAAGTATAATCTCAATCAAGATCTCTGCACCTGAATCTCTTTGACTCACTACCATATGCACATCCCCATGACAAGTTAGGAGGACAAGTTAGAGCCTTACAATTTCACTTATTAGATGAATTAATGCTGGGTCTTTGTGTTGATTATGTGTCCAGAAGCCAATGTCCTAAATGAGTTGTTTTGTTTTTTTTTTTGTTTTGTCTTGTTTTTTTTAGCTCTGATGGTATTGCCACTGTCCCCATGCTCTCCATTGAATCCTTTGATCTTCATAGACTCAATCATTACCTAGTAATGTTTTCAGGTCCCGTGGAAACATAAGATATGGGTAACCCATACTCTTCTATCTTAACTTTTCTCCTTACATCACCCTAACTTACTTGTGCTTGAGGGTTGCTTTTTTGTTTTTTGTTTTTGTTTTTTGCTATTTTAATCATAAGGTTTTGTTAGTTTTGTTTAGTTTATTTACAGACATCCTTCAAGGTAAAACTCAAATTAATTTGACCTATATACTGCTCTTGGCTTGAATTCCCTTTTTCCCCAATATGCCAACTCCTGAGAGTGGAATCCAGACATGCCATCGTCATTACCGGTCCAGAAATTCTCATTGCATCTTCCCCTTACTCAGGTTTTAAATTAACTCATCAACACACTGCTTGAGTATGGTGAGATTGAAGGAGTCTAGAAAAATTGACTGGGTTTTAACCCCTTTGGAAACTTTGCTCTCATTCTGGGCCTGTTTTTACCTGGTTCTGAAATTAAGAAGTTTGCATAGATTTACCTGAATTCCTTTTCAGTTTTAATTTCGGTAGATAGATAAATAGATGGCTAACATTTCAAAATGATGTTACAAACATCGTTTTATTTTGTTTAATTTTTTTGAGCGTCTCAAAAAAAAATCAAAGGGAAAACCACTCTTTCTGCTATTGACTATAGGTAGCCATGATGCAGACTTACTCCCTTCTATCGCAGATCTGTCCGTGAAATTTTTATAAGAGGAAATTTTATAGTGTGTGCAAAACAATCAACTTATAGGCAACTGAACTTTGCTTCAGGTTATGCTGTGGACCTTAGACACATGCCTCAACCTTTCTAAGCTACATTTTACAAACACATTAAATGTGAATCACCATATTACCTAATTTATGATTTATAGTGAGGTTCAATGAGTTATTGAATTTCCCCCAGTGTCAGGTACATGAAAATGCGTATTAAATATAATAATAAACCATGCAATTAGTAGAAATATTTCTTCTAATCTGTTTGCAAATGTCCATTCTGGAGGCATGAGGATGCTCATGAATATTACTGATGCTTAATTTTTTATTTAACTTTTCAATTACAGTTGATATTCAACATTACATTAAGTTTAGGTGTACCTCGTAGTGGTTAGACATTGTATAACTTATGATTCCCCCTGGTAGATCTAGAACCCCCTGGATATCATACACAGCTATTACAATATTATTGTCTGTGCTTCCCATGTTGTTCTTTATACTCCCTTGACCATTTTGTAGTTGTCAGTACTTTTCAATCCTTTCACCTTCTTTACCCACCCAGGACCCCACCCCCTCCTACTGGTTCTTTATTCCCTGTACTCCTGTAAAAGTCTATATGTGCATTAATTCATCCTCCATAGATAGTGGTTTGTTTTTGAAGACAGAATGTTTTCCTCATATTTATACCTCTCACTATCCCCAGCACATCATCTGTGTCTTGCTTAATATCTATTTATGACATCATTTTGTCACTGTGCTGTGACTAAAGAAACACTTCATTCTTCTTTTAAACTTGATTTCCTGTGGTAAGCTTAGACAGATTCCATCACTGTGTACATCAAAATCTGGAGAGAATCATATAAATTATCTCTCCCAGGACGGAATGCATGTGGCATGCCTGTATCTTGGCAGACTTATTACTTAGAACACTTACCTGTAATTTTTACATAGCCTAAAATATTTTCAAGAGTATTCTGCAAGGCCATTATCAGTATATGAGAGGGGTTGAAACCTCTTTCTCAATCTAGATCTCATTTTCTTATTATAGTAATTTCTAAAGTGAGAACTGGGGAATTTAATTTTGCAAGAGAAATCAAGACTTCTGGTCTCCCAGGTTTAGAATTGTGGAGGGCGAGATATTGAAGCAAATAGAGTGGCATTTCTTATTTATATCTTTCAATTTATGGCATGGGTGATATGAATTCACCTTCACGTTACTCTAACAACAGAAGATTTTATTTATAGATGGGAATACACTCAGAAAACAGTAGTACTAACATTTGAGTTCAAAATTCTCATTTTTCCCCTTTATAATGTTCTCCCTTTAGTCATGCAGCCAAGCTCCCATCATTTTACCAACCAGTATCTAATTACCAGTATTCTGGGACTCCCTGGTTTGTTTAAGGTTACACATCTGATTAGTGCCAGAGTTGGGTACATTTCTGAATAAGATAGTGTTCATTTGCCAACCACCGTTGAAGTCTTCACCCTGATGTTTTCTCTCATAAAAGGGGAACATAAACGTGGTCTCTACTGAAAATATTTACTTAAAGCAAGCGGTGGGTCAAGTCAGGCTCTAGATACATAAGCATGTAGGTTTGAGATTTGCTTATAAGGAGTCTGCAGAGAACACTTCCACACTTAGTGTTGCTTTTGATGCCTCTGGGAATGCACTAGGTGAACTGTGACAGTTCACTCCTTTTTTAAATATTCTTGACTCTATCCCAAGCAGAATCTTTATTACAGTACATGTTAAAAAGGACAAGTCTTAGCAGGCAAATTCCCTTATTAGGCAAACTGAGAGCACTACACAGAACACACACACACACACACACACACACACACACACACACACACAGAGCCAAATATGTCTGCATTTCCCTTTGGAAAACATTCTTTCAGGCAATTTTTATACTTTAAGCACAACTTCCCATGTTTAATTCATCTGCCACCAAAGGGACACACTTTAGGGATAATGAACATCAATACAGACCTCTCCTGCACAACAGTTAGCCTAGTAAATGGTAAATTACTTTGAGCTCTGGTGATTCCACCAGTACACTTCCTAATGCAAACCCAGCATAATTGAGGGCAGAAGAGGGCTACGGCAGATCCCTTAATATATTTATCTGTCATGTTTGCAAGGATATTGAGCACTAAATGAGGTAAGCTCTATCTAGGAAACCTTTCTGAAGCTTTTGCCCTTGTCATTTGCTATTTTCATGGCTGATCTCTGGCCAATACCCAACACCAGGAAACAGCAAATACAATGACACCAGGAGGCAGTTTTGCCTGGTGGCAAATTATAGTAATTCTAGGAGCTGTCTCCTAACAACTAACGTTGTTCCTTCTAGTTCTGAGGTTGTCACATAAGGCAGCTAAATTTACCTGTGTGATCTTTAGTTCTTCATCTCCGTTGGGATAATATTAATGCATAAGGAAGGTGGCATTTTCCAAATGGAAAAATACCTTCTTTCTAAAGTACTTGACATGAAGCCAAGAGAAGTTCCACAGATTCCATCGTCTTGTATATCAAAGTGTGGAGAGAACAGTATAAACCCTCTCTCCCCGGACAGAATGTATGTGACATGCTAGTCTCTTGGAAGACTTATTAAGAGAAAAGTTCAATAAATGATACCTACTTGTACCCCACAGGGCACGCTCTCCAATGCTCAAAACAACTCTATGAGCGAGTGATCATTGTCCCCATTTAATAGATTAAAAACAACAAGAATGAGCCTCGAGGTGGTGCTGTAATTGACAAGCTATTAAGTGGTCAAACTAATGGTAGTCTGTTCTGTTCCAAAGCCTATATGGTTTTCCACCTCATCAAGCATGACATTACTGTAACATTCAGGAAATGGTCATCAGCGTTAAATAAACCTGTTTGCAAGGCACCGTTAGAACAGCTCAATTCCAGCCCTGCCAAAATGCTGACCATTGTGTTTGGCAGACACACTTCAGCTTCCAGATGGATAATGTTGAGCAGAACCACTAATCGGGTCAGTAAGTCAGCCCAGAGGAAGTGTTCTGCCGCTATTATGCCCTGGCAGGACTATCAAATGTGGTCATGCTCAGAATCTGTCGTCTGTGGGGCACTTCCAGGGGCAGAGGCAAAAAATGGGAAAGGCCTGTCTTCAAAATCCCCCATACCAAGATCGCCTTTCTCATGCTTCACAGAACAGAACTGTAGGCATCAAACACATATCTTCACAAAACATGAAGAAATGAAGCCCTGACCTAAAGGAACATTTTGGAGGAAAGTGTTTGTGACAAATTCTGGGCAAAGGGTACATTAGGAATTTATAGAATAATATAGCTTATTCATTATAGAAAGAGTTATAGTGAGAGAAAATAGCATGTGCTTAGGGCATGGGCAATTCCTGGCTCTTGTTTCTTGTGATCTTGGGCATGTTGCTTAACTCTCCTTTGCATCATACTTAACATAGGAGTAATAATCTATTGAACAGCATTGTCATGAATAATAAAAAGGTAAAAAGTGTTTAAAGTTATTGACACAAGTCACTGTTGCATAGTCATTGGTGCGTAGCACAACTTTAATCCATCAGTACTTACATCACCATCTTGCAATTTAATTACTAAAATCTGACATCTTAAAAAAAAAAACTTCATATAGTCAGACATTCTACACAATGCATCGGAGCTGATTCACTGAAACTATACCAACTAGACATATAGAAGTCAAGAACTCATCAATGATTGGTTTACCTATAAATGAATGGTTCCTCAAACCAAATGGATCCTCCACACCTTAACAATTTGGCTTTGTTTACCTCCCTCATCTTACTGCATTCTCCTCCTCTATGACTATATTAAAACTTCTCTACACTCCTCAAAGGTCTATGGCCCACTTCTCTACACCACACTCCCCTCACCTTGAATGGACGACCCAAAAGATCTGAAAAATGTTTCAAGGTATCTGCACTTTTTTGTGTGTGCCAAATATACTCACAGTTACTTAATGAACAATTTTGTTCTCTTAAAATTAATTCCAGGTGCCTACAACAGCTTCAGAAATGGAGTAGATTTTTGAACATATATATACTAAATGAGTAATACATTTTAAGACCTAATGAGCTGGGTGAATTGAGAGAAGGGGACCTTTTACATTTGGATTGAGAAAAACACCTTCTAATATACTGTCCTTTATTCAATGTGGAGTATTTTATTTCTTTGATAATTTCCAACTATTTCGTGATGTAGGCAGCTCAGAGGTTATGATCTCAAGTAAATGCCAGTTGAGATACCGTAGGTAGCTTTCCAGAGAGGACTATTCACTGGGATTAAAACATAGGTCTTCCTTTCCCTATTCATTGTTTCCAGTATAATATATATTATGAATACTTCTCATGAAGAACAGTACTTATCCTTATCAAACTCAGAGCTGTCTGAAGGAAAGCTTATTTAATATTTATAGACAGCAAATGCCTGGTCAACACATTCTGTGTCCTGGATTTGTTCAATCAAACTGGTATGCCAATCACTTGATCCTATTTTAGGTTTCCATTTTTCTGTTGGAAGGACAGATTGTTTGCTATAGAGTCTTAGCATTTACAAGCCAGAGAGGACTTATAGTGGCTATCCCGGTATTTTGCAGTGCACTTAGACTGCAGGAGGCTCGCCTTGCTACATAGTCACTTCAAATGAAAGGAGTAAGTGCAGTGAAAGAACTGGAAGTAAAGTAAGCTCATTAGTATCATGTATCTCCACAGAGGGGGCTAAACAAGAACCAATTATGGGCCCACATTTTCTTGGCTGGTCCAAATTTAGGCCATGAAGATTTACCAATCCTACATCTCATTTGAGAAATAAAAATATAGGAACTTAAATGCCTTAGTTAATCACATATATACTAATGGAACGAGAATTCGAAGTTCTGCTTTACAAATCAGTGGTCTTACTACTTAGCCACCCTCAGCAAATGTCTCATGTGGCTCTTAATTAAAGCCCTTATTCTTTAGTTTTTTTTCCCAGTAATTAGATGTGCAGGCTGTTGTTAAATGAGAGAAACTTCTTGTTTTCCTGGACCTCCTTAGAATATTTCAAGTCCAAGCCAGGAACTACAAATTAATACTGAGTGTTTTAATTAGTGGAACCTATTATGCATCGTATATACTAGTATGAAATAATAGATCAAGCATAACAAAAACTTAAAAGTAGCCCTAATGATATGCCAGATACCCTCTTTAATATAGTGTCTCTTTTAATCCTCACAAAATTACATGTAGTGGTACAGCTACATCTGTTCCCAAGAGCTAGCCCTTATATAGAACTTACTATGTACACACACACACACACACACACACACACACACACACACACGACCTTATTAACCTCACGATAACTTTATGAGGTCAGCATTATTATTTGTACAGATGAGAGGATAAAGGCTCAGGGGCACTAATTAATGGTTTTTCAGGAAGAATTGCTTAAATGCTTCCTCTTGTTAGATGGTATATAAGCACAGGGGGCATACAATGCATATGAAAGCAGTGTTCCTGGAGACTATAGTGAGGGATATAGATTTTAAACCAAGAGTTGTTATTTTTTAGCATGAAACTGCTGTAACAAAGGAATAGCCATTGGAGTATGTCATATAGAGATAACATCTGATCTCTAGGAAAGGGAAGCTTCTTTCTAGGCCTTTATATTAGACAAGGGGCCCAATACATGAATCTGTGCATCTTGAAAGGAACTATGGAACACGAGGCTGTGGTAGGCACAGGAGCAGGTCTAGACCCATCCACCGTGCCCCCACCTGGTCCCTCCCACCACGGTCCCTGGTCACCTGTCTGCCAGCAATGGGGTCGGCCCCACTCATGCTGGCTGACTGTGCTTAGTGATTGGGGTGGGCACCAGCAGCAGGTGTGCGAGCAGGGCCAGTGCTGTCAGTGGGTGCAAGTGAAGGCTGCTGCCCCAATCACCCCTCAGGAGCAGGGGGAGGTGGAGAAGCTTTCAGGGGCTACCAGGGTCAGCAGCTGCCTCTGGCATCTGCTAATGGCACCCAGTGATTGGAACCAGCACTGAGCACTGGCAGTGGGTGCGGGCAGTGGCTTAGGCACAAGCAGTGGGTACAAGTGGGGCTGGCACCAGCAGCAGGTACAAGCACTGGGCAGGACTGTAGTACACAAGAGCAAAGAATGTTCAGTAACCATCAGATGCTCACCCCAATGATAGCGACCAGCACCCCGCCTTGGTCTGGCACCCCTGCTCACCTGCTCTATCATCCCACCATGGGCCAATGTCTACCATGTTACACACTTGCCCCCCATGGTTGTCAGCACATGTCATATGAATCGTTTATTCAGTTGTTCGGTGGTTCTGGTTGTTCCACCATTCAGTCTATTTGCATATTAGCCTTTTCTTATATAGGATTAGAGAGGAATGAGAATAAAAACCATGAGCGCACCTGGCGGGTGAGGCTCAATGGTTGAGCATCAACCTATGAACCAGGAAGTCACAGTTTGATTTCTGGTCAGGGCACATGCCTGGGTTGTGGGCTCAATTCCCAGTAGGGGGTGGGCAGAAGGCAGCTGATAGATGATTCTCTAAAACAAAACCATGTGTGCTGGAACTTCACTCTCCAGTGCTCAATATGAAAAATGGTCAGGGCACATCCAGTTCCTGTATAGTTTTCTAAACTATATTTGTTAATACCTTATCTTTCAGGATTACACGTAAAAATGTTAATGTTTTGGATATATTAACTTCCCCTGTTTAATGTACATAGTGTGTCTACTAGAAAATCTATAGTTACACATAGAACTTGCTTTTGGCCCATCCTAAATAATTATTGGGAATGCTGGTGGAGAATTTCAGATCAAGGCAAACATCTGCAGCTAGAAGAATTAATGGATGAGCAGTTGGCCTTGGAAGCACAATGGATTAACTATTGGGATGTAGCAAGAGATGAGCCTTGCAGCCCATCAACCACCAGGGCTCCCACCTTCCCAAGAGCCCAAGAGCTCTATAATGCACAGATCCATGTTCCACATTCACCAAAATAAACCTCTCACAAAGAATGTACCCAAAACTGCAAACACAGGAACTATGATTCACTGCTGCTAATTCCCTGAATGAGCAAGACTTTTTGGCTAGGATTTATACTATTATATATATATATATATATATATATATATATATATATATATATATATATATATATATATAATTTCCCAATGCTCCATCACACACACACACACACACACACACACACACACACACTAGAAGCCTGGTGCATGGAATTTCTGCACTGGTGGAGGGCAAGGCCAGTGGAGTCAGCCCACTGTGGGAGCACTGTTCATCCTGGTCAACCGAGCAGTGCTCCTATTGTCGGAGTGCACTGGTCACCATGGGGCAGTTCCTGCATTGAGCATATAGCCCCTGGTGGTCAGTGTTCATCATAGCAACTGGTCAACCAGTCATTCTGGTTATTCTGCCATTTGGTTGCTGCACTTTTATTATATAGGATTTTTTTTTACTGCTTACACTAACCTTTCTCCTCTCTTTTTATCCCTTTTCTGTGGTCTTATAATACCTCTCCTCTCCTCTCCTCTCCTCTCCTCTCCTCTCCTCTCCTCTCCTCTCCTCTCCTCTCCTCTCCTCTCCTTTCCTCTCCTCTTCATGCCAATTGTCAGACAAACTCCTCCTTTAAGAAGTTCCTCAGGGTCCACTCTCATATCTCTAGTATTAAATCCTAGCACTTTCCAAAGGAGCTAATCCAATTTCAAAGCAATGCACATATTGTTCTAAAGTTTATTACATTCTTCTTTGTGTTTTAGCTGTATTATTCTTTTTTCCTGTGAATAACCAAGGGGATTTACTGAACAGAATTAATACCAAATGAACACTAGTTATTATCCTAACTAAATAAATGAGTAAAAAAGAGAGAGAAGAAAACATTAGAAATATAGTCAATTTTTTAATGATGTGCACAATATTGATTTTGTGTATTTGGTAGAAAAGTCCATTTTTTTAAAGTGTGTGCATTTGTGTGCACCTGAGACCATGATACAGGCAGAGTTGAGATGTCACTGTGGACAGCTGTGCTTTTCTGCCTCATTAGCGATAACTCAAGTGTGGTTTCTGGATTTGAAGGGGAATTTTACTGGAGTCTTCCTCTCTGAGCACATAAGAGCTAAAGCGACCTTTGCCATTTTTACCGATGGTGTCCACCATTGTAATTAAAGCCTAGTTCAAGATGAACTTCCTTAAAATATTTACATAGCTAGTCTTTATTATGATAGCATATATTTGCTTTGAATTTTCATAAGATCTAGTGTGGGTTTTTCTATTGCTTTTTTACCAGAGGTGTTTGGATGGTCCTTTGTAATATTTGCATCTATCACCTATCTATCTATCTATCTATCTATCTATCTATCTTACTGCTTTTTTTTTTCTTTATCTCTCTTCTATTAGATTTTTGTTTTGTCTTTTGTTTTTGTTTTTATTTGCATAGTAAACAAAAGTTTCATGGCTGTTCTTCTACCACATTCCCTCAACATGGCCCTGAGGCTGTCTAATTCAGTTTACCTAGGAAGATACAGTGTAAACACTCTAGTTGCCATGGATATGTTGTGGAAGCATGGGCATGGTTTGGTTTGGGGATGAAAAAGAGAGAATTCATTAAAGAGTTGCTGTTTCGGATGATTCTTGGTAAATAAGTAAATGCTTGCTGTTAAAACGATGGAAAGAAATCCTAGACAGAGAAATTAGAACTGAGCAAAAATTTAGAATAGTGAAAAAAGTCACATCCTGTGAAATAGTAGTTCAGTGAAGCTGAGACATAGGGCATAAGGATGTTAGCATTTTGGAGATGACAGGGGTTGGATTAATGTCTTATTAAATAATTTAGTGTTTATCCTGTAGATATGGACAGGTACAAAATTATTTAAAGCATAGTCAGGTCATTAGCTTTGTGTTGAGAGAGAATATCCTATGGTAAAGTAGAGATTGCTTCCTTGTGTGCAACCTTGTTCCTTATGTCTAAAAACTCTGAAAGCGAGACCTCCTATTGTGAATTGCTTCCTTTTCCTAGGGACTTAAGACAGTCCTCAGCTTATAATAGGAATTTATGCCTCTCCAGCTAAAATAAGTGACTAGTATTAGAGCATGTTTCTTTAATAGGTAGCATGTGTGCTTTGGCACAGCACAAACCAAAATAAATAACCTTCGTTCTACTTTTTAATAGCTGTGTATCATTTTTGAGCCTTTGTCTCCTCACCCATCAAAATGAAAATGTAACCACCAAGCTCCAATGTTACTGGGAGAAATTTGATGGATGCCCACAAATCCCCCAGTCACATTTTGTGTTTCTATATCGGCCTGTGTGTACATAACTGTTTTCATGGATTCTTAAATTATCCCTTTCTCTGAGTATATCTTCAAAATGAACTCAAGGAAATGTTGTTAGATACACATTGCCATAAAAACAAAACAACTGACTACTGCTGAAAAGAATTCACTTTGAACATTATTAGGACAATATTTCAGCTGCAGAAAAGAAAGAGAAGATTATAGTACAGCCACTTTAAATCCCAAACAATGCCTAATAAGAGGTTAGAGCAAGAATCAAAGCCAAGCTGTACATCAGGTGTTAGGCATACTCTATCTGACCCTGAACAAAATTCTAACTCTATTCTGCACAGATGGTAGAAAGCAATATTGTTGTGCTGCCAAAAATATGTGTGCACTGAGACAAGAACTAGATGACTTATTAACATTGTTCTTTTAGCATGACCTCTAATGGCGGGTTCAAGATATTAAATGAAAAAGAAAAATTTCCCAGCCAGGGAAGCTCAGTGGTTGAGCACTGACCCATGACCAGGAGTTGACAGTTCAATACCTGATCAGGGCACATGCCCAGGTTGTGGTCTTGATCCCTTGTGGGGGCTGTGCTGGAGACAGTATATCAGTGGATCTCTCTCATCATTGATGTTCTTCTCTCTCTCTCTCTCTCTCTCTCTCTCTCTCTCTCTCTCTCTCTCTCTCAAATCAATAAGAACATATTGAAGAAAATATTTAAAAAACTTTCAATGACTTATCATGGAATGGAAAATGAATGTAGGATGCTGATGCTTTGATGAGGCGTATTCCCAATGTGGAATAAGATTTCAAGTTGGATTACTACATAGAGACACAAAATCCAAAAAGCACGAAGCACTAGCAAACTGTGATCTGAGCTGTGGAAATAAGAGTAGGAAGTTTCCCAAATAGTAGTAGCCCAGCCCATCCCAGTTTCCATCCCACCCTAAGTTATTCCTTGGAAAACAGCAATTACTCCTGGGGACTTTCCATCACAGTTTTCTCAACACACAACACAGGTTGAATCCAGATTGATTCATTCCCGGGCCTACTTTGTCTGGTTTGCTCATCCAAATGGTGCTTTATCAACTCTTGCATTGGCTGAGTTATTTAAAAAGGATTAAATATATTTTGAAGTTTCCCCTTTTTGTATATTTTTATTTTTTCTATTCTTTTTATTGTTTAAAAGCATTACATATAGTAGTACATATATCTCCTCCCCCCCCTGCCATTGGCCTTCCCCCAGGCTCCCCTTAGCTTACTGTGCTTGGGGGCCAGATGGCAATGCTGCTGCCGTTACTTTAAATTAATAAAAAATAAGAGGTCAGGCAGATTTCCAAATGCTCCATGTGAAGCAAAGCATGACACAAATCCCCTCACAGGTTCTTCCTTGTCTTTTTCTTTAAAATGTTCAACTTGCATGAAAAATTCAATCCGCGTATCTCTGACTCATTTGCACATAATACATGGGGATGCTTTGTAGGTGTTGGCTTTGTCAGGTGCATGATGGAGGTCCGCACAGGTCCTCCCTAGCCTTTGGTTTTGGAGAGTGAAATGTTGGATTTAATGTTTAATGCGAAGGTCTGGAAAAGGTGGATTCTGATGCTGCCCTTGAACTCCACAAATGGTAATTATATCCAACCTCAGGAAAATGTATCTCTCCATGGGCATTGTTATAATATGCAGTTTTACAAGGCATAATAATCATATCTGTACTCATGCTCTCCTTTGTCCTTAAAAGTAAGAGGGTAACAGGTGGGTATTTTAAAAGGATGAACATTGAAATGACAAATGACTCTGGACATTAATTTTTTAGGGAATACATGTTTAAATTGAATAGTTTTATAATCTGTGGCCATTGATACTTATCTAACAAAAAAGAGCTGGGTTGAAGACATTAATTAAGTGGGGGTAAAAATAGGGTAGGATTTCCAAAACCAGTTTGTCTCAGTGGATAGAGCATCGGCCTGTGGACTGAAAGGTTCCAGGTTCGATTCCGGTCAAGGGCATGTACCTTGGTTGCGGGCATATCCCCGGTAGGGGGTGTGCAGGAGGCAGCTGGTTGATGATTCTCTCTCATCAACGTTTCTAGACCTCTATCTCTCTCCCTTCCTCTCTGTAAAATATCAATAAAATATACTTTTTAAAAAGTGAAGACTGTAGAATTAGATTGCCTTTGTTCAAATTCTACAGCTCTTGTAACCTTTGGCAAATTAATACCAAGACACATCTTTCACCTCAGTTACATTGGGATGCTGTAGAAAAGCCAACCTTATGAAATTGATGCTTGACAGACAGATAGTAAGTAATTTAAACATATTACTATATTTAACAAGTAAAAATGCATTATAAGCTTTCATATGATGCAAATGTTCCTTATATCATTGTTGTCACATTTTATTGTTCAAAACAACCATCTTAATTCTCTTAGGCTACATAATTACTCAAATTAATGTGCCTGATGAGTAATAACTATAATTGATGTATTAGTTGTTAGAGAAGAAAGGAACTTGTAGGTTAGTGGTCATCAGTGTATTTTTAGATGTAAAAATATTTTTGCTTTTCCCCAAAATGAACCAAATAAGACCCAGTCTTTAAAAAATTAAATCTGAAATTATATATGGAAGGTCAGTTTTAGAAAAAAAAATGTCTCAGTGTCTTCTGTTTTGAATAGCCCATTATCTATACTATGTATATCATGCACTTTATTTTTCTTTGTTGTCTTGAATCACTCATGTATTTATTAATATAAACCATGCTTGCCGAAACCGGTTTGGCTCAGTGGTAGAGCGTCGGTCTGCAGACTAAAAGGTCCCGAGTTTGATTCCGATCAAGGGCATGTACATTGGTTGTGGGCACATCCCTGGTAGGGGGTGTGCAGGAGGTGGCTGGTCGATGTTTCTCTCTCATCGACGTTTCTAGCTCTCTATCTCTCTCCCTTCCTCTCTGTAAAATATCAATAAAATATATTAATATATATATATATATAAACCATGCTTGATAAAGTTAAATGAGTTAATATATCTGAGAAATTAAGAAACTATTTTAATATCAAATTGAGGACTAATCTTGAAACTGAAATCTTAAAACATACTGAGCCAGTTTCCGTGGTGTACCAGAGTCAGTTCCTCACTCACAGACCAATGTAGACACACATGCTTTACCTTTACACAAATAAAGCTGTTTCTCTCTGTAATAATCCTATACAATCCTAAATAATAAAAGGGTAATATGCAAATTGACTCTAATGGCAAAATGGCCAGAATGACCCCTCGACCAGTGACTATGAGTCTCACTGACCACCTCTCAGTCCGTTCCCTGGCCGGCAGGCTCCCATCGCCCGGTGTGAATGGGGGACCAGGGATGGTGGCCAGGGATGCAGGCAGCACCAGGCCAAGCCCCCACCCTGCTTGTCACCCTACACACAGCGGGCCTGTGAAAGGGCAGCAACTGCCAACTTCTCAGCCCTCCTACTTCCCCCCACTCCCCCAGCCAGCAGGTGGAGATTAATTGCCTGATGGCATTCAGGGAACCTGGGTGAGAGGCACCAGGGGGTGGGGCCTGCTGCCCTCAGCTGGGTAAGATGACCCTGATTGCAGGCCAGGTCTAGGGACCTTACCCATCCACTAATTTTGTGTGGCCAGCCCAGCCATGGGCAAACTACTGCCCACGGGCCGGATCCGGCCCATTCAGCCGTTCTATCTGGCCCGCGGAGCCGAAAGAGCGGAGGGTTCTCTTGCTCTCCCCTCCACTCCTTCACCAGCAGCCCAAGAGGAGAGTGCCAGCATGGCCAGGTTGCTTTTGTTCCGGCCCTCCGGTCCAGTTTAAGAACCCATTGTGGCCCTCGAGTCAAAAAGTTTGCCCACCCCTGGGCCAGCCTCTAGTATTGAATAAGCTTAACACCCTTTACACTTTTTCAAATATGAATAGTCTGTTATGTTTGAAAAAAATCACATCTTCATTTTTAAAGGCTTCAGATATAATGCTCAAATTTAGAGATACAGGACAGAGAAGTATTCTAGCCCAGAAAAGCTTATACCATTCACTCAGAGGGGCAGGCACGTCTATGACTGAGTTCAAGAGAAGCCAGTGCAACGTGTATTCCAAATGGTGTTTGGAACAAACAGCCTGTGTGCAGGTGGAAAGAGTGATTAATCCAGGAGGAGGGCATCGGGAGAGGCCTGCAGATACATTCCATCATCATTTGTGCCGTGTGGGTGAGGGAGCACAGGATCATGTAGGTTCTTTATTTTTGACTTCCAACTGGCCTCTAATTAATTTCCAAGGGACTCTCTCTTTGGATTAGTTCTTCCCTTTACACACACACACACACACACACACACAACCATTCCCACCTCCCAACCTTTTAATTGTTTATGCATTGATTGCTGAGAAAGCTTTTGACCAAATGATGAAGACTTGCTCATTTTCTGGGCCCTGGGTCTCAGTCAACATTTTCTGTACAGCAGGGGTTTAAACCAAGGCACAGACCTTGGGGTTTGGGTTTTGGACTTTTATTCCACTTCTCTGGAGCAGTATTTGTTCAAGTGTTTCCTTAATGTTTGGATACAAATTGCAATAACATAATTAAATCAATGTGCCATTCATCAGAAAAAAAAAAGAAAATGCAACTATACATATATGTAAATACAATGTCCTGTGCTCTTGTTAGGCCTGTAGAGGACACAGGCATGCAAATAAGCAAGGAAGTAAGTATATAATCTGTAGGAAAACAAAATATGAATTGAGCTCAGATAACAGTGATAGGCTAGAATTCAGTTCAGTCAGAACTTACCCCAACCTAACCCAGGTATTCCATAACACTTTAAGACTTATAGAATATTAGTGTTTGTAAACAGCTGATGTTGACTCAGAATCTGATGTTTAATAGTGTTGATGTTTTTGTTCTTATATTTCCCAACTGCCAGGAAGACATTTGAATTCAGTCTATCTTCAGAGAGAATCTAAACATCCCTGGTTACAGTTGTAAATATAGCAGAGTCTGTCTGCTGGAAAATAGGAAAATAGAATTTCCTATTCTATTCCTAGTTTGTTGCCCCTTCCTATTTGCTCCACATGGGCACCTAGAAGTCCAGTTGACTAGCTTGTTTTTCTTTTCCTACTTTATTCTCTTTCTTTATTTAGGACTCAAGTTGGTTGGGCTACTTTGTGCATGAGCTAGTAAGTCACATTTCATCTATCTGGTGCTTGGAGGAGTGGAGTTAGTGGGACCTTTGGCATGGAGCACCTAACACACCCTCCTTCACTCCACACATGGCATAAGTTCGATTAATTACTGTAATTATTGTGCTTAGATGCTATTGTCCCCAACAAGAGTGAAGATGGAGTGGTTCCAAGGGGTGGAGACAGAGTGCTCTGTCCATCCTACCCAGCTTGTAAACATTTGGCAAGCTATTAGCCATGAAAATTGTTTTTCAGGAACTGTAATGCCATGAGAACAAATACATATTATACTATTAGCTTTCATTACAGGATACAAAGTTGTGTACGAAGTAGACCACAGACATTCTTGAAGCACTAGTCAAAGAAATAATATGAAGGAAAATGCTCTCGAATAAAACACAAGTTTTTATCATATACTATATGGTAAAAATTATGGGTGCATTCTCTCTCTGTCTCTCTCTCTCTCACACACACACACACACATATATACACACGCACACCTCACAATGCTTATATAGGTAGTAGCATTATTAAAGGAAAACAATCTATTAACAACGCATTCTTAATTTTATGGACAAATGCATAATTTATTCACTTTTTCTTCCTGGTTTCATCAAATTTCCATGTGATGATACTACTTGTTTGGAGAGAGAGAGAGAGAGAGAGAGAGAGAGAGAGAGAGAGAGAGAGAGAGAGACTGTGTGTGTGTGTGTTTGTTTTGTTTTTTGGAGTTTTTTTGTCTTAGTCACTTGAATGCACACAAAACATGCACACTACAACTTTTTCTAAGCAGCAATTATAGAAGAAAGTCAACTTGTATAAACTGCAAAAAAAAGTAGATTGCTGAGAAAGTAAAAAAAAAAAATTAAGCAGGTATTATCAATACCTCCTTGCTGATTAACTATTTCTACTTTGGGGATTAAAATCAATACGTCAGAATCAACCTGGAAGGGAAAGAGAGTAATGATTTCAAAAGTGCTTTACACTATGATTCAGGTAGTAGAAGACAGGAAGTCCTTTTCTTTTCTTTCTCAAATTCATCTTCCTTCTGGCACACAACTCCTGACGACAAAGGCTTAAAATATTTTTCTTAAGGTTAAAAGGAAAAAAAAAATAAAGATCCTCTACAGAAGGGCGCTTTCCAAGTTTCCACTGCATACTGCTTCCCTTTTCCTCTCTGCTAGATAGTATGTGTTTAGAACAAATAAGTTATGACTGCAACTTCCCGTCAGATACTGTTGAGTCCCAGAGGAGAAATTGATAAACTATGCTAACCTTAAGGCTCATAATTCAGTTGTCTGCAGTTCATCTGGCAAGAGCAATTTGTACAAGCAATAAAAAAAAAAAATTCAGGGAAAACTATGAGGGATGTTCCTTTTCTTTCATTTTGTTTTGTTTCTTGGAGACAGTTTTATCCAGTAAAAAGGTTTTGCATTCTTTGAATTTATTGCTTTTTGAGCCAAGTGTAGAAACTGACTGGGTTTCCGAATTTGATGGTGTATCATCTATAAAAGATGCGTGCTTCTTTTTGAAAAATGAAGAATTTTTTTAAGCAGCGGGCTATCATTTCTGATCAAGAATTTGTATGGGAAACTCTAACTTTTCCCCAATATATATCACTCCCCCTCCCATCCACCCCAAATTTTATATTCAGCAACTCTTTTAAAAAAAAAAATATATATATATATATATATATATATGTATATATATAATTGATATTTTACAGAGAGAAAGGGAGAGAGATAGAAAGCTAGAAACATCGATGAGAGAGAAACATCTACCAGCTGCCTCTTGAACACCCCCTACCGGGGATGTGCTCACAACCAATGTACATGCCCTTGACCGGAATCGAACCCGGGGCCTTTCAGTCTGCAGACCAATGCTCTACCACTGAGCCAAACAGGTTTCGGCTATATTCAGCAACTCTTACATTGCCTATATTTTATACACAGGATCCAATTACATTTTTAATGTATGTTTTATTAGAGAAAAGATAATTTCAACAGCTTTTGTGTTCACTTTTGTGTCTCAGCATCAAGCACGGAGCCTAGCACATAGTCTAGGCATATAACCAATACCCAGGAAATATTTAAGAATAAGAGCAATACTCAATAAATGGTACTTGTTGAGTTTTAGCTCTGTACCAGGCACTGTGGTTGACAAATAATAAGACAACAAAAAACACAAATTATTAACTTTTATTGATTTGTTATTATATGCAGAGAATTAAGTTGGGTGCTTAATTTTCTCAATTAGTCTCCCAAATAAGATTAAATAATTTGAGGCATTGTTTTTGTTTGTACCGTTTACATATACAAATGTTGAGGTTAAGGCAGGTGAAGTAGTTTTCCCAATCACAGAGCTAAGAAGAGGCAGGACCAGACTCTTACATAGTGCTGGCTTTGCATGTCTCTTCTCCTTCTGTCCTGACAGTGAGTATACAAGTGTTATTCGTCAGCTGATAAAACTGAAACTCACAGAATCAAAGGATACTCTGCACAACTTTTACAATGAAAAAGGGTAGAGAAAAAATGTTGAACCCAGTTCTGAATGCTTCCAAGTTTAAGGCTCTTATCTTGAGAGGTAGATTCTTTGGAGGTTTTAAGGATAATTTAGAGATTGAACCCTCACTACAGACTTAGAATTGTGAAGAGGTCAGACATACAGAAATGGCAGAAAGCAGGAAGTGACAAATGCAATGAAAGTAATATGGACAGATAACAATATCTAACGGGGGAGGAGGGGACTAAATTATAAACAGCTTCACAGAAGAAGGGGACATTCAAAATTTTCTTTAAGGCACAGGTGGATATGAGCATGAAAGGAATGAGCAGCAAGGAGCCATAGCCCCAAGAGTTTGGGCTGAGCATGCACTCTGCAAGGGAGAAGAGAGATACTATACATTTGCTATGGACTTCAGTTACACAGTCTCTCCAAAGGTTACAGTTTTCAAGGAGGTAAATCATAGAGGTCTTAAGATGTTATATTAAAAAAACCAACATTCTTCAAGTTACTTTTGTCATTATAAAAAAAAAAAAAAAGATGAGCCCAAACCAGTTTGGCTCAGTGGATAGAGCATCGGCCTGTGGACTGAAGGGTCCAGGGTTCCATTCTGGTCAAGGGCATGTATCTTGGTTGCGGGCACATCTCCAGTGGTGGGTGTGCAAGAGGCAGCTGATCCATGATTATCTCTCATGGATGTTTCTAGCTCTCTATCCCTCTCTCTTCCTCTCTGTAAAAAAATCAATAAAATATATTTTTTAAAAGATGAAAGAATGTGATAAGACATGTATTCATTGCACCTCTTCTCTGGGGAGAGCCCTGCATTAGGAGTGGGGGTTGGAATAGATGGGAAGGGACAGCCGATAAGTCAGACCTAGAAAGGGTCTGATGAGACCGTGATCAGTTGTAGAATGAACCTTAGACCCAAACAAAATAAAAAAGTGAAGTGGCCCATACAAAACTTGAATTTACAACTGGCCTCATTAGTGCCCTGTACTAGCTAATTGGGTTTTATGTTAATGCACCGGCCAAGCAGCACTACTGGGAGATAAATGGAAAACACTCTATCCTCCAACTCCATGGATCTATAAAAGGGCCAGATGGTGGCACGTTATCAGTGGAAGGAGTCATTCTGGAGGCATGCTTGAAGTCTCAATAAATATGGGGCTCACATAAACAGAAGGCTACCTACAAATGCCTCCTCTACACAGGTGGAGAGAGGAGTCTGTCGTGGTTTTAGACAGAGCACTGGATGGAGAATTAGGGCACTGAAGGTTCTCTACTGCTGAACACATCTGTGCCTTCTCCTCCTTATCTTCAGATTTCCCTTCTCCCAGAAATGTGTGGGCTTGGATATTTTTTAAACTTTACTGATCTTAGATATCTTTCCTCAGACACCTTTCCCTTACTAACAGTCTCAAGGTTAATCTTCCATCAAATTCTTGATTTCATTACTGTGTTAGTTTTCTATGACAGTGAAAATGTATGTATTACTTGTTCACTGTTTTTTACCTACACTAAAATCCAATCTCTCTGAA
Organism: Vespertilio murinus; assembly: GCA_963924515.1. Classification (NCBI taxonomy): domain Eukaryota; kingdom Metazoa; phylum Chordata; class Mammalia; order Chiroptera; family Vespertilionidae; genus Vespertilio; species Vespertilio murinus. The sequence goes on along the minus strand of OZ004716.1, from coordinate 9,309,134 downwards.
GGTAGGGATTTTCAATCTTGGTTACCAATGTATCCCCAACATCTAAAATAATACCTGGCACATGGTAGATGCTCACTAAATATTACAGAATGATGAAATGGTGGCTCTGAGCTCCCCTACTTAACAAGACAAAACATTTGGTCTGATATGTTGCTGTTGTTGTCCTACTGAGGATAAAAATAGCAATGTTTTGTGCTGTTTTAGAGATCAAAATTGTCAGCTAACCTTCAGGCCCTTCACAATTTATATGGGACTAGAGGCCCATTGCAGGAAGATCCATGCAATAGGCCTTCCTTCCCCTGGCTGCCCAAACGGGTTTTCCTCAGGCACCTGGGACCCAGACCTTGGCTCTGGCCATCACCTTCCATCTTCGCTCTGGCAGGAGTCTTTGCTCCTGCTGGAGCCTTCAGTGTTTGTTTGGGCCAAAACCTTTAGTCTTTTCTGCTCCTGTCTGAGCACCGCTCCTGTAGCTCCCTCTGCCGCGCCTCCCACCCTTCCCCTCATAGCAGGGGTCCCACCTTTTTATGCAAATTGACTTGCCATCTTTGTTGGGTTAATTTGATTACTCACTCCTGATTGGCTGGTGGGCATCATGGAGATATGGTCAATTTGCATGTTTCTCTTTTATTAGTGTAGATAATAGAACATGAGTTTGCCATTATCATCAGCAAAAGAGTACTGTCATGATAAGGTAAAGATTAATGCCACAAGGGAGATAAATGCTGTTCATGGATTAATTAGTAAGAGATTGTGTGTCATCAGCCAATTCTGTTCCTTAGTCTGTTTTCTTTTCTCTAATCTGTGAGGTCCCTCATAACTGTAGGACACTATGACTTTCTTATGTACAGTAATCTGATTCCATGAGTACATACCCACAAAAATTGTAAGAAGTTAACAGTTTGAAATAATAGTGCATATTGCCTCTCCACAATAGCTTTATTCGGAAATAATAAAGATTAAATTGTGCAGCATGGGAAAGGTAGGGAATACCATCTGAGCAAAACTGTGTTTCTGCATCTTGTACACAGAGAGCTTGATGCTGAGTCTAAGAAGTCAGAGATAGCCACTAGAGTCTGAGAAGGAACACATCTGAGTCAAAATAACAGGGAAATTAGCAAGAGATTGGCTTCCTCAACGACATTTAAGAGACACCAAATTCCGGGCAAGGAAAATGTTAGGCAAAGTTCATGGGAAAGCAGGGAGTATAAAATTCCAGGAACAAGAGGAGGAAAAGGGGAAAGAAGTCAACTACATACCCTTGAGAACAGAGGCTCTGCCATAACATTCATATTGCATCTCCAGGGATCCTCTTACTACAGTTGTCATTTGTGAGAGGTTGTGGAAGAAGAAACTGAGCTTTGGTGACTTGCTCGAGGCCACACTGCTAATCCGTGACACAGCCACGTTTGAAACTTAAGGAAATGCAGAAAGGTTAGAATACTTGTGTAAAAACGGGGTTTCTTTATATTTACATCACTTTTGTAGACTTGTAACACACAGTCTTCCTGTAAAACCTTAACTGTTCAGAGGGGGAAACAATTGAGTCTTATATCAAAAAATGTTATGGTACTGCAGTAATTTTTTAAAATTAATTTATTGTTTAAAGATTTTTATTGGCTTTTAGAGAGAGGGGCAGAAAGAAGGAGAGAGAGAGAGAGAAATATTTATGTGAAAGTGAAACATGGATGGGCTGCCTTCTGAATGCCCCCTCCCCCCACCACCATCACCGCATTGGGGAGTGAGCTCACAACCCAGGCACATGCTTGGTCTGGAATGGAAATGAAACCTCAACCTTTTGGTGCAAAGGACGATGCCCCACAAACTGAGCAAAGCCTGCCAGGGTCCATTTGAAACGTTAACTTTCAAAGGAGATTGCAAAACGTTTTCATGGCTAGTCCATGAAACAGCCTGCTTATCAGGAGAGGCTCAAGAAAAACCCTGCTTTCAATAGTGAGTTTCCCAAACATGAAATGGTACAAGTTTCTTAAAAGTCAATGTAACATAGGTACACTCAAGTCGTTCTTTTAAGAATGGCAGATTAACTCTGAACAATTTATAAACTTAAAAATAATCAAATGGGTAAGTAAAAGGATGAACATGAGTAAAAAGTAAGCTGTGAAAATCTATTTAGTGCTTTTACACCTTACAACTAGTAATGTCTTCATTTGCTTAATATTCTTATGGAGACTGCTGCAGCATCATGTGCTGATGTTTATTTAACAAACATGAGCTTAGTCTATTTCTGGGGCAGGCACTATGCTAGATGGCAAGGCTTTAAAGACACAAGTGAGTGTCTTTATCCTCATCCAGTTCATAGTCCAGTGAGTAGGAAGGAATTAAATACTAATTCCAATGGAGTATATTAAAAACCACAGTGGCTTCGGACAAAGGACGGCCACTTTTGACTGGTGGCCTCACAGAGGATATGCCATAAAAAGTTGTTCTTGGTCCGAAACCGGTTTAGCTCAGTGGAAGAGCGTCAGTCTGCGGACTGAGAGGTCCCAGGTTCAATTCCGGTCAAGGGCATGTACATTGGTTGCAGGCACATCCCCAGTAGGGGGTGTGCAGGAGGCAGCTGGTCGATGTTTCTCTCTCATTGATGTTTCTAGCTCTCTAAAAAAACAATAAAATATATTTTTTTAAGTTTTTCTTGGGTTGACCTGAGCAAATGGAGAGGTAATCATGTGCCACAGCCTTTGCAGAGGCAAGGTGGGGCAGGCCATCATCTTTGGAAAGAGAAGCATATCAAGTGGTTGAAGTTTGGCTCATGTGCCCGGAAATTACAAGAGACAAGGCAGAGGTTGATGGGCTGCCGATATTAAGGGCCAGGGATGCCACAGATGCAAAGCCACTAAATCTGCACCGTCATCTCATCTGAAATTGGATCCCACGGAGTCACTTCCTCTTAGAATTAGCCTGAATAAATCTAAAGCCCTGTCCAGGGTCCAGGGAAAAACGGGCTGAAGGAATTGTAATTCAGAATCGGGTATTTCACTCAGCAGGAAATAAGGCGGCGGAGTTCAGCAGCGTGTGGGTTGAACAGAAAGCATTAGCAATGATTATATATCAGGCTGAGTGTTTAGGCTTGTACGACAGCAGAGAGAGAGAGGAATCTGATTTTTATCGTCTGTGACATTTTCAAATAATACAGTATGCCTTTTTGAAATGTTTAACATCTTTAGTTATGGTATCAGTGGCTTGCAGGAAGTACTCGCTTGTCAATAACACTCTAGCCCTACTCAGTTTGGCTCAGTGGCTAGAGAGTCAGCCCTCAGACTGAAAGGTCCCGGGTTCAATTCTGGTCAAGGGAAGATGCCAGGGGTGCAGGCTTGATTCCCAGCCCTGGTCAGGGGGGCACATAAGGGAGGCAACTGATCACTGTGTCTTTCCCACATTGATGTTTCTCTCTGTGTGTCTCTCACCCTTCCCTTACACTCTCTCTAAAAATCAATAGGAAAAATATTCTCAGATAAGGATTAAGGACAACAAGAAAACAATACATAATGCTCTAGAGTTCGTGGGGTCACTCCCTGTCTACAGCCTAGAAAAAAATCTATGGGTTCTAGGATTTTTCCATCTTGAATGAGTGTACACATATGCTCCCATTAGTTGCACAATAGAGATTGAAAGTAGCAGAGGACTCCCCATGTATTCTCACTTCTGATCTTGCTTCATTTCTTCTCCCTTTCCTTCCTCCAGCCCTTCCTGGTTTCCTTGCTTTGATAAACATTTTTGAGAATATGCCCTGTGGCTAAAATGCCTGTTATGAGTGACTAAGGCAGTCTCTGCCCTTCAGAGTTTACATGGGGGTAAGGTGTAATGGAGTACAAGAGCTAGATAGTAAACCTATGATTTATCAAACGGCAGTACGTAAGTGTTAGCCATTGAAGCAATCTACCTCTTGGGCATTTCCAACATACAGTGACCAATGTGTTCTTCTTTGTTCCAGACTTTTCTATTGGTAGCACGAATGTCTTGTAGCCCAGCTGAGCCCCCAGCTTCTGATAAACCTGGACAGACCCTTGGTTTATCTCCAAGTTCCATGAGCAGGTTGCATGATGAATAATGAGCATCACTCGTGGATTAAATAGGGGACTTTAAAAGGATGTCCCCAGCTTAAGGCCAAATTGCATTTCCGCAGGATACTGTTTTGTCTAAGCTATCAGTAGGGAAGGTTTGTCAGGTGTTTGTGTATGTGAGATATCAGAAAGCCTGATGGGAAATAACTCATCCTGATATCAAACATAACACGTAATCATAGCTTTATGTGCAATGAGATTGGGGCAAGGGCAGATGTAAGATCCCTGGCCTGATGGCTCAGTGGTTGAGCATTGACCCATGAACGAGGAGGTCATGATTCAATTCAGGGCCCATGTCTTAGTTGTGGGTTCAATCTCCAGTAGTGGGTGTGAAGGAGGCAGCCGATCAATCTCTCTCATCATTGATGTTTCTATCTCTCTTCCTCTCACTACCTCTCTGAAATCAATAAAAATATTTTAAAATGAAGAGAGATGTAAGAAATGAGAGTCTTCCAAGGCTGGTCTGGAGTTTAACTCATTATGCCTGGGAAAAACACCTCTAGGACTTCTTGGGGAAGCACAGGTGAGAGCAGCGCTGGGAACAGAGATGTTTTGAAAAGTGGTAGAGAGGAAGTAAAGGGAAACCTAAGTTATCTAGAGCAATTGGACCAAGGGGGAGGATAAAATACACATTTTGTGATTGTATTCAATACTATGCTGACATATTTAAAAGACACGTTGATTAAAATAATGCAGTCAGTAGACATTTAGAAATGTACTTATTCTGCAATTAGTAATGGCCAATAAAACATTTATTTGCTGTTTTTGTGTGAACACAGCATTAATAGAATTAAATTGGGATATAGAGGTAAAGGATACCCTCATGTGGCAAGCAGAGTGGTTAGGGACAATCAGGCAGACAGTCAGGTAAGCAGTTAGGAGCCAGCAGTCCCATATTGCAAGAGGGATGTCCGACTGCCATTTTAGGCTCTATCCCACAGGGATCAGGCCTACACTGGCAGTCAGACATCTTCCAAGGGTCCCAGATTGGAGACGGTGCAGGCTGGGCTGAGGGACACCGCCCCCGACCCTGCACAAATTTCATGCACCGGGCCACTAGTATACAATAAAAAAATAAATATTTCCCTATTTTACTAATCAGGAGACTAAGTTAAGAACATAGACTGACTTGGCCAAAAATCACACACCAATAAAATGACTGTACAGAATTACAGTAGAAAAACTCAGGTACCAATGATAGTGTGAAAATTGCCCTAGTGGGCATGAACCAAATACTCTAGAAACCTTGGAGAAAGGGTGGCTGATATTTATAGCTTTTCCCCTGGAAAGGCTATAAAAGGCATCTTCGGAATCCCCTTTGGAGAGTATGGCCTTGAGCACCACTTTATTGTGGCTAAGGGTAATCTGGTGAAAATGATAATGATCCAGAGATAACATACATTGATAAGCATTTTAATAAACCCAAAAGGTTCCTATAAAATGTTTATATAAAACCTGAAAAGTTTAGACCTCATGACAGGCACTGGAGATGCATATCAGCTTGAAAGCTTCTCTTCACCTGTGGCATTTTGGAGAGTTTTCAAGGGCAAGCAACCAAAAAAAAAAAAAAAATGGGGGGGGGGGGGAGTGGAACCAGAATGGAGAAAAGTACTTACATTCAATGAAAGTCACCATGGAGAGTGAAACCAATCTTGAACAAGGTGAGGGGGACCTGGAGTTTGGTCCAGAGTTTGTCACCAACAGACTTTGATCTTTGTGCAATTTTCTTTAAACTTTATGGATACAAGGATATATTGTACATCATTACATATTACCAATACCTGTCCTCACTTCATCACTCAGGATTTCTTTTCAAGATCAAATGAGAAAGTTATATAAACATAAAATTTAAGGAGTGGCGGGGGCTGATCAGCAACTCTCCAGGAGGCTTGGAGAAAAACAAAGGCATGGCAGCCCAGAGAGAAAGCGAGAGGAAATGGCTGATCAACAGATGCCATGGAGGCTGCAGCCAGACCCTGCCCCTTTCTCCAGGCCTCTCTCTAGGCTTGATTCACAGCCCCCTGGGCAGTCACTGCTGGATTGCTATGGCAACCCAGCAGTGACTGCAGGACTGACTTCTGGTATTCAGTTGAGCCTTTGGTCAGTTGTTATGGATCCTGGGTTTTTATATATTGGATTTCTATATGTATACTAGAGGCCCAATGCACAAAATTTGTGCACTAGGGGTGTGTCCCTAAGCCCAGCCCTCATCCTCTCCAATCTGGGACCCCTTGGGGGATGTCTCACTGCTGGTGTAGGCCCAATCCCTGTGTAATAGAGCCTAAAATGGCAATTGGACATCCCTCTCACAATCTGGAATTGCTGGCTCCCAACCACTCACATGCCTGCTGGCCCGATCACTCTCAACTGCCCTCCCCTGCAGGCCCTGTCACCCTCCAACTGCACTGCCCTGCAGGCCTGGTACCTCCCAACTGCCCTCCCCTGCTGGCCTGGTTTCTCACAACTGCCCTCCCCTGGTGGCCATCTTTGACCATTTGTGGGTGGCCATATTTTGTGAGGATGTGAGTTTAATTTGCATATTAGCTTTTTATTATATAGATTAAAATGTATATAATTATAACTTAAGTATGCATAAGTTATGTAGTTAAAATCATGTACTCTACAGGGTTGGGCAAAACTAGGTTTATAGTTGTGAATATGCAAAACACATAGCTTACTCTTGTATTATTATTTTGAAATTATTGTATTATTTTCCACATGAACCTACTTTTGCCCCACCCTGTATATTTTATAATATTTTATAATATTTTTATATTATAAACTAGAGGTCAGAGCAAGTATTTGTTTTTTACAGAAATTATCTTACTTGATTTTGCACTAGCAATAAGACAGGATTAGTACTGTTTCCATTTTATCCAAGTAGAAACTAAAACTCAAGACATGCCTGAGATCACATGAAATATAGAGTGTCCCCCAAAAACTGTATGCATACTTTACAGCTGATAGCTCAATTAATGTTTCTTTTTTCCCCTTCAGATTTAACCCATTGGAATGAATACTTATCCAAAGTGTGTATACATTTTTGGGGCCACCCCGTTTGTGGCATGGCACTCAGGTTGTGCTAGTGCATCAGAGGCCCTGCGATGCCACCTGCACCACCTGCCTCGTTTACTGCTCAGAGAAGGTGTAAAAAGCAAGTTAGGAAACACAGATTCTTGGAGAGCCATGCCTGTGGTTGCTCTGCATCAGTCCAGTTGCTTCTGGTGATGTTTGGGTGCAATGAGTTTTTACCTTCATTTAACACATGCATATTCCGTCAAGAGCTGGAATGGGCCAAGACTTCTGGTCACCTTAAAAGCGTTGTAATCTGGACGCTTACAGATTTATTTTTCTCTGCTCAACCACTCATACCTCTACAGAACCATTCTGAAAATGTCTACTGGTTATTTTTATAACTGTGTACTGCTAAAACTGAAGGGTGGAAAAGAAAATCAAAACCTCTGAATCCTCTCCCCTTAAAAATGCTCTTGCCTTGAGGGTGAGCTGAGGAATCTGGAAGCTACTGCCTACCCAATCTCACCCCAAATGGAAGTCAAATCTTCAAAGCACACCCAATGTTTAAGCTCTGGCAGGAATGGTAAACTAATTATCTCTGAAAGCAGGATTGTGCATGTTTATTTTGTGATTTAATAAAAAGCTGACATAGCGGCCATTAGCTTCCCAGAGTGTGCTCTGTTTAATATGCAAAACACACAGAAATTAACATAGTAATTATGTTAGAACTAACAGGATACAAACATTTTAAATGGATTTAACACATTAAATAATTCCATGTCTTATGTGGCCCTCGTGTCTTTCACAGATGGTCACAACGTTCGCTAATTTGTTCTACAGGTAGTGCAAATTAATGTGATTTTCATTGACTCTTATTCTTGTTTAATGTGGACAGATAGCTTTATTTTTTACCTGCTTAATGTGTTTTTTGGTTTCTTTAACAAAGAAGATCGATGTCCTTTTCAGGGTGGTGGCTTTCTTTGCATACAAGTTTGAATGTTGGGGATGGGAAAAGGAAGTTGGTGAAAATGTCTTTATGCTATCTCAGATAGCACAGATGTTAATGTCACTCATAATACTCAACTAGAAACCATTAATTCCTGTACCTAGCAACCATTTTTGAGACACGAACTCTACACTATGTATTCTACTAGCAGCTGAAGGCACAAGGATGAGTAATGTATATTGTCTCTTCAAAATCTTTACAGTCTATAAGCAGTGATATAATAAGACAGACACAATGACTGTTTTTCCCTTTTTCTTTCTATAAACAGTATTAATAGAAGTTCAATGAAGTAAAATAGAATCACCAGTTAAACAGTAATAGATGAAGGAAAAGAATAGATAAATGAAAAGAACCTCCTTGGAGAACTGCCTGATTCTAGACTTAAGCAGAAAATATAAAGGATGAAGCTGGAAAATCTCTTCATACAAAAAAATCAAGAATATAATCAAAGACTACCTTAATCATATCAAAACTAAAGGGGACAGCATGGAGGGACCTGGAGAGTATTATGCTAATGGAAATAAGCCAATCAGAGAAAGACAAGTATCACATGATCTCACTCATATGTGGAATTTAATGAACAAAATAAACTGTTTAACAAAATAGATCCAGAGACATAGAAGGGAAGGTGGGGAGGTGTGTGTGTGGGTGGGAAGAGATCAACTAAGTCAATCAAAGAACTTGTATGCATATACATACAACCCATGGACACACACAATAGGGTGTTGGAGGCCTGGGGGTAGGGGGTGGGGTTGTAGGAAGGCTATAAGGAACCAATGGAAGAACAAAAAGGGGAAAATGTAATACTTTCAACATTAAAGATTAAAAAAAAAAACATAAAGGGAGTCAAACTGAAGAGGCCATATTGGCCAAGATTAAAGTAATTTGATCATCAATAGGGATAATGGCAATGCATTATAATAAAATGTAAATTATTTAGAGCCCATCACTATGGAAGAAAAAAACATCACCAGTTCTGACCACCCTTAGGGACATATAGGGCATATTCTTTCATAAACTGGTGCCATGAGAAAAGAGCACCATCCTGCTTTCATTATATATGCTGTATGTCAGATTAACCAAATAATGAGGGAAGTATTTCAGCTAAACAACAAACACATAGCAGAACATAAGTATTTTTAGGACTAGAAAGTCACTATTTTTGCAACTCCAAGTCTGAATTTCCTTTGCAATTTATCTAGTGATTAGGTTTACTATTAAAGCTGACTGTTTATAACATTGCTGACCTTAAAATCTCTCAACTGCCTTCAGAGTGACTAATTATTGATTTTGTGTAAGGGCTATTTAATTAAATAGATACCAGGAAGAGATAGCATTTCTGAAGAGGGAGAAATGGCTGAAGGTGATTATTAAATCTGTTTTCCTTGTGGAATCTTGATAAAGTCATTGTTCATTTATATTTTCTTCCTTAGGACATGCCTGTCTTCTCATTTTCCTCCTTTTCTGACAATGTCACACCACTGGAATGGTGCCTGTTGATTTGAGATGTCTGACATTTCTCAAAGAGTTGGGTTGACTGTGTACTAATGAAGATCAATGATTGAATGATTAATATTGCATTGGGGAAGGTCATGGTGAGAGAATGACTTGTATTTTAAATTTGAAACTTATTTAGGTGGTTAAAATAAATTAACCTGCTTTATTTTCTGGGACTCAGGACCATGGTTAATGTAGACCTGAATCAACAGTGCAAATCCTCTATTACAAACATTATGTGTTTTTATCCCATTGTCAATTTTTCTTTTTATTGAATGTATATTGAGTTCTACTGGGCCTAGGAATGTTCTGGTAAGTAAAATATAGTGAGAGCCTTCTCTCAGAGATTTCACAGCAAATGGAAAGTGTTGAAAGCATACACTTAGGCAGCATAGTTTGAAAATAGTAGGAAGGACGAAATCTCAGGTAGAGGAGACCATGGGACTAATGGTGTAAAAATATATTTACCAGAAAGGCCAACACCGGGGCTTGTATTGGGGAGTTGTCATTTGTTATCTAGGTTAAGAGAAATGGACAGGGATAGGGTGGTAGTATGATCTCATGCCTTAGAATTCATGTTGAAATGGAGAGAATCAAGAAGGAAAATGACACACTATTCCTGAGGTACAGTTCTTGCCCCCCCCCCCAACTCATTGTTTGCTCAAGGCTAAGTAGCCTTATGTTTCCAGGGACATCCTATATAATAAAAGGCTAATATGCAAATCAACCAAATGGCGGAACCACTGGTCACTATGATGCACACTGGGGACCAGGGGGCAGACGCTCAATGCAGAAGCTGCCCCCTGGTGGTCAGTGTGCCAGAAGCTGGGCTCATGGCTGGTGAGTGCAGTGGCAGAGGCGGGAGCCTCTCTCACCTCCATGGCAGCACTAAGGATGCCTGACTGCCAGTTTAGGCCCACTCCCTGGGCGAGCCTAAGCTGGCAGTTGGACATCCCCTGAGGGCTCCCTGACTGAAAGAGAGGGCTCCCGGTCAGGCTGAGGGACGCCCCGGGTGCCACAAATTTTGTGAACCAGGCCTCTTGTATATTATAATGTACATCAATAGGAAAAGCCAAGTGCTTTCAGGATTGTTCAAATCAGCGCCAATGGTTCCATGAATAGAATAGTCCATTCTAGATGTATGTGATGGTCTAAGGATTAACATGGGAGTTTACAGTGTGACTTTACATTCATAACTTATCTTATTGTATTGCTGAGTCATATGGCAAAGGGGATATTAAATTATGTACAGCTTCACACGATTTTCATAAAATCATTGTAACCTAAATGACCCTCTCAAATCTGCTCATCCCACCTCTGTAACTCTCAGAATGTCCCAGCCACAATTACTCTACCAGTCGTTCCTTTCTGTATAATAATATTACCACACAATTAGCAGTTTATAGTAACAGGCTTTTTATTTCAAATAAAATGAGCAGGGGAAATGGCAGATATTAGCTAGATGCACTCTTCAAGGTTTCTCAGGAGCCTGCAACAAAGATTTTTAGATAAATCAGGGGTTTCATCTGAAATCTGAACTCAGGAAAGATCTGTTTAAGATTACCTATGTATTGGCAAAATTCAGTTCCCTGCAGCCTGTTGGACTCATGGTCTCAGATCCTATCAGTGTGGTGGCCAGTGACCATACTCAGTTACCATATAACTGTTAACTCTCAGCTTATTCGCTTCCTCAAAGTTAACAAGGGTGAGAGTCAACAGGGAGGATCTGTCAGCAACACAGAAGTCACAAGGGTATTGAAGATATATCACTAAACATTTCCTGTATTCTGTCAGTTAGAAACAAACCCCAGTTCCCACTCCCACTCAAGGGGAGAGGCTTACACAAAGGCATAAATACTAGGGGGTGAGACTATTGGGGGCCATTTGTCCACCACACTGTTTTTCAATTTCTTCTTTGAATAATGAAAAGTCTTGAATTTCAGAGTGTTTGAAATTCAGATTCCTTCTTAACTAGACTAACATTTGACTCCAGGGCTGACCAGTGGTACAGTTTAATATATATTGTATACAAAGAACAAAGAAGGGAGAAAGGAAAGGAGGAAGAGGTGAAGAGAAGAAGGAAGGGTGCAAATCATTTTGTGAGCCTGTTTCCTCATTTACTCTGTGGGTTAAGCCACACACCTCTCAGTATATTACAACATATAGAGCATAGTTTAAGAAAAAATGATAATGGTTGTGTCTCACTATTTTATAAAAGATCACCCCATATTAATATTCAGAGTGTATCATATTGTGGAGCTCTATATTGATCAAATTTAAATTGTTTTTACTTACTCAGGGAAATCTTTGATTTCCACATGGAATGGGAATAACTGGAGACTAAAGCTGCATTTACAAACATCTTTCATCGGTAACTTCTCTCCCTCCTGGAGAATCCCACAGGACATTGAGACACCCCCATTAAAGTGCAATGCGGTAACTGATCTATTACCCTAACCTGATCATTAACACACACTTTAGTATTTTCCAGGCTTATGATGGCTATGAGTTTTGGTCATTTAATAGCTGAGCATTTTTTTTCTTTGGACTAAACATCAGACTCTGTGCCCTGCCCTCTGCTACATCAGCAGCCACATAATGTGAAACCTTTTGACAACATCGGTGTTTGGTGAGAGAAACTTCCACTAATGCCAGTTTATCTTTTATCAGATGGAATTATATTTCACACTGTATGATTTAAGATTTAATATAGTAGAAACTCTCAAGTGAACAAGTGTGTTATCAAGGGCTTCTGTTGTACTAGAGAGATTCTTTTATGTTTAATTAACACAAATCATTTTCTATGCTTCCGCCTTGCTTCTTTCACTTCAGTGTCTCACGTATCAGTGGTTTCACTCTTTGATTCCTCAAGATCACTCCTTCCATTGTTGTGATCAATGAACTCCTTTCTTAGTCCTCTAGGGTTTCCCCCACATCTCATGATGCTAGTTTATCCCATACACTTCCTCAAGTAAGTACTTGTCTTCAAACAGTCCAATGAATGTCCTCAAGGCTTCCAATGCATGGGTCAAATGGAGGAAGAGTTCAGTCACTTTTGACATAGATGAGTACATACTTTGTTTTTCTCTTATGCATTCACGTAAACATCTGGGACTAGGAAGTGGCCTGCAAAACAACCATTTACTATAAAACCAGGGCTTATCTTTATTAAATTTCACCTTACAAAATTTTCATTTGACATGTTTCCAGTATTCAGGAATATTATAAATAAGATTTGAAGGGTTTGGTAGATAACAGCATAAAAGTGATTGTACAATATGTTCTTTCTCTTGGATGCAGGTCCTTCTTTTTGAATCAGCTATTGTGGTTTCCCCTTTTCCCACCTCAAGATAATCTCTATGTATCACAATTTGCAATGTAGGTATTATTTCTTTAAAAAAAAATCTTCCTTGATCATGAAGTCTGATTTAGATACATGCTTTAATTCTTATTTTACTGTTACTGTAACAAATTACCACAACTGTTTTTTGTTTTTTTTTGAAACAATGCAGATTTATTATCTTAGGGTTCCATAGGTCAAAAGTGTGGTACAGGTCTCATTTGGAGCAAATCAAGGAGTTGGGAGGACTGTGCTTCTTTCTGTCTGTTATAGAGGAGGGCTTGTCCCCTTGTCTTCCCATCTACATGGCTTTGCTCTTGGTCCCTCCACCTCCGCCTTTAAAGCCAGCAATGGCCAGTGGAATCCTTCCTACCTTCCAGCTCTGATTCTTCTTCACTCTTCAAGGCACATGCGATTAGATTGCTCTTCCCTCGATAATGCAGGTTACTCTCATTTTAACATCTCATTTTAATTGCATGTGTAACTAACCTTAATTCCCCTTTGTTAGTTAATATAGCATGCACACAGGTTATAAAGATCCGAATGTGGGCATTATTGTGAGGCCTTTATTCTTCCTACTTCCACTGTGAGGTCCCCTTCCAATTCCTACATAAGCACATGGCAGCATTAGTCACACTCTTTTTGAACTGAAGGTTTCCTTGTCTAATTCCACACTCAAGCCCTCAATCCTACCTCCTCTAGATTGTAAGCCTATAATAAAATAGATATTAGGCCCTCTGTTTTCCCAGGGAATGTAACTTGAACAAAGAAGATTAACTTTCTTAACAATCCTGGGGCATGAAAGTCCAAGGCCACAGTGACAGCGGGATTGGTTTCCGATGAGACCTCTCTTTCCTGGCACGCAAATGGCTGCCTTCTCCCTGTGTCCTCAGATGGCCTTTCCTTTCTCTGTGCCTGCTCCTGGTTTCTCTTCCCTTTCTTATATGCACCGGTCCTGCTGGAGTCCTCAAATACCTTGTCTCCAATTATAGACACATCGAAGGTTAAGGTCTGAACACATGAGTTTGGGGGGATACAATTCAGCCCATAATACCCTTATACTCCTACAACCCATTTTCCACTTAGGGGGAAGGTGATTTTCTTGACTTAATTTGCATGATGACATTCCTTTGATCAAATCCTCTAAACTTTTCAATAATCCATGGACTAAATTCCCTCTAACTTGGCCTATTCCAAAGAGCTCCTTTCATCTGACCCCCACCTAAATCCCTGAACTCACCTTGTTCTGCTTTCTCCTTTATTCAGAGCCCTAGCTCACCCTTGCCTCAGTGCTATTGCATTCACCTCTCACCTTCTCAGAAAGGTGTGATAGATCCTCCTTTTATCCAGTTGATGGACAGATGTAAACCCCACCTGAGGCCAGACATTCCTGAGTTCTGAACCACCAATCAGCACCTGCCAAATACCCTAAGCCCCTCATTCCTAAGTCCCTAGGTCCCTAATCACCAATCAGCGTGTACTGAGTGACCTAAGCCCCGCCCCCTATACTTAAAGGTGCTTGTACCCAGGAACTCGCTCTCTTCTGACCATCTCTGTGGAAGCAGCTGGCAAGGGTACTCTTCCCTCCAATAAAGCCTGTGTGTGTCCTGCCATCCCGGTCTCCGGCTACCTTCTCTATTTCATCTATCACTCTGTACCTGAATTTTTAAGTTTTTTTAATCTCAGCTCAAATGTTACTGCTGCAGCCTTTTCACCATCTTGCAAAAAGTAGGTACCCTCCTACATGGGAGTCATTGGAGCTGTGTTTCAGGGAGTACATGGATCTCCAAGCTGAAAAGTGGGTGGTATGACCCTGAGAGTCCCTGTCTAACCTGAGAATCAAATATTTTCATCTGCCACCAGGAAAACAAGTATTCATAAATAGATGTTTCTATTCTGCTGAAATACATCCAATCTAAGTAACAGAAGGTAATTAGCAAAGAATTTAATCAGCAGCATTGCTTTAGTGCCCATCATTAAAAAGCTTAACTGTTGCACCGTTTTTCTTTCTTACTTTATGAAGAAGCCACTTATGCGCCATTTCAATGCTATTGTAATCGTGAGTGAGTTTTATGGGGGAATGAAATTGCTGGCCTCCATTTTACAACACAAACATTACCTGAAGCCTTTTATAACCCAGACACAGCAGAAAATAGAGAAGAGGAACAAAAAGGAAAATTATCATAAAAATACTGATGCTGAAATTGAACTTTGATGCTCATTGCTTTGATTGATCTGAGGCACCACATTAAGATTTCAAGCCATGTGTCATAAAATCTCCTTTTATTTCATGAGGTATTTTTTTTCTGCTTCTTGCAACTGATCCTTAATAGCTATACACTAGGGAGGATGGATGCACCTAGAAAGACTGCATATTTAAAAGACACAAAATGTCAGTTCGTAAAATTTTGAGCATTTGGTTGACATCTCATTTCAAGAATGGAGTTGCAAAAACTGCTGTCACTAATGAAAAAAATCAACTAATTCACATAGCTGGAGGCAATGCAGTTATCTTTGTAGAGAAAGGTCAGAGTCTTAAGATGAGTAAAATTCATTCAATAAATTATTTATTTGCCTTTTTTTTCTTCTGACTATATTAGATACATGTGCATATAATATAATTCAGGATTTTTTCTAGACTAGAAAGGTAGATATTTCTTTCAGGGACTGCTGATTTCAACTGAGCCCCCCAAAAGAGACAAATCTTTCCCATTGGTCTATCAAACAACATTTAATTTACTCATGTAACAATTGCATTGTATTCTTTGTCTTTCAATGCCCATAGACTTTTTTATTTTATTTTTTTTTCTTTATGATTCTCTCATTAGAATAAAAAATTGATGTTGAGGGTAAGATGCATCATCAAATATAAATATTCTTTATTTTTTTCTTTTCTGATTCACATTTTATGTTTAATTATTAATATAGTCTACATAATAACTCTATTGATTAGAAATAACTTTCCTTATCACTGAGTTGAGGAAATTAAGTCTCAAGAGGTGAAGTGACTCATGCAAGACACACAACTATTAAGTTGTGAAATCAGCATAGAAGACACTGACATAGAAACATCCCAAACAGCCAAGGATAGGCACAGAATTCTCAGGTGAGATGTAGAACTATGAAAAACAAAATATTGTCTATTGATTACCACCCACAAAAAATATGATGGTTGCATGAGAACAGTACACATGGAAAGAGATGGAGGGAGAAGACTGCTGAGCCAGAGAGATAGGCTGAGAGATGAGAAAAGGCCAGAGTGTGGGTAGCAGGAAAAGCTCCTGAAAATCAACCAATATCCTATGTAATAAAAGGCTAATATGCAAATTGTCCACATGGACGGGAGTTTGACTAACTGGGAGTTAGATGTGTGCTGACCACCAGGGGGTGACACAGAGCAGGGCAGGTGTCTGCAGCATGGTGCTGACAGCAGAGGCGCTGCGGGCACTGATGGGCCCTAATGGACCCCAAGGAAAGTGGGACCATGGAAGGATGGTGGAGCAGGTGAGCTGGCAGTCCCAGGCCAAGGTGGGTGCAAAGGGAGGTCCCAGCTGTCAACTGGCAGCCACTAGGGACCCTACTTGTGCATGAATTTCATGCACTGAGGCTCTAGTATTTGGATAAACCAGGACATTCTTCCACTGCTTCATGTGAACTTGACTTCCTGGCTCTCAGATTCTTCCCTTAAAAAATAAAAGGACCTAGGAGACAGGGGAATCTGTTTCTTGAGAAGTCTCAGATTTTGTAGGGCATCATCAACTGAACAGCCTCATATGGACTCACACTTATCCAACTATCCATGCTCCTTCATCCATAGTCTCACTCTAATGGAAGCACTGAGTTTGTTGCTTTAGGCTGGAGTGTTAAAAATTTAGATGGTCAAATTAAGTCTTTTGCTCTTAATTAGGAATTTAAAAATATATACAATTTGGATTCCACTCATTATCTCATTCACTTATTTATCTGAACACAGATTGTGAGTGTCAGACGGTGAATATACAATAGTTAGGAAAGAAAGGATTTCTGCCCTGTGAAGCTTTCAGCCTCACTGAATAAGACATAAGCTCGTTACATAATCAACTTCATAAAAACAAATATGCAATCTATAAATCCATAGTGTGATGTTTCGGTACCTGAATGAAAGTGTGTGCATGCCCAGGGATGGTGACCCACTGCAGACAGCTAAATCGTGGAAACGGTGCATTACGGCTGATGGACCGAGAAGGTGAGCTGAAATCGGGTTTGGGAAAGGACGGGGGAGAAATGATTAAGAGCTTCTGTATGTTTTGCCTCCCAGAGATGCTGTTCTAACGGGTCACAGGGACCTGGCATTGTGCACAAAACTTCAAAAGTTGTACAGCAGGGTGAAGCGTTTCTCATTACTGAGGAGAGGAAGATTAAAGCAATTCCATAGCACAATTAGAGTGTTACATTACTGAAATGCTAATGAACTTAGCCAGTAAGTAATTCAGTATGTAGTCTGAAATATAAGATTTCTCGTTTCATCCCTTTTAAAGAGATACATTTTTCAACTATGAGCTTAAAGGTCTACATCCATGTGCACACATGCACACAAAAATACATGAGCACATTTCAGTGTACCCCTTCCTATTGAAAATAATTTTATAATCACATATAAAAATCAGTCAGTGCATAAAACAAATAGAGATAAATTCACAGTGTGTTAAAGGGAATGAGAAAATTGTTAGTACATTCTAAGGTTAACATTAAATATGAACATCAGAGGGAAAACAAATGGAGATTTACTTTATCAGTCTGCAATTTAATATATACTTAACTTCAAACAGGAGAAAAATATTGTATGTTCTCTTATAACTTCCATAATGTGGATGAAAAAAATCTAATTTATGAGACTGGAATATCATTCCAAACCCAAATGATTCCTTCTTTTTGCTTCCCATTCACAAATCTGCAATGCACTGAGTGGGAGAAGAGAGAAAGAATAAACTGTAGGCACAAAGGCACACCTAGCAGAGCCAGTGCCTGATGATTACACTGACAATGTCCTCCTTTGCCAATGTGTATTCCAATGTCAGGGGATAGGCCTGGGACCTAGAGGTGATAGGGTGGAGTGTGTGTTCAAGACATGTATGGAATTCTACTAATAAATTTTGCATGAGGCCAGAGGTTAAAGAGAGTAATAACTTCATTTCCTTTAAAAAATATTGCTAGGGTTAATTTGTGCATGTATCCTTCCACATTCCATCTTCTTATTTGAGTTGTCCCAATTCGTTCATCTGCTCATCTGCCCATTTAGCCATCCATCCATCCATCCATCCATCCATCCATCCATCCATCTATCCATCTATCCATCCATCCATCCCATGAGCATTTATTTAGTATCTGTTATATTTTGGAAAACCTGAAACCTAGAATAATCCAGGAAACTAGGTGGTATGGCCCTCATCTCAATGATGAAGAAATTCAAGTTCAGAGAACTCCATTCTTTAAATGGAAACAGCTGGTAAATACCAAACCAAAATTTAGTCCCACTTATGTTAGTTAATGTCTTCATTGTTAACAAACACATTGTTTTTTGTGAAGATCTTCTGCTACATATTTGGAGTCCATGGGGATTGGGGCTGTGGTGACTCCCAGTCTCATGAGATTTGCAGTCTACTGAGATGATTTGGTGCCAAAATCTGCTGCCCTTTTTCTTTATTGAATGTTCTCAATTTGGCACAAGTGCACATACTGAGCATCCACTCTCGGTGGGCCACTAGCTATATTTCAGTTCACATAATAACCCCAATATTCCCTTCAAAATATTTCCTTCACCATATGCCCTGTGTTACAAATTAAAGGTAAAAGCTTGTTTGCAAACAATATTGTTGTGTGCACTAGGGCAAGTATATGTAGAAGTAGACTATCTCAACATTTGGGGCTTTACACAAAGATCATAGAAAAATTGATGCTTCTCTGTCTTTTTCTGAGAGGGATAGGAGTGAGTGTGGGGTGGGAATTTTACTTCCTTGTGAGCTTTCTGCCATGTAAAGCATAAAGCTCCAGGATTTCTTCTTGATATTAAATTTAGTTGGGGTAAAGTGAAGGGAAAAAAAGGCACACATGAAGAGGCTAGGAAGGATAACTATCCTTAAGTACATATTGACCTTTTCTTGCTCAAAGAGTTGGATTATGGGCCACACATGGACCTCAGAGAATGATGTGGGTCCCATGAAAAAACTTTATGAACAATATTAAGTAGCTGCAGAAGAGAAGGGGAACTGGAGAACATACACCATAGAAGAGTGGCATTAGTTTGGGAAACAGGTCTTGGCTTGGTATCTGGCTTCAGGAGCTAGGAAAACCACAGCAGCTTTATGAAAACTTGTATTTTAGCCCAAACTGGTTTGGCTCAGTCGATAGAGCATTGGCCTGTGGACTGAAGGGTCCCAGGTACCGTTCCGGTCAAAGGCATGTACCTTGGTTGCGGGCACATCCCCAGTGGGGGTGTGTGCAAGAGGCAGCTGATTGATGACTCTCTCTCATAGATGTTTAAAACTCTATCTCTCTCCCTTCATTATAATACTCTATGTAGTAGCACAAGACACATAGCAACTTGAATATTTCAATATCCATCATAGGGTCACAATTAAATAAATTGTGATGTATCTGTAAAATGGATGTTATACAACTTCAATAAAACACAGAAGCTCTTTATGTACTAACTAGAGGGTCAGAGCACAAATTTGTGCACAAGTGGGGTCCCTCAGCTTGGTCATGATAAGGCCTGTGGGGAGTACATGGCTGGCTGAGGGAGGGGCTGTAGGAGCTTGGCCACACAGGGGAAGGGAGTGCAGGATGTTGACTGTGGGAGTCCATTGACCACCAGGGGTCAGCTCCTGCTTTGAGTGTCTGCCCCCTGGTGGTCAGTGCACATCATAGCCACTGGTCAACCAGTCTTTCTGGTTGTTTGGTCATAATGGTCACTTATCGATATCAATATAGATAAAGATCCTAAGGATCGGTTGTTAAGTGAAAAAAAAGCAAAGGGAAGAATAGTGTATATAGCTTGATATAATTTGTATTTTTTAAATAGTACTTGTTTTTATGTTTAGAACTCCCTGGAAGTATATATGAAAAACTACTTACAGTGGTACCTGGATTTATTTTGGGGGAGAGATGCATACATATGGCAGAGGGACCAAGGTCAGAGCCTGATTTCACTGTATGTCTTTGTGGGTGTTGTTTTTTTTTGGTTGTTGATGGTGGTTTGTTTTTTGTTTTTGAACCATTTGCTAAATTATTCAATATATTAGTCTAATGCAATAACTTTGCAATTGATTACAAAAAATTCACAGACATGATTTTCAGTACCAGCTATTAATACAACCCTAGTGGTCCTGGGAAATTAACTTATATGAGCCTTCGTTTTTTCATCTTTAAATGAAAATTGTGGAGATGGTTTATAAAATATGCATGAAAGCCTCTAGCTCACACATAACAGATACCCAGTAAGTACCATGTCCATTCCTTAGAATCTGTGGTAATGTCCACTGCAAAAGTCCAGGGGGAAAAGGGTACACGAGTTTTATTGTCTAAATATACTATTTGTCTGTTCTCTGCCTGGCTCCTTTTTGGAAAACGTATTAAGGGATGAGGACAGCAAAGGGTGATAAAACCAGTACCACAGGGGGGGACAAGAGCATTTCAGAAACTTTATCATAACAAGGCCTGAGCTCTTAGTCAGGGTAATTCTATTGGAATAATGATAATTACATGTCAAGTCGCATTACTGTTATTGCATTCTCTCTAGAGTATTTGATAATTAAGTTGTCACTATCAAGTCTATAATGAAAGTCACTTGAATTGAAGACTTTTCCCGGAAAAGAATCCCAAGTGGAGTTTTCATCGGTTCTTCCATGTGAATGTCCAAGAATTGTCTGAGCTGGACTTTCATTTCTCTAGCCTTCAGGCAAGAGACTCTTTAAATAGGGCACACGTATTCCTCTTCAGCAGAGTGCCCCTAGAAGATGAGGTCAGTCTCCACAGGTAGTATTTGGATTATTCTTTCATTCTAACTGAAGTAGGCCTTGAAGAGGACATACATGTCAGCCTATATGCTCCCTCGTGACCGATTCAGTGGACTTGAGAGCATTTACTCCAAAGGAAGAGCTGGAGGAGATGGTCTGTATTGTTTGACCTTCAGTGAGCTATGAGGAGATCCTATTTCTGACTCATCAAATAAAAGCCTCTTTGAGCAGAGCACTTACTACTTACGAATTGCCCTTTATGCAATGTTGTTATTAACTATCTCCCTTACAACTCCCAGATTTCCTGCATTGGCGTGATGGGTTTGCATCCTCTAGGACTAGAATGAAGATTCATGTTCTCAGTGACTGTGACATGCACACATATTCACGTGTCAAAATGCATGTGAAATGGGTTGATAAATGACAAGCACCAAGTGAAAATAAGGATGAATGTCAATAGATGCAATTTGTTAAGAGAAAATTAAGTTATAATGGTTTTACCCATCGCGCATATGATTGCAAAATTAATTAAGACATTTTTATGTGGGAAATAAGTACTATATAAGAGATGGTTATGAGTGTGTTTAACTTTATGCTGAGATAAACACTTTAACAAATTCATTCAAACATTGCTATTTGGAAAGTGGGAAAAAAACTAGAAAGAGCATGGGAATGTAAACATTTTTCACTCTCTGGGAATACTAGCAAACGATGGGATATTGGAAGTTCCTTTCTTTTTTAATGTTTGATTTAGAAATGTACTTTGGCCCGATAGTTGGTATAAGTTTCTGTTTACTTAGTTGGTTTAATGGACAATGTTATTAAATCGCACTTATTGTTGTGCATCAATTAATGGGGAACAAAGCTTGCTCAAGCACCAGAAACTGTCTGAGTGAAAAAGGTACTTTCCTGTTGAAAGCACTTAACAAAACTCTAAAACTCTAAGTACTTTGGCTAGAACTCAATGATAAAAAATTTTTAAGGGTCTGGGAGTTCACAGATTGAGAACACAGCAAGGCAAACACCTAGAAGTGTTCCCAACAAAAATTGAAAAATTAAAAGTTCTTATAGTTAAAAGTACATTCTTAAGAATTGGCAGTCTTGCATTCTTAGTCCCAAGATTGGTCCAGCATGAGTATCCGTCAGATAGCAGGCAGTTAGGGCAATGGGTGACAGGAGGTCTGGTCATATCCAGAAGTCTGATATCAAGTGATGTGTATTTGAGTCCTACAGGGATTAATCAGGAGGTCTGGACCTGTGAATTCACAGTCAGAGGGCTAGCTAATGGTCCACAGAGATATGCAGGCAAGAGGCAGGACTGGAAAGTTCAAAAAAGTTTAAGCTCCCAGACTAGCTAGAATAAAATGGAGTATTTCTTCATGCCTCAACATCCATAACATTAATAATTTTAGCAGATTGGTTTAATGCAGTTAATTTTATATTTTCCCTATATCAACTCTTGGCTCACTCCCTAATCCTCCTCCTTCTTTCTTCTATTGCTTTCTGCTCCTCTGAGAAACTACCACTATCTGTTTTCCCAATGGGATTCTCCCCCCCCCAAAAAAACAAAACAAAACAAAACAAAACAGGTTTGCCTAGATATCCCCTCTCACTGCCTCTGGGGACAAGCATAGGAAATATGATAAAGTCATTCAGGAAAACTCATTGTTTAAAATTTAAAATTATATTGGAAAAATTTAATTGCAATGCAGTATATGCCTTTTTAAATGGAAGAATCATAGGAAAATACTCCAAATATGGGATTTATAATAAAACTCAAATGTTTAAATGATATTATTACCAAGCAAAAATTAACACAAATAGGTTGTGTTATACTTTACAGTTATACTTAAAGTCAGAGTCAAGACATTATTATGTACTATGTGATGGCAAAAATACAGGGGAAAATAAGGACTTAGTATATAACTAAGTCAGAAAGTAGTGGAAAACAAATACATGTATTAAAAATAATAAGATTCATACACATTAAGGAAATAATCATCAATAGGCTAATAAATGTTCTAGTAAAGATGTCAAAGATATGTGTAGTTTATAAAGATATAATAAGAGATACAATAAAAGGCTAATATGAAAATTTCCCCCTCTACCAGGAGTTTGACAAGAAGACCAGGAGTTCAACCAGTGGGCAGGCTCAGCTGCCAACCATGGGTGGCCCCTCCCCACTGGTCTGCCCTGCCTCTGATTGGCCCCCCACCACCACTGCTCCAACAGCCCGTGACCCCTCCCCACAGCAGCCCAGCCTGATCAGCCCTGATCAGGGTGGGCCAGCCAGACCCCACCTGTGCACAAATTTGTGTACCAGGCCTCTAGTAGATATATGACATTTTAAAACTTAACTAAAAAAAAAAAAAGCTACTAGTGCATATATACTTATTTGTAATATTTAAAAATTAATTATAACATCTCAAATTTATTCTGGACATTTAGGGAAGTGTAAGCCATTAAGCCTATATCTGAAAAATTAACACACACACACACACACACACACACACACAGACACACATACATACACTCACACACACAAATATGTGGAACTAAAAACAAAAAAGTACTTAAAATATATCCCTGCCACTCAACCCATGTCTATCCACCGTACATCCTCAGAAAAGAATATTACTTACTTACTTATCTACATCAATCATCTGGTACAGGGAATTTATATGGGATTCTTTTAAGGAATAAATAATTCAGATGATCTGCTCAGAGAACTCCCTATGTAAGAGCCTTGAATGGACTTTCATTGCACTTAGAATGAAACCTAACATCTTACAATGAACCATAAGTCCTTGAATATTTATTATCCCCTGGCATCCTCTCTGTCTTCTTCCCAAACTCAGTGTGCTCTTTTGCACCAAGCTCAGCCACACTGACACCTCTCTTAGGTCCAGTCACCGCTTCTGTCTTTTAAACACAGGATGCTCATTATTCCTTCCAGAATATTTAATAACGTTTTTATTTCATTGGTGTGAGTCCTTGTTATATAATGAGAATGGTCATACAGAACACAGGCGCTGGTGCATGTTACATTATTAGGAACTTTTGTTTCATCTTTATTGTTGAAATTATTACATATGTCCCCTCCCCTCCCCCCTGTTCTATCCCACACCCCCCTCCTCATCCCAGGCCTTCACCACGCTATTGTCTATGTTCATGGGTTATGCATATATGCCTATAAGTTCTTTCGTTGATCTCTTACCACCCACCCACCCTCTCCCACCTCCCCTCTGAGATTTGACAGTCTCTCCCATGCTTCTATGTCTCTGGATCTTAGTTTATTAGTTTATTTTGTTCATTAGTTTATTTTGTTCATCAGTTTATTTTGTTCATTAGATTCCACATATGAGTGAGAGCATGTGATACTTGCCTTCTACAGAAACACACTAGATGTCTTTTGTTTGCTCACCTGAGCCATTCTCCTCCCACTCTGGGCCCTGGAAAGCAGACCCTCACAGAAGGCATCAATGGCCTTCCTGCTCTCTGGCTTCAGGCTGAATGGGGTTAAGAACGTGGGAGGCAGGGAAGAAACTGAGGCGACTCCCCTCATGCCTGTTGGTTGCATGCATCTCTCTAATAGGGCTCCCATCTCTAGCCCAGCAGTCTTCTTTGTGCAGCTACCTTATTTCCTTCCCTCGGGCCCATTCAAACCTAGACCGCAGCCAGCTCTAGTTCCGGGGTACTTGTGCTACCTCTTGTTCTTCTCCTTAAACCAGACCACAGTTTGTAAATACCGTGTTTCCCCGAAAATAAGACATCCTCCAAAAATAAGACCTACTTCATGGAAACATAATACATCCCCTGAAAATACATCTTTGGGAGCAAAAATTAATGTAAGACACTGTCTTATTTTCAGAGAAACAGGGTAGTATCTTTTTTAAACTCTCCCCAACTGTCTAGTTTGATCCTATAACTGACATAAAGTGAACAAATAAAATATCGATGGTGAATTCAATGATACCTTAGTATTAGGACACAAATTGTTATATAACCCATCGATGGAATGAGTCAATAAAAATAAATCACATGAATAGACAATAAAAGACATTTAAAACATTTAATATCTATACCTACTAGAAACTATTAATTAAGTGGTGATTATTGAAGTTGTCCCTAACACAGTAAATAATGGATATTAGAAAAAGATGTAAAAAGGTATTATTAGTAATGGTGAAACACTAGTTTAAAATTATTCTCGTTAATGCTAAAAATATTTTTAAGACTGGATAATAGCATCACTACTTTTGATTTGAATTTTTAAAGTGATCTTCAACATCAGAAAAACATAACAAAATAATTTTTTGAAAGTTAATGTTGAACGCACAATGCATTGTACAGATGATGTATTATGAAATTTTTCACTTGAAACCTATGTCATTTTATTACCCAATGCCACTCCAATAAATTTAATAAAATTTGAAAATAAAGACTACAATTTTTACTATGTGCCAATTATAATATGTTTCACCCGGAAACCCTAACAGAAGCAGCTTAAAAAAACAAATCAAAACAAAAAAGAGGCAAAATAATTAGTGAGCCCAATACCAGAGTTGGTACCAAAATTAGCATAAAATCAACAATGCATATTCTCAAATGACAGTTCACCAAGTGTAATGTATACCCACTTGCCATGGCAATAACTAGAAATAATAGCATTTAGTTCATGGTATATAATCTTAAATACTTACCAATAAACTCTTGAGAAAATACATTTGACTGTCTAAGACTGTGGAGTGAAGCGGGAATAGTAAGTCCTAGACATTAGGTGATACTAATAAAACACAGAGATGGAGTGACCCTGTGAACAGTAAAGCTCTATAAAGATTTGCTTCTTAGAGTTCTCTCCATGAGATCACATGTCTTTAAAATTAGAGGCTATTTTTTATATCATTCCCAGATTCTAACATTCACTCTGTGATACTTCATTTTATATTTGTTATATGAGTGATATAGGTAAAATAGAAATTGAAAGAATGAGTGCAAAATGAAAGAGTGGCCCTGGTTGGTTTGGCTCAGTGAATAGACTGTCAGCATGCAGACTAAAGGGTCCCAGGTTTGATTCCGGTCAAGGGCATGTGCCTTGGTTGTGGGCATATTCCTAGTCGAGGGGAGGTGCTGGAGGCAGCTGATCGATGTTTCTCTCTCATTGATGTTTCTAACTCCCTCTCCCTCTCCCTTTTTCTCTGTAGAAAATCAATTATATATATATATATATATATATATATATATATATATATATATATATATTAGAAAGAGTGTCTGTGGCAGCGAATATTCAATTTCCAGTTCAAACTGCCTTCCTCTGAAAATAACCTTGCATATAAAACCACTAGTGACCAAACACTTGAGATTGCACACCTCTACAGAAAACAGAAAGGATCTACAATGGTTGTTTTACTACCACCAAAGTCAGTGCATAGCACTAGACTAGAGTAAAGTAGAACGTGGATGCTTTATTTCTAGGAGGACTTTGAGAAAACTCATAACTCATTGAAATCCTGCATTCACTTCCAATTTCCCCTCAGGGCCCCTTGGGAGACCAGAGACAGCTGGAAGCCACCGTAGATGTCAGAGGGAGACAGCCATTTGAACTGAAGGATGCTGAAAATAGAGTGCACGGTGGGGCCAGGTGAGGGATTAGCCATAAAGGACTCAGGCTTTCCTCCGACTTGCAGTTACCTCTGAAAAGCTGTTTGAACCGATACTGTGAAGTGGGGAAAAAATTGTGACAACACATCATAAGGGATTTTCATAGAGAGATTAACTGTATTGGTTTGTGAAACTCAGATATGGCCAGTGAGTATAGAAAAGGTTAGAGATTGTAAGTTTTCTTGAAAACAAAACTATTTAAAATATCAGACCTAAGTTTGGTAAGTTTTCTTGAAAACAAAACTATTTAAAATATCAGACCTAAGCTTGGTAAAAATTAAGGCTTTTAAAAGCCAATGTTGAATGATCTGTTATTAAGTCAAGGGAAAGGGTGAGGCTTACTCTGCAATTTAGCAAAGATTATATGTTCTAAAACCGGAAGACCAGGCATAAAGTCTTAGCAGGGAGCTGTGTGGCCTTCGGTAATTCATATAACTATCCCAAGGGTCTCCTTTCTTATCTAAATGATAATAATAATTATACCACATCAGTAATTGTCCAGCAGATCATTTGGACATCTGTAAAATACACACACACACACACACACACACACACACACACACACCAGATTGTAAATGTTCTCTTTAGGAAAGAGTGTCTCTGTCTCTGCATGGATTTTGCATTGCATTACATTAAACATAATGGGATTTAAAAGAATTATGTATTATTGGCATATTAGCACAGCCAATGGATACAAGACACTGGGAGGGGAGATGAGGGCATGCGAAAAGGGATAAGGGAGGCTGGGGGAAGGTCAATTGAAAAAAGAGATATATGTACTACTATGTAAACAATAAAAAATAACTATAGATATCAACATCTTTTTAAAAATATATATTTTATTGATTTTTTTTACAGAGAGGGATAGAGAGCCAGAAACATCGATGAGAGAGAAACATCAACCAGCTTCCTCCTTCACACCCCCCACCGGGGATGTGCCCGCAACCAAGGTACATGCCCTTGACCGGAATTGAACCCTGTACCTTTGAGTCCGCATGCTGATGCTCTATCCACTGAGCCTAACTGGTTTCGACTGCCCACCAACATCTTAATTGCAGTTTGGAAAGACACAGGGGAAGAGAGATAGAGAGATAGAGAGATAGAGAGAGAGAGAGAGAGAGAGAGAGAGAGAGAGAGAGAATATGAATGAATGAATATGAGATGAGAAACATCAATTGGTTTCTTTCCATGTGCTTCTGAACTGGAAACCAAACCCACAATACAGGTATATGCCCTGACCAGGAATAGAACCTGCAGCCTCTGGGTCCATAGGAAAGAACCACATCCAACTAACTGAGCCACTCCAGCTGGCAGGTAAAGCACACTTCTTTCACAAGTCCCTCCTCCATTTGCTCCCTATCTTCTTTCTTTTCCTACTCCCACTCACATGTCACCTCAGAACCTCTGCTGTATGAGATCCTAAGCTATATGAACAAGATATCCCCTCATCCACTTCCAACGCTCTCATTCCCTCTCATAGCTCTGGAATCTAGTTCATCACAGTGCGATTCTAGCATTTCCTCAAGAAGCTGATAGCAATGCTTGCATTCCCCCACTCTTTCAGACTCCTATCTTAAATCCAAATCCTTATAATGCATACATGTATCTCATCCTTATTTCAAAATATAGTTGTATGTGTGTGCTAAAGAAAATGAATAGAGTGATTGTCTAATAGGTTAGCGACAAGGGGAACATTGTATTTTTATATACAGACATTTTATTTATGCTTCAGAGGTTGGAAAGGTGGCAGATTTTACAGACTATACTTATATAAAGTGATCAGTGTCTGAATCCCAACACTCTCATTAGCAGCTGTGTAACCTTTGGCTATTTATTTAGCTCCTCTATTTGGTCTTAGGTCTCTTAAAGAAAAAAAAATGGGCAGAGTAAGACTACCTAAATGTAGAGTCTGTGGTGAAAATTAATGAAGTAATATATGTAAAGAGCAAAAAATACTCTTGGGCACATAATAAGAATGGTGAGTATATAATTACATTATAGTAATATAGTTTTATATATTAATTTTAAAATAGGCGTACATTATATATGCATATACATGTGTATTACACTATATATGCATGCACACACACACACACGTGTGTGTGTGTAAAATTAAAGCCATTAACTAATTTCTAAATTGTATTTGTACTTTGTAGTTTCTGTACAATGAGAAAGCACAGAGAGTAGGTAAAAAGGTATACAGTTCCGAAACCGGTTTGGCTCAGTGGATAGATCGTCGGGCTGCAGACTCAAGGGTCCCAGGTTCGATTCCAGTCGAGGGCATGTACATTGTTGCAGTCACATCCCTGTTGGGGGGTGTGCAGGAGGCAGCTGGTCAATGTTTCTCTCTCATCATCGATGTTTCTAGATCTCTATCCCTCTCCCTTCCTCTCTGTAAAAAAATTAGTGAAATTATATATATATATATATATATATATATATATATATATATATATATATACAAAAGAAAGATATACAGTGAATCAGCCAAATGCAGAGAATACCATTTTATAAGGAAATGTCTCCAGCTATTTTTTTTTCATTTTCCAGGATACATCATTTTGCTACATAATGAATAGTTTTACATGATAACTGAGATTAGGTACTAATGTTTTTAACTCCCTCAAAATAAAATTATCAATGTAAAGTCCATAGAAAGCACTTTAGAAGAAACAGCCTAGGGATGGTACAGTGCCTACCAAAGCTTATCTGGGCATAGAATTTGGTACCATTAAAAATGCATAACGATTCCTAAAATCCTACAGTGCTCCCCACATTGCCATGGCAGGCATAAAGCTTTGTCAGTAATGTCCATTAGCTAAGTCTGTAAAACCCTCTTAGGAGAAATACTGAGTTTTAGTACATTTCTCAAATTGGCTAATTTGGGGATTAATGGAAAAGTTTTGAAATCATTAAGACTACAATTATGCAGAATCTGCATCATAATTACTATGACTTTTTGGTCTATCTTAAAATTAGCCTATAGCTATATTATTTGTAAGTGTAAATAAAAACAAAATAATCATTTTTTCTCCTTTTGCAGCCTTTCTTTACAAGGAGTTAAATCATGATTATTTATTAGAGATTCCATTTTCTATTTGTAGGAAATAGAACGGAATATTTATTGTAAAATGCATATTCATAAAATATAGATCTACTGCTACAGCTTGACTGCATTTTTGAATGTATTTTCTGTCTTCTAAGGGTATATACAAAAATCAAGTATTGCTTTCTTTATAAAGCTGTTTTCTTTGATCACAGCCCTATATTTTATTCTTTGATCAAGTTGTTTCATTTTTTATTGTCTCCTATGGGCTCCATTTGTCTAACTTCCGGTTGTTTGCTTCCCTCTCATTAAATGTTGCTGGTTCCAGAGTAAAATCATTTTTCTTGGCTTTGTTTTATTATGATCTCAAGCTTTTTTCTCTCTTTTTTTCCTTGTCTCTCCTCTCCCCTGCCACTATTCTCTTTTCATGTACGGAAATTCTATTTCGCGGAATAAACAAAATGAAATGAAAGAGACTTTCCAGAGAGTCTCCACACTTATAAATAAGACATGTACTAGTAAGTTAGTGTCCCTTCAATATAATGGAAAACAAACTTGTCTGTCTACTAATTTCAAGCAGAACATGTAGGGCGTTTCATTGACAAACAGCTTCTTTGAGATGCAATCCATATTATATAGTTTTCCCATTTAAAGTATATAATTCAATTTTCTTATTAATCACACAAGGCATAAGAGTCCACTTAAAACTGATTTCTTGGAAGTATAGAGGTTAACACTGTAATGGGTGAGAATAAGAAACACATACATGTCTAAGACATACATGTGTGGTATTTCTTGCCTTATAGATTGTCAGAGCTTTAAACACATAGTTACGGATAATGGGTATAGATGCAGAAAGTGTTACTTTTGCTTAATTACAACACTACCAGTCCTTCCTGTTGCTTTAAATGGATCACTGTGTAAAAAAATCATATAGCATGAGTTTGGGGCAACAGAAATATTCATCCAGAAGATAAAATAAGCTGATTTATTCTTGACTGAAACATCCATGGATACATTATAAGAATAACTTGTAAATAACTTCATGACTTCAAAAAAAATCGACTGTTAAAATGCATCTTCCACTTTCCTTCCAAATAAGTCTTTAAAAATGAAAGCATCTGCTAGAAGAAGCCAGGAACTTGGATAGCGTGCAGGGATTCCTGGTAGCGGCTACCTTTTTAATCAATGATTCCAGAACAGTAGGTAATGCTTATCGTAGAAATGTCTCACACAAGTATTATTTCCGTGATGGACTAGTCTCACGTGGGCCAAAAACGTATCACTTGGAATTATCGTTAAAGAAGACGATTGTCAGGAAACAATTTGAGAAATCTGTGCTATTCACTTTTATTTAAAGTGTTGTTGTAACTTTTGCTCACCTTGATAATGGAAGTGTACACTGAAATTATAACAACAGTCACAGGGAAACAGCATGTTCTTATGATGATGGAGTAATGCCGAATCCACGCATTGGGGTCAGGTATGGTTACAAACCAATTGGGTTGTACCAGGCCAGTTGGTAAAATTATCTGTATCTATGCCATTGTTTTTCAGAATGGCAGTTTGTTTGATTTTTTAAAAGGAGGAGAACGTAAGAATTGGTGCCCATTGAACATTGATATGGTATATTTTTATTTTTTCATACCTATTGTCCTCATTTTGTGTGTTATTCTTCTTTTTATTTATTTTATATTTTAAAATAATTTTAGACTTGCTGAAAAGTTGCACAAAATAATGCAGCATTCTCATATTCCCTTACCCAGTTTTCCATAATTATAATGGCTTACATGATCATAGTAGACTTACCAAACCAAAAATTAATATTGGCACAATATTATTAGCTAAATTAGAGATTTCATGCAAAGTTCACCTGCTTTTCCACTAATATCCCTTTTTCTTCCCCATGGTCCAAACCGTGATCCCATTATGCATTTAGTCATGTGTTCTTAGTCACTTCTAGTCATTGAAGAGAGGAACTTGAGGGAAAAGGAAAGGCCCAGGTAACTGCTAAAGACACATCTGGACAATGACTACCACGATACTGTTAGGATTGGTAACTGTTGAAGTCTATTCCAGTAACCACTATAGTATAACAAATGATCCCAAAATATAGTGCCTTAAAACAACAGTAACCACTTCATTGTCCCTCACTATCTAGAACTGGGCTTGGCAGAGATAGCTTGTTTATCCTCCATAATGCCAAGGCCTTACCAGAAGATTCAAAGGCCCAGGGCTGGAATCACCTGGAAGCGTCTTCATTCACATGTTTGGTTATTGATACCAGCTATTGGCTAGAACCTTAGCTGAGCTATCAGTCAGAGAATATCCATATGGCATCTCCTATGGCTGCTGGATTCCAAGAGTGACAATCTCAGAAAGTCTAGGTGGAAGCTGTATTCAAGGAGAAGGAAAATAAACCCCATCTCTTTTCTAATTTTATTTTTAAAATTAAAAAATTACAATTTATATTCAACTTTACTTTGTATTAGTTTCAGGTGTACAGCATAGTGGCCAGACAACCATACTTTTCAAAAAGTTATCCCCCAGTATTTCCAGTACCCACCTATACCATATATAGTTATTACAATACTACTGGCTGTATTCCCTATGATGTAATATATATATATATATATATATATATATATATATATATATATATGTGTGTGTGTGTATATATATGTGTATATGTATATATATGTATATATATATGTGTGTGTGTGTGTGTGTGTGTGTGTGTGTGTATATATATATATATATATATATATATATATATATATATATATTCTATTCACAGTCAGTATGTTCTTGCACCTTATGAGTTAGGTGCAGCACATTACTTTGATGGTCGTGTGTCCGCATTAATCGTAGTGAGTATCTAGACTTCAAAGTTATAGTTTATCCTTAAGTCTCTGGCTTAAAAAGAGAAAAAGGAAGAAAAAGAGATAGCAGGGAGGAAGAAAGAGAGAAGTCTATGTTATTATGTTAATAAACCAACACTGACAATGAGCTAAAGGTTAAGAGTAAGTGAAATTCACTTCTGTGGGTGGTACGTACTGAAAATAAAACAATACGGTAGTGGCTAAGAAGATTTATGTTAGACACAGCCCTCCACAAAGCCCCAGAGCCTAGGGAAGATGCTCCTTCCATGTTTTCCTCAGCATCGGTGCACCTTTCCCTTTGTTTGCCTTGAACAAACACCAGGCTATGAGACAGAGCCAGGGTCTCCATCTGACTTGTCCACATCTCCTGCATGCAGCACCGACCACTTCAGACATAGCAGAGATGTGTTGAGTCATGACTAGTGAATAAGTATTTCATATAAGATGGGAGCAGAGGCCGGTGCATTGGAACAAGGGCATATTCACATTTTTTGGGATGGAAGATATACAACTAGAGGAGGTTAAGTGTATGTGTAAGAAGGCACTTCTAATTGAACCCAATGTTAGGCTTGCAAAGTAGCGAAATAAACAATAGAAATGACATTCAAATCAATGAGTCTTGGGATGTCACTTCTTCAAACCCGCCCTCTCTAGCTGCTGGAATATTAGTTTTCTGATGTTTCCATCTTTAAGCTTCCAGCTCTCCTAGGTTCTGAGAGAAAGCCCACCATTCGAAGGAACTTACAATTGAAGCACATAACCTTAGGTCTGGTGCCTGCATGTTACTGACATGGCATGTAATGATAAACAAATTCCTAAAATATTTGCAATATATTGGGCGGGGGGAGAGCCCCTGGTAATAAAGAAAGCATTGTCATATAATACATTTTCAAGTAATTGACATTAAATATTAATTGATTATATACATGGTAAATTGATATATCCAAGCAAAACATTGTTATTAATGCAATTTGAAGAAACTACCATACATGACAGATAAGGTTGCTATTTGTAAATCCTAGATAATCTGTGATAGAGATATTAGATAAAAAGAGGTATGTAATTTGCACTGGTTTCTCAATATATCCCCTCAAATGCTGCCTGCTAAAGAATGATAGTGTTTATGTCACTCATGCCCAAATCAAATATTCCCAATTTTTATCCTTCCTAAATTAACTATGAAATG
Source organism: Vespertilio murinus (assembly GCA_963924515.1). Lineage (NCBI taxonomy): Eukaryota > Metazoa > Chordata > Mammalia > Chiroptera > Vespertilionidae > Vespertilio > Vespertilio murinus. The sequence continues at coordinate 9,275,425 of OZ004716.1, read as the reverse complement.
AGGTCATCTATGATCATAGGAACTGGTTTTAAAATTTTGCTTGAGGGAAGGCATTGTCCAGGGATTGCAAGATTTGACTCCTCTTCATAAAGGTTTGATGCTGTGCTGTATATAATTAAACTAAGCCCTGCCTTGCATGTTAAAACCCCCAAGCCCCTACTGTGAATGTTCTAATTTACTTTATTTTCCCTCCCAGAATAAGACCGCTAAGACTGTCTTTAACATTCCAACTTGCAAGTGCAAAACATATTATAGTTAAATAAAGTTGCCCATAAAATATTACAACGTTTAAGATAAATTGATGAATATACTTGAACATGTTTGAATATGTGCATTGGATGGGTACACAAATGGTGAGGGTTTTAAAATAATTCTGTGGGAGAGATCCATTTCTTTTTGCAAGCTTCATTTTTTGTTGCCTGTTTACAGAGAATAATCAGTCAACATTATCCGCTAAAAGAAAAACATTTCTGTGAGAGTTACTTCTCACATTCAGCCGATATATTTTCCTGTTTAAAAAATTTTTCCTGTTTAAATGGTCATCATCTCATTTAGGAAACATTTTCCAAATATAGTGCCTGTTATAGACTCTGTGTGAGATCATGCCTTGCATACTATCCTTGTTTAGAATTGCTGAAGGCCTGAAGTTTTTATCAGTAACCAAGTTTATTCCAGCTATAATGCAGGTTATTCTGACTTCAAGGTAGCCTCACTCGGCATACTTCTGAGTCCATGCCCAAGAAATTCTGTTGTATTTATCTCTGCCTGTTTTATAGACCCAGGCAATATATGTCCCTCCATCTGTGTTTGTATCACATATCGGTAAACAAATGGATAAGATAATTTTAGAAATAGTTAATGCAGGAGATCAGTGTGATCTTAGAATATTGAGGCAAATGCTTCCATTACTGTTAATATTTGGGTGATAAATTCTTGTTGTAAATACAACCTTAGATGGTCCAAAGGATAGTCTAGGAAAATTAATTGTCAAAAAGAATACAGTGCTTCGATATGGCCAGTCATTATATACCATAATTGTGGCTTGCCAGTGAAACATATCATCCCCAACTGAACCTGCAGAACATTGTGCTGGAGGGTCATGGGTCAAATACAGTTTCTATGTTATAGAATCTATGTTGGATCATGCCTTGAGAATGGTTATTGGGCAATGCGTAGCATCCTTTTCTGAGTACATTCTTCTTTTGCAATATATAAATTAATTATAACATGCAGATTAATACACCAAACATGGTGACAATCGTGATTACTATTTAAATGGTTGAATATCCAGGAAGACAGAAGCAATACTTCTTTAAAGTTTGAAATCATGCATACACATGATTTACAATCATAAATACACAAAGACATACACACATTGACATTTAGTATACACACATATTCTTACATATTCTAATTTCTAAGAATAATATATATAATTATAGCCAGGAGTTGATGAAACTTCTACTTTAGTTTAAGTAGTAAGTACAACCAACACTATTTAATGAAATGGCACTGTCAGGGGACAAATATGCTTGGTTAATCTGCTGTTTACCTAATGTTAGTTCTTAGAGAATTACATTTAACTAGCATTTGTGCTTTGGTGTTCCTTCCATGTGAAACCGGGGTGAGTTTTCCTAAGGATCAAATGAAATGTTACCTATGAAATACTCGACATTGTGAGTGGAGCATTAGAAGACTTCAGTGATTGTAAGTTTACTCCACTCATGAGTTATGGGGAAGTCAATAATATATATACAACGTGGCCTCTGGCTTGAAGAAAAATACTATCTATTGATACAAAAGTCTTGGGAGAATCATAGGAGACCCTGAAGAACCATCCAGAGACAGGCAGTATTCTTATTTTATTGTCACCTAAGTAATAAATGTTCCCTCTCTCCTAGAAATTAAAGGAAAGGGGAAACAGTCCCAGAATAGTTTGAGGCAGCCCCACTGGAGAGGAGGTTCTGTAAAAGGAAAGGCTTTGGTTAGGCACAAACAAGTCACAAATTAAGTCATTCATATGGACAATCAGGCCTCCATTTTAAATCATAGCCATAATCTTCTAATCACTTCAACCTATTGAAAACTAAAAGCCAAAACTTTTCTTCAAAAGAGACCCCAAGGAGTTTCTTTCTCTCAAATGTTTGTATTTGAGATATCTTTGCCACATATTATACCCATGGCTAGGCTGACAAGGAAAAAAAGGCCAGGTAAGGGAAGGCCAGTGACGACCACATGGTGATACCATCACCCTCTGAGTAATCTGTTCAGCCCTGGTCTCTAATGGGTCCTCCCTCAACCACACCTATTTCATGATGTTATACTAGGATCTCCCTCTTGTTAAGACTTTGCTTTGTGCCGAAACCGGTTTGGCTCAGTGGATAGAGCGTCAGCCTATGGACTGAAAGTCCCGGGTTCGATTCCGGTCAAGGGCACATACCTTGGTTGCAGGCACATCCCGGTGGGGAGTGTGCAAGAGGCAGCTGGTCGATGTCTATCTCTCATTGACATTTCTAACTCTCTATCCCTCTCAATTCATCTCTGTGTAAAATCAATAAAATATTTTTTAAAAAAGACTTTGCTTTGTTATCTGTATAATGAGCTGGTTGCACTTCAGAGTTTATGAATCCCTTTCTGGTTTTGGACACTTCTAGTGCAAACCCAACTCTTCTACTGCCAGAAACTCTTGGGTAGCCAGTGAGGTGTGAAAACAAAATTAGAAACTGGAACATAGGTGACAGGGTGAGATAATTAGATGAAAAGCACAACGGGGAAGAGTTAATAGGAAACACCATGAGTCAGAGAACTGGTGCTTAAAATCATGGGAGTTGCTTCTAAATGAACAAAAAATAGATTAGAAAATATTTTCATAATGGCTTTTAGGAGAGTGAGAAAAAAATCAATCCCTCTCTGCTAGTGGTCAGCACTGAACAAGAAACCATCAAACAAGATGAATGAGTTTCTAAGCTCATTATTAAGACATGTGCTCATCTTGTTTTCATGCTTCCTTTTACTTTCCCCTCACTCTTAGATATTCACTCCTAGTTGATGCATCCATTGGACTAGATTTAACATATTTGGCCTCTGGAGATGATTTAGAAGTTGCTAATAATGTGAAAGGATTTCTTGATCTTCCTCCCCATTTTCCACCTTCTGGGAGCAGCCTGAAGATGATTCCCCAAAATACTCAAAATTCTATTGAAGTTTACTCAGTAACCATAGGTAATTATCCCCCAGCGGGGGAATGGCTAAGTTTTATAGGCTATTCAAATGTTATCTTTTTACTCCTCCTTCAAGTATCCTATAAAACTTACAAATTGCAATCGGTTTGCCCACACAGTGCATACAACTAAGTGCAGAAAAAAATGGTTAAGATTCACTTTCTGATCAATAGTTTTGTTAAGGTTTTAGTGGTAGCATGGTGGTTCTGCATTTGTCATTAGATGGATGCATAGCTCATCATTATACTTTGTTTTTGTTTCAATATTCATAGATATTGGTGTTTATATCAAGACCAAGATTTAACCCTCCTGTTATTTTCCCTCATAGAAATAACTTTATTGGCCTTTCACTTTTGTTATAAACCCCTCAACTTTTGTGAGGCTGTTTGGATAAAAAAAAAATTCTTATTCTCATCCTGTTAATTGGGTCGTCTATTTTATATTTTGTTTTTTAGGTTACAGATACTAAAAATTGAAATTTATCATGCTTCATCTTCATGTTAGCTGCTATAAGGATTCATGCTTGATGTGTGCTCCACCTGCTGTTTTCAGGAAGTGGGGAGGGAGGAGGGAGGTTGAGACTCAGCAATACAGCACCTTAAAGAACAAAGGAAATCATTGTCTCCCCCATGGAATTGTTCTGAGTTAAACAGACCAGGACAGCAGGTGATTGTACTCCAACAGTCATTTAAACTGTTGGGCTTTTTTTGAGTTATTAATGGGCCACACACAGGCCAAGCATCATCTTCATTATTTAAGCTGAGTCCTAACCATATTTGGGTTCCACCAGGTGGGCCATGGACAGAACTCATGGAAAAGTAGGCCAATTAACTTGATGCAGAAGCCAGGAGTTGGCGCACATTACTTTCTACCAAATCCTTTTGGAGAGCTCCTTGAGATAATCCAGGCTTGTGTGGGGAAATGTGGATGGACTGTTGGATATTGAGAGAACACATGATCAGAGACAACACAGAGAATGTGACTCTGACAACTGCAAATAGCAGCCAGAAATATGAGTAAACTCAATTTGGACCATCAGTCCGAATGGAATATCCAGATAATTGTAGCCACAGCACTGATGATTTGGTCTTCATTTAAGAGCTCAGAATATGGATTACTTGTGGGCAGAGTGCAGAGATGGCTATGGAAAGGGAGGAGGACTTTTCATTATATTGTGGGTGTTGGAATTGTCTTCTGGCAATATCATAGGGTAGAACTTGTCATGTTGGTACCATGTTGGTCATCAGGGTAATTTTCACTTGACCTAAGTATGTGTGTGTTTGTATGTGTGCATTCATGTGAATGGCTAGTGGATCTGATAAAGTGAATCCTTTCTCATAGGACTAGAAGGAAAGAAAGGACAAATGGAACTTCTGATTTCATTAAAGATCTACACTGGTCTTGGCACCACGTTCAATTATTATTATTATTTAAAAATATGTTTTTATTGATTTCAGAAAGAGGGGAGGGAGAGGGAGAGATAGATAGAGACCTCAATGATGAGAAAGAATCATTTATCAGCTGTCTCCTACACACTCTCTATGAGGGATCAAGCCTGCAACTCGGGCATGTGCTATGGCCAGGAACAGAACCCTAACCTCCTGGTTCAAAGGTCGATGCTTGATCAATGAGCAACATTGGCCAGGCTCAATGTTTTTTATTCCAGTTTCACTTAATTGATACAAGTAAAAAACTAATATTTCTTTTTTTCACATATGAAAAAAACTAAAGTTCATAGAGTTTGAGTTACATGCCCAAGGTCACTTAGAAGTCAACCAATTATGACCCTCTGGTGCCAAATCTAATGCACTTTCAATCCTGGCACATGGTCCCATGCTGATACTATTTAGTCCAAGAGCTGAACCTGCAAACAGAGACATCTAGAGACACTGATATCAGAGTTCAAACAGAGAGCTGAAAACAAAAGCAAAGAACTATATTTAAAAACAAACAGCACACCTCTTAATCTCTTCAGCATTATGAATTTTGGTTCTAACTCAATATACTTAATATACTGCCACCTTAAATGTATTTTAAAGACAGTCAACATCTCAAGGTATTCTTATAATGATATTCTACAAATGAGTATTATCATTTATTTTGCATAATCTTATTTCTCTTCTCAATATTTCAGCAACATTTGGAATAATGATAACATAAAATAAGTGGTGGAGGATGGGGAGAAATCCTGGCATGTTCACTGTTTCTGCATTCAGATTTCAGGGATATATATTGCACACATATTTCTCTTTTAAAAAATTAAGATAGTTTTGTAATTATATGAGGATAGTACTGTGGTATTAGAGGATATCTTATTAGCCAATCTGTTACAGATTTATCTCTGCATTTGACAATTCTAACATATTACCACATGTTCCACTCTGGGCCATACATAATTTACTCAGTACCCCAGTGAAGATTCTCTGAACTGATTGATTCACTAGCCCCCTTACCAGTGAGTCACATGATCTAAAGCAGATAAAAATACAGGTTTTTCACTAAAGTATACATAAAACAGAAGTCTACTGAAATAGTTCACCTGCTATAATGCTAAGGAATCCCGAAAATTGAAAAATAACATTATCAGGCCAAACCTTACAAAACACATACATGAGATGAAGTCTGAAGTTACTTTGGGGCAAGTTTGATTTATCTGAGCATATAGATAAAATAAAGACAACAGTGTGTGTGTGTGTGTGTGTGTGTGTGTGTGTGTGTGTACACATATGCACACATATAATTTCATGAGGGAAAAATTATATATATATTCATGTACTAGAGGCCTGGTGCATGAAAATTCGTGCACTGGGGGCGGGGTCTCTCAGTCCAGCCTGTGCCCTCTCGCAGTCTGGGACCCCTCTGGGGATATCTACCTGCCGGCTTAGGCCCGGTCCCCATGCTCAGACCTCACCCTGTGGGAGTACACTGACCACCAGGGGGCAGCTCCTGCATTGACCGTCTTCCCGCTGGTGGTCAGTACAAGTCATAGCAACCGGTCATCCAGGTCATTCTGTTAGGGTCAATTTGCATATTATCCTTTTATTATATAGGATATTGCTCAAGAAAAAAATTAAACCTAATCTTTATTTAAATATTTCTAGTAGTGGGGAATAATATAACACTAGAAAACATGGACTTAAGTCTCACTCCCTGACTTCATATTCTGGTGCTTCTTTTCACTGCTCTTTGACTTTGAGCAAGGACAATGTCACTCTCCACCTCATTTTACCATGCATAAAATGGGACAATAATCACCTTTGTCATGTACAGTTGCTATAACAAGTTAATGAGCATAAAACTTGCAAAACTGCCAGTCACACATTAAAATATGTAACATTTTGTTACTGAAATCAAGGGGTTCATTTGCCTGTATCCATAAAAGCCCACTAAAAAGCTAACAGGAGTTTGCAGCAAAGAAAATAAAAGTTTATTTAAGGAAATGGCTCCAACCTGGAATATAAGTGAGCTGATGCTATAAGACCCGGCTCCTATGGTCCTGCAGGGGGTAGATTATAGAGGGGAAATCATTAGTCTTGGTGACTAGAGACCTGAGCTTTCCTGATTGGTTGTGACTAGGGTAAGGTATAGCTGGTCAATGTGTCAGGTCCTGATATCAGCCATGGCCTTGTCCTGTCTGATTTCCTGAACATGTAGTTGGTGGGATCCTTCTTCTTTGGTGACTCTGGAGCTGAAACACAATTGAGATCAAGATATGATCCTTAGTTTATCCCAAACTCTCTTTTTATGGTCAGTAGAGCTGATACTTTGTGTTAAAGATGGGTTGTTGCTGACCAGAACCTGTTGTCCTGAGGGCTTAATGATTAAGAGAGTAGAAATGCAGTTTGTGCCAAGGTGGCGGGATGTGGAAAGGAGGCGGGTGAGGTTTGCTATTTGACTGGACAAGGCTAGCTTGAAGTAAAGAAATGAAGTTCCTGTGTGGTTACATATTTGTATAATATACTTTTTTTTCTGTGTTAGTAAGATTAAAGGTTAAGGGTCACAACCCTGGGTGCACATTTAATCACGTGAAATATTTTTTTCTAAATTACTGATGCCCTGCCTCTACCCTTAGAGCAATGCTATATAATAAAAATATTGAAAGTCAGCGAGACTGGTTTGGCTCAGTGGATAGAGCATCGGTATGCAGACTGAAAGGTCCCAGCTTTGATTCTGGTCAGGGGCATATACCTTGGTTGTGGGCACATCTCCAGTAGGGGTGGTGCAAGAGGCAGCTGATCAATCATTCTCTCTCATCGATGTTTCTAACTCTCTATCCCTCTCTCTTCCTCTCTGTAAAAAGTCAATAAAATATACTAAAAAAATATTGAAAGTCAAATATGTAATTTTAAATTGTGTCATGGCCACCTCAGAAAAAAAGGTAAAAAGAAGCAAGTTATATTCATTTTACATTAATATACACAATATTTCTATATGCAATTCATATTTAAATTACTGACATATTTTATATTATTTTATATTGTTAAAGATATATCTTTCACTGAGTAGTTGGTATGACAAGACAGATACTTTTCAAGACTATTGCAATAGAGGAGAGAGATTGAGTTCAACTCTGAATACAAGGAAGGCAACCAGGAATTTATAGCCAAGGAGACAGGGTCAGAGGATGGAAAGTTACCAAGAGGAGCCATCAAGGCCAGGGGGTTCTTGCTACATTGGTCTAACAGGATTGTCGTCAGTGGTGCAGATGAGGAACTTAATCAGACATCAAGTGTGGAGGTAATTATAGCAAAACTAACATAGCAGGATTTTAACTGAAATGGGTTGGCAGGCCAAAGAAAGGGCCAACTATGATAGCCCTCCTCTCTTCCACTATCTCTTAAAAAAAGAAAAAAAATCAATGGAAAAAAATATCCTTGGGTGAGGATTAACAAAAAAGAGAGAGAGAGAGAGAGAGAGAGAGAGAGAGAGAGAGAGAGAGAGAGAGAGAGAGAATCTTCGTCAGTATGATTGTTGGCTCTACCATAGTATTTGAAATTAGGTGTGTATTTTGCACTCAGCTTATCTTGATTCCACTAGCCACTTTCCCAAGTGCTTAGTAGCATCATGTGGCTAGTGGCTACTGTATTGGATAGTGTAGCCCAAGAGATTCCGATGTCATTTATGTAGGCAGGTCTGAGGCATCTCTATTGCTTTGTTTTATTTTTTAAGTATTGAACTATTGAAATGATACAAGTATGCAGCCAGATTTGAGAACAAGGATTGAAGGGCTTGTTTGCACCATGTGGATTCTTCACTCAGACTTTGATGAGCTTCTGGGTTTTTCTAAATCCCCAAGTGACGCCAAAAGAAACATCACTAAGAATTTTTAGCACGTTATTGGCTTCCTGCCATCTTTCTGGATCATTTAATGACATGTGCATTATATAAAAAATATCTATTATGAGGGCATGATAAAAGGTCATCTTAGGAAACCAGCATCCCTTAAACTTTTTGAACTCTTTTATAACTTCTTTTTGTTATTTAAAACCAGGCATATCGTTCAGAAAATAAAGTAAAGATGTGGCTTTGAGAGAAAATAGAAACACAACTTTGAATAAATCCACTGTTAGATACCAAAGACCAAACTCAGAACTGTGTTTTAGATATTTAAAATGCTCCTTTAAATAAATCTTCATAGAAATCTGATTCTCAACTCAAGACCTATGATGCAACATTCACGAAATTCAGTTTCCATATTTTTTTTCTTGCACTTGCAAAGCTTTCCTAGTGATTACAGCGTAAACAGCATTGTGTAGGGATATCCTATGGAAAGCTGCCTTTTTGCCTCAATGCTGGGTTGTGTTCCCCAGTCACCAGCACAAAGGCTGTTTTATCCACGGGCTGCTCCTGGACTTTGAAAAAAAAAGTCACATGAAAATGGAACTGTACGCAAAAGCCATTAGTATTCCACGTGGAAGATTTGTGTTTTGTGTTTCAGGCAGCTCCCGTTAAATCCAAGGTCTTAACACTCCTTTGAGACCTCCCAGGCCCCTTGGTAACTCTTGAAAAGCCTTTTATTTCTTCAACATATGTAAATTTTCAGGGGTGCAGTCAGTGTGATTTAGAGCTAACTTCTCCTTAAGAGCTCAGAGGAAACAAAGGTTTTTCTTAAATGACACGGTAGAGGAAATTGAGGTTCCAGCATTTCCATATAATGTGATCATGAAGATGGGAAATAATATTTAGTGAAATTAAACGTTCCGGCTCAGAAGTCCCATCACTCTTAATCTGCATCTGTTCCTTTTATTTAATTTACCTGACATGCTCTGTGCCTTTCAAGGGAACTCTGGAACAAGGTCTATTCGATAAAGAATTAGGAGTGAAATGGCCGTGAGGGTCACTTTTTAGAACATGTTAATCAGACATAGATGGAGGTAAATTTTAACAGAGATATAAGGAAGGTCTTATCTAATGCACCTGTGATTTCACCAAAGCTTTACATTGTCATTTGGCAGAACGCAATCACGTATAATGTATAATGATAGTCCTCATTTTATTTCTGTAAATGTCCTCAAATGGAAGAATAAGTTTTTATCATAAAGATTTAAGCTATAAGATAGATAGATAAGATAGAAGACAAATATAGATAGGTAGATAGATAGTAGGTAGGTGGATAAATAGATAAAAGATAAACTGGTAGGCAGGTAGATAAATAGATAGATGATAGATAGATAGATAGATAGATAGATAAGAGATCCCAGCTGCAAATTACTCTCATTAGATTGAGCCATTGTATTTAACATTCAGTGAGAAGATGGCCAGGATAAAATGTATTTTGTTCAAGCTTAATGAGATGCTAGTGTTGATGTATCTGAGCGCCTGCTGTCACAAGCTGCACTGACCTATGTCTTAACCGGGATCTTAACCTAGCAGCAGCGTGCCGGAGTTACTGTGCTGTGTGTTAAAGAATGACAGAAGCCCTTTCTTTTATTTCCAGTGGGAGAAAACAAATAAATAAAAGATAGATCTGCTTGTGTAGACATGCCCTCCTGACTCAAATGTATTACTTATAACTGTGAACTTTCCAGGAGGAGACGGGTGCAGAGTAGATTCCTCCGCGATATGTTGGGGAGACTAGCATTTTTATAAGCACATCTGCCTCAACACAATGCTATAATTTTTAAACCACACCTATTACATGTGGCAATGAAAAACTGATGTCAGCACTGCCTATGTTTTTGTTTGTTTGTTTGTTTTCTTTTAAGAAGTATTTCATGTACACCTACTGTGAGTCAGTGTCAGTGCCGAGTTCAGGAAATTGAACTCAAAGGTCCACCTGATCCATTTCCTGTGTCCCTGGAGCTTACCACCTGGAGGAGGCAAGCACATAAATAAATATGTAATTGCAAAGTACTAAATAAAAAGAAGGCATCCGGGGCTATAAGTATATATGAGAAAATAGCCTGGCTCACCCTGGGGAAATCAGGGAGTCTTTGTTGAGACAGGGACTTTTAAGATGAACACAGAGGCTCAGTAGAAGCTTCCAGACACTGACGAAGAAGCATCTTTTGAGGCCCCAAATTCAAAGCTGAGTAAGAACCGAAAGCCCACTGGAGGTACAGCCATTTGCACAAATGATTACATGGACTAAAAGGAATATAATACTTGAGGCAGGAAAGAGTATGCAGTGGAGATGATATTTGATTTTATTACAAAACTCTTTAAAACACACACAAAACTACCCTTGTTTCCCCGAATATAAGACAGTGTCTTATATTAAGTTGTGCTCCCAAAGATGCGCTAGGTCTTATTTTCAGGGGGTGTATTATGTTTCCATGGAATAGGTCTTATTTTCGGAGGATGTCTTATTTTCGGGGAAACACGGTAGCATTGCTTCAAACACGTGATGTTGAAAGCCCTTCCTAAAAATATTGCGTCAGAGCTATGTCCATCCTGAGTCATCTGATTGACCTTGTGTCCCTTGACATTGTTGCCCAGGCCTCCCTATAACTTAATAATATCTAATTCACATTCTATCCACATTCACATACAGCAACAACTTTCAACTGGTGTGCAGCAAGAATTTTTTAAAACATGCAATACCTGAGTATTTAGTCAGGGATACTGACCTCTTTTCCTTTAGATTGTCAAATAAAAATAATAATAATAATCAGCATAACAATAGCTGTCCAGTGTGAATGAATCAGCTATACTAATTTTTTTGTCAGATTGGCAAAAAAAAAAAACAACAACCAAGCATTTTTTATGAGTTGTAGAATTTTAGTGATTATTTTATTCGTGACATGAGATGGAAAAGGTGGAAAGTCGCTGACACAAATCTCTTTCTCTTTTCAAGGTCATTGATAACTTGGCCAATTTAGACCTTTGAAAGCTTGTGATGGAGATTAAATGGTGCATAGAAGCATGTAAATTATTATTTACTAACATATGCATGATATCCTCCTCAAAAATGTTTAGTAAAATGCCACTGTTTATCAGTCAATTAAAAAAAAACACATTAGAAAATAGTAAATAAACTGGCACATGGGACTTGGAATCCCTGAGCCAAGTCAGCTAAATATTAGGTACTAAAATCCATGTGTAAAAGATCTAACCAAAGGATTTATTTTTTAGCCTAAATATTTAGTTCCAATAACATTGTTCATGAGATATTTCACTGCTATTGGGATTGAAGGTCCCCAGTTCTGTAAAGAGTGAATATTTGTATTATGACATATTAAAAATAATGTGCCAAAATATTGGCATTTTAAATGTTTACAAAAATAATCTTATGGCTCCTACTGGTATGCCATAAAATAGATATGAAGAATTGTACATTTAAAATAAAAAACTAATAGACTTTATTTATAATAATATGTATTTATTGTTCTAGAATAAAGTGTCTTATTTTTATTTTTTATTTTTTGTTAAATATATTTTATTGATTTTTCACAGAGAGGAAGGTAGAGGGACAGAGAGTTAGAAACATCGATGAGAGAGAGACATCGACCAGCTGCCTCCTGCATACCTCCTACTGGGGATGTGCCTGCAACCAATGTACATGCCCTTCACTGGATTCGAACCCGGGGCCTCTCAGTCCGCAGACCCACACTCTATCCACTGAGCCAAACCGGTTTCAGCTAGACTGTCTCTTAGAGATCATTTGTTATAAAGCCCAGTCTTATCTTTTTGGTCAGTGCATAGTATAGAACTCAGATCTATCCTGTCCTCTTCATACAAATCTGATTTTTTAATCCTGAGCTTTATGGTAAAATACCATGGCCCTCAGTTGATGCCTGAAATCAAATGACTGGTTATGTAGCATAGACCTGTATAAGATATTTTAGTAATGCTGGATGGAAAAATAACACAGAATGGCTGTGATACAGGGTTCCTCAGGTTGTGGACATTTTCTCAGGTTGAAACTATTGAAAGGGACCCTCTTTAGACCCTATCCTGACTCAGAAGAGGTAACCATGGGTCACTTTATCTGTAAAGGGAAGGGACATACATAGAATTCCATGTAAAAAGAAATCCTTTTTGTTCTTACAAGACCACTTCTTCTCATGATTAAAATTAAACATCAAAATTGGAGTGAAGCCTCTGAACTCCAGGGGACTGCCGGGTGGGTGGTATAAAAATATAAAGTACCCATTGAAGGCCTCTCAGCCAAAGCACTGAAGTATTGTTCCGTTTTGGTTTGTTTTTATTTTGTCTTGCTTTGTTTATTGGCAACAGAAACTGAGGGAAAGAACAAAGAGAGAAGCATAAAAAGAAAAACGAAGTGAAATTAAGTTACTATGAGTTTATGGGACAGTTCAAAGTCCTAAAAAAGCTGGAGAATCAGATTTGTAAGGACAGAGGTCAAATGTCTGGCAGTGTGTGGGTTTGGGATGGGGACGTCAGGGAGTCTTATCCTGGACCACCTGGGATAAAGCAGCCCCAAGGCATGTGGTCTTGGCTTTCTCTGCTCCAGGTGCACATGCCTATGAAGGAGAATCACATTTTCCAGCCATGCCTCATATACACAAGTATAACAAAAACAACAAAAAAATATCTAGGCATTTCCATTGCCTTTCCCACCAAGACCCTAAAGCACATGGAAGGAGGCAATTCTCCAAGGCAGAACAGAGCTGCTGACAGGAGAAGATAAATGTATGGTAGGCTAGACAGATGAACAAAACAGCGCAGTGGTGTTCACACGGGAGTCTGTACATTCAGGGGGTTCCATTAGCTTCAATAATTCTACTGAAGGACTCAGTGAAATATTACTCTGGTGAGGCTACACAGTCTATCCAAGGTTATCATTTGAGGGTGGAGGCAAAGATAGGTGCCCACTCAACCAGTGACCTTGTAGCAAATTTATTCATGTTATCTTATCTTCACAATTCACATACTAATTTAGGTTGCAGTATTAACCTCCAATGAACAAGGAATAGACACAAACTTTCTTCAACATGGATGATGTCATGCTGTTTGGAATGTCAGCACTGGCCTCACAACAATTGTGCATCGGCTTGTCCCAGCTGAGGGACCCATCCTCCAACCCCCACTCCTCTGCCCACCACCCACCACTCACATTCTCTTTATTTTAGGTTTAGATGATATATTCCTTCTTTGATGACTTAAGCAATTTGCACACCAAGAGTCGATCATTGCGCTGACTTAATACTGAGAGATTTATAGTGGTGGGTGGGAGGGAAATCAGAACATCCATCCCCAGTTTAACATGCTTTATCATGAGTCATAAAATGACTCTGTATTTCATTTTCATGTTTTTTCAAGGTATATGGAGTTGAATTATATGCCATTTACCTTATTAAGGTTTGTTTGGAGATTTTATTTATATAGTTTATTTTTCTTCTCTAGAATAGTTGTGAGTCTATATGTATAAAATCTGGGGGTGGGGGTGTGTGGATCTGTGATACTTAACATTTTCTAGCATAGTGCCATAACACCATTGGGTAGAATAGTAGGGAATAATTATCTAGAGACAAAGTCTATGAGATAAAACAGTAAGTTATCTTACACACACACACACACACACACACACACACACACACAATACACAGTGAAGCAAATTGGAGCAGATAGAACTTTAGGTTTTAATTTTCAAACAAACTAATTCTTAGATTCTAGCCATGCAAATTTAAACTTCATGGCTTATATATTATATCTCCTATGTGTAAAGTCAGCATAATGAAATCTAACCAGACTTCATTAAGGTAATGGTTGAGGATTTAATGATCTCACTTACAAAAAAAAGTGGTATATACACTGTAAAGTTCTAGATGTATATTATGAGTTTTATCACTAATGGGCTTTTGGCATTTTGTAAATGAACTTCTCTAGCCAAAGGGGTTGAATTTTACTTGAATATATTGTTCAGGTTTCAAGTGCAAAAGCTTCATTTGGGAATGCCTTTTCCACGAATGCACTATTCCATTCCTCTCTCAAATCCAATTCCTTCCTACTCAATCCTCAATGTTTGGCAAAAATCCATCTCATTATATGAAGTCTCCCCTAACTCCTGCATCTTAAACTGATGACAGTTTTATAACAGTGCACCTGAGGACTAAGGTATTCTATGGTCAAAAATGTGAACATGGAGAAATTCAAGACCAGAAACAATGGGAATCCAGGAAAAATATAACCTTGTTTTAGAGACCTGACCACATTCTGTCAGTTAGGGAGGGGGTGTCCAAAATGTAAATGCAAGTGGAATATTGTTCCAGGAAATTATGGTGCTGAGAATACTCAAATAGCATTTCCTAGCAATAGCCAAGTCATCAGGATTTGCCAGAACAGTGCGCATAGTTACAAAAGATGTGCCCTTATCAGGAGCATGGGTACCAAATTAAAACACCACCTGGTTGAAATCTACTCCATCTTCTTGTGAAGTTATGAATAGCCTAACTTCTCTAAGCATTATTAACTTTCTAAAATGAGAATAATGCCTACTCAATATAACTTAGAGTTCAATGAAATAATGAGTGAGTTAATACTACACACACACATACACACACACACACACACACACACACACACACACACACAAAATTATAACATTGATTCTCTCTCTTTTCTTGCACTACAGAGACAGAGTGCTGGGTGGCAACTGACGCTGCAACTCTAGGCATGGAAGTCAAAATGTGGGCACAAATGGAGCTCCGGAGCCCCAGATTGAATGCTGCATTATTAGAACTGCTATTATATTTTTACTTTAATTAGCTGCAGATATTTAGGTCTTGTCTCCTCATGATCGTCAACTCAGACCTCTGTCTAAAACCATCTCTCCCTCTTTTTCTCTTTCTTCTTTAATTGCTGCTTATATGAGAATGTATAATTGGGATCCACCTACAATTTGCCAAATATTATACTGTGTTCCTGGAAATTCAAACATAGAAATATACTCTTCTCTCAAGCAACTGTTATTCTTGCTGTAAAGAAAAGAACAATGAGCACCAACTAATGGAACAATAATACAACAAAATTTATAAATATTTTCTTTAACCTGAATGCTAATGAATTTTTAATAAATTTAATGAATTTCTAACACAATCTAAGTAAGTCATATCAAAACAAGCAAATACAAATGTAATGGATGACATTATAAATAGGTTGAGCTCTTGAAATAGTGAATTGAGGTAAATAATGATTAATGACTAATTATTGAATAAATTAATATATCCATTAAACCTCTTGCAAATAATTGTGATGGTTATTTCAATAAAAACTTAAGCCAAAACCGGTTTGGCTCAGTGGATAGAGCATTGGCCTGCGGACTGAAAGGTCCCAGGTTCGATTCAGGTCAAGGGCATGTACCCTGGTTGCGGGCATATCCCCAGTAGGGGGTGTGCAAGAGGCAGCTGATTGATGTTTCTCTCTCATCAATGTTTCTAACTTTCTATCCCTCTATCTTCCTCTCTGTAAAAAATCAATAAAAAATATATTAAAAAAACAAAAACAAAATTTATATAGTTTAGTCAATAATAGACAAAAAGGGGACCTATAAACACTCACAAAAAAGTAACAACATAGTTTTATTTATCATATAACATTTATTAAAGTTAAATACCCCTCAATGCTTACATCATCATATAGTCACTGGTTAGGTCATTATCCTGATGTTAACACGATGATACTAGGTTTGAAGCAACTGGAAACTACTATGTATGATAAAATTTGCATCTCATAGTTTTTTCTTTGAACTAGCATTTCATTTATTATAATAAACTAGAGGCCTGGTGCATGGATTTGTGCATGGTTTGGAGGGATCTCTTAGCCTGGCCTGCGCCCTCTCGCAATCTGGGGCCCCTTGGAGAGGATGTAGCAGTGTGCCAAGTGGAAATAGCCTATCAGTGATTCTCTCTCATGATTGATGTTTCTATCTCTGGCTGCCTCTTCCTTCTGCTCTGAAATCAATTAAATATTGTGTGTGTGTGTGTGTGTGTGTGTGTGTGTGTGTGTGTGTGAGAGAGAGAGAGAGAGAGAGAGAGAGAGAGAGAGAACAGGGATCATTTCTAGGAGAATTCCAAGGGAATTCACACACACACACACACACACACACACACACACACACCTATTAGAGGCCAGGTGCCAGTGCACAAGATTTGTGCACTAGCGGTTGGTGGGGGAGGGTCGCCTGGCCTGTGCTCTCTCCAAGTCCAGGACCCCTCAGGAGGTCTGCCTGCAGGCTTAGGCCCGATCCTCCAGGGATCATGCCTAAGCCGGCAGACAGACATCCCTCTTGCAGTCCAGGATCCCTTGTTCTTTACCACCTGCCTGCAGCAGAGGCAAGAGAGGCTCCAGCCACCACTGTGCTTGCCACCCATGAGCCTGGTCTGGCTGAGCAGTGCTCCCCCTGTGGTAATAATTTTATTATTGAGCATCTGCCCCCTGGTGGTCAGTGCATGTCATAGTGACCAGTCATTCTGCATTTAAGTCGATTTTCATGTTAGCATTTTATTATATAGGATATGCCACTGCATTTACGAATGATAGCTACTACTTTTAGAACTGGTGTTAATTTTTTCTGCAATACAAATAAGTGTATCAGAGGAAAATTATTGGACGGAGGGTGCCCTCAGGGAAGGGGTATTGTCTTGCTCAAGCCTGTTCATTTCAATTGATAACACATCCCAAAGAATTACCTGGCATTTGTCAACCCATTAGCACTCTCCTCTTGGTAGTGGATCCTTCAGGTCCACTGGGAGATGGATCATGGAATCTGACCAATAAGCATTCATGTAAGGCTTCTCACGTGGGCAGTTCAGTAGAGTTGAGGTGTATGAATGATTAAGTCTTTCATTTTTCTTTGCTTGTTTATTTTTAAATATAAAATCAACATTTTGGAGTTGTACTGCCTCTATGACCTTTAGTTGGCTTGATATTACAGTTGAGGACTTCCTTGCCCAGTATAGATAATCACTTGACTTTTTAATTAATTCTATAATAGAGTAAACGTGTTTCTACCTTGTGACTTAAAAAAGTAGGCTGAATACCATGCTGCAGTAAAAAAAAAAAATGGGATTCTTGCCATTTGCAACAGCATGGATAGAACTGGAGAGCAATAGGCTTAGCAAAATAAGCCAGTCGGAGAAAGATAAATATCATATGATCTCACTCATTTGTGGAATATAATGAACAACATAAACTGATAAACAAAACAGATCCAGAGACAGAGAAGCATCAATCAGACCATCAAACCTCAGAGGGAAGGTTGGGGAGGGTGGGGGTAAGGGGGAGAGACCAAGCAAAGGACTTATATGCATGCGTGTAAGCCTAACCATAGACACAGACACCAGAAGGGAGAGGGTATGAATGGAGGGGTTCAAGGATAATAGGGGGGGTAAGGACACATATACAGTAGCTTAATCAATAAAAAGAGGGGGAGAAAGTAGGCTGAGCACGGTTTCCTTAATGAACCTTTATCTTCCATGCCTCACTCTAACTGCTGACACAGATCACTATCCCTCCCTTCCACCATCTCTTTAGGATAATACATCTCATGTTCCCTTTGAGAAAACAATTAATATTTAATTGGAAAAACTCTTAAAGTGTTGGGAAAATATTAAACCAAGCACTGAATAATGCCCAAGAGAGGAAGCAGCTTGATTTGTACAATGGAGTTTAGCTGTTCATTTGCATTTTTTTCTAATAACCGGGACCTACTAAGTGGATCTTTTTCATGTCTCTTTTTGGAAGGGAAGTTGCATTGAGTAAGAAAATAAGTCACAAAAGGGGGCGTCAGTGTATGTTTCTGTCACAAAGATCTCTTTGAAACAGCGCCTATTGGAACACATTACATTTGTGCCAAAAGTATTCAGGTCATGCATAATTAAAAAGGTAGCTTTTAGCAATTTCAGTTCTTCCAAGATGTTGTATACTACATAATTCGTATTTTTCAGTGAATATTACCATTGCGTTCTTCCAGATTTCTATGTAATTTGCTATTCAAAGGTTAATGTTATGCAAGTGTTGAAGGTCGAGATTTGCTGGAATTTTAAATGATAAAAAATGTATGCGTTTCAACACATGCATTAGTGAGAAAAGCTCGGCAATAAAAATACATTCAGAGACTGGTTCAAGTTTAAGAAGGATTAAGGACTATTTTAACATATGAAATTAAACATTTTATTGGTGATTCTGAATAATTTATATTATCTAAGTTATAAGTGAGAAGAAAGGATAAATTATGAGGCCAGTGCATGCCCATGAACAGATATTTCCACATCCACACACAGTTATCTCCATGTTTCATCAGTGTATTTTTTGTGTATGGTGATTTTTTTTTACTCATAAAAATCCCAGAATATGATATGCAACACAAAGTATCTTTCTACATTAGTAATAAAAGCAAAAATAGCTAAACTATTTGTGTCTATGTTCAGGCAGTATTTCTACTATGCTCACACATCCTTTCATCTTTACAAAATGTAGCTGGTTTTCATTTTTACCATCATTTCCTAGGTAAAGAATCTTGGGCATAGACAGATTTCATAAGTTGCTTTCACGTGCCTAATTAGAGCTATTGTAGGGTTTTATTTTTATGTCAGAAACATAGGCTTCAAAAACTGGCATCATAACAAATATGGTATATTCCCTCTTAAAATAAGGCTTTACATCTTTTATTTGTACATTTTATTTCTTACAAATAATGACCCTTCATTTTTAGGATATCACACTAATTTATAGCCCTCTGACCCCAAACACAGCAGAGCAGACTTATTATTTTATGACCTTCCTCTCATCTCATCAGGATTGTCAGTAGAGACCCATGGGATCTTGGGAAGTAGAGTGGGTATTGATGAATTGACATAAGATAAGGTATTCATGGAGGATAATGCCACATGATTTGCTCTTTAAAAAAAAAAATTATATATATCCGAAACCAGTTTGGCTCAGTAAATAGAGCGTCGGCCTGCGGACTGAGGAGTGCCAGGTTCAATTCCAGTCAAGGGCATGTGCCTTGGTTGCAGGGCACATCCCCAGTAGGGGGTGTGAAGGAGGCGGCTGATCAGTGATTCTCTCTCATCAATGTTTCTAACTCTCTATCCCTCTCTCTTCCTCTTTGTAAAAATTCAATAAAATATATTTTTAAAAAATAAAAATAAAAAAGTATATTTTTATTGATTTTTTACAGAGAGGAAGGGAGAGAGATAGAGAGTTAGAAACATTGATGAGAGGGAAGCATCAATTAGCTGCTTCCTGCACACCCCCCACTGGAGATGCGCCTGCAACCAAGATACATACCCTTGACTGGAATTGAGCCTGGGGCTCTCAATCCATAGGCTGACACTTTATCCATTGAGCCAAACCGCTTAGGGCATGATTTGCTCTTTTAATGTTCATGTTTGCATAATGAGGAAATTATTTTTAAAAGTATCTTCAAAAAGTGTTGATGTAAATAACATCACTCTCAAAGATCCTTTTTGTTTCTTAATTTGGGATATCACAGAATTACACTGAGAGTTACTGAGGGAGAAAGAGGATGAAGTAAGGATAGGCCAAGTTCTGCTATATGAGTTATATGCACTCATCTGGCAACTACCCAGTTACGCAGGCTTACACCAATGGAAGCTCCCATGAAATCCAGTGGCGCAGGTAATGCCAACAACCATATTAAAAAACAAAGTTTAGCAATCTTGTGTACATACACACACACATACACACACTCACTCACCAATGTTTGTTTAATACAGTAGGAAAATACATCATTGCATGAAATCATGAGCAGATAGAAAAGTTCCTCATGCTTCCAAAGACATTGGACACAATATTGTGTTACTTCTGAAAGCTCAGAAACATCAGAGTCAGATAAAATCAAAAGGTATTTTCACCCTGGACAAAGATATGGATTTCTTATAAAAGACTTCAGAGGAAATTCACAATATCCAATAAAGGCAACCTCATTAGCTCTTGACTTTCAACCCATCTTTGAGAATCAAATCGATCAGAGATCACGGTAGCCAATGAGGTGAAACTCACGCCCACCAGCACGTGATCACCTGTTGGAGAAATGTGACGCAGGACCAAATCACGGGGGTTGATTGGACCTAAGTTATTCAATGCAATGTGTTTGCTCTGTACTTGCTATCTTGCTGAAGTTTCCTATGGCTAAGGTGCACACTTCCTTATTTCAGGGAGTTTATCTTTCACAATCTGATCGGTGGCAGTAGTTACTTGAATTATTATTATCCCTCTTTTATAACAATTAAAAATATTTTGCATTGTGACACTAATTGAAACAACCGCATAAGACATAATTCAGAAAGTGTTTTAAAAAGTTTAGATTTTGCTTGGATTGGGGTGGAAATGTCTAATTTGTTGCATCTTCTCCCCATTCTTTCCTCATTTCGCTGCCATTCCTTTTGCAGCCATATGGCGCCAGAACTCTTACTTGCTTATAAGTGGAAATGGAGATAAGTTAATATGGATAAAACAGTCAACAAACAACTTCCAAAAATAAGCTGATATGTATTAACAGGGAGAGAAGGGAAATGGTTATACCTAGGAAATGTGGGGAAGGGTAGAGGTGATTCTGCAGAAGCAGGAAGAGATGAGGTGTGGCAGCTGGGGTAACTGGATGGAGGACAGCCATCTTGGTCCATGAATTAGGTTTGCAGAAATAGATGAATGGAGATGATTTAGAAGATGTTCATTTTGCCTTATAAAGGGAATGTTGTATTTGCATTTTCTGAAGGATCATATTCAATATTAATTTCTTGTTAGTTCCCCCAGAATACTCAGAAAATATGCTTATTTGGATGGCTTTCCTGGAATTTTTGGAGTTATAAGCCAATCACTACCAGATGTTTATCTGGTTTATCATCTTCGTGCAATAGCGTCTTAGATGCTATAGTCAACTAGAATATATTACATCTAGATTTCTATCTATTTCAGTATTTTTTTTTTACTTAGGCTTCTAAAATGTGTTCCAGATGTTGTTACTAGTTGTCCGAGTTTATCCTGTGTTCTTCAACATTGCGAAGTTCTGAGGTAAATAAAATATGCTGCATTACTCAAAAATAGATGCCAGATTATCACATCACTAAGAGTACATGCCCTTGACCGGAATCAAACCTGGGACCTTTCAATCCACAGGCCAACGCTCTATCCACTGAGCCAAACCGGTTTTGGCGAGACCCCATGTTTTAATGGTTTCTAAATTGGTGGTCAGTGGGGAGGTAGTGGGTGGTTGCAAAGCTCACAGAAAATGAAAATCCTTTAGGTGCTTATACAAAACCTAAATGCAATGCAACTTAAACTTCACAATAATTCAAAAAGCAAGGATAGATAAAAGTTTGAAGTACAAAGAAACTTCTCTCTCTCCCCCACCCTGTTCATCTCTTTCTTATATCATAATATAAAAATTCTTATTATGGCTCTGGCTTGTGTGCCTCAGTTGGTTGAATGTCATCCCATCCCATGTACCAAGTCCTGGTCAAGGCACATGCCTGGGTTGCTAGCTCCATCCCCAGTAGGGGCCATGTAAGAGGCAGCTGGTTGATGTCTCTCTCTCCCTCCTATCTCTTCTCTCTCTCCCCCACCTCCATCTTTCTCCCCCTCTCTCTATCTCTTTCTCTCAAATAAATAAAAGTATTAAAAACAAGGAGACGGTGAAGTAAAGTGATGTACTAAGTTCACAAAACATAAGGTTGGGCGAAAGTAGGTTTACAGATGTCCATATGGAAAATAATGCAATAATTAAAAATAATACAAGAATAAATTGTTTTGTTTACTCACAACCGTAAACCCACTTTTGCCCCACCCTGTGTAGTTCTCTAATTGCCAATTGAAGTTTCAATTAACATAATAATTCATGCTAATATGGTAACATAAAAGCATTTGCTTATGTGATTACATTTTCACTTATTTCTTGCAATTATTGATAGACAAGGGATAGATATTAACTTTTCTTCTTTTGTTTCATGAATAACTCATTAATTTTAAATTAATGTAAAATATATCAAATCAAATTAAAATGAAAATGGCTTCTTTCTAGTCTTGTACCTGTGAAACAGTCTCTGGTTAATTTTCTTTGATGATGTGCCAATTCACCAGTTTTTAGTAAGAATATTTTTAAATACTTTTTTGGTGCTTAACTTTAGTCTTTATATAGATTATTCATTTAAGGGTTGTTACTGTAAAAAGGGAATGATCTCAAATATACCAATCAAATATACCCATATTCAACTCTCTAAAAAATAAAAAAAGTATATATTTAAGGTGTACAACATGATTGCTATTCAAATATATAGTGAAATGATTGTAATTAAACCAATTAACTTTGCATCTCCTCTCATCATTACCATTTTTGAGTGTTTTAAGGGAGACTACCCAAAAGCTACTCTCAGTACATTTCTGGTATTCAATGCAGAATTATTAACTGCAATCAAATGCTATATAGTATTACATCTTTAGACTTATTTATATCACATAATTGCATCTTAGGTTATTTCCATATCTTTATTAATGTGAATAATACATTTGAATGCTGATACCTTTTTGAGGTGCTGAATTCCTTTTCTTATGGTAGATACACAGAATACAATTTTTATATCATATATTAGTTCTATTTTTAATTTATTGAGGAAACTCCCTACCATTTTCCATAATAGTAATTTAAATTTATACCAACAGTGCAGTAGGGTTCATTAGGTTCACACATCCTTGCCAAAACTTCTCTCTCTCTCTCTCTCTCTCTCTCTCTCTCTCTCTCTCTCTCTCAATAATAAGCATCCTAACAGTCATGGGTTATCTTTCCTGATGATAAGTGATATTGAAAACCTTTTGGTTACTTTTTTGCTATTGAATTACATGAGGTCCTTATATATATAATGATATTAACCCCTTATTAGATTAATTCATGGCTTGCAAATATTTTCTCTCAGTTCATTGGTTGTTTTTCCATTTTTTGATGGTCTACTTTCCTGTGCAGAAGCTTTTTACTTTGATGCGGCCCCACGTATATTTTGTTTTCTGAGCTTTTGGTGTCCAATGCACAAAACATTTTTGCCAAGGACAATGTCAAGGAGCCTTTTACCTACTTCTCTAAGAGTTTTATGGTTTCAGCTCTTACATTTAAGTCTTCAATCCATTTTAGTTGATTTCTTTTGTATGGTGTAAAATAAGGGGCACACTCAACTCCTGTTTCCTCAAATTACGCATGACTGCTGACATAAAGTGCTATCCTTTCTTTACCTACTTGCAGTCTAACCATCACCACCATTAGGCACACACAAAGACTTGGGGTTTTGTTTATCAAATGGAAATATAGGAGCATAAAATTAACTTTCATGCCATAAAAACACACCAGTACATAGATAAGCAACCATTTCCATCTAAGTGACCAGCTGATCTGCCTTTGTCATCCTGGATTAGGGACAATGTTGGCAGGTCTGTAAGGTGAAGCAGACTTTTGGTGCTTCCATTCTTTTATTCTATTTATCTGAGTGTCACCTTTGAAAGGAATGAACATAATGCATAGAAACCAATCCTTTTGATCAGCCTCATATTTCTCCTTGCTGAGCTTAGCAAAAACACATACTCACAATACCATTTTTTACCATATATCTTGAGAAATTATAGAACATTTCTCTAGGTGGTTTAAACAAGTGCTCTCAAATTTCAGCGTGCACCTGAAACACCTGAAGGTCTTATTAAGTGACAAATTCCTGCCCATCCTCCCCCAAACTTATGATTCAGGGCAGCCTTAGACTTCCTTTCTAACAAGTTCCCAGAGGATGATATGTTATCTAGGGATCGAGATTTGAGAAATGCGGCTTAACACTAATTGTCCTGTAGATCACATGAAGTCATTACATTTTTAAAAAAAGAAACATTTTAAAAATAAGTGAATTTTGAGATTACAGAACACTTTTAATTCTTACGTTGAGTTACCCTAACAAAACCATCAGTGCATAATGTAGACAGCATATAAATTGAATGTATAATATATGTGTATTTATTTGATATTTGAATCCATATACATTTGATAACACTGTGATTAAATACTTTCCATTGGTAATTTTTTTTCTAAATTTAAACACAGGAATTTAAACAATATACAAGGTATTTTTTCTTTCTCTTTATTTTCTTTCCTCCTTCCCTTGCTTCCTTCCTTTATCTATCCTCCTCCCATCTTCTTAAATTTTTCCCTTTTCTCCTTTCCTTTCCTTATTCCATTGATCCCACAAAAAATAAATATAGACTTTCATATTCAGACAAAGGTGAAGCTGATTTCTAAGTGTAACATACAGATATAGAACTTTTGGGGGGAGGGGCTTGGAAGTGAACATCATTACAATGTATACTCATGTCCTCACTTGTGGAATTTAACCTCTTAACAACACAGGCTAATAGGAAAAGCATTAATCAACTAAATCATTTACATACACATAAAAACTGGCTAGTTTTATTTACCCAGCTGTGTTGAAAATATTATAAACAGTGCTTCAAAGTTGACTTAAATAAAAAAGTATAATCTCTCTATATAAGAGCGTAATATGCAAAATGCCCCCTCAGGAGTTCCACTGACCAGGTGTTTGAACACTTGCTATGACATGCGCTGACCACCAGGGGGTGGTGCTGAATGAAGGGAGGCCCTGGCTGACAGCCAGCAGCTGGGGAAGGGACGCCTTAGCCAGCAGCCACAGCCACTAGGAAACCTACTCATGCACGAATTTTGTGCACTGGGCCTCTAGTCTTCTATAAAAAACTTCTTTGTTATTTCCCTCTGATTGTGACATCAAGGTAGGATAGTCCAGATGCTTAGGAGGTAAGGGAAATAGAGGTATTTCTCCCACCTTCTTTTGACACTATCCTATGAGTCTATAATTTAAGTTTCCTTCCTTTAGATCAATGCAGTGTTTCCCAAAATGTGGTACACGTACACTCAGGGGTACGGGAAGAGTTTGGTGGGGGTACTCGTTGCACTGGAGTTTGGTGGGGATATGGTCTGCACCATGCTAAGCTGTGCCTAATTCAAAGTTCTCATGAATCAATTCAATTTCATCCTTCTCATTGATCCAAATAAATGTTATTTATAACATAACTTTGATTTATATTTTATTATGAATAATTGTATTTTTTGTTTATTATTATTTTGTGTATGTACCAAAAATAAAAATAATAAATATAGTTTGATTATTATTAAAATACATCCATTTTTTGATAAGGGGTACTCAGTGTTATGAAAATTATAGAAGGGGTACACATATGTCAAAAGTTTGGGAAACACTGAATTAGAGGAAGGGCTGATGAAGTTTGCAGCAACTTACTTTTTGTTAATCACATTCTTGTGAAAGTTCACAAGAAATAATTTATAGCTTAAGCTTCCCTTCTCCCCCTTAGAAAAGGCCTAGAATATACACCAAAGAAAGTTTTATTTTTCTGAAACATATTTTTATTGATTTCAGAGAGGAAGGGAGAGGGAGAGAGTCAGAAACATCAATGATGAGAGGGAATCATTGACTGGGTGTCTCCTATACACCCCCTACTGGGGATCGATCCTGAAACCTAGGCATGTGCCCTGACCAGGAATTGAACAGTAACCTCCTGGTTTATAGGCCGATGATCAACCACTCAGCCACCATGACCAAGCTAAAAAGAAATAGTTTTGGCATTGTTTTTATAATAACACACACTTTCTTGTGACACTGAATGTAGCTTTACCATCTGTAAAAAGGTAGGGAGCAGGTTCTACCAGTATCTTGCATAAAATATTTTAATACCTTTATCTTTTAGACGTAATGATGGTAAATGAGATATTGAAATCCCATTTAATCAACATCTTGAGGAGCTCACCAAACAAGCCTGCCCATTTTCCCCCAATTACAGGGGTATTTCTGCACATGGGTCCTTGTTTGGCCATCCTTCATGATGCCTGTATGATAAATAAGTCCTTATGATTTTTTCCCCTCCATACTGACTTACATTTATATTCTCCCCTTAGACATTTGTGCATAGTGTGTTTTTGCTATTACCCAATGGTGTACAGATATTTGAAATAATGGAGGGTGCAGCTTTTGAATTCTGCCACATTATGCTTTCATCTTTGGGCAAAGATTCTGCATTCTTGGTACTTCTGAATTTAGTTAAGTCTTGGCTAGAACACTTCTAATTTCACTATATTTTCCATTGATAATCCACAATTACAAAAAAAAAGAAAACATATCAAATCTAAAATATTAATGTGATATGTGAAAAATTCATGAGTTTGACCACTGGTACTTAATTAGGGTTCTTTTATATGCGTTTCTTATATTTATTAAAATATATTCCTATTAGCATCTGATTCTCGCATGTAGAGGCACTGATTTATTTCCTATTATTTTTATGCTCTTTAAAAATGTGCCTCTTTCTTCTCCTTGCAACTTCACGAATCCCTGATGAGGTCAGTACTTTATGAGTAGAAGGCAATTTTATCTGCTCTAAGTGAACAATTAGCATAAATTCATCTTTCTTCCATAGGATGAATTCTCCATTTAGAGCACCATGGTTTATTTTACCATCTTCTTTACACTTCAATTGCTTAAAGAATTCTGCATGCTATTATCCCAAAATGATTCTTGGCTTTCAAATTGCTGATCCTAATAAGATGGGCTTTCTTCATCTCCTGCATTACCATATCATACCTAATGAAATCAGGCTCAACCAATCAAATTCCTGGATGACTGACCTTTATTAACTGGTGATTCAGAAACATGATTTCCGAAAGCCCTGTCTTATAATGAGAAAAAAAAAAAGTTACGTATGTACAATGGCTTTTCATAGGCTAGGGAAGAAAAAAGGTTCTCTGGAGGCCAGTTAAAATTAAGTTTCAAAACATCATAGAAGGATAGAGAAACAATGCATGCTCTTCCGGAAGATGACATTCGCTCAGCTGGTTTAATTATGTGACTTTATGTCCATTGTGTCTGCTTTATTATCCTTGGACAATACGCATGCATGCTTGGAAAATGGTATGCAATATCTATTTTATTGATTCTATGAAGTCTTCTGTAAGGAAATGCATTTTTCTTTAAAGATGTTTCTTCCAGGAAACAATATATCATATAATTATTCTTTCATTAAGCATTTTTTAATTCATTATGTAAAAGTCAGTATGTGGGCACAGAGGGAATATATCCAAACCCTTTCATCTGTTACTTTCTCTTTGTGAGGGATTAATCTAGGCATTGTGTATATAGAAACCAGAGACCAAGTTTATGGTTTCACGGCTGAGAAATAAATTGTTATAGTGTGCTTTAAATGGTAAGACAGCCCAGCCAGTGTGGCACAGTGATTGAATATCAACCTATGAACCAGGAGGTCATGGTTTGATTCCTGGTGAGCATATATTCCTGGGTTGCAGGCTCAATCATCAGTGTGGCATGTAGGAAGCAGACAATCATTGATTCTTTCTCATCACTGATGTTTCTCTCTCTCTACCTTCCTTTCTTAAATCAATAATAGTAATAATAATAATAATAAAGGTAAGACAGAGGTAATAATTGCTTACAATCAGAGATAATTCCCAGGCTCAGTATGCTTCCATTTTCTCTTTTTCCCAGTCATCATAGCACTGCTGTACACCGTTCTTCCTCTCCACTCCCATTCTAAGGTGGAGAGTACTTCAGGCCAGGAGTTGAAGGTCTGGCTTTGCCTCCTCAAGGAAAAAAAACAAAAACAAAAACACCCTGACAGTTCCTTACCCAAGTGGAGCCTCATATAAATGTAACAAGAAGGGAGTGTATGAAATATGGTGAAGGGAGTGAGAGGCAGAGACACTAAAGCAGCTGTGGGCCAACTACAGCCCGTTCAGCTGTTCTATCAGACCCTCGGAGCCGAAAGAGCGGAGGGTTCTCTTGCTCTCCCCTCAGCTCCTTCACCAGCAGCCCAAGATAAGAGTGCCAGCATGGTCAGTTTGCTTTTGTTCCCGCCCTCCGGTCCAGTTTAAGAACCCATTGTGGCCCTCAAGTCAAAAAGTTTGCCCATCTCTGCACTAAAGTGTCAAAGAACCAAAGAACAATAGTTTCAATGAGAAGCATGGTTAACTGTCTAAGTTTCTAATAAGGAACCAAGAAAATGATCATCTGAGGTACTGATGAAAATATTATTGATGATCTACCCTGGGGTAATTCAGTTAGAAGTTATATGAGATAATATGAGAATCAATGAAATGTAATACTGCTAAAGAAATACACATTAATGTTTGTATGTTTGCTGTGTAATTAGTGAGGATGATGATGATGATGATGACAATGACAGTAATGGCATCTATATGGACAGATAGGTGTTAATTTATTCTCATAGCCTACATGGACCTTCTGATCTTTTTGTTCAAATCCTTATTTTGGTAACTGACGAAGATATGGAGTGCCCATTTAAAGAATATACCCTGAAAATTGGGATACATCACAAAGGAATATGGATTTTTCTCATTTTATGTATTTACTTGTCTTAAAAAAAGTTATTGACTATGTTTTACTCATGAAGGACTTCAGTTCTACCATGTAAGCAAATGAGACTTATACCCTTACTAGTGGCCCAGCACATGGAATTTGTGCGGGGGGGGGGGGGGGGGGGGAAGGGAATGTTCCTCAGCCCCACACCCTCTCCAATCTTCCAATCTGGGACCCCTTGAAAGATGTCCTAATGCCAGTTTATAGGGATTGGGCCAAATTGGCAGTTGGACATCCCTCTCACAATCTGGGACTGCTGACTCCAGCCGCTCACCTGTCTGCCTAATTGCCCCTAACCACTCTTCCAGCTGGCCTGCTCACCCCCAACTGCCCCCCCATGCTGAACTGCTTACCCCTACCTTCCCTCCCCACTGGCATTCTCATCCCCAACTGCCACTCCCGCTGGCCTGCTCACTCTAAACTGCCCCCCACCCCTGCTGTCCTGATCACCTCCAACTGACCCCCACTGATGGCCTGCTTACCCCCAACTTGACCCCTGCTGATCTGCTTACCCTCAATGGCCCCTTCTGTCCCATACAGGCCTGATCACCACCCCAGTGACCCAAGGTCCTAGCCCCTCCTTCTTTCTTTTTTTTTTTTTTTTTTTTTTTCAAGCGCCTCTGAGCAGAGGCCAGGGCCAGCTGGAAGCAAGTATCTAGGATTTATTTATCTTCTATAATTGAAACTTTGTAACCTTGAGTAGAGGTCAGGGCCGGCCAGGAAGCTTGGCTTTCTTCATCGCAGGGGGCAACTCAAGCCTCTTGGTTGCTCCATTTCCATGGCCAGCCACCATCTTGGTTGTGTGTGACTTGGCATAGAGGAGTGATGGTTAACTTGCATGTTTCTCTTTTATTAATGTAGATACTCTAGTTTAAGTTTGGAAAATGGTATTTATGTTAGGAGGAGACATTGGGTATTTCAAGAACTTTTAACTGTTTGCGCATGTATGTGGACATTTTGGGTAAAAGGGTATTTAACAAATAAAGAAAGGAATCAAGTGAGGTGCATTCACAATTATGTAGAAGTCTGGTGGGTTGAAAAATTAATCCATGTTACTATTTTGAATATCTATACTACCTATCAATTTTATTCATTCACATATTCAACCACTCACTAAATCCACATGCATGATGGACAATCATACTCCTCTGGTCTTTAAGTGGTAAGCTCCTATACTGAGCTTATATAGTTGTGTGAGGGAGAAATACCTTAAATGCATGAGCCACGCCATGATAAACACTATGAAGATAAAGTGAAGGAAGGAAGGAATGATCTAAACAGCCCTTTAGAGGAGACTTCATTTACTGGTCATCTGATTGGAGGGAGGGACACATTCAGAGATATCAGGGTCATGTCCACAAAGACCCTGATGTGGGCATGGCCTTCATAAGTTCAGAAGCAGAAATACAATGAGCATGGCTAGAGGTGAGTGGCAGGTCAGGGTAGTTCCAGGATATTTGGTCAGAATGGTACCGAAGGACTATATTACACTAGACTTGGTAGGCTATATAGAGAATGTAAATTTTATTCTGAGTGAGATGAAAAGCCATTGAAGTTTTCCGGGCAGGCGAGGAACATGATCAGATTCATATTCAGAGGAGCTCACCCTGGCTGCTGAATGAAGCATATGGTACAGGATGGTAAAGGTGGAACCAGGGAAACCTGTGGGATCCCTTAACACGACCTGCATGGTTCAGGGCCCACTCAGGGTCCAGTGTCTGGAGAAGGCCACATACTAAAATGAAGAGACTGGAAAAGAGTTAATTTGGAAAAATGGGGGCCAGGCAGGGAGTCTGCCTCTAGTGGGAAGACTCACCCCTGCCTGATCTGGCCTTTTACCATTCCTTTTATTGAGATTCTGAGACAAAAGACATCTTTTAGGCAGAAAAGTTCCAGCCACAGAAAATTAACAAGAATTTACATATGATTAACAAATTAAAGTTGCCTCAAGCTCTACTATCTCAACTAGACAATGAGTTAATTGCTCTGACCTTTCAGAGCCATTGAAGTCGGCCATCTCTTTTTGCATTTTAACAATAGTGACAATGTTTGGTTTCTGTTAGACAGTTCTTTTTACATCTTATCACTAGTGACTCAACATAGAGTCAATGAGTTAGTAGCTTTGACCATTCAGAGCCATCAAGGTTGGCCAGTTCTCTTTACATTTTATTACCAGAGATAATCTTAGGTTTAGATATCCAGCAGAAACCAATTAGGATGTGAAATATTCCAGGCAACAATCTAGGGTAGATTGCACTAGGATATAGCCATGAATTTGGTGAAAAGGTAACCTCTTCTGTACCTGGCATGAAACGTGATCCAGATTTCCTGACTGATTAGATATTGGTGTGAGGAGTAGATAGCAGTTATACTTAGATTTTAGGCCTGAACAATATTAAGAAAGACAATGCCCATAGTATGCCACTCTCCTGAAAGGCATATTTTTATCATGGTGCTACATTGGGTGGCCATTCCAGCTGAATACATGTGATTGGGTGTCACATTTGTTAATTGAAGTTTCGTTTTATACCCCTTTGAAGTTTAGTTTGATGTTTAAAGTCAGACACTTAACAGACCCTATTTTAGATTCAATAGTGCAAGAGTTCATGGTAGTATTTTAAGATCTTAAAACTAATTAAAAAAAAGAAGTTCTAAACTCTATTCTCTTCTTATACCTCCTAATAATTATGACTGTGTCTCATACAAGTCAACCTTTCAAGTATCTTGTCATAAAGGACAAGTCACAGAGTGTCTTCACAAGAAGTTAGTAAAGATAATAAATGCAAAACACTGAAGCTTTCATTTGGTTTAAGCCTACAACCCTCCAAATGTATCACTAAAGTTAATTTCTGATAAGATGTCCAAAAGCTATTCTTTCTAATCCATTTTCACCTTGTAGTTCATATTAAATTCTGAAAACCCCTTTATGATGCTTATAAAATGGTTAAGAATTTATGGTAATTCTATCCCTGATTTTCATTCAAAAATCAGAAAGGTGGGATGGGGTGATTTACATATGGCCACATAATTATCCTGGCACAGAGCTTTCTGAAGAGACAGAAACTGAAAGGAATGGCACACCCTGTAGCTTTAATAATCATATCATCATCAATTAGTGTCATGAATAAATTACCTCTTAAGTGAGAAATTATAGACAGCCGACCAAATCTGGCAGCAGATAGCTCCTGCAAATAAAGTCGAAATACTGTATTGTCTTAGCTTCAATTTTAGGGACTTTATAAAAATAGATTTAAAAAAAGACAGTTGAGTATAAAAACATCCATATGGCATGTATAAGACCACACATACCAAGCCACCTGCTGTTAGTCCTATGGGAAATACCTTAAGCGATTATTAACATCTACAATGATCATTTTTCTTATTAAACTTGGTTGCACAGTAGCATGGCAAATTAGAAGATATAAAGCACCCTCATTTTCCTTGGATTATATCTTGGTGGCCCATCCTGATTACCTCTCATTTTTCACCTTTGCAAAGTAGGGATATTCAGAGGAAATAATGAATATTGGGCATTTAGAATAACCTAATTATAATTCCTTAATGTCACATTTATAAGTATGCACGGCTTTGAATGCCAGTCAATGAATATAAGTCATTGCCATTAAAAGCTCGAAACTTAGCTAGAATCTTCTTTGTTCCACCGTGCCTCTCTTCTAGGGACGACTTGAAGCCAGGCTATGTGATAGTGATCTATCCATGTAACTAACCATGTTGGATAGGCTCTTAATGATCTCACTGTACATCCTCCCTTCAGTGCTTTGAATCTCTTTAATGATGTCCCTGGCAGTCATCGCTATGACCTACCTGAATACTTTTACAGGAGAACCAGTTCTTTCCAGACTGGTGCTGGGAAAAGAGCATGGATCCAGGGATCAGAGGGGTTCTTATACGTAGGATCCTAAACTAGCATTTGACCATTCAAAATTCATTTTTCACAAAGCATGCTTGTCTGTAGAAATTCCATCAAAGGGCACATCCCCAGTAGGGGGTGTGCAAGAGGCAGCTGGTAGATGGTTCTCTCTCATTGATGTTTCTAGCTCTCTATCTCTCTCCCTTCCTCTCTGTAAAATATCAATAAAACATATATTTTTTTAAATATTCCTTGAGCCCAAAGATTCTGTTCTTTTGAGGTACTTGGTTTCATATTTCATCTTCTGTCGTCCAGAGATCTTCATACATACATGCTCAATAGCAGAAAAGTGGCTCAAAATGGTGAATACAAATCTATGTGGAAGTTGCAGATTTTAATATTAAATAAGACATGCCATTGCATGTACCATGATGCAACTATTTTTTAAAAAAGCATACACCTGCCCATGGAAGAAATCAGAAGAGATTATACAAATGTGAACATGTATATTAAAGTGAAGAAATGTGGATACCATTTCCCCACATTTTAAACAATATTCCTATTATTTATATATAGTATAGCTTTTTTAGTAGTACAAGGAAATAAAGACACATCTTTACTTTTTATTTATTTGTTGAATTTGAGAGAGAGCAACATCAATTTGTTGTTTTACTTATTTATGCATTCATTGGTTGATTTTCGGGGAACTGAACTTGCAACTTTGGTGCATGGAAAAGCTGATCTAACCAACTGAGCTACCTGGCCAGGTAAAGATATAATTTCTAATGAGACAAAACAATCATATTGCAGCTTTTAAGAGCCCCACTATTCACTCCCCCCCCCACCCCCAGATAATCTAGTTACTCTTTTTAAAAAAATATATTTTTAATTGATTGTTTACAGAGAGGAAGAGAGAGGGATAGAGAGTTAGAAACATCAATGAGAGAGAAACATCGACCAGCTGCCTCTTGCACACCCCCCACTGGGGATGTGCCCGCAACCAAGGTACATGCCCTTGACCGGAATCTAACCTGGGACCTTTCAGTCCTTAGGCTGAAGCTCTATCCACTGAGCCAAACCAGTTTCGACTAGTTACTCTTTCAAGTCAGTCTTCCAGTAACTTAAAGCTAACTTTTATACTGGACTATGTTTTTTAAATCAATCCAAGTCAAATACTCTGTATTTTTTGCTTACTTCTCCTAGCACATGATCTTTTAACCTGCACCATTTCATTTTGTTTAATATATTTGTAAAGTATTATCTTTATTATTGAGAGTATTACAGATGCCCCCATTTTTTCCCTTCTTGCCCCCCTCCACCTGGCTCCCACTCCACCTAGGCCATCATCCCACTATTGTCTGTGTCCATGGCCTATGCAAATATGCACATACATTATTTGGTTAATCTCTTCCCACCCCACCCCCGCCCCCTTTATGCCATCTGTCAGTCTGGGCCATGCTTCTATGTCTCTGGAACCTCCAAAGGTAGTTTTGAAACAGGTGATCCAGGAACCTACTATTAAAAACTCTAACTTAAGAGAACTTCAGTTTTCTGAGCTGGGTTCAGACACCAAATTCACTACTTCCTTAGATAGCTGTTAGTTTTTGCCCAAGACCCTGCCAAACAGATATTGTGGAAGAGCCTTCTATGTCATAGACTCTAGGATGACTCTGGCTCACTCAGTTTCCACTGCCTACCTGAGCACAGCAAGGTCTGAATGTTGGATTCCATCTAGGGATATGGCTCTGTTGCCTGTTTGCATGGGTGTACACACCTATCAGTTTGTTCCTTTGTATTTGTTGATTCATCCAACATACATTTACTCATTGAATGCTTGCTTTGTGTCAGACACTATGCTGATATAGATACTATATAGATACTATATTAATATAGAATTACCTCTTCACTTTAATACACAGAAAAAAAGCAACAAAACAACCAAACAAACAAGACCACAGGGAGCCACCAAGCTTGCTTAGACTTCACCCCATCATGGGCATCACATTGTTCCCTCTGATTGTTCTTTTGAGGTGGCTACACATTCTGAGCATACTCCAGCTATCCCAATCAGGTCCTATCTGTGGTTTCCCTGTGGGCTCTTTCCTTTCCTCTGGTCTCCTTTATCTAAATTTGTTGCCCGGGGCTCAACCTGTTATTATTCAGGGTCTGTAATATAATTGAACAGTGATGTATGTATTCAGCTAGATACCCCACCTTCTCCCCACTTTACAGATGCCAAAACTTGGGAGAGAAGAAGGTTAGATATACCTTGACCAAAATACCGGTGATAATAAGTAGAG
This sequence comes from Vespertilio murinus, assembly GCA_963924515.1. Classification (NCBI taxonomy): domain Eukaryota; kingdom Metazoa; phylum Chordata; class Mammalia; order Chiroptera; family Vespertilionidae; genus Vespertilio; species Vespertilio murinus. Next base: position 9,240,144 of record OZ004716.1, on the reverse strand, counting down.
GAGAGGGGTTCTGGTGTATGTCTCTCACTTGCCTCTCAGTTTATTTCCATCCCCCCATACTGTTTTCAAATCGGCCTGGTGCCTGGCACATTTGCACCTGACAGATGCTCTTGTGAAAAGGATGCCTATAGATATGCCCCTGACAATACTAGGCAGTTTCATGCTAGGATTTAATCCAACGGAATATTAATGGCTCCATTCAATATGAAATGCTTTCTTTTTTGAGACCCACAGAAGGAAATGTGGGTGATTAGAATCCAGAAAATGCAGGTTCCTTTACACAGAAGTAAATACGTTTATGATGCCTCTGTGGAATCTAACCCCTGATTTAACCCTCCAACCTAACCCTTCATGCACAGACACTTCCAGCCATAATAGCTTTCCTTCTGTTCTGAGAGCCTGTTATTTTTCAATTGACTATTTTGAGGCTCTGTCACTCTCTTTCTGAAACACTCACGGCCCAGTTCATCTGATGGCTCCTTCCTGTCATTCATGCCCCTACACCAATGTCACCTTCTCACTGGCATCTTCTCTGACTACTCTGTCTAAATGACACCTCTCTCCTGATTGCCTGGTATTGATTCACCCTGGGCCAGCTTCTTCACAGGACTTTTGAACACTCAAAGCAGTGATTTTCAACCATTTTCATCTTGTGGAACACATAGACTAATTACCAACATTCCGGGGCACTCCAAAAAAATATAACTTTTGCTGATCTGACAATAAAAATAGGTATAATATTGATTCATCACACTAGATGGCTGTTATGTTGTTAGCAGTTGTCATTTTTATTTGGTAATTTAAGGGAAAAGAGGTCAGTGCCCCTGATTGAATAGTCAGGGTTTGCATGTTTTCAAAAATTATCGTGGCACATCAGTTGAAAATCTCTCATCTACAGTAATTTTTTTTCTTATTTATTTGTTTAATATTGTTTCCCTCACTAGATTCAGCAGGGACAGTTTTTAAAACTTGCTTGCAAATGTAACCCTAAAATAAAAACGGAAGTTGTCATTCAATAAGCACTAAATAAATATGTAGATGAATGCAATCGTGAATATTAAGGCAATATATGGGGAAAGCAAATGAACTCAGTGTGATCAGAGACAGAGTAAGGTGAGAAAGATCACTCTTCATTCTGGGAAGTTGTATGGGTGCTTCCTTGAGGAAGTTCTGAGGTCTTCATAAGATAAATAAGAGTTCCATAATAAATTCCAAATCCCCCTTTAGCTTAATTTAGAATTACCTGTTTTCCTATATTTTAAAATTAAACTAACTTGAAAAGTTCTACAAGAATATCCCTCCAACTAGTTTCTAATGGACTTTTCATACACATTAAAATGTGTCCATTGTTAAGCATAACACTTTTATTATTAAATCTATTAATTTTGATTCTACCAGTTGTTATCATTTCCTCTAAGAGCTATTTGTTATTGTTTCCTTCATCAATCCCAATCATCTATAGCAGCTACAAATGACACATGACAGAGGGAGATCTAGCCACATTTTCTCTTTAATCTCATGAGAGTCAAGAAGAAAAATCAGACTCTTGAACACAGAATTTCACTTTTTCTTTTTTATTTTCTTCCTTTTTTGTTAATTATCAGTGAAATTATTTTTATTATCCATAGCATCAAGATTTCTCTAACTCCTCCTTTGCAAAATCTTGGCTTGAGCTTTGGGGAATTTTTAAGCTTCCAAAGGTGATTCATTGCAGAGCACAGTGTATAAAACTAGTTAATGATATTAGGGCTTGCTTATTCGATACATAATCTAGTTTTCTCACTTTCTAACCAGGAAATATCTATTTTAGAAACATCTGCCTTTCAATAGTGAGATATACCTCTCCATTTGGGTTTTTCTACATATAGTCTGGTAGCAGCTCGTTCTAAATTTAGAAAATCAATGCAGTATTCTTTGGAAAATTCTCCATAGAGCTCTAGGGCTTTTGTTGAATTGATTGGATTAATGTCAGAAAAAGAGAATATGAAAGTCTATACATGGGGTAGAGGTGATTGGAAACAATACAGATTTTCCTTTTTTATAATCCTCCTTTCAATTTTAAATTTAATCACCCATTTGACATGTTACCTGGGGTTCTTTATTAATCTCTCTAAACCGCCATTCCTTCATCTCATACTGTGAAAGTACTTCACAGGATTGTTTGGAGGATGAAATGGGACAAGTAAACATTACATGTGCTAAGAACGTTTTTTGTTTTTGTTTTTTCTTTTTGGAAAGGATGATGTTGATGGTGAGGTTGTCATTAAAAGAAATGCATACATATGTAAATATCCCATAAAACACACACACACACACACACACACACACACAAATACATTCACATTTGCATAAATGCACACACAAAATAATTATAATTTGGATAACAAGTTTTTTTAAAAAAATATTGAATTTATTGGCATGGTATTGGTTAATAAAATTATATAGGTTTACAGCCTACAATTTTATAATGCATCATCTGCATATTGTATTGTGTGTTCCCCACCCACCTCACTTCAAGTCTCCTTCCATCACCATTTATCTTCCCTTTACTCTCTTCTCCCTCCTCCCCCCCCCACACTTCCCCTTAGGTAAGCACCATACTATTGCCTGTATCAATGAGGTTTGTTTGTTATTTTTGCTGAATCCCCTCATCTTTTTCAGCCAGCCCAAATCCCCTCCCCTCTGACAGCTGTCAGCCTGGACTCTATATATATGAGGCTGTTTCTATTTTGTTTATTTGTTTGTTTTGTTCATTAGACCCCACATAGAAATGAAATAATTTGGTATTTCTCTTTCTCTGACTGGCTTATTACAATTAACATAATATTCTCTAGGTCCATCTATGCTATCACAAAAGATAAGATTTTCTTCTTTTTTACAACTGAGTAATATTCCATTGCATAGCCGAAACCAGTTTGGCTCAGTGGATAGAGCACTGGTCTGCGGACTGAAAGGTCCCAGGTTCGATTCCAGTCAAAGGCATGTACATTGGTTGCGGGCACATCCCCAGTAGGGGGTGTGCAGGAGGCAGCTGGTCAATGTTTCTCTCTCATTGACGTTTCTAGCTCTCTATCCCTCTCCCTTCCTCTCTGTGGAAAAGCAATAAAATCTCTTTTTTAAAAGAATATTCCACTGCGTAAATGTTCCACAGCTTTTTGATCCACTTATCTACTGATGGACACTTGGGCTGCTTCCAAATATTGGCTACTATAATTAATACTGCAATGAACACATAGCTGGATATATTCCTTTGAATTAGTGTCTCATGTTTCCTCAGATATATTCCCAGACATGGAATTGCTGGATCATAAGGCTATTCTGTTTTCCATACTGTTTAGGAAACTCCATACTGTTTTCCACAGTGGCTGAACCAATCTACATTCCCACCAACAGTGCACAGAGATTCCAAACCTTTCCTCCACACTCTCACCAACCCTTGTGGTCTGTGGATTTATTGGTGTTTGCCATTCTGACAGCTGTGGGGTGATATCTCATTGTGGTTTTAATGTGAATTTCTCCAATAATTAGTGATGTTGAGTATCTTTTCTTATGTCTATTGGACACTGTATGTCCTCTTTGGAGATGTGTCTATTCTCGTCATTTGCCCATATTTTTTTAATTGAATTGTTTCCAATTGTTTCTTAACTGTGTTGATTAGACTTTCATCAGTCTTTCTCTTTTTAATGATTTATCTTACCATGTAACATTCAGGGGTCAGGCACTTCTATTTTTCAAGGAGAGGTGGTCAACATTATAGTATTATTAAATGTGTAGAGTATGTTGTTTAAGTGAATGTATTACCCATAGAGACCTATGGGGGCATGCCACACACCACTTAAAGTGGAGAGCAGTGTTCTTCTGAAGAGCCCTGAGGGAAAATGAACTAAATATGGGTTTCAAGAGGATGGCTTCAAAGTCAAGGAGGAGTTGTTTGCGTTAGGGAAAGACTATGGTTAAAAACAGAGACTAGAATGATCAAATTATGTATTTGAGTAAACGATTTTGGAATTTGAAAATACTCATTTTTACCTTGTCTTTAAAAATGTTTCTGGTCTGAGGCCTGAGATGTCAGAGCCACGCAAAGTGAAATTATTAAGCACATGAAATGATTTCAAGTAGATGGTCATAAGCAGCTGATATTTTTCTCTGGATGTAATATTCTGAAAGCGAAGATTAACACATAATATCTTATGACCATGGTCTGCGAGGCATAAGGCTGCTGTTGTGTGCATGAAAGGCTGGATGGAAAAGAGCATATTGGGATTTCTGTTTGGTAGCTATGGAAATGAGAATGATAAAATGGACCTTCTCGTTAGAAGGAAAACATATGTTTGGCTTAGAGGTGTTCATTGTTCTTAGCAAACCCAAAGAAAATAGATAAAGGCATAGGAGAAGGACATTTAGTCTGATTGACCATTGGACTCATTTGAGATCACCTTACAAAGAAAGATACAAACCATATTTGAGCGTGGGTTTTCCTCATCTATGTAATTTAGCTGTTATACTGGCCATTTGCATAGGTCCCTGTGTTTATTTTCAATGTATTTCACATACCCATCATTATAAATCTAGTGTAATAGTATAAGTTGATTGCCTTTTATTATTTTAATGACATATACTACAATACATTAAGACATTGATTTTATTTAACCATCACTAAATACTTTTATGAAAATTATTTTAAACTTAAATTACCTTTGTAGGATTTCTAGGTTCACAAATCTTGTAAAGTGCTCAAACTTTTCAGCATTATCAAATGAAGGTGGAAACATAGCAATAAGTAGCTGAAGAAATGTCTTTGATGTAAAATATGATGTTGATAATCTCAATTTAATATTCATTAATTCAGAATATTTTGTGATAATCTATCTGTGTATAGAGTTTATGGTTTATAAGGGGATATGAACTTTGAAGAGAATTTGAAAATGAATTATCAAATTTTTATTTGCAGAGTGCAAAACATCAGTATTGGTGATATTAGAAAACTAGTGTCCCAGCACATGGATTTGTGCACATTGAAAGGAAATTATTAATTAGAATAAATATTTTAATATCATTATTTGGCCTTTCTTTATAATAGAAGTGTCAATCAAATTCATGGTCAACACTGACAGATCAAAATGCACACATGCAATTGGTACCAGCCAGAGCTTTATATGTATCGTGCATGTGCCAGTCAACTTAGCCTTTTATATATGTGTAGATAAACTTGGTTAATTAGACCTGCTTTCTAATTTAGCAAAACTTTTTCCAGCCCAGTGAAGCACCCCAACTTCTCTTTCACATAATTGTCAGAAACACAGCAGTAATATCAACATGAAGCAGACTATTATTGTAGATCATGCAGGGAGAACAATGGGTAAAATATTTAACTGCAACAGTGTTTGACTACATTCTGCATAGTGAGAAAACCTGAAGTCATTTTCAAGTTTTCTTACTTCTTTCCAGTCAGGTCAAGTTTCTAAGCTTTCTAAATCTCCATTGTCTTGCTAATGAAAATAAAATAGGATTATATTGAGTCTGCTATCTACCTTCTCCAGGACTTCAGATGAGATGAGACATGGGAAAACTCTTCACAAGCATTTGGTTGAACTGTAAAATGTTTGCACCTGGCTATAAAGCAACTCATGTTCCCAGGCTGAAAAAACTGCAAGGAGGCTAGTTGCTAGGGAGAGGAAGCCAGGCATTGCTATGCGATGTCATTACCCAGTACCCACAGTGACCATTTCTGGGTTGGGCTGGGCTGTGGGCCGCATTTTATGCCATGAGGTCGCACAGCATTAGCTGTGGATTAATGGGCTGTAGCTCTGGGGTGGTGGTGGGACCAGTGTCCCACTTGGGGGAAGCTGAGTGTTGGTTTGTCAACACCAGGTCCGTGGGGCAGTTTCTTTTTAAGTGGCCAGTGCATATCATAGCAGCTCCTGCATTGAGTGTCTGCCCACTGGTGGTCATTGCACATCATAGCTACTGGACGGAAGGAAGGATGGGCCCTTAGCATATATATATATATATATATATATATATATATATATATATATAGAGAGAGAGAGAGAGAGAGAGAGAGAGAGAGAGAGAGAGAACCCAGGCTTGTGATCTTCTTTGACCTGGCAAGAACACTTAGGGTGAACTCTGAAATATTAATAGGTATTTTTAAGAACTATGTGTATGTGGGAAGGGAAATAGGGAAATGAGTTGAGTCAGAATTACTAAGGTTTCAAACCTTAGTCTAAGAAAATTAATTGTTGCTGTAGCAGGCTACCTGATAGCTGTTTCACAAAAATATAATACAGAAAAGAATCTCAAAGGGTCTCATAAGTCATGGTGAGGAGTTTATATCTCATTTGAAGTTCAATAAAATCAATGAATAATATTAGAGAGGAGAGTGATATAATCAGAGCTGAATTCAATAAATTCTATTCATGATCAATTGGCAGTCATTTCCTCACTCTGTTTCCATTTCCTCATCTGTGAAATGAGAACATATGGTCATTTTTAATGGTTGCATTTTTTTTATAGTCTATTATGATATAGACTCTCCCGTGGCCACACACAATAAATCAGTCTTTCATGAAACTGTGCATTTTATGAGTCATGAAGGAGATATGACATTTAAATTTCATTCAGACCTGGCCATTAACACAAAGTAGTGGAAAAAGGACAGCACAGGAGTTGCAGTTTTCCATTCACTGGCTTGTGGGGAGCTTGGAAGTTATTCAACTTGCAGAGTCTACATTTTTTTAAATTTATTAAATGGAAGGATAATACCTCACTGGTAAATTTCTTCATTTTTTGTGGTCTCTCTTATGGCTTTTAACTCATCCCCTTCTCTGAGACAAGTGAAAATAGGATTTAGTGTCCATAGGAATTTTTCTTCCTTTAATTCATCTTTCTACAAATGATCATTATTTGTCTTGAGGGATTTCTGGCCACAACTTGACATGCAATCATATAAGAAAATAGGATTGAGTATTGTAAAATTATGAATGTAATTATTTGGGAATTAAAAATTCATGGAATTTATGTAAAAATAATTGTTCAGTGCAATCAATATGCTACACATTGTATCAAGCATTGGCAATAAAAAGACTTATAAGGATTTTTTTGTTCCTAAAGTTCAGTAGTTTGACAGTCTAGAGTAAGGGAATAACTTGAAAAAGATTCATAGAACAATTTAAAAATATTGGATTTGGAGGGGGGTGGAGAGAGAGGGGACTACAAGTAGACATGGAAGCTGAGTAAACAAGGACTATTCCTAGCTTAATGGTCAAGGGTAGAATGCTTGATCTAATATATTGGAAGCTAAACACATTGAAAGGTGTAAATAGGGAATTTAAGGCTCAGGGAAAACTGATCAATAGAGAAAGGATTTTACTTCCTTTAAGTCATTGAGGATAAGTGCCAATGATTTAATTCTATATCCATCATTTCTAGAAAGGATAAAGCCATGTGATCTCCAGCATATTGTGTCAAGTCTCTGATTCTTTATCTATAAGACGGGATGCTAATATATAACTCTCACATTACTCCTGTGAGAATAAAATAAAACAGTTATGTAAGTACTTACATAGCAACTCTGGGTGAATCGAATCCATTATGGTGGGTGGTGAGGTTCTGCTGCATTCATGTGAGGATGGGGCATGGTTGGGGAGGGAGGACATACAATCCCAGAGGTGTCCACAAAAAAGTCAGTTTTACTTTCCAAAGCTTTGCTACATACAATTTAAAATGGAGGAATAGTCTCATTAATACCATGTCATAACTTTGAACTGCAGTAGTGATCTGTAAGTATTTTTATTCTCAAGCTAAGCTGCAATTACCTATTTCAGTCTGAGAAATATCTAGCCATCATTTCCCTCCCTTGGAAACAGCTAAGATTAGTGTGATATGATAGGTACAGTATTTTTCAGCTAGCCAAAAAGACTTTGGTTCCATATATAGCTTAGTCATTAACTTGGCAGTTTTATTATATACACATCATTGATCTTATCTGAGCCTACAGTTTCCATACCAATAAAGTAGGTATAATAATACCAAATTTTCAAGGATGCTAGGATAATTAGAGTTAGCAAGGCAGTTGACACAAAATAGACTTCATATAAATTAAAAGTCTAACATTACCAATAAAACAAAAGAAAAATAATTGACGTGATTAAAAGTAATATCTATAAATGCAGTTACCTATTCATCTTAGTTATCACTATTTTCAGTGCCTTACACATAGGCTCAATAAAAATGAGGAAAACAGATATCAATTTAATTAAATAACAAAAGTAAGAGTCAACAAATTGATTTATTGAGGAAATTAAAAAATACTTAATAATCAGAATATCTACATTTTTCTATGTAGGCAAATCTATGAAAATGATGTCAAATCACGTTAAATGAGTTAAATCAAAACTTTAAAAACGGATTTAGGGAACAGTTGGTACTGCTAAAGTACTAGTATATTGAATATTGGTAACAGCTAGAGATCTTTAGTTTTAAAAATACTTGAAAAATAAAAGTTTTATAATACCTCAATAAAAAATGGGAAAAATCAAAGTTTCATGTTTTCTATGTAATTTAAGGAAATTAAATCATACAAAACTAGTGAGAAATCAAAAGGGATCAACCCAGGAGTTGATCTTCAAACTCAATAAATGCTGTTGAAATAATTATTAATAGAATAGTTATATAATTGTCATTTTCCTAGAAGCATTGCCATGGATAACAGCTGCCATAATACAGTAATGACCTCTTCTGTCCTTTACCATAGTTCACATTACTTAGTTATTGAGTCTCAGTTTCCCATACACAATGCCCTGTCTCTTTTCTGATTGTCCCTTGGCGGTTTGTCTCTATGGCATACTTTGTTTGGAAGCTATGTGCTGTTAGACCACGTATCTAAGTCAGCATACCTCCTTTTTGAACAATCCATCTTCACAGTCATGTCAGGGAATGTGCTATTTCCTGCCTTTAAATCCTCCTGGAGCAGTTCTAACCAAGAGTGATTTGTGCTGTGAAAGCCCGCAGAGAAGATTTATAGGACCTCCTTCACCAGAGAACTATGTCAGGGCTAGTGATGTGCAGTGAACCCTGAGTCCCGGGGAGAATGTCATTCAGGTGTCAGGACACCCACTTTCCCTCCTGGTCTCACTCACGGGAAGCTGTGGGCCAGTCCAGCCACCTGTACTCATTAGCAATCACTTAATGAATTTTTAGGGCTCAAGAATTCTTTAAAGGTGCCGAATGGTCAATAGGTAAGGTGGTCTCAGATACTTAGCCATAGAGTGGTGGGTCCACATGCCTGCCCAAACTGAACCATCTTGCTTTTTCTGAACGTTATACACTTGTAATTGACATAACATTTTATTTGAACAAAGGATTGACCAACTTCGATATTCTCACACCTAAAATAGGACAGAACATCCCAGGTTCCTAGAGTATGAGATCCCACAGTGCTCTTAGATATAATTTAATGACTGAGTGCAAATTATGATCTACTGTAGGTTCAAAGCTTCCATCTTGCTGCCGATTTTAGGGAGTGCTCTGTTGAAGACACTGAGTTATTGTGTGACAGGTCATTGATGGATCCTCAAAAGGAGAAGGGGCTTTATATATGCTGATTCTACTATCAGATTAGCATTCCAATTTTTATTTTTGTTTGTTCCTTTTAGATCACAATTGTGAATCTCTAAGCAAGAAATCAATGTTTTCCAATAACTAATAATGGCTAGATAAGATTAGGGATAATTTTGAGAGTCATAATATAATAATGTTACTTCCCTAGATGATTATAAATAAACGATCTTTTATGATATCAACAGCAAACACAGACTCATTATTTATGCGCTCCTTAGGAAAAACTCGAAATGCTTCCATTCACATTATTATGGGATTTTCAAGAGGGGCAAAATGAGCAAATTAGAAGAGAAAGGAGGGATGTTCCTGGTTTTATCCTCCAAACAATGTACAGGGTCGACACACATTGTGCACTGAATGAAGACAGAAACCTCATGGAGAAAAGGCTTTTTGCAGCTCATTCAGAAGCACTAGCCACATTCTCTCACCAACTCCTCAACCGTGTCTGATGGGAGTAAGAGAAAGCCCAGCTTTCTTGCTCTTTTTGGTGTGATAATTCTGAGGCCCAGTCTCTACTATAATCAGGGTTTTCCAGCAAGCTTGAGCCCTATTTGCTCATAATAGTAACCTATACCCATAAGCACATTTAATCCACTTCCTTTTTCTTCTTCGTCATTACCCTACTCCTTACTGATGTTCCTGTGCTCCCTTCCCAATTAACTACTTGCACGTTACTATTGACCCCAGAGCCTTGTTTCTAAAGCACTCTGAATTTAAGATGTCCAGTTGCTAAACGATGCACTTGCCTTTCCAGTCCTGTTTCCTCTAACTCTATGGTTGGTCAACTGTGCAAGCTGTGGTCCATATACGGAGACTAGAGACAGTCTTTGATTTGATTGTATTTATATCTTTTTAGACAAGTTTTAATTTTCCTGACATTGTGGTTTTAATTTTAAATCTATTTTTTACAAATTAACACTCTTTTACAAAGTGTTAGGATGAAAACACACATGGGCTTATTTAAAAAAAAAAATTGGATATGGCAGCATTCTCAAGTGGGTTCTGCACTATTTCCTCTTGCATTAATTAAGAGAAAGGGGAGGTCTCTGTGACCATCCGGAATATCCTGTTGGTTATCACAGCATAGGCCTGATTTCCATTTTGGGAGCCTGATTATGAGCGCCTTCCCAAAGAGCTGGGTCTTGCAGCAAGAATGAGTTACTTTGTGGGGGCAACTTACAATAGAAAACCCAGGGAATTTTTAATTGGGCAATAGCATGTGTAGTGAGCCCTGTCCTCAAAGAATGTGATTTGAAGTAAACTGGGTTCACAGGAGGATTGGTTTGAACCAAGAGCAGTTATAGAGGTAAGATTTAAGGGATGAATTAAGTTACAATAATTACAAACCATACTGATACATAGAAATATTTTCCTAACCCAAAGGACCTCCTTAACCAGTGGGATTAAGTAAAGATAATTGTTTTTTCATATTAAACATTATATAACAATACTGAAAATGTTAACAGTTTAAAAAACATATAATACATGATTCCATTACTAATTTGTACAAAATAAGAGAAAGTAACATAAAATACTAGTACCAGCCTTTAGGTTTATCTGTGGGTCAATTAAAATTGACACCCAAACAGTTCATATTATATACTGTGTATTGTAATCTATTTATTTTTAATTAACATTAATTTTATGGGTTTTTTCAAATATATCTTTATTGATTTCAGAGAGGAAGGAAGATGGAAAGGGAGATAGAAACATCAATGATGAGAGAGAATCATTGTTTGGCTGCCTCCTGCATACCCCTCCCTGTGGATCAACCTCACCACCTGGGTATGTGCCCTGATCAGGAATGGAACCATGATCTCCTGATTCATAGGTCAATGCTCAACCACTAGGCCAGGCTGCCTGGGCTAATTTTGTGGTATTCATTGTTGATATTTAATGTTAGAATGCTATGAAAATTGTATATGGACCCCTGCCACATAGGTGAAAAATATATCTTAGGTAACAGAGGAAAGGCTCAACAAAAATGCTTCTCCTTGCATCTTATTTCTCCTTCCCTGTTTCTATCGGTGAACCACCAGGCTCCTGATAACTTAGAATTCAAATGTGGGGCCTATTCATGTCTCACAGGTTCATGGTGGGTAGTGCCTAAAATAGCCTGCGGTCCACACACAGTGTTAAAGGGATATGTGCAATAATTAGACCCTTCTCGGTTTTCTGTTCCTATTGCTCTTCCCTTAGTTCAGGTCTTCTTAGAGCTCCTTCTCCCTTCACTGTCAACAGCGCAGTTTTCTCTCTTTCATCTTCAGCACATAACCCAGAGGAAGGAGAAAATATAAATCATTTTTCAGCAGAAAGTAAAACATAACATAGTTTTTGAGTCCAATGAGCGCACCCAGGATTAAATGCCAAGCTCTGTTTTGTCTCAGCTGTATGAAACTGAGAGGTAGCTTAACTACCCATGCCTTCGGTTTTCATCCCTATAAAATGGGGACACTCAGGCCTAATTGGCAAGGGTTTCTCAGGATTCACGATGACATTCATTACATACCTAGCAGAGGGCTTCTGAGAGAATGTTCTGACTGATGGAATCCTCCCTTCTTTTGCAGGCAAGTTTGCCAGCTAATTGAGGGAAAACATTTTATGGTGATCATTCCCAAACTAATTCAAAGGTCTGTCTGACTTGTCTGTTTCGGGCAGGAGAGAACAGCAGGCTGTACAGTAGCTTCCTGGAGCAAACCCTATGATCCCTGCTTTTGCAGATGCAGAGCTGAGGTCCAGATTGGTCAGTGTCATAAATGCAGATTTAAAAAGTGGCCATGCTAGAAAGGTAAAAGCTGTCAAAAATAACACATTCTGGAGAACTTTTCTAGCAAGAAAAAAGTAAAGTCTTTTATTAAATCCATTGTATTAATTATTGTAAAAATGTGTAAATACAACCCATTTAAATCCTGAAGCTCTGAGATGTGATGTTTCTCTTCTCTGATTTCAAGTCTCCTGTCATTCTTACTATATGAAATCAGATGAATCCCAGCTTCTGAAAAGCTGAAGTGGCTGTGACTTTCCATGGGAAAGACTGGTGATAAAAATTGTCCCGGACAAAAATACCAGTCATCATCACTAGCCAACTGGTAAGGGGGAGGAAGTGCTATTCATCTCTAATTCCAACTGTTAATTACCTAAAAATATATATACATTTCTTACTTATATTTTTGGCATATTATGATTTAATCAAAACATGGTCTGTCGTACATTGAAGAAAAGCTTCTTCAATCTGTAAGGTAATTTTTTTAACAGTGCAATGCTCCTGAAGATTTAGTGCCGGCCCTGGAGTTTCTCCCCTCTGCTCTCTTTTAGGGCTGAGGTGTGCAGGGAGAAAAAACCCACAGACTACTCCCACCCTCAAGGGGAGAAGAGAGAGCGGTCATGTAACCTGCATAGCACCAGTACATAATCCTGTCTGCCAGCTGCTCCAGGGTTCTGTCCTAGGGGCATATGCCTCAGAGCTCTTTCTCACCAAGGTCTCACTATGCCCACCTGCAGTGTACGACAGTCCCTGAGGACCCCAACCCCTGAGAGGCAGAGCACAGTGTCCCAGTCCCAGGCTGACTGTAGTGGCCAGATACCAGGAATTCTGCCCTCCAGTCCTGGCTAGCTGTCACCAGCAGGGGGTGTGGGAAATGCTGTTTTTGTTCCCTTGGACCTCCGTGCCTCCACCGGGAAAACAAATATAAAGATACCCTGTCGCCTCATAAGATTGTCAACCTGTAAACAGCAAAATAAAAATAATACTTTAAAAACATAGAAAGAGTAACAGGAGGGAATACAACATTTAGGGTTGTTACTATGCTGATATCCTAAGTGAGGAGCCGGATGACAGAATGCTACTCGTATTTCCAACCTGTTTTACAATGTACGTGATGACATCTGTGCTTTCCAGAGACCTTCTGTTGGGTTGGGCAGAGGAGGTGATTACAGGTGGATGGAGGAGGTAACATCCTGCTTCCTCAAGGTGCACTGGCTTGCCAGTGGAGGGTGTTCTTTCACACTCCATGCCCTAGCTCAGTAGCAACTTCCCCTGGAAGGCTTTTCCACACCCAGTCGAAGTCAGATAGTAGAAATCCCACATGGTTTTCTAGCTAGCAGAACCCGGTTTAGATTTCAACTGAGCCAACGTCAGGTATAAGCATCATGACCTTGTGAGAACTACTGACATTCTCTAAGATTCAGGTTATTTGTCTGTGAAGTGGGAATAATAAAACTTCTTTAGTAATGTGCACCAATTTAGTTAAAATAATCATGGAATATTTGGGAATCTATTCCCCCCAACCCAGATATATATTTTTAAAAAAATATATTTTATTGATATTTTTACAGAGAGGAAGGGAGAGAGACAGAGAGCCAGAAATGTCGATGAGAGAGAAACATCGACCAGCTGCCTCCTGCACACCCCCCACCGGGGATGTGCCCACAGCCAATGTACATGCCCTTGACCGGAATCAAACCTGGGACCCTTCAGTCCGCAGACCGACGCTCTACCACTGAGCCAAACCGGCTTTGGCCCAGATATTTTTAATAAGCACAAAGACATATATCCCACCCCTCCCAAACTGTTCAAATAATGACTGTTTTTCATTCTTTGGTCAATGTGGCAAGTATTTATGGAATGCTTTTATGATATGCCAACCATGCTTCTAGGTACGGAGGTGTCACTTTTAAAGAAACACACAGGTCCACACTCAATTGAAGCTTATTGTTTAGTGGTTGAGAGAGTCAGCAAAGGAGAACATACACAAGTAAGGTGCTAGAGGAATCTGTTATTATTTGATTAGCTGTTTTCTAATTATTTTTTAATTTTAGAGGAGGGTTGTATTGAGGCAAAGTGACAGTCTCAGCTGCATGTGTCTGCTCCTCCCCACGCTGGATCCGCTATTGATGGAGAGAGGCTGGGAACAGCTATTGATGAGAGAGGCTGCACCATGCTGAGTCATAAGTAGAGAGAAAACAATCTTGACACCACAGATAGTTGCTCTGTAGTTCCAAAAACAAAGTGTATATACAATTATAGTTTTGTTATTTAGAAACCAGCATATTATTTAATCAAGAATTCTCTTCAGCCGAAGCAGTTTGGCTCAGTGGATAGAGCACCGGCCTGTGGACTGAAAGGTATCAGATTTGATTCCAGTCAAGGGTGCATACCTTGGTTGCTGGCACATCCTCAGTGGGGGGTGTGCAAAAGGTAGCTAATCAATGATTCTCTCTCATCGATGTTTCTAACTCTCTATCCCTATCTCTTCCTCTCTGTAAAAAATCAATAAAATAGATTTTTTAAAAAGAATTTTCTTCAACAATAAATGCTATGACAATAACAAGGCACTATGAAACAATCAGCCTCTCACCTACCACACTTAGCATAAAGTAAACAATGACTAGTGTCTGTTATCTTCTTATCTTTTATGTCTAATGTGTCCCTGCTTTGCTCTCTGTTGCAATGAGCTCCCATGACTCTGGGGTTGGATTGGAATTAGGGAGCCCCAGTAGGAGATCAGAAAAGAAATGGAGGTGCATGCATTTAGGTCACTGGCTTCCTTTTGGCAGGGTCATCTTTGGTCTGCAGTGTCCTTCAGTAAAGGTCATTGTTTTCCTTAAGGTGGCCTTTTACACACAACTCTGTGTTTCAGTCACTGTGAGCTACCCTTGTCCCTTTAGGTTCAGGGCCAGTGACAGCTCTGCTATTACGAGCCCAGGGCTTTGCAATATTCATTGTGGTTACCCTGCAAGTCCTACTTTATTTTTATTTTTATTTTTAAAAATATTTTATTGATTTTTCACAGAGAGGAAGGGAGAGAGATAGAGAGCTAGAAATGTCGATGAGAGAGAAACATTGACCAGCTGCCTCTTGCACACCCCCTACCGAGGATGTGCCTGCAACCAATGTACATGCCCTTGACCGGAATCGAACCTGGGACCTTTCAGTCGGCAGACCGACGCTCTACCACTGAGCCAAACCGGTTTCGGCAATGCAAGTCCTACTTTAATAGAGAGTCCCATTTAAAAAAAAACTTTCCTCAAATTATCCTAATTTAAGCATGCCATCTGTTTCCTGTTGAATTGCTGACTGTTCCACCCATCACCAGTAACAGCATCCATTCAAACCCATGAAGTGAGTTGGAGTGGGGGTAGAGGAAAGCATATCAGAATTAGATGTTTGGAATGCAGATCATGGCTACTGTTTTAGTACATTTGTGCCTGAGGCCAGTTGCTTGGGCACTGTGAGTTTTAAGTTTCTCACATCCAAAATGGAGAAAATTGTAGAATGAAAGTAGGAGCTAAAGTTATTGTATGAAAAAAATAAAACAAAACAACTGTGTATGGGTCCTGAAGAGCAAGCTAATGTCCATATTAGTAATATTCATATTAATAGTAGTTATATGAGTGGTCCTTATATGGCATACACCCTTGATTTCAGCAGCTTCACAACATTAAAGCGCTAACCGTTCTTCATTTGCATTTCACCCCAATTATTCCAATGTGGAGTGTGAGTTGATATTTCTAAGAATAAGGAGTTATGCCAGTGCCTAATGCCATGCAGCAACCACTTATGCACATCTTTCACTACTCAGAAACCCTTGGCATATTTTTTCCTGAAAGTGTAAATTAATTAACACATATAACATGTTTAAATGCCCGACACTGAGAGCTGAAAAGAAACGCTAGTGTTAAAAGTCATCCACTGCCGGCTGACTAATTGCCCCAGAAGACAACTATCACCAGGAGGAAAGTGTCTGTCTCATGAAATATTACAAAACCAAGACCTCCTGTTACAATCTCTGTTTAGATGTTATGGGTCTCTGAACTTTGTTATGGCAAAGGCTGAGCTTTTTTTTAGGACAGAAAATAAATTTAGAAACCAGAGCAACAAAGCGGTTCGCTGATGGCCATTCTGTGGCTGAGCTCCACACTACCAGCTGTTTCCAGAGAAACACTGCATCTGCAGGGAAGGAGTTCAGCTGAGGGATTTATCTCCCAGAGAAATTCAGACCAAGGTTCTCTCACTTCTTCAACTATAGGTCCTTCTATACTAAGATGATACTTTTCCTATCTTTGGGTAGTTCTGGTTTTGTGTTGTATAGTGAGAAATTGTGTGAGGTTGGCAAACTCACTTAGAGTGGTGTTATTAAAGAAGGTAATACGTATGGAGTATTTCTTGTGGGCCTAGAACTATGATGAGCTATTTGACGTGAAGAATACCACTCGATACTCACAGTATCCCTTTGAGATAGCTACTAACTCTACATCAGGATTCTAGTGCAGACAATCTCACACTAGGGCCTGTGGTCTTCACCTTAAAGCTATTAAGGTATGCTGACTTTTGCACATTATATTCCCATCTCGTACCAAGATATGATATTTAATGTTGTATACAAATGAAATGTGTTTCATGAGTTCATTTTATTATTGACACGTGGGGTCCACACATATCAATGTCTATACTTTTCGACATCAAGTTTTATTGGTTAGACTCCATGTGTCAGTGCTTTCCTAATTCTAATGGCACCTGTTTTCAGAGCTCTCTGTCTCTTGGCAATGGGCAGTGTCCCAAAGGCCCACTGGTCTGAGTTATTGGAGCTGATTCTGGCATTCAGTGGCTTCCATGATTACCTGCCATTCATTTGCATATACTGTTTCTGCTCAGTCCTAGCTTGTGTACAACTGCATCCCCACCAATCCTTCCACGAGTGGTTGTGCATATGCAACTCACAGAGATCTTCTTGCTAATAGGTTCAGTCTCAAAAAATATTAGCCACAGCTCCCGTGGCCACCATATTTAATGCCCACCTCTTCCCAGCCTTCCATGCCAGCCTCCACTGTGCCTGTCTTTAACAGTGCTTGTATTCTTTTCTGATACCCCCTATCCTTCATGGTTGCATCACAAACCATCCCGTTCCCTTTCTCTGGAATTTGATCACATTATTCAGGTGAGCCACTATTTCAATTAAATTAAAACATTAGACTACTATAGAGTTGTTTTTTTTTTGTTTTTTTCATTAGGGAAACATCAGATGAAATTATTGTATGGGCTGGCCTTGGCATCATAAGCTTTGGAGCACTGTTCTTAAGCTGACTTCTGACATGCAAAGAAGTTAACTCTGTAAGGATAGAGCCCAGTTCTCAGACTAGAGACTTGGGGGATGGGAAAGAGTAAGGTTGGAGGTAAAGCATGCTTTCTGTAGATAATATATGGCTTTGAAATGATGATTTAGTCTTTTCCTCCAGCAATTAGTTCAATCTACTGATGATAAGGCATGAGTTTGTAGCTGACATTAACAAATGCATAATGTAACTGAATGATTTTACATTAGAGTCATGCAAACAACTGAAATCTCATTCATAATATCTCATTCATATATCTGTCATTCACAAAACCACATTACTTCTCCAGTATACTGCTAAGCCCTTTTCTCTCCCTCCTTCTCCTCTTCCTCCTGCTCCTCCTCCTTCTCCTCCTCCTTCTCTTCCTCCTTTATTTCTTCTCTCTCTCTCTCTCTCTCTCTCTCTCTCTCTTTCTCTCTCTCAATATCTGCTCCCTATTCCCAATATTCTCTTAATGTCCTTCTATTATGCTGAGTAAATTACATTTTACTCTCTATCCATTTTTAGGCTTACCTTTGGATACATTTTTATTCCTGTATGTTTTTAAGACACGGAACATCTATTCTAGATTCAGCTAAGTAGAACACACATCCAGGTACAGAAGGTCGAGAGACAGCTTTAAGATGGCATTCCTCTTCTTCCTCCATTCTCTATCAGTCTCTGTGTGAATAAGGGGAAAAAATCCTCACATTAATAATGGAATATATTATCTCTTAATTATAATGTAGATTAAAAAAGACAAAAACAAAAACAAAGTGTCTCCAAACCTCTTTCAACTCCATTTTAAATAATTAAAGGTAGATATTGTTATCCCAGCTTGACACACATAGAAACAGATTTAGAGAGGTAGTTGAACAATGCCAATGATTTAGCTTACTTATCAAAACCTCATATCTAGTAAAGTCCTGGGGTTGGAATTTGAACCCAGCCAATTACATGCTTTCCATTTTCATTATATATTATGTGGTAGATCCGTAATGATAACGCATCTTCAGTATGACCTAGGCAGAAGAAGTAATTTTCAGAAATACCCTAGAATTAGCAAAGGCATGTCCTAGTTTCTGGCATGTCATGCAGCATACGTTTGGAATATAGGAGAACATATTCAGAGGTAATTCCCACATGAAAACAACTCTTACCATGACTGCATTAAATAGTGTCTGAATTATGATAGTGAATCATTTTAAAAGTTCCTGAGCTTTAGAGGATATCCCATCCAAATTCTGTCTCAAATTGTACAAGGTTTAGGATTTTGAGCAAATAATTCCTTAGAGCTTCAGTTTCCATCTCTATCAGAAACAAAGTCTCTCTTGCAGTCCATTGTTATTTTATTCTTGTATCTGAATCTTTAAGTTATGCATTCAGAAACCCAGAACACTTCTTCGGCAATATTCATTAAATCTCTTATCTCCTCCCCAAACACCCCTCTTTTCTTTGAGGAGTTGTTCTCTTCCATAGGTGATGTACAGACAAAGCAGGTCTCTCAGTGCCTTTATGGTTTCTGCCTAGAAAATATCTCACCTCCTCTTTCAAAGTCCTCAGACTTAAACATGATGCCAAGTCACTCTAAGCCTTTTGTGGTGGTCACCTCTAGGTTCCCCTGTATTGCTTAAAAACATTAACCTCTGACTCACTGTCTCTCTCCCCATCACAACTGCATTCAAGCCCTTAATGAGTTTCACATCCATATAGATAATGCTTTCAAGACACTCCCTTTGCTGAAACCAGTTTGGCTCAGTGGACAGAGCATCGGTCTGCAGACTGAAAGGTCCCAGGTTTGATTCCGGTCAAGGGCATGTACATTGGTTGTGGACACATCCCTGGTGGGGGTGTGTATGGAAGGCAACTGGTCACTGTTTCTCTCTCATCGACGTTTCTAGCTCTCTATCCCTCTTCCTTCCTATCTGTGGAAAATCAATAATATATATATTTAATATTTAAAAAAGGACCTTCCCTTCTCACTTTCTGGCCTTCTCCTCCAATAATCTGGCCTTCAACCATGCATCAGCCATATATGCTCATAACACAAACTTCAATATTAACAAAAAGTCTACCCTTCTCTGGCCGAAATTTCAGGCAACTCAACTTCTGACCATTCTTGTCCACTCCCTCAAATGTGTAAATTTCACTTTTTTCACCCCACTGCAGAATGCAAAGTCAATTATTGTAATTAGACCATCAACTCTATTAGTTCCTTCTCCCTTGTCAATACTTTTTTGCCTAACTCTGTCATTAGTTAACTCCATCTGCAATGTTATAGTTTAATGTAGACATAGAGAGAGGGAGAGCACAAAACCGTGCGAATGATCTCATGGCCAACTTGAGCCAGGCTTCAGTGCTGCCAGGAAATCCTGTCCTACTTGCCTAGTCCATTCTCTTCTATCTCCTATTTCACAGTCACTTCTCTTTCTTCAAATCTTAGACTTTATCTTACCCTACTTTTGGCTGAGGCTATTGTATCCTTATTCACTGAGAAAAATAGGAGCAGTCAGAAAATTAGGGTCTGTAAACTTCAATTACTACATCTATTTTAACACTTGTGTCTGTATCCCCATTCTTATCTCCCCTCCTATTACTTTGGATGAATTATCTAGGCTCCTAGCTAATACCATGTATTACTCCCTATACCCTACAGGCCTACTCAACAACATTGCCTAAGTAATAGATTTTCTCTCTCTACTGCCTCATCAATTTCTCTCTACAAGGGATCTCAGCTCTTGGCATACAGGCTTGGTATTATTTCTCTCATTCAGATCTATGTTGAATATATTAACTTAAAAACTACCAACCCGTTTCTGTATTCTATGAATACCAATACTATTATCCTTCTATTTTCTCTTGCACTTACTCCAAGTGAACTTTTGCCTCTCCCTCCCCCCAGGTCCATCAACACTGTTCTTGCCAAAGATTCAATAGCCTCAGTGTTGCTAATCCCAATGATCAAGCCATGCTTCTCCCCTTAAGGGACATATTCTGTTTATTTGACAATGTTGATCAGCTCTGCTTCTTCAACTACCCTCCAACAGGGACTTTTTCTTCGTTCTCCTTTTCCCTAGTTGGGGGCCACAACATCTTTTGCTTATTTTTGTCCTCTGACCAACATGTAAATAACTGCTCTTCTCTCACACTCTACTCCCTATGTAGGGAGGGTACAGGGTCAAGGTGATGTCAGCCAGTATGATGACTTTAACTGCTATCCATAAATGGATATCTGTATCCATATTTGGGGTAACTTCACTGACCTCTAAACAAATGTAAGTACTGCCTAGCCCTGTTGCAAACGGAATATCTGATTTCCCATTTGCCCCCCAATTCACTCATTCCTTAGTTTCCTTATCTCAGCAAATAATAATAAAACAATACTAAATTTCACAAAAACTAGTCTTCTTTAACTCTGTTTTTATTAGGCTCAGGGAATCTTTGCCTTGCACCTTCTCTGCTGCCCTAAGTTACTGGATGAAACATCTTATGTTAGCTGTCAATAAATAGCGTTACTAGTGTGTCCCAATTGTTTCTTTTGTATCTCTTAAAATATTAGTCATCCCACAAATATTCATCAAACTACCATGCACACAGATATTATGAAAAATCTTTATTCATACTTTTCTTTTTTCATTAGGGTATATTAAGTCAGTTATTTTACATCTGCCATTCCTGAAAGAACTCATAGAGGGTGAACAATAGAAAACACTGCCCATCAATTGCTGCCTGCCTACCTGCCCAAATGTCTTCAATACTCCACTCTGCTTTCACTAACACTATGACTGATTCAGATCAGTACCTTTACTTTCATATTGCCCGTGACTTTGTACATATTTAAGGAATGAGTACAAATCAATGGAACTCTCTACTAGTAATATTAAGGGAAGGATTGCATAGAACTGTCTACATCTTTGAAATAGAGTGAATGAGTATGTATTTGTCAAAGAAAATTTGCATCAGACACAGGTAAGGAAGACCATTGCAATAGGGGAGGGAGACTGAACGCAGTTCTGCTGCAACTAAATTTGGAGGGTTTCTAGGTCTAGGATGATTGAGTGGAAAAATACTAAAGGATACAGGAGGGGGAGTTGGTCAATGGGTTTAGACATCTAAGGACAACTGTAGAAATTAGGCCCCTTCTCTCCCATAGAGATAGATGTTCTATCTTTCTTAATGATTATATTTCAAAGAATCACTCCCAGGACCTTGAGAATGACATTCCTGGGTTGTAAACTGGCAAGAGCTTGGGACAAGATTTACTTGTCCCAGGCTCTTGAGAGAGAGAGAGAGTGCACAACTGGAAGTTTTCCAAAGAAAATGCTCTAATAAAAGAGAAGTCAGGAGCCTAGAGTCAGGAAGAAGGATGTCTAAAGTTTAGTCAATCTGAGGGGAAGGTTAATACCATCTTACATAAAAAGTTTTGTATCCTAGGTACCTTCTCTTGGAATACCTTATAACATTCCTGGAAAGAAGGGAATATAATGTATGAGAAAACACACTTAACATTTTAAGTAATTAGTGCAATAGAGTAAAAGGGGAGGGGTGAGGTTCTCAGATGCTGTAAGAAAGCCTTGTATCCTTTCCCTTTCTCTATCCAAGTTATCTCTCCTTTTGTCAATATTTCATTAAATATCCAGGGAAGACACACAGAGCTGCTAATGCTGTCTGCCCTGTCAGCCAGACCACAATATCCCAAATATTTCTGCAGAACAAAAATGCTTTCTAATTCTCCCCAGGTCCAACTCAATGAATCCCAGCCTCTCCACCCCAAGGCTTGGTCCTCCCTGTGTTTCCTCCCCACCTGGAAAAAATTATCTTCTTCCAACTCCAGGTGGTGTGCAGCAAACATTCTCTAAACAGGAACTCACTTCAGAACCGACTGAGTGTTTTATTTTTTTTCTCCTAATAATTATCAAGGAAAATATTTTGGAGAAAAGAAATATTCCTGGGGTGCAAAAAGCTAGGAGTGATGATGGGTGTTTTTTGTTGTTGTTGTTCTTTATTTGTTTGTTTTGTTTTTTTGGTTGGTGAAGCTAAGATCAGAGAAGACACAATTCAATTTTTCTTGAGCTAATTTCTCCCTCTGAAAGCCACCCCTAAGCCTACCAGAGTGTTAATCTTTAGCTAGGGGAAATATTCCATACTGGGAAAATACTTGCATGTTTGAAAAAAATGTCTCCATCTTCAAAATAATTTCATATGTCCATTCCCCAATGAATGCTAAAGAAATGACTTAATTGAATAACTTTTATTCTAGCTGTGATAAGCTCTTGTTTACTAGGTCAAAGCTGTGGTTGATCATTTTTCATGCAGCCTTAGGTGGCAGAGTGGAAGTGAGTCTGTGGTGCATTTGATTAGCACAGGCTGTGATTCGAGATGACTTAGGTCAAAGCCCTGTGTTTATTCCTCAAGAGGACGGATTTGAATCTGGCTAAGCCATACACATGTGATTATGCCTGATTGTGTAAACTTGGCTTTGGGGAGAGTTAGAGCAATTTAACAAGTATTTAGTGACTTCCTGTTTACTTCTCCCTTCTAATCCACCCTCCACATTCTCAGCCGGAGGAATCTTTTAAAAATACAAATCTGATTATGCCGCTCTTACATCTTAAAGATCCCAATAGCTGTTTGTCAGCTGAAGACCTAAACATTAGGAGTAGGGAGGGGGCTGCCTGCCCTCTCAGCTCTTTGGCTCCTTAAGTATGGCTCTTTCACAAAATACCACAGCCTGTGTGAGTCTATTTTCACAGTGATATAGGGCTATGCGATAGCACAGAATAAGCATGTGACTATTTTTCCCCCTGAATATAGAGACGCTATATATATATTCGATAATAAAACCAAACCAACTACGCATAGTTGGAATACAGCAGTTAGACACATTTTTAACCTAAAATAGGACATTTTAAAAAAGTGCCCATATTGGTGGCTTTGAGGCTATATTCTTAGTCCCCTGAGAGCAAGTATTCTAGCTTACTTTGTATTAAGAATACTTGAACAAAAAAAAAAAAATTGAGAATCATTGACCTGGGTGAAATACAAATTCTTTATCAATTTACACTACGCCCTGCATGATTCTCTGGGCACCTTTGGTTCTTATCTTATTCTTCAATGATTCCAGCCCAGTAGCCAGAACACAAGACTTTGCTTTCACGAAAACTTTTACTCATCTACTGTACCTCCTTTTCCTCATTCTTGTTCTTCCAGTGAATTTCTCTATGTCCATTAGGACCTTGCTTTTAGGAATCATCTCTCTTAAATCTTACCTGAAAATCCTATGTGTACCTCCTTCACTCCTATCACTTTAAAAAGACTATGGTCACCATATATTCTGCACACTTTTATTATTGCCACTTTATATTCTTACAAGTACTTTATCACTCTGATTCCCAAGATCCAGTAATCTCCATTTCTGTATTGCTTTCAAGGAAAGCATAACTTTTTTTTTTTCCTGTTCACAGTGCCCTAGTCACCTCTCTGCTCTCATCTAGAACCCTCTCTCCATCCTTCCTTTCAACTGGAATATCATTTCAACTGCTTCATGGTTGTTGTTTTTTTTATTTTAAAAAGTGTATTTTATTGATATTTTACAGAGAGGAAGGGAGACAGATAGAGAGCTAGAAACATTGATGAGAGAGAAACATCGACCAGCTGCCTCCTGCACACCCCCCACCGGAGATGTGCCCGCAACCAATGTACATGCCCCTGACCGAAATCGAACCCGGGACCTTTCATTCCACAGACCGATGTTCTACCACTGAGCCAAACCGCTTTCGGCTGCTTCATGGTTTTTATACATGCCTTATTAGCTGCCTGGGACACTGACCAACACTCTCCCATGCCCAGTCTTTACTCTAGTTAACTTATACTCCACTACTGTTCCCTAGAGAAAGCTCTTTCTAATTCACTGCTAATACTTTCCACGTATTGATTGGTACTTTCCTATTTGTATGAATATTCAAACAATTTAACTTTTCCTCTGCCTCACAGAGAATGATATGGTTGCCAAGACTACGTAGAACCTAGATAACAACTGCAAAATAAAACTGCACATTTAACCATACCCTAATTACAAGGATGATTATGCTATATCCCCGTGAAAACAGAAGGGTTTGCAAGATGGCACAAAACACAAAGTTGCTCTGAGGATGAACTCAAAAATGCCTAACTAAAATAGAAATAAAAAATAGAATGGTAGTAAAGCACAGTGAGTATCATATGAGAGGACTGTAGAGCGCAATGCACAACCAAATCTATCACAATTGTCTGAAAAAAGGAGAAAACTAACAGAAACTTAAGAAAAACAAAATTGTTGCCTTCCATGTCTCGCAGGTAAGACTTCCCTCGGCTTCTTTATCATCCCTCCCTTTTTCTATTGCCTTTTTATGCCCCTGAGCGTATTTTCATTCCTTCCTCTCATCTATCATTCCCTGTCCCCATAAAGCTGTTTCTTTCATGAGTACAACTATCATGTCTTCTGCATTTGAATCCACCAGCATCCCCTCATGACAGTCTTTGCTACTCACTGAATTTCAGGCAGAAGTGAATGATTCACAAGATGATAATAGATAAAAATGAACAGAGTGCATATTGGGTTATTGTGAGATGGCAGTGATCCTTAAATCATTCGCCTTTCACATAAATGTGTAATATTTATCTAGCACCTACCTGTTATCGCCACATAATCTACTGGGTCCTTTGTCATGTAATGCTTAGAATATAGAACTATTTGTTAAAAAACACCCAAGTAATCAATAGGATGACTGGTTAGAAAAAAAGGGAATATAGATATGCTGTGGGAGCTTGATCTTCAGCACAAATATTCTGGGGAGTGAGCTCTTCTTGAATGGAGAGGTCCAAAGGATTCTCACTATCAGCATCCGAAAAAATGCAGAAACACTGGCATCCTGGAATGGGCTAGGGAATCACCTACCCCTCCTTTTTATTACCACAGAGGGAACTACTCAGATTCTCCCCAGCACGCACACACACACACACACACACACACACACACACACACACTTATACACACTCCCTTCACACATGACAAATTGAACCTAAGTTGAAACATGGAAAGAAAACAAATGACAAAAATAATATGTTTTCTTGGTATTGTGGAAGTTGCATGCACACACACACACACACACACACACACTCCCTTCACACGTGAAAAATTGAAAAAGTTGAACCTAAGTTGAATTATGAAAAGAAAAAAAAAATACAAAAAATATCATGTCTCCTTGGTACTGTGGAAGTTGCTCTCCTTCCTCTCTCTCTCTTTTTCCTCTCTAGCCTTGCCTCTTCCTTTTTACTAGTTTTCTTCTTTCTTTCTTCCCTCTATAACGCACTAAGCATTTGAAAGAAATTAGAATACAGCATTAAACAAAATAAATAGCTATTGGGACTACCCTAATCTCCTCAACATTTCCCTCCCATGGATATCATCTATTATAGTTTCTTCGTCTCCATCCTATGAACCTGCTTTTTAAGGGACAGCTCAGCTAATTCTATTACTGACCGTAAGCAGTTCACTCTTTGAGAGAGGAAAAAAGTCCATTTTGTTGGCAACATGGCTAGTTTTCAGATTGCCTCACATTGCACAAATGAGCTATCCATTCTTTTTATTTATTATTTATAATCCAATTTATGGTATTTTAAAATTGTTCTTATTTGGCCTATACCTCCTGATTGCTTTACGATTTCACCTCTGGCTACCTCTCACCAGGAGAGCTCCAATGTGCCCAGGAAGACCTCCCCAGTCTCAGGTTCCAGGCTGCCTGAAGTCACTGCTCCAAACCAGTTGACAGTGGGTCCACTTTCTCACATGTCTAACAGCACCGCCAGTAACCCTGGCCAAGACAGGCTAACAGAGCAGTTACAGAGGAGCAGCACAAAATAAATAATGCATTGTAAAATATTTCTCCAACATAGGAAGCAAATTCAGAACTATATCACATAGTTTTACCCATAGAGAAAGCCAAGCTCAGAAAGCCAGTTCACTGAGAAAATAAAAGTAACATTTTTGAGAGATATGAGCCCTGACATAGTTTAGGATATTGGCATGGATTTCTGTCTTTTCGTCCTTTTTTCCCCGTTTGGTGTAATTTCTCCCACTTTTCCAAATATCCTTATTCCATTAATTTTATTGTTCCATGAGAATTCCTGGGTAAGCTCTTTAGAAACTTGGTCAGGGTTTTATTTTTTGTTTTGTTTTTAAATATTTTTCATTGATTTTCAGAGAGAGAGAGAGGGAGAGAGAGAGAAACATCAATGAGGGAGAGAGAGAGAAACATCAATGATGAGAAAGAGTCATTGCACGCCCCACACTGGGGATCAAACCTGCAACCCACACCTGTGTCCTGACAATATCAAAGAATCAACCACTGAGCCATGCAGGCCATGCTAGTCAGTATTTTATTTATCTTAGTCTTCTCAGATTACATTGGGAATTCATCATGTAATTTGTTAAAGGAACTGACAGAGATTTATCAGGGGTTGAAGAACTAAGTGCCTAGTGGACAGGAATAACACAGAACTACAGGATATTTAAATCCTTAGCACTTTATCTATATGTACCATTTTAGTGTATATCTGTATTTATATCTAACTCTTTATCTTTAAATGATATTACTTATGCCTATAGGAAATATATATATATATATATATATATATATATATATATATATATATTTCAAACAGGTAATGATATGCAGTTGTCTAATAAACATCAACTTCTATTATTATATGATGATCCTGCTTTTACATTTCTCTCCTTTTTATTTTGTGTCTCTTGACATCAGGAACACTGCTTTTATTCAATTCCCCATTTCTTATGCCTGTGACAATTCCTGCTGATCTTTAAAAAATTTCCTACATATATCTTGTACCTGCTGTTTCTAACAAATGCCAGGTGAAATCCCCAGGTATTTTTCTTAGGAAGTTTCTTTTAAAAATATAATACCGATGGAAGTGGCTTGGAAAGAGATTGGCATACAGTAAGTTTAAGTAAACATGACTGATAATTATTAGCCTTCATCTTTCCCCTCTGGTGTACCACTCTGTCATTGAAATGGATTGTTGGGAACAGGTGCTTGATTGTCTGCTCTTGACCACCAAGAGGTTTGAGGATGGGTCTCTAGTTTGAGTGATGGAAGTCTTGCAGGAAAGCTCCGACCCAGTCTTAAAACACCCCAAGGAAAGTTATCTTAAAAGCAGAAATATAAAAGGTACTAGTATACATGGAAGCATGCATGCATTTGAAATATAATTATCCTTGCCTTGGCATTGAGCCAAATTACTTGGGACTAATGATCAAATGAGTCTTTATAACCTTCTTCTTCCTCTCTGTCTTTCTCCCCACATCCTCTCATTTTCTGGTTAGCCTGTCCCAGAGGAAGTCAAAAAGAGATCCACTGAGGACAGAAGCACCGGTTCAATCACTTCCTTACTGTATACAAGGCATTTCACCCGCATAATCAAGGCGCTTTATGTATCATTCACTTACTCGCTGAACTTAACAGTCATTGAGGGTCAAAGGCACTAAATCATCGGCCCAAGAGAGTGTGACAGAGCTAACATCTGAATTTTGGTCTCTCTGCCTTTGAAGTCCTTGCTCTCTCCAGGACACCACACTTCCCCTGAGTTTGCCATCTGTTTCCCCAACAGCTGCCCAGGTTTCAGGAAGTGGCACTCGTCTACATAGTGCAAGGACTATCAGGACAAGAGGTCCTGGATTCCTTTGTTAATTGCTTTTCTCTTCTCCCTGAGGTGCCCAGCCAAGGACTCTGACTCACACAGGTGGTGGTGACCTCAGAGAAGTTAGTCCCCCAGCCCCAAAAGAGTCATCCACGTCGATGACTGGAGGACAGCCAGTAGCTTCACAGGGACGGGAGTGAGGACTCGCTAAATAATGTACCACTTACTAGAATGCTTGTAATGGAACAAGCTAATTGCAGCACGTCATTTAGTGACCAGAGGTAGGATTTTTTTTTCTTGTTGGTTTGAGTTCTCCATGAAAAAGATAAGAATAAAAAAAAGAGCCAAATCACGTTTGGTTGTTGTTTTGTTTACTAATACATCATATTGAATGGAGAAATTCTGAGGAAGATGATACTTATGTGTTTATTAGAACTTTGTAAAATTGATTGTAAAAATAAGAGCTTACATGAAAAAACAAAGTTTCCTAGAGAGAATGCTGAAATAATCTCACAAATTTATCAACCCAAGGCAGGTGGTGTGTGGTAGGCCATGGGGGTGAATGTTAGGGGGGTCTTGGTATTTTTGGAGCTCTGAGTATTGTGCCTTCTCTCTGTGGAGGGGTTTTATACATCTTGCTTTCTCTGAATGACAGGGGTTGTGTGTTTTTTTTTTTTAATTTTTATTCTTTTTTATATATTTTATTGAATTTTTACAGAGAGGAAGGGAGAGAGATAGAGAGCCAGAAATATCAATGAGAGAACATCAATCAGTCGCCTCCTGCACAGCACCCACTGGGGATGTGCCCGCAACCAAGGTATATGCCCTTGACCATAATCGAACCCTGGACCCTTCAGTCTGCAGGCCGACACTCTATTCACTGAGCCAAACTGGCCTTGGAGGGGGTTGTGTTTTAATTTTTATTTTTAATATGATGAAAACACAGCCCCTGACCAATGCTTAGTAGTACAACTTCAGTTCCTTTGTCCCGCATCTAAACAGCCCAGGGAAGGAAATGATTGGCCCAGTCTATTATAATGGATCTTATTTGTATCAGGTCAACACTTATAAGCCAATCAACTAGGAAGTGGGGTCATGTAAGTTCCTATCTAGTCACCTGAAAATTACATGGACAAAGTGGGGAGACGTCACCAGAGTGGTATCTGACCACAGGAGCAAGTGAGCCATGGCCAGGCAGGGTATCCTTGGGACATAGGGCATAATGCCTCATCTTCCCACAGCTGCTCTGTGCCCAGACAAGAGCCCTGGCTCATTCAGCAAGACAGCTAACTTTTAGGACTTTGGTTGCTTTTCTCTGCGAAAGCCAAATTCCCCAACTTGCAGACGGGGAAACAAGATTCAGTGGTGACCCCAGACACTCACGGTGTCACAGCTAATGAGTATGTTGGGTTCTTAGATCCATACTAGTGATTATAGGATATCATTTGATGAACTCCAAAAAATTGCTTCTCAGGATCCTGGAATTTTATCAGAGCTTCAAAAAATTGTTGGATATTAGGGTGTGAATGAAAAATAATAACTTCAGATTCTCCACTTTAGATGCCTTTGCACATTCTTCATAACCTAATAAGGGCCTCAGTCTTGCCACTAGTAGGTAAGGGCACCAGACAGAAGTCTTGTAGCAGCCTAAAAGTGTCCTTCTTTGTATGGAAAGAAGTTATAACTAAAGAATTAATACGATATACAAATGAATCCTTTATACAATATATTTTCTTCTCAGTTGGTTCAGATTCCTTAATTTTTTTGTGCACCCGAGTTCATATTGTGTACTGTCTGGCCCCTGTCCATTTTAATCTGCTCACCCAGGACCAATTTCTAGGAATTATTTCCCAGCATATGAATGCTTTCAGAGAAAAATAGCTCTCTATATCCAGGCTCAGACTTTTCCATTAGCAAACTATTCGATCATTATAAAGTTACTAGAGACCGGATGTATGAAATTTGTGCAAGAGTAGGCCTTCGCAGCCCCAGCTGCCTCAGCCCTCGCTGCTGCTGCTTTGTCTGGAAGGTATTCTGGACTGTCATTCTGCTGTCTGGCCGTTCGGTCAATTTGCATACCACATTTTTATTATTATAGATTCCTTATATTGGTGTGAATCAGACACCCTTTAACTTTTTAAAAATATTTTTTTATTGATGTTTAGAAAAAAAGGAAGGGAGAGGTGGAGAGAAATATCAATGTGAGAAACATTGATTGACTGCTTCCTCCATGCCCCCTACTGGGGGTCAAGCTCACAACCAGGAGACCTGACCAGAAGACCAGGAATCAAACTGACAGCATTTTGGTGTATGGGAAGATGCTCAACCAACTGAACTCTGGCCGGAGCTAACTTTCTCCTAATGATCGTTGTTCTGCTTCTATAGCCATCAGGGAGGATCCTTTCTTCCTCCAGGTAGAAGACAATGGGATGTTTGAATCTATTTTCACCCACTGGTGTGCCAGAATTTCCACCCTATTTTTAAAGTTCTAGACCAGCCGTGGGCAAACTATGGCCCGTTTGGCTGTTCTATCCGGCCCGCGGAGCCAAAAAAGCAGAGGGTTCTCTTGCTCTTCCCTCCACTCCTTCACCAGCAGCCCAAGATGAGAGTGCCAGCATGGTCAGGTTGCTTTTGTTCCAGCCCTCAGTCCAGTTTAAGAACCCATTGTGGCTCTCGAATCAAAAAGTTTGCCTACCCCTGTTCTAGACCCTTCATGCTTTCTTAAGTTTTTCTCCTGATATAAACTTTCCTTGGACTTATATTTTCCTTCCTTACCACCATATTTTACAGTACCTAAAATGCTATCTTACCATCATTTATTTGTTCTTTGTCATGATATGTTTAATATCTTGCTCCCCTGCTAGACAATATACACCAGGTGAGGGTAGGGACTCCTTCTTGTATTCCCTATTATTAGTAACTGCCTAAATTATTGGTTCTCATTAAATATTTTGATTAAAAAAATGGATGAAGAATAGGCCTTCAATGCACTGTGAATGACTTTTTTATCACCCAGGTGGGAAAATATTAACATCAACATGGAATTGGAAAAAGATACTAACTTTTTTGAGAGTTTTCCAGTCTATGTTTAAAAATTGAACTAGATTCTATAAAATATATCAGTTTTCCAAGGATTCACTTTTGTATTTTCTTCATGCTGCGGAAGATGACTGAGTTGAGTCCTTCTTTCAATATTCCTGGAATTTGTGCAGGAGAGTATGGATGCATTTTGCTTCTTTCAGTATTGCTATAAGCTCAGGAATTCCCTTCTTCTCACTCAGCCCTCATGTATAGTAGAATGCATTCTCTTCTGAGAGTTCTACTAAAATTCTTTGGGTTTATTCAACCCTCTGCTGCTGGTATTGAAGTTAGCTGAGATGAAAATGGCTTAACCCATGTCCAACTTATTCACCTGTGATTTTAAAAACATCTAATTCTGAAGAACATATGACTGTTACTTTCCTGTGCTTATAATCCTTTGATGTGTCCTTAAGAGCCAAAGATTAAAAGTCTTGAATAATTATCAGAAATTTCCTTCATGATGTAATAGAATTGAATTAAATAATTGTTTGTGTGATTGTTTTGAACTAGCTGCTTTCTTCATTAGACAGTTTCTTATCTTGCATGAAGGCATGGACCATGTCTACTTGAATCTCACTACCTATAGCAGCTAGTGGAGAAGGAACTTAAGAAGAAAAATAAAAGTAAGTTGCTCTGGCCAGTGTTGATAAATGGTTAGAGTGTTATCCCATGCACCAAAGGGTCACTGGTTCTTACCTGATTTGCAGGTTCAATCCCTGGTACATTCAGGAGGCAACCAATGTGTCTCTATCACATCAATCTCTCTCTCCTCTCTCTCTCTCTCTTATTTGTACAAAAATCTCCTTTTGTGGTTTCTACTTCTGTACTCTTCACATCACATCTATCAAGGACCTTTCAGCTTCAGCCATTTAAACATGCATACACACACACACACACACACACACACACACAAACAAACACACAACAACAACAACAACAACAAACAAACAAACACCCACTTCCTTTGTGAGTTGATTCATTCTCAGGAAATTCATATTCTCAGATCATATTTTTAGGACTGTAATTCAAAATGATTCTTAAAGGCTCTGACTTTATCTCTTCACATGAAGTTGGTCTCAATAACTAGTAGGGCTATGGTCTTAGTAGCCGATGGCAGCCCTACCATAGACTCTAACACACTGCAGGGAAGTTGCCCACTTTTTTGTTTCTCTCCCCATACATCCTCCATGATGAGAACCTTGAGAATTAGAGATGCCTTTCTTATTCAATATTTTAGACACTCAACATAATGCTGGGTCCAAAAGAAGAGTTAAATGAATGTTAGATGATGGAATTGTTAAGCGAATGCCTCAAAGGGTATGTTCATCTTTTAATATCACCTGCCTTAGATGATGATTGATGAAATAATGAAAGAAACTATTCTCAGAGCCCTTAAGATATTTGGGATCTATTCTTCCTTAAGTTTTAATATTACTAGAGTAGTAGTACAAGTGAATGCTTACATTTGCAAAAAAATCTCTTTATAAAACATGTTATTATCTATTTCCTATTCACTCATAAATATTTCAATGACTTCAATCCTTCAAAAAATATATTTTAAAAAGAGGTGCATCATCTTCTTTCACTTTTTGTTTCATAATGTGCCTGCCATCAGGGTCACCCTGATTTCAGACCAAAAAGTCACTTATTCAATCTAGAATATAGATTAATACAATAGAGAGCTTGATATAGTTGAGAATAAATAGCCTATGGAATGAATGAAGGAAGGAATGAATGAACGGACAAACTGGGGTATGAATATTACCACAATCCTCACCACTATTGCCGGAAATCTTTATTTTCTCTGTAGTGAAACTTCAAGGACAGTCAATCTGACTTCAAATACCCAGAGCCATTGAAAAGCATCATTACATGTGCTGTTAATAGTCCTACGTTTACATCAGACAACTACATTCCTGTGTGATTTAGGAAAATCATTTAACCTCTCTGGAAATGTTTTCTGATTAAAAATAGGGCCAGAGATTCCTATGCCACCTCCATCTTCAGGTAGTGTTGAGGAGCAAATGAGATGCATTCTGAATGAGACATTTTTAGCAGCACACAATAATCATGCAGTATAGGCATTTTCCTGAAAAAACACAATAACCTATGGCATGGCCAAGGATCAGTGTCACTGACTGTCCCCTCCACCTGCTCTCTGACTGCTGAATCCTGACATGGTCTGAGCTAACCCTGCTTGTTTTCCCACCTGCACTCTGGCTGCACTGGAAAAGGCCCTGCTTCAAGAACATTCCACACACTTCCCTTAGCATGCCTTGCAATGTGTTTTTCCTCTGCCTAAACTATACTCTGTTGCATCGTTATTTCTGATCCACTCTGTCAATCTCTGCTCTTTTTAAAAAATATATATATATATTTTATTGATATTTTACAGAGAGGAAGGGAGAGAGATAGGGAGCTAGAAACGTCTATGGGAGAGAAACATTGACCAGCTGCCTCTTGCACACCCCCTACCGGGGATGTGCCTGCAGCCAATGTACATGCCCTTGACCGAAATCGAACCCGGGACCTTTCAGTCTGCAGACCGAAGCTCTACCATTGAGCCAAACCGGTTTCGGCAATCTCTGCTCTTGATCCAAAGCTCCCTTAATCATTTCTCACCCCCCAGTAATTCACCTGCACCCCTCTCCTATGCACCCAGAATGAGGCCCCCTGTTCCCGCTTCTGTGCTTGGAAAGAATGGTTTTTAGACCTCCACTACCACACTAATAACTTACTTGCAGTTGTTTATTTATGCATCAGATTCCTCAGCTGTTAGGTAATGATTATAATGGAATGGGACAAGTCCTAATGATCATAGCGAATTAAACAGCTAATTTGTGTCAGGCGCCATATCCACATTGTTATGTCATATTTCTAGAAGCAGCTCGGCACCATATATCTTTTTTTGTTTTTTTCTTTTTTTGTGTGTGTTAAATTTGTTAAGGTATTATATGTGTACATAGCTCACCATTGTGTCCCCCCTTATATGCCCTCCCTCCCCAGAGTTTTGTGTCCATTGGTTGTACTTATATGCATGCATACCAGTTCTTTGGTTGATGTCTTATCTCCCCCAGATCTCCCTACCAGCCCTCCCAACCCCCCCCCCCGCTGTCATTTGACAGTCTGCTTGTTGTTTTACTGTCACTATATATATCTTTCTGTTGATTAGTTTATATTATTATTTAATATCCATAAATGAGTGAGGTCATGTGGTGTTTCTCTTTCATTGACTGGCTTATTTCACTCGGCATGATGCTCTCCAATTCCATCCAGGTTACTGCAAATGAAAAAGAAAATGAACAAATGGGACTACATTAAAAAAAACAAACACATAAATCTTATAGGAAGTGAACTTGAAATGACTGTATGATGTTGAAATTTCCTCTTAGACATTATTTTTTAAACACTCAAAAAGTAGACTGTTCCTTATTTATGATGAACTCCATGTTCCCTGAGGGCAGACACTGGTTCTTCTCTTTCAGGGCTGCTCTCATGCAGTGGGCGTGTCCTCAAACAGAAATGATTGATGGCTGACGATGTGTATGTCACTTCCTGCCCCTCTTTTTCTCAGGATTCAGGAACTTGAGGTCAATTCATTATATGGCCGCACTTACCGTTTTACCACATGACACACTTCCCAGGGTGTAGATTTCTGGGGTGTCAGCTGGCTGTATTTTGCCAACATAGCAGATGCCACAACAGCTCACAGCTCTTTCTTGTCCCCAGGCCACTCTGCCAACGTGTGGTTGATCACAATTAGCTTGATAAATGACTTTAGTTCTTTGGAGGCCAATTGTTCCATTTTCTCTCAAACAAGTATAATTACAGTTTTATAAAAGGAAAGAATATTTATCTTCAAATAATGCTCTGCATGTTCTTAGGAATGAGCTTTTCATGTGAGGTTCAGGGGACGTTAGGTGACATTACAGGATCGAGGGGCTTGGGAAACTTGAAACTGAATTACTATTTTTGTGGAAAGGCAAGAAATTTGTTAGATTATAAAAGATGTATTCACATTAAAAAAAAAGGTAAAGGAGCAAATGCTTATAACAACATTATTTATATTAACTTCAAATTGGAAATAATCCAAATATCCATCAATAGTTAAACAAGCAAAATAAGGCATATCCATGCGATAAAATAAGACTTGGAAATAAAAAGGAGTAAACTATAGATACAACTACCTCATGGATAAACTCAAAAGCAGAATAAATGAAAGATATCAGGCACAAAAACGATATGCTATATGTTTCTATTTATATGAAATTTCAGTAGATGTAAACTATAAAGATAGAAAGAAACCTAGGAGAAGTTTGGGATTGGGGCAAGAATGGGGATTGACATGCAAATGCCATGAAATAACTTTGGGGGGTGATGGAAATGTTATAAAACTGGATAGTGGCATGTCCAAATTTACTGAATATAAATTTATTATGTGTATGTACACATACATTGGGTTAAATTTAGGTGTATAAATAGTATCTTAATAAAACAATTAATTAAAATGGTAAGATAAGAGCTAGAACTTTGAAGTAGATTGCCTCACTTATATATAACTAGAGGCCCAGTGCAGGAAAATTCATGCACTCGGGAGGGGGTTCCTCAGCCCGACCTGCACCCTCTTACAATCCAGGATCCCTTGGGTAGGGTCCATAGTCCTGGACTGAGATCAAGGCCTATCGGAGCTTTCCTCCCCCAGGCTGCAGGCAGCTGGCCCCACCCCTGCTGCTGTCAATGCTCACCATCTGTGCAGTGCTGCCACCTCCCTCCCCTGCCAACAGTGGCCTCCCTCTGCAGGTGATAGGCTGAGGTGCAATGGCTTGGGCCTCCCTCTTTCTTTGCTGAAGGGGCAGGGAGAGCCCTGGGAGGGGCCATCAGCCTACCTGATCACAACTAACCACTGGCCTACCTACCTGATCATCCCTAATCACTCTGTCTGCCTTCTTGATTTTGGGGGGCAGGGCCAGCACTGACTTCTGGTTGGTCAGCCTCAGGTCTTTACTGGTTGTTACCACCCAGGGTTTTTATATATTAGGAGAGTCAGATTACAAAGCTGTAACATACAAGATCACCAGTGCTAAAACACTTGCCAAATAAAGTTTAGAAGTCAATACATGTGCAATAAGACACAGAAGCTAATATCATTTAAAGAATATTGGGCTATAAATACTTGTGGAAAATGGAAATACCTGGGTCAGCATCAGCTAGAGCCCTTTAACATCTTAAGTATATTAAGCACACACCCACAATACGTGCACATTATGTATAGTACAGTGAAATGTATTCACATTTTAGCAATAAAAAATAAATAAATAAATCTGCCAGAGATAAGATTCAGAGCTAAGAGAAAAACAGACTTGACACTAAGCATTGAGAGCATGACACAAGTTTAATAATAATATTATAACAATGGTGCTTTCCATGTTCCAGGCACTATTCTAAGAATTTTAAGTACATTATCAGCTTGTACAATAACACCATACATTAGTGTTTCTATTCTCCACATGTTACCTTTTTAGAAATTTAGTTTCAAAAGGATAAAAGTAATTGGCTACAATCATTTGAACCTACCACTGTTTGACCCCAAGGTTCCTGCACATAGCCTCTACTCTACCCATCGTCTTATCACCTATAATAAACTGTAACACACACACACACAGCCTCTACTCATCGTCTTATCACCTTCTATAATAAATTGTAATACACACACACACACACACACACACACACACGTGCGTGCGCGTGCAAGCACACACACACAGCTTTGATATCAGAGGAATTTGAATCTCATGGAAATGAGAGCCAACAAAATAACTCTACAGTCCCGATTTGTTTCTGTATTGACATTTCACAAGTATTCCTTGCTAATATCAGCCCCCACTATGGAAGCTTTGCCTGGGGTGTTACCACTACTTCTTTAACACACTGGGCTCAAAATAGACCAATCTCCCACCCACCTTCTGTTTAAAAAAAAACCACCAACAACACACTGAGATGTTTCAAAAAGACTGGTTAACTTGGGTTTCTCCCCCAAGAAATTAGGGCTAAGGGAGAAAGGAGGCCCGTGATTTGGGGCTAGAAAATTTTCATTTCAGGACCAAAGGTGTCTCATATCCACCTACAGGGGTGAAGGTAGCTTCAAATCCATTCTGTTTCCTGTTCAGTATTATCTCAGTGACTGGGGACCAGGGGCCTCAGCAGGCAGCCCCGGGGGACTGTCAGAGCTTATACACAGAATACAGCATCTGCTAACTCTTTACCCTCTTTTCTTTATAGAGAGAGGATAATGAATGTTTGGAAGTTCCCATTCCTCCACTTGGTTAACTGAGTTCTTCTCCCTTGAGCTAAACGCCATCTCATTAAGAAGGCATCGGTGTATCAACAGTCATAAACAGTATTATTTGTAGTTGTCAGTGATCCATGCCATCCCAATTACTATTTATTCTAAAAAGATTTCGGTTGCCAGTTGGCTTCATACAAAGAAAAGATCCAAATAAAGCGTGCAATTAGATTTGTAATTCTAGACCGTCTTTTTGCATTAACACATTACTTCTGCCTTCTGACAAATGTCCCTCCTGGACAAGCGCAAATAGCATGAGCTTTCCTCATTAATAGCGGCCTCTCTTTAACATCCTCTAATGTCCAGAATGAGATGATCGTGTTTCAAAGGGATTAAATGCCTTTCTTGTGCATTTCCGTTAAGCTGAGGGTAGCATGATGGAGGAACGCTATTATTTGAGAGGCAATTAGGACACCTTTTAAAGTTGTGACAGCAGAAGGTAAATGTAATCACAGGACAATTAGCGGGTAATTATGCTGTTACTCCTTAAATTCATGTCTGGAGTGAGCAGGGAGCCTGGATTTCGGTCTGTGACAATTTGGGTGAATTATTTATTTTCATTGAATAACTATTGAGGAAAGCAAATGAGGCAAGAACATAATGCCATCTATTCACCTGACAAAGCTAAGAGTAATAGTCAAATAGACCCGCTACTAAATAGGAGGGAGCAAGTCCGTTTGAAAGAGATGATTCACATAAGGTTTCTCTTGGAAAACAATTACATAATCTGAGGGTTTTCTTAATGATGTTTTAAATTATAGTTTGGCAGTTTTATTATAGAAAGCTAAGTTTGCATCACTAAGAAACCATCTATCTCCCACCTTTCTGGGCCCTGACCACACTGTTTCTGAACCCTGTATCAGACCTTCTTTTCCTGAGGAGTGAATGCCTCTTGGTGTCCCATAACCCTACCACATTGCCTTGCTCACAGTGCTTGGAGAATGTGTGTGGACTGCATGTCTACTGCCTCTATCAGTCCTTACCTCAAGTCTTGACTTAAAGCTCAACTATGGCCACTCCATTTGCTGTTGGACATTTGAAGTATTCCTATCTTCAGGGGATTTCTAATGTGGTAAGGTCCATTGATATATAGATAGTAAACATAGAATATATGTAATTGACCCCCCTAGTGTGTTCAATATCATATATCATGTGTCATGTATCATATATCATGTACCATAGATCGCACAGCACACCACAAAGATATATCATATATATGCAATCTCTACCAATGGCTGGAAGGCAGGCTCTCACACCTCTTCTCTGCTGGGAAAAATAGTTCAGGGAAGCAATACTGACCAGTAGAAAGCACGGATCCTTTGACTGTGTCTGTCAGTAACACTATGCATTAGTGCTTCTACTCTACTCATCGTCTCATCACCTATAATAAATTTTAATACATACACATAAAAGATATGTGTTACTCACCTATGTGTGGCCTAGGCTCTTCTATACATGTATGATGGGTGGGTTTAACTGATTGTGATATGGAGCCATTAAGGAGGTGGCTCATAATCTCACATACCATGAATTCTTAGCGCTTGGCATGGATTAACCCATGGTAGGTATTCAATAAGTGGAGGATAGTTTATCTGACTGTGATTTTGTTGTGGTGATAATAAAGTTGTCAGTCATGGTGACTGGTGAGGTTGCTGCCCAAACACATGATGGGAGATGTGAATTAGCATGATTCTTACACTAACTCGTGTAAGCACTAAGGCCAGTGTTATTTTCACTTTAAATCATCGCTTCTTTGTGAGATGAATGGAAAAGACACATACACACACATGGAGAATAGAAAGCCTCTGAAGTTGACCAAACTGTAATTGAGAAATACAATTTAAAAAGAATAAAAAATAAACATAAAGAGTACTTACTTTGTTCCTGGCACACTGCAATCTGTAATTTTTGCAGCAAGCGACACATAGCCTTGCATAAGGGAGCAGACAGGAATGAAATAATAAAAATAACTTACGCACAATCTCAATGACAACAGTAATCACCATAAATTAAATCACTAAGTCCATATAACGGCATGTGCATGCTATTAGAAGGTGTAAAGAATAAAATCTGTGGGTGCAATCTGGGGACGGGGGTCAGGGAAAGTTAGTCTGAGGGTCTGAGTAATAGAAGGCCTAAGGCAAATGAAAGCCAGCTCCCTGGAGGCAGGAAAAGCAAGATCTATGATAGGAAAATGCACTTGTAAATACCATTGGTCAGTAGTTGTGCAGGGTTCATGGGAAATGGAGTTCCAACACGGAAAACAGAATGAGGGAGCTGGTGAAGTTGAACTTGGAAATAGCAGGAACACCTGGCCCTTTGTGTCCCTGCCCTTTTTTCTGTGTATCTTCTCCATTTTGAGTTCTAACTACACTGTTTATAGCTTCTTCTAATGTCATGTTAATGTCTGCTTCTGCGAATTTTTCTTTTCTCTATTTTGGTTCTGTCCTCTGATTACTCTGCTACCATTGCTATATTATTGACTATTTTTGCATTCCCTTTTAAGTTCTGGTGCCAAAGCTTTAATATGTTTATAGTTATTGAAAGTGTTCAGGTATAAAATTTTCTGAAATTTTCATATCTTTTAAAAATTAATTTTTAAATTAAAATTTAATTGGCAATTAAAATCTTATACATTGAAAACAGCAGTCATCATTTTCTTTTGCATCTCATAGGCTTTCCTCTGTTTTCCCAGTCCCTGATTTTTTATGTAGCATTTTTAACTTCTTCTTTTTGAAAAAAATGCTTGGGGGACATTTAAGGTTTTTAAATTAACTTATGTCTAAGGTGTGGTGCTATTTTTCTCACTAATTTTTTTTTATGTCTTCTGCTTCTGAATAATAAAAACACTCCGACATAAGGTCAGAGATCAATCAGAGGGAAGCTTGCTAAGTTTCATTTTTTTTATTTGTTCACTTTTAATTTGAAAATTCACTGAGTATGTTTCTTGCTTTTTAATAAAGTTTGGCCAACGTATGTAAATACATATCTTCTCTTTTCCTTTAACTAACAAGGGTTGCCTTAAGCATAATAGTATGGCATGGGAAAGAAACAGCATTTGGAGAGAGAGTAGAGAAAATAATACACACACAAATAAAATACACACATACTTTTTATTGATTTAATTGTTATTGTTATGTGTATGAGTGAGTGTGGGGGAAATTTTATATATATATATATATAAATATATATATATATATATCCTGTTTCCCTGAAAATAAGACAGTGTCTTATATTAATTTTTGCTCCCAAAGATGCGCTAGGTCTTATTTTCAGGGGATGTCTTATTTGTCCATGAAGAAGAATGCGGTACACATTTATTATTAAATTAAAATAAAGGAAATGTATTACCTGTATACGGTACGGTAGTAAGGTAGTTGTCAACACAAACCAGACAAACTGGGAATCCTACAGTATCAAGAATTTACTCATTTATTCAATGACAATCAAGTCAACATCTTCTGGAACATCATCATAACAATCCAATTCCTGAATTTCCTGATGAATTTCTTGTGGCTCCATTTCTTTCAGAATCAGTGGACCAAATCTCTCATGTTTAGCAATAGCACTGTCTTTAAATGAGTACTTCTTGTTAAGGTAGCCTGCTGGCAGTGCATTTGCAATGCAACTGTCAGTGATTTTCTCCCATGAATTCTTCCCCCAAGTCACAACTTCTTGCAGTTTAGGTTTCACAAAGTTTCCATGCTGATTTCTCTCCATTCACACAGCAGTGACATCAGGACTCCATGTAATGTCACCGGTCGCTAGATGCCAGTTGGGGAGGCCCTAGCGACCAGTTTCCGGTAAATTAATTTTCATTCTGAGAAAGGGCCTGAGGGCCTTATTTTTTTGGGGGGGATGCCTTATAGTTCACTCAGAAGGAAACTTGTAAGTAGGTCTTATTTTTGGGGAAACACGGTATATATATATATATATATATATATATATATATATATACACACACACACACACACACACACATATATATATATATATATATATATATATATATATATGTAGGTTGGTTTATAGTGGTAAGTACATGAAACCTGGTTTATTCTTGTATTAATATTTATTAATTATTGTATCATTTTCCAAACAATTATAACCCTACTTTTACCCACCCTGTATATTCATTAGCTCATTATCTATGTATAAATCCCCTTTGATCTTTGTTTTTACATTGATAATAGTATTTTGACAGATGAATGTGTTACATGTTGATAGAATCAAATTATGTGCCATGGCCCTTTTCTTCTCTGTCATTTTTATAAAACAGGCTCTCCAAAGTAACATTTTTAAAATAAAATATATCAAGTGCATTTTCTTACTCATCTAAGGCTTCTTATTTTTTTAATCTTATTTTTATTGAAATGTATATTAGAGCAGCTCTTTCTCTAAAATCCTAACTAATTATTCTACTATCACTTATTAAAAAAACAACACACACACATCTTCTTTTGCTGGTTTAGGATGTTGGCGTTATCATATACTGAACTCAGTATATCCATATCACCTCCTAACTAACTGCATAGCTGGATTTCCTAGATTACAGGAACATTCATCTTTAAAGGAAATAACTATGGTTAAGTTGGATTCTCTCGTATCACCACAACCTACAGAATGTATTGTTAACTCTATACCATGTATCATAATGGCTTTAGTATCAACCCACTAACCTTTTAAAATAAACATAATTTTATAAAAGTTTTAGATTTATATAAAATTTGCTGAGGTAGTAAAGAGAGTCCCCATAAACCACACACCTGATATCTCTTATAATGTTTTATATCACTTTGACATACTAGTCACAGTTAACTGATGCATTATCTAACTCTACTTTTATTCCAATTTCCTTAGTTTTTACCTACAGTTCTTTTTCTGTTCTAGTATTTCATAGGGAAGATCACATTACATTTACTCATAATGCCATTTTAGGCTCTTCTTGTCTGTGACAAGTTCTCATATGTTTTTTTGTTTTGTTTTTGTTTTTGATGACCTTGAATTTGAGAGGGTCCTGGTCAAGTATTTTATAGAATGTTCCTAAACTTGGATTTGTTTGATGTTTCCTCATGATTAGACTGGGTTTTGGGGCTTGGTGGAAGAATATCATGAAGTACATGCCATTTTAATCACACATAAAGGGTCTACATAAATAGGATTATAACCATTGATGTTGATCTTTATCACTTGGCTGAGCTAGTAATTTCTCTTTTCCTCTGCCTTTTCGTGCTGTACTCATTGGAAAGAAGTCATAACATTTAAGGAGTGGGGAGTTATGTCCCACCTCCTGGAGGACAGAGTATCTATAAATTATGTGAAATTCTCCTATACAGGATATTTGTCCCTTTGCTCTTTCCCATTTATTTATACATTCAGAGATTTATTTATGTTGGTCTGGACTCATTCATTTTTATTTTATACTTTGGGTTATAATACAGTCTTACTATAGTTATTTTATTTCTCAAAACTTCCAGCTTTAGGTATTGGGAACTGTTTCCATTTGAAATACTACTATTGTTCAGGGCCCTTATTTTACTTTTTACTGTATATATTTTTTAACTCTTTCTTACCCTTTCTTATTACAAGATTCTCCAAGCTTACCTTTTACAATACTTTTCATCTTCTAAAATCAGCAGTTCCTCCAAGGATCTGTTGTTTCCTTGTGTCTTCTTTTTGAGGGGATGGGGGCTTTAACTTTATTTTTATTGTTCACACTATTATAGATGTTCCTATTCCCCCACCAACCTTTGCCACATCCACCCACCCACCACACCCCTTCCTTCTGACCATCACTACAATGCTGTCTGTGTCTATGAGTTATGGGTGTATGTTCTTTGACTATTCTCTTCACCTTATGGTATTTGAAATCCAGATCTATAGTACTGATGCTTCTAGACATTCTCAGCTGATAGAGCATGGAAATATATGTGTGACCATCAGTTGGGGTCAGTTGGAGGAGATCGGGACAGTGCAGGGGGGGCAGTTTGGAGTGAGCAGGATAGCAGGGGGGCAACTGGAGACTAGCAGGCCAGTAAAGAGGAAAGGTAAGGGCAAGCAGGCCAGCAGCAGGGCAGTTGGGTGCGAGCACACTAGCATGGGAAGGGCAGTTCAGGGTGATCAGGCTGGTGGGGGAAACATTTGGTATGAGCATGCCAGTGGCAGGGGGCAGTTGGCATGGAGCAGGCCAGAAGGCAGAGTGGATAGGGGCAATCAGGTAGGCAGGCAGACAGGTGAGCAGTTAGGAACCAGCAGTCCTAGACTGTAAAAGATATGTCCAACTGCCGGTTTAGGCCCAATCCCTGAAACAAGCAGTAGAACATCCTTTAAGGGGCCCCAGATTTGAGAGGGTGCAGGCAGGGCTAAGGGACAACCCCCCCACCCCCCATGCACGAATTCCCTGCATATGTATATATGCATATGTATATGTATATATCTCCATATGTATATATCTATGTATTTCTATATGTGTATATCTACATCTATATTAAGCCAAACATGACTTCATATTAATATCTCCAACTTAAATCCATTACCACATGGATCATTCTATCCCCTCCTTGTGTATCAGTAACCTTCCACTCCAACAGTGAGGAATCTGGCTCCCACTGTGGGCCATTTATTTACATAATTGTTCATTTCTAGTATATATGTAAGGTGGCATCCATTTTTTACCTTTGTTCTCATGGAAAACCATTTTATTAATTATAGTATACTGCTTATGTACAGTTCACTTTGCCTGTTACCTTAAGACTCCACTCAGGTCCAAAGTTATGTAGATCAACATCCTTTTTC
Source organism: Vespertilio murinus (assembly GCA_963924515.1). Lineage (NCBI taxonomy): Eukaryota > Metazoa > Chordata > Mammalia > Chiroptera > Vespertilionidae > Vespertilio > Vespertilio murinus. The sequence continues at coordinate 9,195,515 of OZ004716.1, read as the reverse complement.
TCTACATCCTGCTGTGAGATTGCAGTGTATGTTTGTCATAAAGTTAGACTTTTATTACATGCTATATTGCATCCAAGGATCCCATGAAATTCTAAATTATTTTTTAAAATTTATGTCCATTATGGTTTACTCTTTGTCTTAGGTTCTGTGGGTTTTGAAAAATGCAGGTTTTTTTTTGCTGTTGTTGTTTTTTTAATATTTTTTAAAAATTTTTACAGAGAGGGAGGGAGAAGAATAGAGAGCTAGAAACATCAATGAGAGCTACATCGACCAGCTTCCTCCTGCACACCCCCTACTAGGGATGTGCCTGCAACCAATGTACATGCCCTTGACCAGAATCAAACCTGGGACCTTTCAGTCCGCAGACCAACACTCTATCCACTGAGCCAAATCAGTTTTGGTGAAAAATGCATTGTTAATGAATCAACCATTTAGGTCATATAGAAGAATTTCACCTAATACTTTTCTTGTGTTTCATTTCTACAACTCTGCCTCCTTCTCCCAAACCTATGGGAGCCACCACTTATTAATTTTAAACCATTCTTATAGTTTTCTTTTTCCAGATAGGCATGCAATTGAGAGCATAAAGGATATAGCTTTTTTAAACTGGCTTCATTCACATCTTCATGCAGTTTTTTTTTGTGTGTGCACATACGTTTTCTACTGAGAATGATAAATACCTAGGGGCATGCCTGCTGGATCATCAGTTAAGACTTTGTAAGAAATTGAAAAAACTATTTTTTTTCACAGTGGCTTTACCACTTTGCAGTCTTGCCTGCAAAGAATGTGAATTACTATTGTTCCCCATCCTCTACATCAGTACATTTTGTCAGGTTTTTGAGGATGCTAGCCATTCTAATAGATGGGAAGTGATGTGCCATTGTTTGAGCTGGAAGTCACTAATGAAACATGATGCTTTTTTTCCCTTCTGCATATGTCTTTCATGAGGTGTCTATTCAGATTTTTTGCCTGTTTTGTTTTTTTCTTATTGTTGATTATTAAGCCGTTTTTGTATATTTTAGATTCATGTTCTTTATCAGACATGTTATGGCAGGTAATTTGTCCCAGTCTGTAGTTTTTTGTTTTGTTTTTTGTTTGTTTTATCATTCTTTTAACAGTGTATTTCACAGGGAGTAATTTACAAGTTTAATGTAGTCCATCTTTCTAAGTTTTCCTCACTAGCAGATAGTTTGGCTATTGTGTGTAAACACTGGTCATTAGACCTAAGGTCCTCAAGACTTTCTTCATGTTTTCTCATAAATAGTTTATCATTTTACATTTAGATCTATGGTGCTCTTATTTTGTTTTTGTAAATAGCGTACACACTTTGCCTCGGTTCCATATTTTGCACATAGATGTTCAATTGTTCCATCACCATGTGTTGAAATAACTATAATTTTTCTATCAGATGGGCTTTGCTCCTTAGTCAAACATCAGTTGACTACAGATATGTGTGGGTTTATTTTTGGAGTTTCTGTCCCATTGATATATGTGCACATTATTTCAACAGCACTGAGTTGTCTAGATTACTGTAGTTTTATAGTAAATCTTGGAAACGGATAGTGAATCCTCCAACCCTTCCCTCCTCCTTCTCCTCCTCCTCCTCCCTCAGTATTTTATAGGTTAGTCCAAGTTTTCACCTTTTCTTATAAATGTTAAAATTATTTTATAAATATATGTAACAATCTTATGAGTAAATCTGCCTTTAGTGAGCCTGTGTCCCTAGGTTCTGGCCTTCATAAGCAGTTCTTATATTTTCCCATCATTGTGGAGACAGAAAGCTCTAATGAAATAAATGCCTTTACACTGGTTGGCCTAAGGCCCCAGTAAAGTTCTATCTCTGGGGAGCAGGCTGTTGGTACAGAGAGTGATCAAGAAATGTTTCACCATATTTACTCTTCCTTTCTTCTTGCCAAAACCACAAGAGATTGTTTTGGTTCCTCACCAGGAGAGACTATTAGGGTAAAACTCAGGAAAATTTGGGGCCCAGAAAACTGCCTCCTGCAAGTTTCTCACTCTCACCCTAGTCCATACTCAACCTCTAACAATTAATGAAAATTTACCATTTAGCCCAAGCCAGTTTGCCTTACTGGATGGAACATTAGCCTGTGGACTGAAGGGTCCCGGGTTCAATTCTGGTCAAGGGCACATACCTTGGTTCCAGGCTTCTCCCCTTCCCAGACCCTGGAGGTAACCAGTTGATATGTTTCTCTCTCATTGATATTTCTCTCTGACTTTCCTTCTCTCCTCTACTCTCTCTCTAAAAACCAATGGGAAAACATCCATTTAATTCTTCCTATCAGTATATGGCTCCAGGGGCATTTGCCCCAAGTAGCCTGATCTCTACTATGGCTTCCTATGTGTCCATTTACTAGCTGCCCTCATCCACTCTGTCATGTCAGTGCTCCAGTCTCCCAACCCCACACACAGCAACATGTCATGATTCTGGAAGTACCATCCATTCATTCTGCCTCTGGGGGCAGATGGCAATGGAGAGAAAAGAGTGAATATGGGAGAGGTATATGGGAATTATACAGCACAGCAACCTCTTCTAATTAATTACTTATTTAAAAAATTAAAAATGCACTCCCTTAAGCAATGATGTGTTGCTCAATTTGCCTTTGTATCATTTTTTTTAAAAAAAACATGATTTTATGATTTTAGTGAGGAAGGGAGAGGAAGACAGAGATGAAAACATCAATGATGAGAGAGAATCCTTAGTGGCTGCCTACTACATATCCACCCACCAACGGGGCGTGTGCCCTGAATGGGAATTGAACCATGACCCCTTTGGTTCATAGGTCAACACTCAGCCAGTGAGCAGCACCAACCCGGCTGTCTTTGTATTATTTTTAAATTTATAAACATACATTCACATATACCATGGTGCACCCCAAAATGACGTTGACATTCCGTTTTAAAAGCTGAGGATTGATAAGAAGGATAAACATACTCCTCAGAGAGAATTCAATTTTCACTTTTGTAGGAATCACATTCAGTGTTAATTCATGTGTTTAAGAACTTGTGTAAAAACAAAATAAAACATTGCCAATGATTTATGGAGAGGAAAATGTGGATACAAGTAGATGGAATTTGTGCAAAGTTTTAATTGTCTTCCTTTTAAGTACCCATTTTCTTAAATAAATTATAGACCTCTACCAGCAGTTTGACAAGCTGACCATTAAATTTTATCTGACATATGCTGGGTAATTTTCAGGTACAACTTAACATTTTGATTCACTCAGCAAACATATATTAAAAGTCTAACGCGTGCCAGACATTACGCTATGCATTGATTTATTTCATCAAAGCAAGTAATTTAGATGAACACTCTGGGGTTATTTTTCAGGTTTAATGGTAGGGGGAGGAGAGACACAGTATTGGCTTTACTCTCATAAAGAGAGATCTGATCGACAAACTTGGTGATGATGTGAATGCGAATAAATGTCAAGAAATAAAAGTAAACAACCTCTTCCAAATTGAAAATAACTAGCCATAATTCCATCATGATTGGTTGGAAGACTTTTGTATGGCAAGTCAATAGTCCTTGTCCGTGTGTCATTCACACCTCCTTTGGGGAGACTCTTTTTCTGGCTGTAAAAGAGAGAAGGTATTGAAGTTGATAAGTGAACAGTACAAAAATCACAATTTATTTCCACACGAGTAAGTCAGGAACACATGGAGTAGAAAATATGGATGGAATCACTTCAATTTATAGTGGTAGCGGCAGACTAGGCTAAGTCAGAATAGCAATAGCCATGTCATCATGCATTGAAACAAACAAACAAAACCAAAAACATGAGGGCAGGTTTTCCAAGCCCAGGTCGGGCAGTCTATAAATGGGAAGGCATGCTTTTACAAGAATGCCATAGCACCAAAGCTATGCAGAACCTTCAGTGTTCCTGACAAACACTTGTTTCTTTAGACCTGTGGTCTCTCTGAGTAAGAGTGAGAGGGTAGGACCCGGGACTTAAGAGGAAGGCCTTATGGAAGAATCATCCCACATGAATATGAGGTTTTCAAGGCTATGTTCTCAGAAAGAACGGAAGTCAGATCTGAAATAGCTTCATAATTTCCTTTAGCCGTGTGTTTCTGTCTTAGGAATCATAGCCTTGATGGTCCAGGGGTCCTCAAACGTGAAACAAGATTGCAGGCAGTACCAAGGTGACCCATAGAAAGAGAGGGAAAGCTTCTCTTTAGAAAGACCTAGTGATCTAAATATCTAGAGACATTGATCTATCTAGGGCCTCCGTGCTGTGTCATGTAAGGAGAGTGTGCCGGAAGTTTACCGTTGCCTCTCCAACTTTTGGTGGATGAGGACACTGAGTATTGAAAGGGCGATTTACCTTGGTCAAGGTTATACAGCTGATAATGATGGAGTTAAGACCACAGTGGTCTGCCTCTGAAGTCAAAGGTCAGGGTTGGCTGCCTCTAAAAGGAAACTTGTGTGCACAAGAAATTTGTGTTCTGTCCACTGTGAAGTAACTTTAAAAGGAAATAGTAGTGAAAAGAATTGCAAATCGGAGACATTAACATTTCAACAGTTCTCTATTCAAGAAATGTTTCTTCAGCATGTGTTCCATATTCAAAACACTGCAGAGTGCATAATAAACTGTGACACCCCTTCTCTCTCGTGTAAAAAATGCAGAGAACATTTTCTTAAAGCTAAAGATAATTTCCAGGCTAATGCATAAAGCAGTGGGGAAATGTTGGAGAAATATGCACACTTCCATGGGCAACACTTCAGTATAAGGTCTTTGAGTAAATGTTATCTGGTAAGCTTTATGGAAGTACAAAATAGAAATCTAAATCAAACTTCAAGGCTCGATACAATATCTCGATACAATTTACCTACCTTGTAAATTAAGGCATGTTTTTTCAATATTTTTTTAATTGGGCACTTTTTTTAAATATCTAGTGTTTTCTCTAGACATTGTGTTTTATTATCCACACGATTTTATATTAAAAAAAAAAAACACTTGAGAAAATAATGTGAATTAGCCCTAAAAATAAGTAACATTATAAATGGAGATATTACCTACCAGCAATTCACTTGCTTTTAAAAAAAATATATTTATTGATATTTTCAGAGAGGAAGGGAGAGGGATAGAGAGCTAGAAATGTCAATGAGAGAGAAACATTGACCAGCCGCCTCTTGCACACTCCCCACTGGGGATGTTCCGGCAACCAATGTACATGCCCTTGACTGGAATTGAACCCGGGAACTTTCAGTCTGCAGACCTACGCTCTACCACTGAGACAAACCGGTTTAGGCAATTCACTTGCTTTATTAGAATGTAAGAATGACTTAAAAAAAATGAATATGGAGAAAAATAAGCAAAGGGCATTTGAGTAAAGAAAGAAGCGGGCCCTGGCTGGGTATCTCAGTTGATCAGAGCATTGGCTCACACACCAAAAAGGTTGTGGGTTTGATCCCAGTTCAGGGCAGGTAGCTGAGCAACTGATCAACATTTCTCTCTCACACCCATGTTTTCCTCTCTCCCCACTTCCTCTGTCTCTAAAATTACTTTGTTAAAAGAGTAAGTAATTCAGCCGAAACCGGTTTGGCTCAGTGGTCATTTTAATTTGCATATCCCTATGACTGAGAAATTCTAGCTTTTTTGGGTATTCTCTGTAGCATTGCAGATGGTAAAGAGCAAATAATTAAGATGTGAATGATACACACATTTATATGTAAGAATAATTCAATGACATGTAGTGTCCTGAGAAAATAACATTTCAAAAAATGGTCCTGAAAGCTGGCATCTGCTTGCTGACAGCTCGGAGTTGGCAGGTCAGCAGCATCCCCCACTGAACATGAAGACGTTTCACGGAGTGTGAACAGTACTCAGATGGGCCAACATGTGACCATGGTGGGAACAAGAGAAAGCTAAGCTCACTCTGAAATCAGCCCTGAAATGGGACAGAGAGACTGAGGACACCATATCAACTGCAAATATAATCCTTGTTTTTTGATTAACCTATTTACCATTTCTGGAAATAACATTCTAGAAATTCTAGGAACATCATACAAATTCTAGATCACTTTCATACTAACACCTCCCATATGTACTAATATATATAGTATTGGATTGCCCCATTTTTTTTCATTTTTACTGAGCCTGATTCAAAATTAGTATCTTTTTCCTAGACTTTTCTCAAAGATAATCAGCACAAGACAGGCTGAATCCCTCCTCATTACTATTGCTGTGTGTTTACTTTCATCATGGTGCTTCTCACACAGTTATGATCAGGCTTTTCTATTTCTATACCTGCTCTCCTTCAAGGACTTGATTTCCTGGAGGACATGGATCTTGTGCTGGTTTGGTGTTTTGTGCCCAGCACAATGAGTGACACATATGCACAAGAAATAGTTTCTTGACTGAGCATAAGACTGGATTCATCAAATAAATATGATCACTGGAAAAAATATCTCCATCTTGTTTCATGCATAAAATGTTGCATATAAAGAAGATAACATTAAATACTAGAGGCCTGGTGCACAAATTCATGCACTAGTGGTGTTCAGCCCGCCCACCCTGATGGGGCCATTGGGGGCTGACTGGCTGGGGCAAGGGGCCCTCAGCCAGTTTTGGGGCAGGCCCCCCCCATCAGGATTTGGGAGTGCTCCCTGAGTGTCAGGGCCAGCCAGAGAGAAGGGCTGCAGGCATTCCTGTCCTTCAGCTCTCCAGTCAATTTGCATATTATCCTTTTATTATATAGGATTAGCTAAATACTAAGGAAAAGTAATCTGTTTTCTGGACATATCCTACCATCATCTCACATCTCATCCCTCCATAATCCCATGAAAGAGAGCGAAAAAGAAAAAAAAAGGAAAGTAAAAGCAAGAGAAATACAGCCACTTTCAAATACTCAGCCTCTATTAGCAACTTGCAAAGACCTCTTTTGAGCCCTATGTGCCCAGTAATGTATTGGTTGTGAGGATGATGAAACTCCGTGGCTTGATGTGTTGAAACAGAGAGCGTTTTAATTCTATGGGAACGGTCTCTCGATTTTGATGTGAACTAAAATTTCTGGCATCGACCCTGCACTAATGAAGATCAGAATGTTCTCTCAGTGTGATCAGAGCTACTCCCACGTTGATTACCTCTCGGTGAGTTGAGAGGAAATGGAAAAAGCAACATTGATTTTGGAGAAATTTCTCATCTTGCAAACCACACATTACCCAAATAGATTTACTCTTCATCTTTTAATAAACTGAAACAGTTAGTGATTTCTGCAAATGGTGCCTCGGCCTAATCTCACAGAAGAGTACAGTTCGGCAGTGGATTAGAAAAGTCTCCCATCCTTCAATATTTGTCTTTGTTCCTTTCAGTAGCTGAATTTAAATCTTATTATTCTCAATGACAAGGCAATTTCAGATGATGAAATTTCTCATGTGAAGCTACACCTTTCAAATAATAATTCGCAACTCCAAATTGGATTTGTGTGTGTGTGTGTGTGTGTGTGTGTGTGTGTGTGAGTGTCTGCGTGCATAGCTTACCTGAAGATGACAGTCTGATTTGTAAACATATCATTCATTTCATAGATTAAAATGTTTTTAGATATAAGAAATGAGACATTGTTATTTGCCAGGATAGAGGACATTCATATCATCCTCATGTTCATAGTATGAGATGAATGAAGTGGTAAAATTAAACAGCAACAAACAAACAAACAAACAAACAGTCTTCATTCTCATCAGTGTAGTGTTAAATGGGTGTGAATATCCCTCTTATACAAGTTCAGATGTGCATTGTTTCTTTTTTTTTAAATATATATTTTATTGATATTTTAGAGAGGAAGGGAGAGATAGAGAGCTAGGAACTTTGATGAGAGAGAAACACCATCAGCTGCCTCTTGCACACCCCCTACTGGGGATGTGCCTGCAACCAATGTACATGCCCTTGACCGGAATTGAACCCGGGACCTTTCAGTCCACAGACCTACACTCCACCACTGAGCCAAACCGGTTTCCCTGTGCATTGTTTCTTGCCTAGGTGATGATATCAAATTGATTCCCCCTCACCCCCATGAACAAGGCTTTTCATTAGCACTAATTAACATGTTAGGTCAGACAATCATCCGATTATCTGTAAATACAGAATGTTTGGCAGCTTTCCTGACCTCTGTTGCTCAAGGCCAGTAACATGGCCCAGGCCGCAGATGTGAAGACCAGTCACGTGAAATGTCCCCTGAGAAAATTGACCACACTGCCCAGGTTGAGAACCATTGGCCTTTATGCCTATAACTTAATCTAGTGTTATGGCCTCACAGTTATTCTCAAATAGTCATGCATTTATTATTCCTTGACTTGGTTTAGGTACAGAGGTGGGCAAACTTTTTGACTCAATGGTTTCTTAAACTGCACCGGAGGGCAGGAACAAAACCAACCTGACCATGCTGGCACTCTCATCTTGGGCTGCTGGTGAAGGAGCGGAAGAGCGAGCAAGAGAACCCTCCGCTCTTTTGGCTCCACGGGCCAGATAGAACAGCAGAACGAGCCGGATCCGGCCCGCGGGCGGTAGTTTGCCCATGGCTGTCCTAGAGTGTGCATTATGTTATAAACCATTTCCATTTGGTTGTTTCACATGAACACATATGCTGATTTCTCCCTGCTCCTGGTAGGTTTTCTAGTTTTTCTGGAAATAATTATCTTCTCCCATTAAAACACACACACACACACACACACACACAAACAAAAAAAACCCACAAAAAACAAAAAAAAAAACAACACTTTCATTTTATTTTGGTATGAACATAATATGATATCTGTCGTTTTAACCATTTTAAGTGTACAATACAATATTGTTGACTATAGCTTTGATGCTATACATCAAATCCCTAAAGCTTCCTCATCTTGCTTCACTGAAACTTCATGTGCCTGATTAGTAACTGCCCATTTTTCTGGCCTCTTGCTCCTTGCAATCAAAGGTGCCACTCTGATTTCATGAATTTGATTACTTTAGAAATCTCATGTAAGTGGAATCATGCAGTATTTGTCTTTGTTTGATTGTCTTATTTTTCTTAGCTTAATGTCTTCAAGGTTCATCCATGCTGTTGCATACTGCAAAATTTGCCTTTTAAAAAAAAAGTTGAATATGCCATTGCATGTTTATGCCACATTTTCCTTATCCATTCATCTGTTGATGGACATTTTGATTGTTTCCATACCTTGACGATTGTAAATAATGCTACAATGATCATGGGACTGCTTATATCTTTTCCTTACTTACTTGGAGTGCGGATGTATATTTATCTAGTTTAAATATAGAAATAAGATTAATAGAATAAAAAAGAAAACTCATATATGCTTATATTAAAGGGTAACAGAAACCTTCTAGAGTACATGACATTTGAACTTAAAATTAAAAGGAAGAATAGATATTACCCAAAACTAAAGGAGTGATGCTATGGGAAAATGTACTAGCAAGAGAAAGCCAACAACATATGTGTGTGGCTTTAGAATTAGACAATATACAGAATCAACACATAGCATTAAGTTAAATCTATATCTATATCTATATCCATATCCATATCTATATCTATATCTATATCTATATCTATATCTATATCTATATCTATATCTATATCTATATATCTATCTATATCTATACCTGTATCTGTATCTGTATCTGTATCTACATCTGTATCTTACATGAAGGTTTCCCATTTGAAATATAAGAATTTCCTGGTGAAGAAATACCTGGTTTGCATGCTGACCTATCTGAAATTGCACCCCTGCCCCCAACCCCTCCTCTTCCATTCTTTGCTTGACATTTGGCCAGCTCTGTCTCCTCTTTCAGCTGATCGCTCAAAAGTCACCTTCCCAGGAAGTCCTCTAACTAGTGCATTCTAGTTTACCTAAATATAATGTGCTATGGGAAGGACCAAAAAGAAATCTTCCTTCAGGAATACTTTACTCTTCTTGTTTTCTAGGTGGTAAACACAAGTCTCTTAAGTTAGCCCAGAACCTGGTGTTTCTATCCTTATCCAAGACAAGAATATGTGAGCACAAGGCAAGAGACTTTACTTACCGGGGCTTATCTTTGAGTACTCTCCCACTTCTGATGCTGAAATAGAAGACTTAGTCTCATAGACAGCAGGATTGGGGAAAAACACACATTTTTTAAACAACAACAAAAATGTTTATACACATGATTTGCATTGAAATAAACACACACTTTTTTTCTGAAAACCAGTTGTCGTTTTTTTAGGGGTGAGGTTATTGTGTACTTTATTTTTTTTAAACAGTTAACATGAAGAACATTATATCTAGAGGGGAATGGTAGTCCTATTTTAAGCATGGGTGGGATTCAAAATTTAATTATTTACTCTAAAGATATTTTGGCTTATATATGTGCTCAGTTTATCAGTGGATCTTGTTTTGTTATAATTAGCATTGGGGTTGAGAACTAAGAACATGTGAAATGTATCTCAATATGGGTCCAGATTTCAAAGGGTCTTATATGGCAACATGTACCATTTAAAATGTATTTTCAATTATAATAACTTAAAAGCCACATGAATACAGTAAAGGAATGGATTTCCCCCCCAACTAATGCCCAGCTAAGTCCATTTTCATGTATGACCCCTTTCTGTAGCTATGGGACCATGAAGTCATAGTTTTGTTGAATTCATTTTCTATTATGCTTCCTAGTACAATGTTTTGACCATCTCTGATTATATAGCTCAATTGGAGTGGAGAAAATTACCCTGTAATTTAGGGGAAAAATTCCCTTTCAAAGCCTGCAGGAATCTGTTCTTCAATTTAGAAAGAAATTTACAGAATCAGCTTGTTTGTATGAGTTATAAGTATTGTCTAGTGTTTTGACCCAGGGTTGCTGGATATATCATTCAACCAAGTATGATTTTATGTCTGCCTCTTTTTCCTTCTCTCTGTGATATGAATTCAAATAAACTGAGAATAGCCTCACTGCTGTTGAATCTTGCCAACCTTCTCTCTCTCTAGTTTTGTTATTCATTTTCAATGTATGTACTCAAGCCATAGCTATAATCAATGAGACTCCTACTATACCCTTGCTTAAGAGATGGGTACATTTCTGTCCGTATGTTTCAGACTGATTTTTAAAGGTATTTCCATTTAAAAAAAAGAAAAAAAATTATAAATGTATATTAACAGCCTGTGTTTATTGGAAATGCCCAAAGGTGTTGGTGAAATTGGGCTTTTATGAGATCAATCTTTCTTCTTTTTTTTTTTATGTCCTACACTTCATTTTCATTGCAAATTGCCTGACCCTTGTGGAAGATTGCTTTTGGGCACACATGTGAAGAGGTTAATTACTACCTTATATCCTACCTATTTCTCTATTTACAACAGTTAGACTTTTTCTCTGTTAGTCAATGGAGATGTGTTAGATTGCTGAGAATGAAAACAAAATCGAAAAGAAAAAAACACACACAACTTGCCACACAATATAATCGCATTTTGGACTTTTGCTATGCTCAAATGGTTGACATCAACCTTTTAACACCAAATGCCTGGCATTGCATATTTACAAATACCTAAAGCATGCATTCTGTTCAATGAGGAGGTCAGGAGCCTCATGAGAAAAATAAAATTTGAAAATCAAAGAGTATGAATTAGTACCAGACAACATAGACGGAAATGAGTGAGGAAATGGGGTGATTGACACTTCCTGGGGGGACTCAGAAAAGCTATCTAGAGAAAGATATAGTGAGATAGGACTTTTAAAGACAGGGAAAGGGAGGGAAACATTTGATAAGGAGGGAAGATAACATATAACACTATAAAAGAATGGAACATAAAATGTACATACCAGGAACTGTATGCATTTAATATTTTAGGATCCCAAGGCTACTTGGTCATTGATTAGGGCCACAATATGAGTTGTAAAATTTTAGTTTGATCCACCCATATCTACAGAGTAGCCGCATACAAAGAACTGATATCTACTTCCTTGATGTAGTAAAAAGAGAATAGGGTTTGAAATCAGAAGACTTGTTTTGTCACTTGCTTACTGAACTACTGTGGGCCAGTTGTCTTGTAATTTGAACCTTCATTTACTCAACAAAATATTAAGGACAATAAAGTATTAGTCTTCTAAGGCTTTTTCATAATTTTGTTTGTGTTAAAAAAAAGCTTTAAAATATGAAAATTTCATCTACATGAATATCCTTTCATATAGCTGGTCATGTATTTTTTAAATATTTGAGGGTTTACCGTGTACCAGGCATTGGGTTAACCGTAGGGCAATTTATCAGTAAATAAGACATGTAAACCCATTCGGTTGTGTAGTTCCGTATTCCTGCTGCTGTAACATTTAATCTGAGATCTGTAAAAATCATAGAAAGAAAGAATTTCAGGCAGAAGAGGCAACAGATAGGAAGATTTAAGTTGGGAATGGCATTGGTATTATATCCACATATACAGATACACACATTCACAGAAGATGAGAGGCATGGAGTAACCCTTCAACTGTTAAGTCCCTTGGGGAAGGACTGGGTAGTGGAACTGTACACCCAGGACATCCAATTCTTATAATTGCAGACATAGGACAGCATGGGCCAGGAGGCAAGTAGCATATATGCCTTGACTTTAACCTTAACACCTTCTCATCAAAAAAGAAGAAAAATCCTTGTGTGTTGCTCGGATACCTCAGCATTTTAAATTCTGCAGTGTGTTGGTCTCTTGACCCTTGCCTCTTCATGTCTTTTTTTTTTTTTTTTTAATCTGTCAGGGTTCTCAGAAGAAAAGAGAGCATCAGCAAACCAGACAGTAGTCTCCTGTTTTTGCAAACTATGGGTTGACTTCTCTTACACCTCCTCCTACTTATATATCTTCTTTTCCTTTCGTCTTACTGGTCCCAGAAGATTTTCATAGACCTGTCATTTTGGATCAAGAATGGTAGGGGTTGAGGTCGTTAAGGGGCTACAGATTAGCAGAGGAATTCATATGCACAGTAGAGGCCTGGTGCATGAAATCCATGCACTCTGGGGAGGGAGAGAGTGTCTTTCTGCCTGGCCTGTGCCTTTTCTCAGTCTGGGAGTCCTCAGGGGATATCCGGATGATGCCTGCAGAGGCAAGAGAGGCTCCCTCCACTGCCACTGCACTCTCCAGCCATGAGCCTGGCTTCTAGCTGAGTAATTCTATCCCCTGTGAGAGTTTACTAACCACCAGGGGCCAGCTCCTACATTGAGGATCTGCCCCTTGGTGGTCAGAGTGTGTCATAGTGACCAGTGGTTCACTGTTTGGTAAATTTACATATTAGTCTTTCATTATATAGGAATTAGAGGCTCAGTGCACAAAATTCATGCACGGGGGTGGGGACCCCTCAGCCCAGCCTGCACCCTTTCCAACCCAGGACTCCTTGGGGGATGTCCAACTGCTGGTTTAGGCACAATCCCAGGGATACCGGCAGTCGTACATCCCTCTCACAGTCCTGGACCCTTGGCTCCTAATCACTCACCTGCCTGCCTGCCTGGCCGCCTCTTTTACTATTTTCTCAGCTTCCACTATACAACTTTCAGAATTTTTAATGTCATTTTTCTCAATTGTAGTAGTTGAAGCAGTGGTAAATCATCATTGTATCAGCAGTGGTAAATTAATGTTAAAAAGGAAAAAAAATAATAAATGTAATTTGCAATCTAGTAACCTTAACTTTGTGTTTAAAAATAGACTAATTCAATCTGAATTGAAAAGATTGTTTATAAATGAAACAAGTATTTTAACATATAAATTGCCAAGTAATCATTTAAGTACCAATTACAATATTTTAGTCATGTATTTAATAGTGTCTAGACCATATTTTAGTCATGTATTTAATAGTGTGACCATTTTCAGCAGTGGTAAACCACAATGCACAGTCCTTCATGTCTCTCACCTTCAAAGTGGAGCATATTTATAGGGAAACATATAGAATCAATAGCATGGTCCTAAGTCCATGTTTCAGGCAATACATTGTGGGGAAGGAACAAACTTTTCTCTGTGTTCAAGGTTCTTCTAGCTGGTATAATAATCATAGACGTGAGACCGAGTAGCCAGAGAAAATACCAAAGTTAATACATGCCTATGTGTGGGAACCCCCATACGTGAGAGTGTCAGAGATCCCAGAGTTCAGAGATGGAAAGGGAACATGGGTATACAAGCTATCCCAAGGTAGGGCTGAGGTAAGGTGCCTTTGAGACCTCAAAAGGTCAATGCAGAATGATAAGATCAGATGGTTTTGTTTTTTATGATTTATTGGGGTGACAATGGTCAACAAAGTTATGCAGGTTTCAATTCTACAACACGTTATCTGTAAACTGCATTGTGTATTCACCACCCCAAGTCATCTCTGTCCATCACCCATTATCCCCCTTTACCCTCCTCCTCCTCTTCCTCCTCCCCCAACTCCTCCCCCACCAGCAATCACCACAGTGGTATCTGTGTCTTAGAGCAGATGCTTAGTAAATAGAAGTTAGAGTTGCCATATAAATGACTCAAAAAGAGATTATATGGGCCAGATTTTTTTAAATTCAAATTCTTCCAAGCAGTCCAAGGAGGGACAGAGGTTCCTCTTGAACTTGAAACCAACATTGCCTTTATTTTAACTGAAAAAAGTCCACATACCACAGAGGCACATCTTGGGTTGGCTCAGTTTGAAACCCACAGAATGGATAAGTAAAGCAGTAGATAAAGATATAAAACCCCTGCCCCACTGGTGTGGCTCAGTGGTGGAGCGGAGACCTATGAACCAGGAGGCCACAGTTCAATTCTCAGGCAGGACACACGCCTGGTTTGCAAGTTAAGTCCCCAGTGTGAGGCATGCAGGAGGCAGCCGATCAATAATTCTCTCATCATTGATGTTTCCGTCTCTCTCTCCCTCTCCCTTCTTCTCTGAAATAAACAAAAAATAAAATATCAAATAAGAGATATAAACTCCATTAGGGATGTATTTAACCAGGCCAGCTGGTAGAACCAGTCCTCAGATGAGAATAGGAAACATAAAATTAGATATCCACTTAGTTCTTCAATGACTACTCTCTTACAGTCCGGGGCTTGAAAGGAACATTAGATGGGGATATTCCATCAAAAGCAGCTTAACGTCCCCTGGTTAAGCTTAAGGAAGCACCAAAGGGACTAAAATAAAAATAATTACAAGTAGAATGGTTTTAAGCTTAGGCATAGTTAAGCACAGGATGATTGTTTGAGAATTATTCAGGGATTCTGTGCTGGCTGGGAAAGAGGCTACAAGGTCATAGGGCTGTAATCTGCTCTCAGATCCTTTCTCTGCACTGACTTTTTTTTTGTTTTGTTTTCAAGCTTCTCTTTTCAAAGAGAGACTTATGGAAACTCATTAGCAGCAATGGTAGAAGTCCAGTGTCTGACAAAACTTTGTTAAATCCTTCCTATTCCATGCAAAACTCTGACCAAACACTGATACTTCAGCCTCTTAATCCCTCTAACCTTCAAAAGGGTTGATTATATATATCTGCCTTGAAAAGTTGTGACAGTTAAGTGAAATATTATTAAATATCTGGAAAATAAGGGCTCCCTGATAAATGAATGATTGAATGATTGCATGCTATTTCTTTACTCTTCAATGCCACGTTTTGGGTAGGTGGAGGTTGAGACAAAATTTTGGAGAATGGTACTGAAAACAAGAAACACTGTGGAAAGCCAGCATTTTGACTCATTTTTCTTGGGCATGTCTATCTTAAGTTCCAAGCTATGGAATTTTAAATAGCATGTTATTTAAAAAAAACCCAACAATATTATATCTGAATGCAGCCTGTCATATTCAGGTGCTTAAATCTAGGAAGGACCCTGACACAATATTTTGCATGTAACTGGTGGCTTGAATAAACTGTGTCATTTCTCTTTAACAGAAGTAGCTGGTTTTTGGATTCTATCCCATGTCTACTTTTGGCTTCTAGGCTGAAATTTGTGAGCACAAATCTACCTTTCATCAGGTAAAATTATAGCTATTATGTGGCATTAGAAAAAAATCCAAGTATTTTCAGCTGAAAATGTATACCAATTTCTAATAGCTCTTATATCTTTATATAAGATAGTTCCCCATTTTGTTTTTTTAAAAATATATTTTATGATTTTTTACAGAGAGGAAGGAAAATGGACAGAGAGTTAGGAACATCGATGAGAGATGAGAGACATCGATCAGCTGCCTCCTGCACACCCCCTACCTACTGGGGATGTGCCTGCAACCAAGGCACATGCCCTTGACCTGAATCGAACCCGGGACCCCTCAGTCCGTAGGTTGATGCTCTGTCCACTGAGCCAAACTGGTTTCAGCAGATATTTCCACATTTTGGATTTATATTCCTACTGCATAAACCCAAACTCAAAGTTTATTTAAGGATCTGCATCCCAGAAGGACCTGGCTTATCCTAACGAGAAGGAACACATTCTGGTTGGTTTGGGTTGAATTAGAAATCGTATACTGCTTTCCTTGGACATAATAAAAGGAGACCTTTCATAAGTAGTGAGATCCTTAACTTTGTCCTTAACCTGCTGCTTGGCATGACTGACTCTGATGGAATTCAGCTGTCTTTGAAAATGAACAGAGCTGGCTGAAGTTAACGACATTTTCTTAAGAGAGAAAAGGTCTTGAAAATTTCTTTCCTCCCAAGGATGACATTTTCACTTCCCCTGGGATAGGATCATTTTCAGCAGTAACCATTACTCTGTTGACCCAGAAGCTCACAGTTTTTAGCTAAGCCTCGCCCGACCCCTTGCCAACAAGTACAAAAGATTCACATGCTATTATACACAAAGTATGGAAGTAAGGTCAAAAGTCAAAACTCTGATACAGAAGTAGGAACTTAGGGGCATGCTTTGTCTAATGTCTCCATTGAAGTTTGAATTCTCCAGAACACCTAGAGAGGTCGGTCTTAGACCTCTCCTTCCCCTACTTTCTTTTTCTTGCTTTTTTCTTTACTGTTATAGTTGACACTATTACAGATGTCCCCATCTGCTCCCTTTGCCCACCCCACCCATCCCCTTAGGCCATTTGTGTCCCTACCTCTTCCCTCAGTGTAATCCATCTGAAAAATACTATAAAGTCTATAAATATAAAATGTAATATAACGTGTTATATAAGCATCTAAGCATGATTTCCACTGTGTATATTGACCTGAAATATATCCTTTGATATTCTGTTGTACATACTTGTGAAGAGCCTGAAACCAGTATTCAAACTTATTTGGAGAGTTTTGGGAAAAACAAACAAACAAACAAACAAAAAAAAAAACACAACACAAAATTCCTTCTAGAGGATTCCAATTTAGGAGGATCTTGGCCCACCTTTCCTAGATAAATGTGTCCAGCCCAAAGCCTCAGAGTCCTGGAGACTAAGCTTCCGCTCTGATAATGGCTGCACCCAGAGAGCAGACAGAGAGATGAAGGTGAGACAGGGCTGGCCTGTAGGGCTATAAATGCCATGCTCTGGAGTATAGTCTTTTCTGTCCTGAGGGAGTAATTAGGAAGAGAGCAGGGTCCAAAAGTGTAAAGAGATGATGCCATGAGAAAAGGCTCATTTAGGAATTAGTTATCCTGAAAAAAATGTTACTGCGGCACAGGGAAAGAGCAGTCTGCTGACTGGAGGCTTGTTAACAAGAATCTTCTGCAGAGACGCCGAAGAGCATGCCCCCCAACTAATGAATATTGTAGCAGGGAAATGGCATGACAGGTTCGTTCTTGTTCCAATTGAGCCTATTTCTGTAAGAACAAAAGGTCAGTTGTGCTAAAGATTCTGAGAGAAGCATAGTTTGGACATGCCTTTCAGGGCACAAGATTCCGATGGCTGCTATGGAATTGATTTCTTACACAAAGAAGGTGGCAAAAAAAAAAGTCAGAATATGCCATTCTATTTACCAAGAAGGATTCAGAATAAAATCACCCTCAAGAGAAGAGGTGGCTATTCAATGGACCACAGAGATAACCCTTTAGTTAATAATAAAATTGGATCCTGCCAGTGTGGCTTAGTGGTTGAGCATCAACCCATGAACCAAGAGGTCACCAGTTTGATTCCAGATCTGGGCATATGCCTGGGTTGCTGGCCTGATCCCCAGTAGGAGGCATGCAGTAGCCAATTGATGTTTTGATTTCTCTATCCCTTTTTCCCCCTCTCTCTCTCAAATTAATAAAAACACATTTAAAATAATAATAAAATTGGTTCAGTGAAATGATGATCTACAATGAATACCTCTTTGCACTAAACAGAACTTTCAAATAATAAATGCATTATTATTTAAATCAAACATATTTGAAAAAAGAAAATAAATCACTTTTAATATCCAACTTCTTTGTGGCATTCTGAAGAGATTTTTCCCCCTCTACTTTGAGTATTGTGTATGCATATGTGTGTAAGTGTGGATAATATGGAATATCATTGCTTTTTAGAAAGTTTTTAAAAGAGGGAAAAAATAGATAAATAAAATAGCACAATTGCCGAAACAGGTTTGGCTCAGTGGATAGAATGCTGGCCTGCAGACTAAAAGGTCCCAAGTTTGATTCCGGTCAAGGGTATGTACCTTGGTTGCGGGCACATCCACAGTAGGGGGGTGTGCAAGAGGCAGCTCATGGATGATTCTCTCTCATCAATGTTTCTAATTCTCTGCCCCTCTCTCTTTTTCTCTTAAAAAATCAATAAAATATATTTGAAAAGATAAAATAAAATAAAATAGCTCCATCACTCTTTTCGCATCCAATAGTAGTTACTATATTATCCCTGAGAGAAACCTTTTTTATTTTACTATGTCAAAGCATCATATTTTATTTTTATGTTGCTAAGAGCAAATAAATCTTTAACCTAGGTTATATTTAAAATTGCAATTGTCTTCTCATCCTTATAAAACTCTAGAAAAAGTGAATCAAAGATCTTACATGCCTACTAGTGGCCCAGAGCATGAATTCATGCAAGTTGAAAGGAAATTAATTAGAATAAATAGTTTAATATCTCTATGTGCCTTTTCTCTATAATAGAAGTGTCAACCAAATTCACAATCAACAATGATAGATTAAAACACACATTTGCAATTGGCATCAGGAAGAGCTTTATATGTATCCCACATTGCAATTCAACTTAGCCTTTTATATATATAGAAGATACACTTGCTTAATTAGACCTGCTTTCTGATTTAGCTAAACTTTTACAGCCTAGTGAAGCACCCCAACTTCTCTTTTAGGTAATTGTCAGCAGTGCAGCAGTAAATATCAACACAAAGCAAATTATTATTATAGTTCAAGCAGAAGAACAAAGGATGAAATATTTAACTACAGCAGTGTTTGACTATATTCTGTGCAGTGAGAAACCCTAAAGTCATTTTCAAGGTCCAACATTTCTTACTTCTTTTCAGTCATGTCAAGTTTCTAAATTTTCTAAATCTTCGTATTCCAGCTAATGACAAGAAAATATGATTCCACCAAGTCTCCTAGATACCTATTCCAGGACTTCTGTGAGGATCAAATGGAATGAGACATGGGAAAATGCTTCACAAACATTTGGTTAAAGTGTAAAATGTTTGCACCTGGCTATAAAGCAGGTCCTGTTCTTGGGGTGAGGAAACTGCAGGGAGGCTAAATCACTAGGGAGAGGAAGCTGGTCATTGCTATGTGACATCATTACCCGGCACCCCCCCCACACACACACACCATTTCCAGGCTGACCATATGGTCTCAGCAGCATTGGGATGCAATTTGTTGGGCTGTTAGTCCAGGGTGGTGGCAGGGCCTGTGTTCCACTTGGGGGAAGTGGAGTGTTACTTTGTCAGGGCCAGGTCCATGCTGCTGTTTCTCTATAAATGGCCAGTGTAAATCACAGCAGTTCCTGCATTGAGCATCTGCCCTCTGGTGGTCAGTGCACATCATAGCAACCAATCAGATGGGCAGAGGGCCACTTAGCATATTAGCCTTTTATATAGAGAGATATATGCATAAACCAAGCAATAGGGTGGTGAAAGAAATCCATCTCTGCTGGCTAATTCTCTCTTTCCATGGCCCAGTTTTATAAAACATCACATGGGGTCATCATAGGGAGAGAAGGAAGTAATGTAACTGCTTTGCTTTCTGTGTGTGACATGGAAGTGGTTGTGTATTGATTGACCAGACTTTGTGACTTATCACTGTTCATGGTGCCCATTTATTCATGGAGCGATTCATGGACTCAGGAACTAACTTTTTGATAGCTGCTCCCAGTTAATGCACCATGGAAGCTGGCATTTGAGCTGTGTTGTTGGGGAACCAGTGTTACTTCATAAGGATTATCGCTGAAAGTGGTGTCTATTGAAACACAATGCAAGCACTGCCTTTAGTTAGTTCTCAGTGGCGGGACTTGGCTGATTATCATCTTCATCTCTATACCATAATGCAGCATATATTTGTTCCAAATTGGGAGCTAAATATTTACTTAGGAAGAAAAGAAGTCCACTACCAAAAAAAAAAAGATCCTTAGACAACTGATTCTATGCTATTTTTTAAAATAACCGTGGCCAAATCTTACCATTCACAACATCCAAAGACCTCATCTTAGGAAATCTGACCTAGAGCTCAAAAGCATAGGCTTTGGAAGCTGGCATAGGCTCTCCAAATCACTTACGTGGTTTTCTATGGCTGGTTTCCTTATCTACTGTGTATGGTTGGTATGAGGGCGCCATGACATTACAAATGGATGGTGACAGCGTAGTACCTCACTCACGGTAAGTATTTGATATACACCGCTGAACATACCCTAGGAAATAAACATCAAGAGACATATTTCAACATCCCGTCTCCTCGTTTTGTTGTGCAGTGGCTTTTACAAAGCAACAATGAAAGGCCTTCTCTCACTGGGCCGTGTGAGAAATCACCACTACCATAAGAAGCCCTGGCTCTCATACAGAAATCCCCTTGGCAACTGTTCTGACTCTCTGAGAAATCCAATAAAAAGGTCTTCCAAGTTATGTTAGTTTAGTCATCAAAAACACTCTAACAGAGCTCCAAAGCACCCTGCAGAAATTAATCTGTGTGTGTATTAGATCAGCAACATGAACAGGAGACTGTTCGGAGCTGCCACGAAGCAGGCAAGCAATTCTTGAGAGATGCCACATGACAGTAATGCTAACAGAGATATCTCCCTTTTCTGCTGGAGTTTAAATGCTAATGAATACCAGCTGGTAAATGCCACCTTGGCCGCATTCTCTGACACCTTTAGGAACTGGGTCTCCATTCAATTTATTTTGAGCCATGTTGGTTATATACACTGTGTGGCTTAATATGGGAACAGGGCCGCTAAGACACTGCTCCTTCTCCATGAGCTCAAGATTAATAGGGAATACTGTTATTTAGGTAATACCTAGTATAAGGCAAACATGGAAACATCTTATGTTGATATCAAGCAAGAATTTAAGAATTCTCACTGGAAGGGTCTCCTTCAGAGCAAGAGAAAACAGAGGGAACATAGGATTTGAATGAGATTCAGTAAGTGAATAGGAGAGAAGGGCAGAAAGGACTAGAACAGTATGAGTGAAGCTTTTGGAGGAGTCAAGATATGGTGTCTGGTCTAGAATTGGCTCAGTGTGGTATGGGAGGGGTTTGAATGACACAGTGGAGAGAGGATATAAGGATTATGGTCCTAGAAACAAATGTACACTAGCCATTCAACATTCATGCACTGGTGACAGATAGACCTATGTCTCAGCACTAAAAATACCACTGTCCTGGCCAGTGTGGCTGTTCATTGAGCTTCACCCCAAGCACCAATAGGTTGCTGGTTCCATTCCTGGTAAGGACACATGCCTAGGTTGAAGGCTTCATTCCCACTAGAGGTGTACAGGAGGCAGCTAAAAATGTTATGCTCTCACATGGATATCTCTCTCTTTCTCTTTCCACCCCCTTACCCCCCCCCTCTCTCAAGAAAAATCTATTAAAATATTTGAATAAATAAATACCACTAATGGTATTATGATTTTTCTAAAATATATCCCAAGGTATATCCCAAATATCTTATGATAGATTCTTATGATCACTCCATAGATAATGCAGTGTGGTTGTGCTTGATAATTACTAGGAATTATCAAGTGAATACAAATATCTATTCTTCTTTGAATGACTTTCATGAACTACTAGATATTTTTTTAAAACACTTTAAAAGTAGAATCTCATTTTATTCTTTAAAAATTATGGATTGTATAAAATGATAATCTCCATTTTACACATCAAAAAGTTGAGACTTAAGAAAAAAAGTTATATCCTAACACTAATAGATGGGGAAGATATTTGGAGATTCAATTCAAACTCAAACCTCCATGGGTGTGACATAAAAACAAAAGAAGCAAGGGAAGAGTGCCCCATATTGCAAGATCCCATCCCTAAGTCATGCATGGTTATCTCTGCCATCTGGGAGATTCTGTAACTGGAAAAGCAACACAGACTCAAGAGAGACTAGTAATTCATGAAATAGATTGATGTCAACTTTCAATGAGTCAATGATCACTTTTAATGTTCTAGCAAGAAAGATCTTTACGAGGTTGAGTCTAAGTAAGACATTAAAAGAACAGTAATTTTGACTTCAATTTCTTAGAGACAGTGAACCAAGTGCCAGATGAAATAATGCTTAGAAATCAACATTGCCTACCTTAAGTTTTCTAACTACAGAGAAAATATTTTGAGTCATGGAGGCAGGATTAAAACCCGTTTTAACACTTATTTTATCAGGAACAATGAGAGATACTTATGGGACTCTCAGCTCTTTTGTTTGTTTGCCTGAGTAGATATACTCAATAAGGATTGAATTGTTCTTTCTGTAATAATATCTTTGTCATGTTGACTTTTAAAGAAGGCTTCATTGAAGTATAATTGATCCACAAAGCCCTGCACATATTTAATGTGCACAATTTGATGAGCTTGCACATAAAAATTACTTGTGAAATCATCACCAGAAACAAAGGAATAGATATATCCACCAACTCCCAAAGCTTCCCTGTGTCCCTTTGGTTCTGTGGGAAAGTGTAGAGTTGTCCCATGGGTGTCATGCTTTAGTTATGAGAGATGGATCAGTTCTAGAAATATGCTGTGCACTTTAGTGCCTATAATCTTCGTGACTTCTGAAGATGCCAATTCTTCTCAGAGGCATTAATGGAGGGAACTGTATATTAAACACCACGTAGCTAATGTCACTGCCATCATTTCTCAGTAAAATTGGAGATCCTAAAGCCACACCAAAGGGATTACCTGGTGAAGCAGAATGAACACTGGATGCAGTGTTACCTGTGACTTGCTTGGCAGGCTTGGGAATTTTCTTTTATCTGTGAAACAAGACAAGCAAGTGGAATGTAAACTCCTTCCTGTATAGGTCTAGAGCAGCCGTGGGCAAACTACGGCCCACGGGCCAAATCCGGCCCATTCAGCTGTTCTACCAGGCCCGCGGAGCTGAAAGAGCAGAGGGTTCTCTTGCTCTCCCCCCTCCCCCCTGCTCCTTCACCAGCAGCCCAAGATGAGAGTGCCAGCATGGTCAGGTTGCTTTTGTTCCAGCCCTCCGGTCCAGTGTAAGAACCCATTGTGGCCCTCGAGTCAAAAAGTTTGCCCACCCCTGGTCCAGAGGCTTACAGACGCAGGTCCTAAATTGGATACAACCTGCCTGGCCTCCTGCTTTCATCGAACTATCTAGTTGGATTGGTTCTTTAATAGTGAGAACAATCCTGTAAAACTTTGCATCCTGCTGTGTCCATTGCAAACACTTCTTATTTTCCCTCTGAAAGGAGCATTGAGAACATTGGACTTTAGGCTTAATGTCTTTTTAAGAACATATTTCTTCTATCTTTTTTTTCCTTGATAACTATTGTAGAGCTATTTAATATACCATGAGCCAATAATTATCAGTATCCGTTTTACTGTTATCCAGTGTCTAGGAAATAAAATGGTTGCATGCTCCTAGTCTGAGAATGTTTTTACTAGTGGTTTTAACAACTTTTGAGTAGTTTCACAATTTAATTGCTTTTAAGAGGATAAAACATAATACTGAATGAGAGGCACACTGAAGTATTAACTCCGGGGAAGTTAACACTTGAAGTGACAAAGTAACCTGAAAATAAGTAATAAGTAAATAAATAAATACTTATTAGTTATCATAAGTGGAGTGGCATCCAACTTCCGGCATTGGTTATCTGTGAGCTTCATAGGAAGTATTGGAGCATCCGAGAATGAGGCTTCCCTTTTCCTTTCAGTGAAAAAAATTAGCTAGAACCCTGACCAGTTTGGCTCAGTGGATAGAGCATCATCCTGAGGACTGAAAGGTCCCAGGTTGAATCCAATCAAGGGCGTGTACCTTGGTTGCGGGCACATCCCCGGTGGAGGCTGTGCAGGAGGCAGCTGGTCGATGTTTCTCTCTCATCAGTGTTTCTAGCTCTCTATCCCTCTCCCTTCCTCTCTATAAAAAAATCAATAAAATATATATTTAAAAATAAAGTAATTTCTCTTATCTTAGTAGTTCTTAGAAAGTGATAGGGTATTTAGTACAGAATGTGTGCTTTATAGGAGGAAAGAATAGAAGATATTAGGTGATATAGTAATGTTGATTCTGATAAGTCTTAGGAAGACAATAATCTGATTCAGAGATAATTCATATGTGCATAGCTATGCATATTCAGTCTAACCACAAGTTCTTGGAAAATACTTAAATTAAACAATGCCTGCAATTTGAAAAATATTTGCCTACTTTAAGTTTGTATTAAAATTAGTTAATGTTAACATTATAGGACAAAACATTCATTCACAAGGTGATACATGAATTGATTTAATATATTTGAGTGACTTTTAGCTAAGTAGTTAATTTTTGTTCTTCCATATTTATTCAAGCAGTTTAAAATGTTATTAATAAGAAGGAAATGACTGTAGGAATGTAAATAAACATAGAATGTCTTTTCTTACAGACTATTTACATAGGTCATCTCTTTAGACTCATACTTTAGATTCATAAAGGGATGAGTACCTTTGAAAGTAAGGACTTGGAAATGACCCTTTATAAGACCCAATGCAGACAATTTATATATATATATATATATATATATATATATATATATATATATAGAGAGAGAGAGAGAGAGAGAGAGAGAGAAACTATTTTGATCAAGTAAATTTATATAGCTCGATTGGCATATACACAGAATTATAGAATTTAATCAAATATCACTGACTATGATATGTATCATATGTACCTATCTTATTATTTGGTCCTTAGATTTTAAAAATTATAGGAAAAAAAGGGTGAATATATTTTTACTACATAATTTCTTGCCTAGAAAGCCATTTCAAATAAATAATCCAAAATGCAGAAAAACTTTATATAAAATATTATATGATTGTCCATGATATTTAAAGAAAAGGACAACAAAAAGGCCAAAATATTAATTGTTGGTTAAGTAAAATAATGTATATACTTTTTGGATTTTTTTTAGTCTATGTTGATGATGATAGAGATCACATAATAACATTAGTCATTAAATAGTATGTGATTTAAGAAATTAAATATACATAAAAGTTAATGTATAATGTAATGACAAGCTTAAAATAAACTGAACAGAACATACTTGCAAATAAAAAAGATGTATATTTACTTGGGAAAATGGCTAAAATGCCACATGCTACGGTAAAATCATAAATAAGGTAGTTCTTGTTTTAAATCGTGATTCTGCCCTGTGGTTCTGTGATATATCCAGCAAGTACTTTAAATCCCTCTGATCAGTTTTCATCACGCATAAAAAGAGGATATTAGTTTCGCCTACTTTTCAAGGTTAACATAATGATTACAAATGATTTCCTTGAAACACCAGGCCATAAGAGTACCCAATGAATTAAAGTTATTATTACTCTGGATTGGGAGTAGGTAGGATTGAGGATGTTTTGTTTTCTCTTTTTTCACTGATTCTGTCATTATCACCTTTGTAATAGAAAACATTTAGGTATAAGAAAGAAACTACTTCTCAAACCTTGATGGTGCATCTTGTTTTAACTTTGTCAGTTTCCAGAGACTAACGATGCCATTCTTCATAGGCCAGGTGATCAGTCACAAGGCCACCTGCACTTTCCTCTTCCTTATTTATAGAAGGCAAGTTCCTGCTAGGGACCCAAAGTGATGTGATGCGGACATTCCTGGCATCCAGGAACCAAGGGTTCTTGGCTTCACACAGGAAAGAATTCAAACACAAGGTTAAAGTGAAGAGTGTATTAGTGAAGCAGTGAGACTGAGAATGGTCTTCTCCACAAACCCTACAATTTGTAATTAGAGGGACTTCATTTTTTTTTTTAGTTGGTCTGGAATTGCAAGTAACAAATAGCTCTCACTGAAATTAAAATGAGTCATTTCGTGTCAATTACTCTTTAAATGAATGAAGAGAACCTATTAGTTCTGAATTCATAAAAAAATAATTCTGAGCATCACATGGACATTGGCGAAGTATGTGATCTTCTTTGTTGAAAAACACTAATTATTCATATTAAGTCATTCTGGAAGACTTGCTTAAAAAAGCATGCTAATTATGGGTTAATATTTTTAAAAATGTGGCTATGCTTTCCATGAAGAGGGATAGTGTATGATAAAAAGGAATTCCTTAGAGCCACACAGAGGTACTTTTGAGCCTGAGGTTTGTCGCTTCCCCTGTGACAGCCCACCCCTCTGCAAAATGAAGACCATAGTACTTGTGGTCAAGGATTATTCCAAAATTGAATACATATGTTTAGCAAATGTTCTGTGCCATAAAGTAATATAAATAGTGATATTAACCCAAATACCAAACACAAAAACAAAGACAGGCCTACCAACTAGCACGAAGGGCTGATGCAAGAGAGGAAACCTAGGTCAGGATCATTAGGCTTCAAAGTCACAGAGCCCTAAGGCTTTCATCGCAGAAGAAAGATGTGAGGACATAACCGCTGAGGCATATTCTAATTCTGTTGACACAAAGATTTAGGTAGATGGGTCTGAACACCCTATAGCTTGTGATTTCCAACCTTTTTCATCTCATGGCATACATAAACTAATTACTAAAATTCTGCAGCTCACCAATAGATATACAATGTTTTTGCTGATGTGACAAATATATATATATATATATATATATATATATATATATATATATATATATATATAATTTTGAGTCATTTACACTGGGCAGCTATTGTTATGTTGGCTGCTATCTTCTTCTTTTCTTTTTTTTTACTTGACAACCTAAAGGAAAAGAGGTTGATGCCCCTGACTAAATAATCAAGTATTGCATGTTTTTAAAGATATTATGGCAGAGCTGTTGAAAATCTCTGTGCTGTAGAGAGGAAATGACTTTGAAACACTGGCAAATACACCACATTTCTTCAACATTCTTTTTAAAAAATATTTTTAGCAAACTAATATATTAATTGCTCAGCAGATAAAACAAAAATATATGAAAGAAAGACTCAACATCATAGCTATGCATATAAGTCACCAGTTTGGGGAGCTTGCCAGTGAGAAAACTTGTCAATACATCAACCAAGGACTTTATCCTATTGAAGACATTATAACTTCCACATTGAGCAAAAGCCAGTACAAGAAGTTCATATGATGTGATGAAATTGAGTTTCAACAACAAAATGCACATTTCAAATAGGTCTTAGCATGACACTAACCACTATGATTTTTCTGTTTACACATCTAAAGAGGTAGGATTAAAAGGCGGGCTGAAAATTTCAGATATTGTACACATAAACTGACTTGCACAGTCTCAGTGCTCAAGAAAATAGCCATCATTCCTTGTGTTAAAATGTCTCTAAGACATTGTCTGGTACACTGTGAGTGCTCACAGTGGCAATTCCCCTTGAAATTGAGTGCTGGCTTTTATTCTTTTATTTCCTCCTGCCCTTTTTTTCTTTGAAAAAAAATTGAATCTTTATTGTTGAAAATGTTACATATATCCCCTTTCCCCCCAGTGGCCCCTGCTAGTGAATTTATAGTACGAGACACAGTTGATGTTACAGGACAAATGTGATCCACAGTTCCTGGGAAAGTTACATGTGTTGACATGTTTCCCCTTAGTAAGCTAGGATTGCCCTGAACTGAACCCTAGAGAATTAGAACAGAAATACGTTGAGGAATAGGATGATGGATACTATTCCAAATTGAGGATAACTCCTCAGGATGGTCCAAATGCTGACTGCATTTGTCCTGTTTCTGGGCATTGGCACTACTAAAAAGAAATTGTACGAATTATCTTTTGTCCAAATGACATTGGAAGAGAAATTGGGACTGGAGTGTTCAGGTGTCAAATTACCTGCCTTTGTATCCAGGCTGTTTAACAACCATCAGAATTCTAGAGACATGCAATCCTCAACTTGTATGTGTGTGTGTTCTGGGAAGGTGAAGATAGCCAATCAAATAACTCCTTAGAGGTAAAAACTAGCATAGTGAGAAGAGAGAGAAACACTGTGAGAGATCAGAGGAGGGCAACATGGCCCTTAGGTGAGCTGGACTGGAGACTGTTCATGGGGTGGGGGCATTTAAAAATGCAAAAAAAGTCTCTTTTTCGTAGAGCTATACTGGGTGATCCTAGTGACAATAAATAATTTCCAGCCAAAACTGATTTGGCTCAGTGGATAGAGCATCGACCTGCAAACTGGAAGGTCCCGAGTTCGATTCTGGTCAAGGGCATGTACCTTGGTTGTGGGCACATCCCCAGTAGGGCGTGTGCAGGAGGTAGCTGGTCAATGTTTCTCTCTCATGGACATTTATAGCTCTCTATGCCTCTCCCTTCCTCTCTGTAAAAAATCAATAAAATATATTTTAAAAAATCATTTCCATTATAACAAATGAATGTGCTTATGGGGCTAGAAAAATCTATTAGCATTGAGGAACAGTCAAACACAGCACATTTATAGAAGCAAAACCAGATCTGCTTGAATTCCATTTGTCACTAACTATATTTGGGGATGTTCCCATAAAATGTATGTTTCCTTTTAGTGGATACAATGTCGAACTATCCCTTCCTCAACTAATTAAAAAATTACCATAAGTCACTTCTGCATGTATTGTCTAACCAATCAATATATTGGTTTATACTCACAAATGTGATTTAAATAACGGCTGAAAAATCCAAATGAACATATGACATCGGCACATTCCATTTGATCTTGTTTAATCTAAGGAACTGCTTACAGCTGATCAATTGGTAAAAACTGACAGATAAACATTTTCAAAGCACCCCTGTTCGACCAGTGGTTTAGGGAGTAATGATCAAATCTAACTTGCACCTTCCAATTTAGCAAATAACTTTGCAATAAAGAGAACTCTTAGATAGTGCATATTACAGATATAATTGTGGATTGAGCAGTTACATAACTGTCTAGAACCAGTTTCTTTTTAAAGAGTACTACACCTTGTCAACTTCAGCCAAGATGGATTTAAATAGACATTTTCAACAGGCTAAAATGGAGTTGGAGTAGTTATCTGAATGTAGAATTCTACCCTTGGCCCACTTGGTTTGGCAAAATTTCCTTCTCTGCCCCGCCCCCCCATTCCTGTCCCTCCACAATAAAGAATAAATACTTTAATGATAATGTCTGTCCTAGCTGGTTTGGCTTAATGGTTAGAGTGACAGCCCTCAAACTGAAGGGTTGTGAGTTCAGTTCTGGTCAAAGGCACACACCTCCGTTGTAGGCTCGATCCCAGCTCTCATCGGTTTACATGTGGGACACAACCAATGGATGTGTTTTTCTCACATTGATATTTCTCTCTGAGTGTCTCTGCCACTTCCTTCCACTCTGTCTAAAAATCAGTGGAAAAAAAATATCCTCAGGTGAGGATTAACAACAACAAAATAGTAATGTTTTTCAAATAAGTTTTTAAAATGTTTTAGTATATTTATTTCAGAGAAGTGAGCGAGAGAGAGAGAGATGGAAACCCGTGACAATACAAGATGTAGCTTCTTATCTTATATCTATGTATTTGTCCAGAACATTAGGTGAAGGCTGTTAGCCCACATGCCTCAGTTCTGTTCATTGCTCTACTCTCCATCTATCTCTGCAGTAAATGAGATTGATTTGAAAGGGCTTCCCACTGAGTGAGCATGAACTTGCTATAAATATTGCATGTCAGACATCCGAACAACATCTCCATTCACAAACACCTTTGACTGGTCAGTCAGCTAAATCAACAAACGAGTAGTTTCGTGTGTAAGTAGTATCCATGCCTGACTTTCTCTGTCTACCCAGATAGGGCCTTTCTCTCTGCTTGGAGCCAGACAAGGTTAGAAAAATGTCTCCTCCTTTTCCAAAGATATTGAAAAGCAGATATTAATAATAAACTATGTCTCATGAAATGTAGTAGAAAGCCTATTTAGTTGGGAAGATTGGGTACAAATCTAAATATTTTCTTTTTTATTTCCAGCCGTAATTTATTTGAGTATATATTATGTGCTAGATACAGTGAGAGGTGCTTAAAGATACAAAAGTGAGCACATGTTATTGAAGACATGGGGAACTTACTGTAATATATATATATATATATATATATATATATATATATATATATATTCATCTAATAACCATATACTTATAGTTTTAATAAATACTTGAAGGAAACAAATGATATTACAAGAATAGGCATTGGGTCATTTGGTCTCAAAGAGGAGTCCATGAAGCCTTCCTGGAGGAAGTGCATTTTCTTGTAATATGCACAAGGAGAGTAGAAATTGACTAAGAGATGATTGGGCAGTACCAAGACATGAACATTAGAGAGGATGCAATACATGCAAATATCTTGTGGCAGTTCCATTCAAGGAATTTAAAGACAGTTGAGTCTCAGCTTCAATATTTCAGGTCAGCATGGAGGGAGAAATGCCTGAATAGGAGATGGATGGCAGGTAAACACAGGTGCAGTAGTGAATATTTGCTACCTCCCCAGTGTGAATTTTGGAGAGTTCCTTCATAATATTTGCTGCCTCTTATGTTGAATCCCTATTCAGAAACACAAGCATTATGTCCATTCTGTATATCCAGCACACATCTTCTCTCATTGCAAAGTCCATGTCAGTCTTCTCTGCTGCAATATTTCTCAGTTTCTGTAGATTTCAGTTCTCTCATCTGTCGTCAGAATCTCTGGTCATAACCAAAAATAGTTAATATACATTATGAGCCGGATACTTTTATATATTTGATCTCCTTTCATCTCTGTACCATTATTCCTTAATACAGGTGCCATTGCTCCAAGTTATATAGATAGTTTTTCATGTGTAGATGGGTGCTGCTGTAGGACATCCATGCCCATGAACATAGCATCGCCTCATCTGCACACTCAAAACTAGGTGGAATATTGTTTGTCAGAAAGCAGTCTATAGAGTAACAATCTAATAGTGGTAATATAATAACTACTACCTATAAAATAATATATAAAATGCATTGTATGATATGTATTTAGTACATAATGAGGCTTTTACTATCTTACATTCCTTTAGATATAATTCACACACCAAAAATAACAAAAACTTTTAGAAGAATTTCAACCAGTAATCTCTTATTTGTTCTTAAGCAAATAAGATGTGTCAGTGCCTATTTGTACTCACTCTCTTCAGTGTGTTTTAAGTCTAAGTTGATAAGGGCTGCCATGAATTTATATAAAACTAGAGACCTGATGCAATAATGAAGATTAGTGCAAGAATGGGCCTTTGTTCTCTGAGCTGCCAGTATGGCCTTCACTCTGGCCAGATCAGACTTTCCGCTGTGGCCTGGAGCTGCCTGTCTGTCTTCCCATGCTGCCCAGAGGGCTGGAGCAGCTGAGGTGGTGCGTAATGCTTGTGACCTTCCCAGTCTCCCCAGTGCTCAGAGCCTATGTATGCACATTAACCCACTATCTTTGTTGGTTTAATTTGCATGCTTACTCCTGATTAGCTGGTGGGTGTCATGAAGGTATGATCAATTAGCATGTTACTTTTTTATTAGGTAGATGGTATACAAAATGCACTATAACTGCAAATATTATAAGAAGTCATCTAGTGTAAGATACTCCAAAAAAGGAAACAGAAGAAAGTTGAAAATTCAGTATTTTCTACTTGTTGCTTACAATAAAATTATGTAGATCCATGCCCTATCCTTGGTTCTTCCACCAGTTATATAACCCTGAGGGAATATTTCTTCAAATCCAAGACATAATAATTAGTAAATTTTATAAATTTTCAAATGTTTAAAATTAAGACGATTGTTATGCTGATATATGTTGCATAGATATTACCCAGAATAACATCTGCCTCTAACAGAGGCTCAAAACAAAGTCAGAAAACACAATTATTGCACAATATTGAGTTGTTTCTATTATAAAAGCCATTTTTTTCTCTTTAGAATGTTCATGATGCACTTAAATCATCTCCAATATATCAAAAACACAACAAGGAAAAACACCTCAGCTTAGATAAACTTCCTTCTTAACTTTGAAAAAAAGAAAAAGAAAAAAGGTTATCCTGTTCCTACCTCCCACCATCTTAGAGCTGAACATTTTCCTTTCCTATATAATTTAGTTCCCGTACTGATATTGACTTTCTGAAAGGAGCACGGACATTGCTATTCAGAATACGCTGATACAACAGCTGGCTAGGATTTTTCTTTGATGCCCAAAGGAACTAATGTCTGAAGGTCACCACATGCACTTTTATTCTTAACATTTGTTTTGGTTTTGGGATGTTGCTTTCAATCCTTTTCCTCATTACTTGGAATCACCAAGCCTATCCTCCTGCTCTGGCTGTATTTGCTGTTGTGGTATTTTTGTTTTCCTCAAGGAAATTGATTCTCCATGTACTGGAATTTTTATCCCTCTCCTGCTGGTGGAATCAATTTGGTATAGAAGATATTTGCTTGGCATTCTAAAGGAGGAGTCATATTTCTTCAAGCCCTAGATGGAGAAGTGAAAATTAGCTATGAAGGTGAACATGTAAAGATAGGTTAATTATGCCTACCAGGAGAACAGGAAAAGCAAAGAGCAAGAGGTGTAGTGTGCATTTTTTTTCCATCCTGTACTAGATGGTTGCAGTGGACCTTCCAGCACATACATTTTATGATTAGGTTAACCTGTGAGAAGGATTAGTGTGCTTTGTCATATCGCCAAGGTCTTTCAGTGGAAATGATGCTAATGATGTTGAATAATATTTGCAATATCATGTTTTCCAGGTTTATGGGTTACCCCTTCACATAGTTTTACCTCCCCTCTCTCCATATCCCTCTGTCCCTCTCTGATGCCTTCCTTTTCTCTGAATCTATTTCACTTATCTCTAAAAAAAGAAACATGATAGAGAACATGTGTAGACCTTTAGCAACAATTGAAGTTATTAAACACATAAATGATAGGCAAGGGAGAAGGTGAATTAAAAAGTTACCTGGAATCTTGATATTAATAAAAAATATTACTAATCTATAAACACACAAACTATCTAATAGTTCTTTACACTCCACTGCTGTATACTTTGCTGACAGTAACTACATTGGCAAATAATTATCCTTATTCCATGGATGGGGAATTGTGTGTGTTAGTGTTAAAATGACTTCTTGTGGTCAGAGATCTAGTGAGAGGTGGACACTGAGCTCCATTTTAATACCCAATCCAGGATTTTATATCTTGTAGTTCACCTGCTTCGAAACCAGAATCTCACCATCTGATTTATCAAACATAGCTCAGTGTGAATTCAGTGTTAAACATTGGTAGCATGCGTGGCGTCCATTACTTTGTTGACGATGAAGGTGTAACTATAGTATCCGAGGGCACGAGTGACTAAGTTTTCAAGACTATTACCCAGTGTCTTAGGAGATAATGTTGGACCAGAAATAGATTGGGAGTAAGAGAGCAGAAAAAACTGCCAATTCTGTTCAGAAAGGCCCCATGAACCACAGCAAACAGGGCACGTGGAAGTCAGAGAATGGGAATTTGCCCATGTTCATCCAGGACTGTGCAGAGGACACTGGCTTTGGTAAAAATCAATGCTGCAGACACTGTTTTTACCGAGACACTGTTTTACCTCATTCTTTTCTGGATGGAATGAATATCCCTCCAGAGAGGTTGCCTTTGTTCATATTCTGTGGTTCTTAAAGGACTGAGTAACAGGAAGCAAGAGTTGGTAGACCAGTTCTACCTGTTTCTAAGACATTGTGTTCGTTCCCTATTTCCGGTCTTGATACTGTCATTGGAAAACATCTTACCTCTTTATTACAATTCTTTTGGTTCATATTTTGAACAGACGCCTTTCTTTCTCCTCTTTCCCCCAAGTCGTTCCAACACACAATGCCTCAGGGGGGGACTCAAGTATGTCCGCTTCCAATTCTTGCTCCCAAGACCCAGCCTTTAGTGCAAGACCATTCCATTCATCTGAATCCTGTTCTAAAAGGACACTGTCAGCCATCAGGGTATATTGCCTGACCTCTTTCATAGAGTGTCACTGACATACCCTCTGGGGAAAAGAGGCCCCTAAGCATATCTCTATCCAAATAAAACTCCCCTTCCCCAAGTGTTAAAAAATGTCTCACCTTGGAGCCATGCTGTCTAAATTGTGCCTTTCCTCCTTTTCCACCTCCTGCAGGTCTGTTCCACTCTAAGTTAAAAACCTAGAGAGGCCTGCATGTTGCAGTAAGTAAATGTATGCATGATTGAAGCATATAAATAACAATGCACTGATCACAGGTTAATGGTAAATGCATGGTAGAGTGTATTTTTTTTTTTAAGATTGAATACATTCATTGGGTCATTCCACATAAATTATCTCATATCTCTGCCAGCATTCCAATCAGTGCACACTCTGTCTTTCACACATTTAGCTTGATTATTTTTTGGGCAAAAGCCTGCATTGGCATGACATAATTCTCACTCCACAACACTAGCATAACCCACGGGAACTCATTAGGTGTGTAGTATTGCAATCCTGAATGAAAATTCGTCTGCAAATTTCTGAATGCATCCATTTGGAATATCTGAATATTCTGAGCCATTACGAGTGTGTTGCAATTTTTAGAAAGGTTTTTGCAATCAAAGAGCCTCCGTGTAGCCTCAGAGGCTGGATATGTTATGGTTTGCATTAACTATTTAAACACAGCATTTCTAAAATGCCTATTCTCAGAGCAGGATGTCTTAACACAATAAAGAAATTTTGTTTAGGGCTGGATTGGGGCATTAATCTCTATGCAGTGTGAATTGCGGCACAGCGATATGTCCACATAAAATGTTAAATAAGACCTATTATTAAGTAGCGGACTCTCAAAAGAGGTGAGGTACTGATTATATGCTATGTGCACACCTTTTTAGTGCTGTATGAGTTTAAACATAATAATAATATACATTTCAGAAGGCTTTGCTCCTCATATAATATGTATGGCTAGAAATAGGGAATCTAGAATGACTCTAAGCTCAAGAAAAATCAATTTGTAATCATTTAATGCCCACACTGCCCCTATCCTAAAGTAATAGGCAGTTGAAAAGAGTGCAGGATATTCCATTTCTCTCATTGCCCAGTAATGGGAAAAAGAATATTTGGTGGCTTCCATTTTTCAATATTATGCTAATAGAATGCAAATATAAATAGCAGGAAGGAAAGCTTGGTGGCAAGATGATACTTTCTGCTGGATTCAACGTTTTAGAAAAAAAAAAAGTCCAAGGCACAAATCTCATTTTCTGTGTGAAGCAAGAAGGTTAAAACTTGTATTTAATCATGGATTGGACTTGCTACAGCTCTGAAAAGCCTTCATAAAGCATTGCTAGCACGGGTATATTTGTTGGCCGGGTAGTGGTAGAAGATTCAATTTTCCACCTTTTGCAGCTCAAACAGATAAAAAAGAGGGGGGAAAAAGATGTGAAATGTATAAATTTTCTTCCCCCAAATGATATTTCTAGTTGATATTTAGCTGTATCAGAGTCTGAAAATTTCTTTGCTCCCCAAAGGCAGTGGCTAAACTAAAATCTGAAAGTGGCAAGTTGACATCTTTATAATAAATAAATATTTATTTTTGAAATACTTAAAAAATAAAAATAAACAAAGAGGTGAGGCCTCTAGCCATTGTATAAACTGCCTCACATTTAGATGTCCAGGTCTTTGATTCTACTAGGTGCTGCTCAAGGAAAGCACAGTCATGGTGATGGGTTGGTGAAAAATCCTGGCTTGTAGGAATTAGTCTCTGAGAAAGTACAAAGTACCAGAGTCTTCTCCAGATCCTATCTACAAGCAAAAAGCAACATCTTTTTTTATGAGAAAAGAAATCAAGGTTAAATATATGAGAGAATAATCTTTGATTTAAATCTAAAAGCCAAAATAACACAAAATAACACAGATACAGGAGGTTAAAGATGATGCTGGAGGAAAAATGAATGTTAACATGCTCGCCAAGATCTCAGCCAAGCCAAAAACCGGTTTGGTTCAGTGGATAGAGCATCGGCCTGCGGACTGAAAGGTCCCAGGTTCGATTCCGGTCAAGGGCATGTGCCTTGATTCCGGGCTCATCTCCAGTAGGGGTTGTGCAAGAGGCAGCTGATCGATGTTTCTCTCATTGATGCTTCTAACTATCCCTCTCTCTTTCTCTCTGTAAAAAAATCAATAAAATATATATTTTTAAAAAAGATCTCAGCCAAGAGTGCTTATGACATGACAAGTATGTGTACATGGTTTGAAAATATGCCAACTGTTATTATGGAGCTATAGTCTAACATCTATGACATAGGAAGCATAGCCACTTTGTTCTTGAGAGCTGAAGGAACCCACAAACCATTACTGGAGTCATCTGCCTCTAATTCATCCTTAGCCCCACCTCTGTTGTCTAGTTGAGCTTCCAAATTGGATACCAGGCTGGTAACTTCATAGAAAGAGAAGACAATCAGTATTTAAGAAACTAAGCATAAAGCCCAAGTACCATGAATCCCTATATCTGGAGGCAGCCATGATTTCCTTTTGCTAAAAAATTTAATTTGAGAGATGTGGAAATAAAAGGGCAGCTGCTAAGCCACTCTGTGTGTTTGTGTTTGTAGCTGTGTAGTGGGGATTTCCTTATTCAGTCAATGTTGAATAATCTCACGCCCTAGAGACCCAAATCCAAGTCAGCTTTCAACATGAGAAAAGTCATTTTGATGGTCCCATCTGACAGAGGTGACTCACCTGTGCTGACCTCGGTGACAGTTACAGGCAAGAGCTGGGCACAGAGCGTGGAAACAGCCTGCGTTGGTGAACGGGTTCTCAGGGGTAATGAGCCAAAGATGAGACTCTCTTCCCAGTCCTCTGGGAAATTGCTAAAAATAGACCCTTTGCTGACTCTTAGTATAACACTATAATAAGGACTGGGGAATATTGAGACCATGAGGTGCAGACATAAATTTACGATGTGCAAAATGAAACAATTCTGAAGGTGAAGAGATGGATGCTTGAAGAATATTAGACTTGATTGAAAGTGACAACAAAAATTCATCTGTCCAAGGGGTGTGATAGCTGAAAGGACCCAAAGGAAACTGACTCGCTCTCTTGATTTTAGAGATAAGAAAATGAGCCTTAGAGAATTCATCACACTTGTCCAAGGGTTAAAGGCAAATCTAGAACCCTGCAAACTGGAGTGCTCTTTCACAGTGATGGTCCACTATCACATCTTATCTTCTGGGTAGGAGCTATAAACGTGTAGTTGTTTTCTTGGAGATAATAAAGGTTATATAAAATATCTTTAAATTATATACATTTTTTCAAATACCTGGGGACTGTTATCTCCCTGAATAACATTCAGCTCTATTCTTGGAAACTAAGGAGTTATGACATTCAGGAAATTAAGGGTACATGTGTATCAGGGGTAGAGGGTTTCCAAGAGAGTTGTTGTGTGTTCTTACAGAATGAGTATATAAGTCAATTAACAATTATTATATTTTTTTTACTTTAGATCTTGTTGACTTAAGCTCTTATTGTGTAACATTTTAACTGTACTAAACATGCATTACCTCTAGGCATAAAAATAGGGATACAAATGCTTGATTTATGGACAAAGAAGAAAAGCACAAATAGCACAGGTTTGCTAGCTGACATTTCCATTCTTGGCCCAAGGGAGGAATACTGCTTCTCCTCAGGTGCTTCCCCCTGGGATGGACACAGCTATAGAAGGGTTGTGATGGCAAGCTTCCTGCCAACCCCAGCTCTACTGCATAGGTCTGACTTCATCTTTCTCACTCAGGGAAAGCCAATCCTCCTCCCTTTTAACAGCTGTCAGTATGTTCTCTGTGTCCTTGAGTCTGTTTCTATTTTGTTTATTAGTTTATTTTGTTCATTAGATTCTACATAGAAGTAAAATCATGGTATTTGTCTTTCCCTGACTGGCCTATTTTACTTAGCATAATACTCTCCAGGTCCATCTATGTTGTCACAAAAGGTAAGGTTTCCTTATTTTTTATGACCAAATAGTTCTTTATTGAATAGTTATTGGATACCCTCCACTGTGTCAGGCACTATATTCTGTGCTTTTAGATATGTTTTTTTTTCAATATTCCTGAAAATCTACTAGAAGAGATTAATTTCCCCTCTTTTTATTTAGTTCATTTTTCAATGAATCCCAATTAAGGTTTCTCTTGAAAACATTGCCCTTATTTGTTTGCAGAAATTGTGCATGCTTCAGGCTTGCTTTTTCATGTAACTTGGATGAGAGAGAGGAAGGAAGAGAAATAGAGGAGGAAAGAGCTAGTGCTAGTATGTGGTTGTGTGGGCTTGTGTGAATGTCCATGGTAAACCTGAAGAAGCACTCTTTGGATTGTAGTCAACCACACTTATGAAGAACCTAAGGGTGATCTAGGTGCTGTCATTCACTGCCTTACATTTGTCAGGCAGTTACAGGCTGGCCTGGGCCCCAGGTGTTCCTAATCTTCTGGAATGATGAGTCCAACCCCCAACTGGGCTCAGCACTCTCAGGGACTTGCCAAAGCCCCAAATGGCTTATGCATCTCAGTTTTGTAAAGAGATCATGGAATTTTAAAAAAATATATTTTATTGATATTTTACAGAGAGGAAGGGAGAGAGATAGAGAGGTAGAAATGTTTATGAGAGAGAAACATCGACCAGCTGCCTCTTGCACACCCCCCTCCAGGGATGTGCCCGCAACCAATGTATATGCCCTTGACTGGAATGGAACCTGGGACCTTTCAGTCCGCAGACCGATGCTCTACCACTGAGCTAAACCAGTTTTGGCGAGGTCGTGGAATTTTAAGACTTCTGTGCTACCTCAGTGTCAGCTACACATTCCTATGACAGTCTTTGCCTCCTGCACAAATAAGTGTATGATTTCAAGGGCTTGTGACGGACTGAATGCCATGGTGTTTCTCCTGCCAAAGTTTGCACTGGTGGGATTTGGAGAGCTCTCAGCATGGTCATGGATGACTCTGCTCACTGGTCACAGGCACTTGTCAAACCAACTTCACTAATTTGGAATAATTGGGTCTTAAGGGCTGGCTGTGTTGAAGTAATAAAATACCTGAATTATTAACTATCTTAAAATATTTAAATATGAATTTTGTTTTGGGAAGGTATAATGCTCTATTTCACGCAACAAGTTAGTAACTCCAGTGAATTGCTAACAACATGTGGTGAGAATCAGCTTTAATATTTAGATGAGAACTATGCACAAGACTGCTTTGTTCAATACATAAAACCAACCATTTATATTAGTGTTGCAGTAATGAGTTTTAGCACTTAGTTTGCTTTTATCTAGGATCAACCATGCTGAGGGCCTTGTACTATCTACAGCAGTTAGACATAGAAATCTATAATTCTAGCTTACAGGCAAGGCAACAATATGACAAAATTAAAATGAAGAGCATTTGAAATCAGGTCTGAATTCACATCTCAATCTTTGCATTGAAAATATGTGTGTTTTGAATGATTGTGTCACCTCTTCGAGTCTTCATTTTAGCATCAGATATCTGTGATGATGAAAAGGAATATTAATGTCAGTTCCAGTCTAAGTGTATTAATTTGTACTGTATTAGTTCTCTTTCATTTTATAAGAGAGAAGGAAATATAATGATATAGAAATTTGAAAGATGGCATGATACCTCTTGGTTAACACAAAGGGCACAGGGTTGAGGCTGGGCCTTGGGGAAGCATAAATATGAGTAGCACTTGGAAGGGTAAATTTTGTTTTGCAGTGGGAAACCACCTGAACAAAGGACTGAAAAGAAGAAGGCACAATACCTGTGTAGAATGTATGGGTTGCAAAATGTGGTCGAAGCATATTTTAATTTTCTAAAATAACTTTCTTTGGCAATTCTTGTTGGATTAGTAAAGCTATTTTTCATAATAATGATGACCAATGTTTATTTTTTATTTTACTTTATTTTGTTGTTAATCATCACCCAAGAATATTTCATCATTGATTGAGAGAGAGAGAGAAAGAGAGAGAGAGAGAGAGAGAGAGAGAGAGAGAGAGAGAGAGAGAGAGAGAGAAACATGGATGTGAGATGTGAGACACACTGATTGGTTGCCTCTTGCAAATGCCTTGACCAGGGCCAGGGATTGAGTCTGCAACCAAGGTATGTGTCTATGACTAGAATTGAATCCAGGGCTCTTCAATACACAGGCTGATACTCTATTCACTGAGCAAAACTGAGGAGGGCTCATAAAACTATTTTTTTCTGACATCATTAAATTGGAGGATTTTAAATCTCTAGAAATTAAATTATCACACTTATTAACTTAATGGAACCTGAATGGACACTGATGGAACACACAGTGGCCATTCATCTCCACTTTTTTCCAATGGGCTCTTGACACATAGGGCTTCAGAGAGACATAACACAATGGCTAAGTTATTGCTTTTTTGTTTGTTTGTTTAACTTGACCTTTCTTTTAGGTGGATATGCAGAGAATAGTCTATGAGCTGATACAACCTTACTCCCTTTGAAGTGTTTACAGAAAAGATTTCCCAAGCTGTTAGAGAAGAAAGATTACAGACTATCAAAGTCTTTTGAACAGCCATCAATAAAACTATGGCTCAGTTCATCCTGTGCTAATCTAAACAGAAATGTGTAATCCAAGGTCAGCCTTTCATCTTGGTTAGACCATCAACATTTATTTCAGGACTTATTAGGCATCGGCAACAGAAGAATTTTTATTTGAATCTTAGTTCTACCATTAGCTAGATGTATGGATTCATTCAAGTTCTCTTTTCTCATCTATAAAATGGGAATTAGAAACTTCTCATAGGATAGTTGTATTAAGTTTCAAGATATACTTTTAAAATTTAGCATGATGGTTGCCATACATAATAACCTTTATTTGTATCTTATCATGTAAAGGACATTGAGTATACACAAATATACACCAGAAACAATCACGATCTTCATGGGTCTTTGTGGTAGAGAGAGCACTGTCTTATTCATAACAAATTATGGTAGGGTGAAATTAATCTTTAATAAATCATAAGTGTAATGCTGAAATAGTGCAAATGAAAGAATGATTAATTTAGGCTTGTGAGATTATGGGATGCTTTCCAGCAGCATTGGCAGTTGGTTTAGCCATGAAGGATTAATATTCTAATAATCTGAGAATAGAAGTAAAGATGCTATGAATGAGGAACTCTGTGGAACCTGTTAAGAATAGCAGTCCTCATGAAATGTGCAATGGAGGAAAAAGCTATGTTTCTGGGTCCCCTTATCTCTGTTTCCATCTTAGAGTCAACTATGACTATATTACATCACTATCTTCTTCCTCCTGCAGCTCATCCTTCTTCTTCTCTTTTCTTAGTTCCTTGCATTTCAGAAAGTCCTACCATGGCCTTATTTTCATAAGACCTCTCATGTGCAAGAGAGGAACCGATATACATCAATGGCACAATATGGTTTTGTGTGTGTTGTGTGTGTGTGTGTGGGGGGTATGGAACCCACAACTAAGCAGAAGAGTAATATAGTACACACTATTTAGTTAGAGTACAAACTCTAACTAAAGCACAACTTACTCCTACCAAAGATGGTTATACATTATAGTCAAAGCGCCAATGGATAGTGATTGTATATCTATAATGTTCTAGATAACACAAAGGCAAAAGACAGGGAACATTCAGGATCTATACAATGATGAAAGCTGATTGGGCGATAAACAAAACGTCATGGTCAAAAAAGAGAAAGCTTCTGGAGTTCATGAGCTGCTGTTCGCTTGTGCCTCCTTTTATCTAACTTAGAACTGATGATCAATGTTCTTTAAGCAACAGAATCTCCAGATTTCTCACTCACCATTGAACTCTAGTCCCAAACACTGATTGGGCCTCTGTGACCCAAAGCTAGATCTCAGAAGGGAAGCCTTCATTGCCCCCAACTTGGATCAGGTGAACACTCAGCATTCGCCCAGTAGATTGGGCACTGCAAAAATACCTTAATGTGGCCGAAAATGTGAGTCAGTATGTGACTCCAGACTCTCCACAATGATGGGAAATTGTGTCTGAAAGGAATAGGTAGCCTAGTGAGTTTTAGAGGAATTACAGGTCTGTAGCAAGAATTCCAGGGCATAACAATATAGACCCAGAACTAGCAGTGTGGGTCGCCAAATGTCTGGCATAAATATGGCAAATATTATTAAATATGCATGGCATTCTACTTGGTAATGCTCTCAAGCCTTCAGAACCTTGCTTGAGCAAGCAGTGTACAACACAACCACCACAGGTTTCTGTTTCAGGTTGATGCATGAGGTCAGCCCCGTCTAGCATTCTTCTTGCCATAGAAGAAGGTTACCTCTGCTGGTATTGCTCATAGGAAATGGTCGTTAGGTGCTGCCGGTTCCCCAGGTTCCTACCTCTTTAGTTTTTATATTGGCTAAAGAGCCTCTAGGACGGATGCCAATGTGAGCTATGACCCGGGGGCCTATGCATGCTCATTACTCCTGTCATCTCAGTCTATTATCTTAGTCTTTAACAATAGTATAAGGAATGGAAAATGCAAAGGGACTTATGAAAAGGACCAAACTGAAAAAAATAAAAAGGGAGGGAGACATAAAACACCTTGAAGTATCTGGAAAATAAATGTTCTACAAATGTATAAATAAAAATATAGATCTAGATGCCCTAATCCAAACTTCTCAGAAGATAATTTGGCTTCATTAGTATGCTTCATTTGTAGGTTTTTGAGCCATATGAACTGGGGTAACATGAACTCATGTGAACAATATGGACTCCCCATCTCTGGAATAACTCATTTCATAAGAGCAGCAGAACAGAGCACAGAAAGCATGTTGATGTTATCCCCCTTGTTCCCACAACACAGGTCATAAATAAATATTTCCCTTCCTGCAAAGCAGAATCCATAGATTAGGACTCTATTGAGTCTATAGATTTACCAAGTCACTAATTAATGGAGGGCTCAGAATGCAATGTAGAATATGTAGACACAGTAAATATTTACTCATGTCTAAGTCAAATAGAAGATTTTTAGTTATTTTAAGTACCCATTGATTAATTATATTTAATCATTATTATCATCAATTAATCATATTTTTCAACTATCCATTCATTGAATAACCACAGAAATCAGTCTTACTCAGTAGGTGTGACATGAAAGAATTATTAATAGAGGTTCCACTTTTGATAGCATCGGGGAATTGTCTCTACATTGCTATGACATTACACATTCCAATACCCACACTTTCAGGCTGCTGCCAAGATCTATAATTCCAGGCCACTTAGATTTGATAAATTTGAGTAGACCTCCAAGGTCTCATATAATAAATAGATGGAACAGTTTATTTACCTAACTGTCCATTTCACTAACTTAAAAATTTAAAGAGGGATATAGGGAAAGATTTTAGATACTAAGATTCCTAGATTTAAAATGATCGGTGTGCCCCGGGTGAGCCATGTGTCCCAGGGGGCCGTGTGCACCGGGTGAGCCGTGTGTCCCAGGGGAAGCAGTGGGACCCGGGGGTAGGGATGGTGTGAACCAGAGGAGGAGCGGACTCTATTCATGTGGTCCTGAGATAGTCACCATAAAACAAGCAGACTGCCAAATGAGGAGCGGATTCTATTCATGTGATTCTGAGATAGTCACCATAAAACTAGCAGATTGTCAAATGACAGCG
The DNA here is from genome assembly GCA_963924515.1 of Vespertilio murinus. NCBI lineage: Eukaryota > Metazoa > Chordata > Mammalia > Chiroptera > Vespertilionidae > Vespertilio > Vespertilio murinus. The sequence continues at coordinate 9,151,496 of OZ004716.1, read as the reverse complement.
GGGAGGGGAAGGAGACCTGGGGGGAGATAAGAGATCAACCGAAGGACTGGTATGCATGAATATAAGTACAACCAATGAACACAGAACTCTGGGGAGGGAGGGCATATATGGGAGGGGGGGTCAATGGTAAGCTATGTACACATATAATACCTTAACAAATAAAAAAAAATAAAACATAAAATAAAATGATACAGAAACAGACACTTCATTTTCTTCTATCTTTGAAGGCACGAAGAAGCCGAGGCGAAGTAACCCATGCATATTCAAACTGCTCATGTGCTTATGTTTCTTTGTGAACAATGAAAGAGTTGAAATTGGATGGTAATATTGACAGTTGCTGGATCCATTCGGAACGCACTAAGTGCACTTGCAACTTGAATGGCATCATTTTATAGTGCGGATTTAATCTTTCCCATAAAGAAGGTTTACCAGGCTTCTTAGAGAGGGAGCAGAAATGGGTAATGATATAGATGGCTTTCAAATGACATGCATGACACCTACAGATGCAGCAGATCAAAAAGCACCGGGAGGCTCGCTCCAAACTGCTCTCTGAGAATACAAACCAGAAGCTGTAATGGATGAAATCACTTTCACTGGGGACTCTGTCTGGAAATCCCTGATAATGGGTGATGCATGCAAAAAGGAGGTCTGTGTGCTTATAGAAAAAAACCGTTACACTGCCTCTGTTCATTTGACATTTCTCAGTTTCTCAGAGACAAAAATTGACAAGATGAGAGCGAGAGCTATGTGTATTTTATTTTTATTTGCTTGCTCCCATCATCCCTATGTATGCCAAGACTGGTCTCATTGCCTGGCACAAACTAAAACTGATTTGTGAGATCTTACTAGGCTAACAAGGGGGTTTTGAAGTGGGAAGGGGCATGGTAGAAACAATAATATTTATATCTGGCTGGTGTTGCTCCGTGGTTGAGCATCGACCCATGAACCAAGAGATCATGGCTCAATTGCTGATCAGGGCATGTGCCCAAGTTGCCGGCTCAATCCTGTGTGGGTCATGCAGGAGGCAGTCAATCAATGTTTCTCTTTTATCATTGATATTTCTATCTCTCTCTCCCTCTCCCTTCCTCTCTCTGAAATCAATAAAAAACATAGTTACAAAAATAAAGAATAGTATTTATGTGTGGGTTTTAAAATAATGTATGTTGGATGTAATATTTTTTGCATTTAATACATCATATTTAGTGCTTTATAATTCTCACCATCATGGCATTAGAGTAAGAGCTCAGTGTCTTATCTTTGCAGATGTGTGAAGTAAAATTTGGATATAGTAGGGAATTTTTCCAGCTCTCTGGGAGGCAGAGAGGAGAAGGCCTTATCCGCCATCTTCGGAGGGGAGGTGAGAGGACTCGCTAAGGAGACCTGGCGCCCACCTCTGCCTCCGGTGCCAGCCAGCCATGAGTCCCTCTTCCCACCAGATGTTACAAGGGGCCGGTTTTTAAACAAAGGCCACTTTTTTCCCAGGCTTTTTCAACAACCTAGCAGCATGATATTTCGTCAGAAATAAATCAACACATAGCATTAATACCATCATGACAAATGCTCAACTACTAATTTACAAATTCTGAAACGTAAGTGAAAAATGATTCAAAGATAAACCAAAGGCTCCCACTATGTGAACAGATTAATAAGTGACCTGAAGAAAAGTCAATAAAGCAAAGTATGTAAAGTTAAACTATATCTTTAGTGATCGTGCCCCTCTTTATTGAAACAATTACAGTATGTAAACCTTCATCACAGTCACACATGTACACAAGCGCATGCCTAATAGTCACGCTGAGTGACTTTACAGATGCTGCTCCCACAAGTGCAGCTAAAGCAGCTCTTTCTTTTGTTTCCTTTCTTTTTTTAATCCTCACCAGAGGATATGTTATGGATTTTTAAGAGAGAGAGGAGGGGAGGGGAAAGAAAGAGAAAGAAACACATTAATCGGTTGCCTCTGGTAGACTTCTACTGGGGATCAAACAGCATCCTGAGCATGTGCCCTGACCAGAGTGAGCTGGCCACCTTTGTGGCGCACAGGATGACAGTTCAACCAACTGAGCCACCCAGCAGGGGCTTACAGAGTCCTGCGCATGTCTGCAGGTCCTGTCCCAGCTCTTCTGAACACAAGCGATTTGTGAGAATAAAAGAGGACACTGAGAAAACAATTATTATGTCACCTCTGGACCAGCTGTGGTAAGTAGAACTAAGTTTCAAGTCAGATTTCTAAGACTACTTTATCACTATGGAAGTTACTTTTCCAAATAAAATTTTTGTTAATAGTCTGCTGTATTTCCTTAAGTCCTGTCATTTGCTTCTAAATGCTTTTTACTTTTAAGGGGAAAAAAGATTTTTTATCAGCAATAAAGGAAAAAAATAACTTCAGTGATGTTATTACACACAGTATTTAAGTAGAACATTCTCTCCGGATAAATACTGAGATTGGGAAATGACTTTGAGCACATGGCTTTGGCCTTGGAGCAAAACTGAATAACCACTTGTTAATAGTAGGAACTTTATTTTTCTTTCTTTCTTTTTTTAAATAAGTTTTTTTGTATTGATTTTACACACAGAGGAATTGAGAGGGATAGAGAGTTAGAAACGTTGATGAGAGAGAAACATCAATCAGCTGCCTCTTGCACATCCCCATTAGGGATGTGCCCACAACCAAGGCACATACCCTTGACCGGAATCGAACCTGGGACCTTTCAGTCCGAAGGCCGACACTCTATCCAATGAGCCAAACTGGTTTGTGCAATAGTGGGTTTGGGCTTTAACCTTTAACAATGATTAGCTTCAAAACCTTGACCAGGATACTTATATATTAACATTTGCTAATTGGAGATTAAGAATACCAAGGATATATTAACCAGTTTGGCTCAGTGGATAGAGTGTCAGCCTGTGGACTGAAGGGTTCCAGGTTTGATTCTGGTCAAGGGCATGTACCTTGGTTGTGGGTACATCCCAGTAAAGGGTGTGCAGGAGACAGCTGATTGATGTTTTCTCTCATCGATGTTTCTAACTCTCTATCCCTCTCCCTTCCTCACTGTAAAAAATTAATAAAATACATTTTTTTAAAAAGAAAAGAATACCAAGGAGGAGACAGACTGTAGTTCTGTAAAAAAAAAAAAAAAAAAAAAAAAAAAGTGCATAAAACTGTGACTCGGCAATCAATCATTGCATGCTTTGCACTTTGCATTCTTGGAATCCCCTTTTTCAGAGAGAGAGAGAGAGAGAGAGAGAGAGAGAAACTTGTTTTTATCTCCACATATAATGGAACCACTTTGAGAAATTGCATTCTATCAAAAAAATCTATTGATTTATACCCAATAGGTTTTCCCTGTAACCCAACATTTTCAACCACTTAAAAGTAAGTGGGTAGGCTCCATTGGCCATTGACAATTTACACTTCATGTTGAGCTAAGCACACTGGCCCAGGGGGCTCTGTAAAATAGATTAATTATGTATGTGGAGTCTAGGTCAAGGCTTTTCCCTTGTGGTCCTTCAACTGTTGTGTTGCCCCTTACCGGGGAATTACCAGCCAGAGGTGAACCACCCTAGCTGTGTTCTGTCAAGTGCAATGTTAAGCAAAGTGAACACTGCAAAAATGTTTCCTATGGGAGTCTTATTAATGCAAAATACCAACTATCCAAATGGCCAAAACTTCATTTTCCGGGCTCTAAGCAATTTTGGCAAACTCCCTAGGTGAGGGCAGATGGGAAGTAACACAATTTTCTACATGGGCAACTTCAGTAATACCATTTACCCCAGTTTTGTAAAATTAGTGTCAGGATTCCAAAGAAAGGAACAGTAATGGCCAATTCTCCATACTGTTTGATAGTTTACATGTTAGCTTGCCTTGCACCCATCACAATAATCTATGGCAAATATTGGTTCAACTGTAGTAATCAAAACTCTTGGAGCTGAAAGTGTCAGAACTGACATAGGGAAGTACATTGTATGGCTTACCCCACTGCGAGAGGGCTCCAAAGCTACTCTCTCAGGGCCTTGTAACAGAATCTGAGACCAGAGTGCTGCCAGTGCCCCTATTAGCAAGCTATGAGAACTATCTCTGACTATAATAAAGAGAAAATGGGATCCAGGCCAACGTAACTCAGTGTTTGAGTGTCGACCTATGAACCAAGAGATCGGGATTCAATTTCTGGTCAGGACACAAGTCCAGGTTGTGGGCTCAATCCTGAGTGTGGGATGTGTAGGAGGCAGCCAATTAATGATTCTCTCTGATCATTGATGTTTCTCTCCCTTCATTTCTGAAATTAATAAAAATATATTTTTTAAAAGAGAGAAGATGAATTTATCTGAAAGATATGAGGCACTCTTGTAATCAATGTAAATTAGTGGGGCAGGTTTGAAATATGGCTGAAACAAAGGAAATTTCAGAAAGGCCATTAGACTAGCCTGGAAATTGGCCCCTTCTCCTTGAGGTTTAGGTCAGGGGAGGATTCTGACCTTATGCCAGAAAACCTACAAAAGGGGATTCCTTAAATGAGGTAGAGGCCAGAAAGACCCTCCGGCCAAGAAATGTCCACGACTGAGCTCACCCTTTGAAAGAGAATTTACCTTTCTTTATGATGGCAATATTACTTATACGTCAACTTCTTTCATTTGTCAGAAAGGAAGACTGCCAACAAATCCCAGACTTAGACATTCCTCAGCAATGGAGAAAGATTTAATTCTCCTTTTCACATTCAGTCCATTCTAAGAACTCTTTGGATGATCTGTGATTGCCCATTTTTGATGTGCATGCCCATTTTTGATGCAAGGAGAGAGTCCCCAGTCCACATGTCTCATTAAAATGTTGTAACATTAGGCAAAAAAGTAATTACTATAAAGGCATTAGCTTTAAATAGCTGCTAAAATTTCCATTTTACTGAAGAGAATGTTGCATTTATCAGATATTGGGTAACTTCTGTGTGCTAGATGCTAGTTCTAAGTTCAGTTCTAAGTTCTAAGTTCTAAGATGCTAGTACTAAGTTTAGTTGTATGTGGCTATCTTTCAACCAAACCAACTCTGCCTCACAGTCGCTCTATGAATGTGAACTATGGTAATAAAAGCTTCTTAACTATCCATTGATCCGCACATTTAATGAAATAGAGATAATTTAAACATTTTCAAGAGTACAAGAGCAGTAAACATTTTAATGAAATATTTCAAAATCAGCCAGGTGAACACTAATAAAATCATCTGATTGAAAGTTTCTAGTCATTTAAGAAAAATAGAATTAGCTTGATTTAGCAACATATTCCTGAGGGGGAAAAACATCCCTTTTATTTCACAAATAATAATTTATGGAATAGTCTTGCCATGACCTTTCCTTATTTGGGGGTTAATTATCAAAGACAAAATGTCATCCCAGTAATTAGAAAATACTGTCTCATTAATGATTATTTATGCAGATTTTTAAAAATTATACAATTGAGTATTTGTATTAAATCATTGTTTCCAAAACTTTGGTAATCACCAGAATATCCTAGGGCAGTAGTCAGCAAACTCATTAGTGAACAGAGTCAAATATCAACTGTACAAAAATGGAAATTTCTTTGGAGAGTCAAATTGTTTAAACTTAAACTTCTTCTAACACCACTTCTTCAAAATAGACTCGCTCAGGCCATGGTATTTTGTGGAAAAGCCACACTCAAGGGGCCAAAGAGCTGCATGTGGTTCGCAAACCACAGTTTGCTGACCACTGGGCTAATATTCAATATTTCCTGTTAATGCAAATACATAGGTCTCACCTAAGAGTTCTGAATTATAAACATTTGGGTTATTTATAATAGAGAAATTGATATTTTCTAACTGCTTCAGACATGGTTTTAATGTTAGGCGGGGTTTGATACTATAAAAATATATGACATATTTAACAGAAATTTAAAATTAAGCATTTGCTTGATTTTTAAAGCTTGCATTGCAAGGTTTCAATGTTATGTGCAAAGGGACTTACATATCTGTGGCTTCATTGATGTGCAAAACATAGAGCTATTAATTTATTGGTACTATTATTAAATATATGTAGACCCTTTTGTCGATGATATCTGCACTATAATGGAGCTTGTGCATATAAATTCAGTGGTATCTGCATACTTATAAAATAAGGTATGACCACTGCCTTGAGTTAATTCACTTTATTTTTTTACACATTTATTGAGCAATGTCTATCGGACAGACAAGGCTAGGCTCTGTAAAAGTAGGTGAGTAATACAAAGGTAATCTTTTTAAATCCAACCAGTCACATTGGCATGTGAGATAAATACAATCTAAAGACAAAACCAGGAAAGGAGTGATGATGAATTTCACAAAGTGGATTTTTAAAAAAAATAATAACTAAGCTCTCCATGTTAGGCCAAATGAAATACACCAGCAAGAAAACAAGCTCAGAAATAAAAGGAATGAAGATGCAACATATCAGAATCCACATTATAGCATTTTTCTGAAAGCCAGGTGTAAGACTCTTCAGAGAGAGCTGGAGTTCTGAAGGCCGGACCCATAGATTCCCAGGGAAGTAAGAACCAGGGTTTGACACAGTGAAGGATGAGGAAGTGCAGTAGGATCTCTAATCCTGCCAACTTCCTAGTCCCTCTGTGAGCTATTGCTTGCCTTAAAGAGCCAAGGGCATGCTCTTTATACAATACTACCAATGGGGTTTGGCCTGCAGCCCTCCCTTTCACTGAAAGTTCAGAACCTTGATTGTTGTTTAATGCTGGTACCTAGCTGTAGTGCTTCCCAAGACGGAGGGAATGGCCCACATTTTTCATGACTTGGCTCAAGCTAACACTGTTTTCCATGATCAGAGGAACAGCAGACTGACATACTCTGACTCTATAACTCTACTGATTATATTTATATTTTATTTTTGTCACCGCCCTATTTGCTTTTTATTTTCAGTTTTAAAAATAGACTCAGGCCAAAACCGGTTTGGCTCAGTGGGTCTCAAGGGTCCCGGGTTTGATTCGGGTCAAGGGCATATACCTTGGTTGCAGGCACTTTCTCAATGGGCAGGAGGCAACTGGTTGATGTTTCTCTCTCATCGATGTTTCTAACTCTCTCTCTCTCTCTCTCTCTCTCTCTCTCTCTCTCTCTCTCTCTCTCTCTCTCTCTCCTCTCTCCCTTGCACTATTACTTTAGAAATGAATGAAAAAAATATCCTCCAGTGAGGATTTAAATAAAAGTTTGTTTGCATTGTTGAGATTTTTTTCTATGACCTTGAAGGTGCAATTGGGTCTCAGCCTGACCTTATTCTACGCCCTTCACTCCATAAAGAACTCAATTGTCTCTTCCTCCCTCAGCTTCCTTTGGGGAACACACTGTCTTAGAACCCACTGGCCCCAACCATGGAAACCATATTCTCAGATGTTTTAGGTTTCCTTGAAGGTCAGGGACAATTTGGACCTCGGGAAGTTGTTTTGGTTGTTTTTATTGCTAGTGACCACAAACCCTGCACATTTTCCCATTTAAAAAAAAAAAAAATTGAGCAAATTCAGTATAACCATTCTTTCTCAAATATAACATTATTATATTGGAAAAATCTTCCCAAACATGGTTCCCTTGTGGAAAAACTGCAATCAAAATGCTCCTTCTCGAAAAATCAAAATTTTTGTCCCCCCTTGGATATGAAAAATAAAATAAAATAAAATCACTGGACCAAGTTATCACTGAGGATCCTTTGATACTTGAGTTCTTATGATTTTCTTATCTACTACCATTTATTATTATTGGCACGTTACAAATTCCCTTAGACAGAAAATCGCATGCCCCATAGTGGGATTATTTCCCTCTCCCCTTTTCATTATGAATTTCGTTACCAGAATGTAAGCAAATTTTACAGCGAGCCCTGTGATTTGCAGATGGATAATAAGAGTCAGGAATCAATACTTAGTGAAATAATGTAGAAAAAGACAATACATTCTTGCATTTGAAGACTAATTTCATTGTTTGCCTTTTCTTATCAAATTAGTTTTGTTTAAGGCCTACTATTCAGGGAGGGCCTTAGGGAAATAAAGCGGTGCATTATTTCATTGTCTTCAGATCCATTTTCTGCTCGAACAGACTCAGCATTACATTTAAAGCAAGAAAATCGCTTGCTGATTGAAGTCTGGGTCTAAGTGAGGCAGAAAGGCCCACTGTCTTCTGGGTGTTGACTTGTAAGTAACTCAACTGCGCATATTTCTGACCACATAACACGAGGAACTTGATTTGATATGAACTTGATCATTAGCCTACATTGCAACAAGAGGACATTTTTTTTTTTCTGGTAAAACAATGTGCTTCAGCTTTTGTATCTCAGAAATCTGCCTTTATGTTTTATTGATTGATTGATTGATTTGAGAGGGAGAGGGGTTGTTGTCCCACTTATTTATACATTCATTAGTTGCTTCCTGTATGTGCCCTGACCAGGGATTGAACCTGCAACCTTAGCCTATCGGGATGATGCTCTAACTGAACTCCCCAGCCAGGATGGAAATCTGTCTAAATCTTTGCTCTTATGCTTACTGGCTGTGTGACATTATGTATGCTACGTCACTTCAGTGGGTATTAGTTTCCCCACCTGACCAAATGTGTCTGACTCCCATAACCATTGGTATTTCCATCACATCAGGATTTTTCTAATGGATCTGTAGCCACATACACATTATCAATATAAAAAGCCCAATAAAGTATTTTATTTATTTCCTTCCTTTATATGTGACTAGAGGTCCGATGCAGGAAATTTTATGCAAGGGATTTAGCCTTCACGGCCTTGACCTTCTTAGCTCCAGCTTCAAAGGGAAGGTCATCCAGAAGGACATTGGAAGGTCGTTTGGCTGCCCAGTCTAATGAGCATATTACGCTTTTATTATTATAGTCACCTTTAGAGTCTATCGCATGTCTATTCTCATACCATAATACTTTGTCTGTCCATCACATATACATGTCCATGCAATTTTAGCACTACTTAGTTTACTTGAACCCATTTGACTGTGACCTCCATTAAGTCTATTTCCCACATCTCTATTTCCTCTAAGTCCCATGATATACCACAGTGCCTAGAAATTAGTAGGTGCTTAGTAATCGGTGCTTCTTCTTTCTCCACTTAAGTATAGTATATGTTTAATAAATGGAAGACGTTTGTCAGCAGAGTTATCTCCAAATTAACTGTAGCTCTGGCATTCTCTACTTGAAAGAGAGGTAAGAGAAATAGTTCAAGATGTCCAACAGCATTTCCTGTTTGAGAAAGAGCAGTAAACAAGCTGGTTGTCACCGAACAGTGTCCCAGGTTGATGGCTCCATTTTGTGTCTCCTTTTAACGGTGTTCTTTTTTTAGGATAATGTGTGCTGCTGGAGGGAGACAAAAGTCACAGTAGCAGATGTCATATGTCACCTCCTGTGTCATTATGAAGAGAGTCTTCCTTTGCTGTGTTCACCCCTCAACAATCTCCTGCTTGTTTTTTACTTCCCATGATTGTAGACGTGTTTCAAGTCTACACTTCAGGAAGCAGTGTCCCTGGAACAGCCTGTGGGCAAACTACGGCCCTCGGGCTGAATCCAGCCCATTCAGCTGTTCTATCTGGCCCGCGGAGCTTAAAGAGCAGAGGGTTCTCTTGCTCTCCCCTCTGCTCCTTCACCAGCAGCCCAAGATGAGAGTACCAGAATGGTCAGGTTGCTTTTGTTCCGGCCCTCCGGTCCAGTTTAAGAACCCATTGTGGCCCTTGAGTCAAAAAGTTTGCCCACCGCTGCCCTGGAAGGAAGGAGCAGCAGGGATGATGCCCACACAGTACCAGGAAAGCTGTCCATGGGCTGGTAGTCAGTTTTGTGTCCCGCTTCTGAATGCAGATCAGCCAGTTGGGTGACTTGGTTGCAAAGAAAAGACATAGGGAAATTCACTTCCCCTCTCTTTCTAAGTCAATGTTCTGCTTAACAAAATTCTTCAGGAGACAATGCATGCATGGAATGTTATATTTTAAATTTAGCAGAGACAGGTATGCGTAGGAAAGAGAAAAACATGATTGAGATTTATTCATTTATTCAACCAATATTTAATGGATAATTACGATGTGCCAGGCACATAATATTTAGGATTCTGTAAGTCCATGCTGTGATGAATGGGATTGTTTAGTCAAGAGGAGAAAAAGAGAACAAATATACAGATAATTAAAAAGTGATTGCAGGTCGGTTGGTGTTGCTCAGTGGTTAAGTGTCAACCTATGAATGAGGAAGTCACAGTTCAATTCCTAACAGGGCACACAGCCAGGTTGCCAGCTCAGTCCCCAGTAAAGGGCATGCAGGAGGCAGCCGATTAATGATTCTCTCTCATCATTGATGTTTCAGTATATTCTTCTCTGAAATCAATACAAAAATATTTTTTTAAATGCCCTTCATTTAAAAGAAAATTTTTACCATTTGGAAATCTATATCTGCACAAAGGAACAAAGAGCACAGGAATTGGTAACTACATGGGTAAATATATAAGATATTTTCTTTTTATCTGAATATCTTTAATATACTATTCACTGCTTAAACAAACATAATAACAATTTATAAGGGAGTTTTATTAACATATGTAAAAACTAATTATATGCCCATAAGAATGTAAATTTCAGGAGGGGAGAAATGTAAAACACTATTCTATGTTTCTTCTTCTAGACATGAAGCTATGTATCACTTGAAGATAGATTTTTTGAAAGGTTATTATGACTGCTATAAACACTAAAGCAATCACCAAAATAACAAAACAGAGTTATATTTAATAATTATAAATAAAGGAGATAAAATGGAATCATAACAATATTGCATTAACCCAAAAGAAGAAATAAACCATAAACAGATTGGACAAATATAAAACAACTAATAAATTCACAGATGTGAAATTAATCATATAAATATTGAAATTAAATGCAAACAGTAAATAGACTATAGATTTTAAAAGCAAGATCCAATTACATGCTAGCTGTAAAAAATACTCTTTATGAAGACACAAATAAATTAAAAAATGGAAAGAAATATATCATGCAAACACTAATAAAAATATAGCTGGATATTAATATTGACTAATATTATGTAGTGTTAATGTTAGTAGAGTTGGAAGAAAATGTTATATGGGCAAAGGAAGCCATTTCAGTAATTATTAAAAAAACAATTATATGCTAAACATTTATGTACCTAATAACAAAGCTTCAAAATACACGAATCAAAGAAATGATAAAATCTACACAAAGAAGTAGACAAATTCACAATCATATCACTCTCTCAACAATTGATAGGATATAGACTTGAATGGCACCATCTGCCACCTTGACCTAATTGACATTTGTAGAACAGTCTTCCCTAAAACATGAAGTTGAAGCCATTAAAATCAAAGACATAATACTGAATAACTACTGAAAAGTCAGACAAAAATAAAATCTTGAATTAGTCTCTCCCTTCATTGATGATCACATGCTTGTGCTCCTGTGGTAAATCTCCTCGTCAGCCGCCCTGGACTTCCCCCATGTGATTGTTTCATTGATTTGTCTCTCCAAGCAACATCTCCTACCCTCCTTGATTTTTAAATTCTCCCTCAGGACATGTTACCAAAGGGATTTGTTCTAGAGCCAAACTGTGGAGATCCCTCCCTCTCATTTATCCCACCCAGCGGTCTGACTGTATTTCCAACAGATTTCCAATATTAACCTTCCAAGCTTACCAGATTTTACTATTTTCTTAATAAATCATTTCCACCCATTATCCTAAGACCTTTCTGTTACTTCTCCACACCTGTCTAACACCTCCATGAAATCTTTAATTCTAGAGTAGTGCATATACATGATTACAGTCATACAGTATGATTTGTAGGGAAGCAAAGGTAATCATATTCCATTTTCTATGACAAAGAGATAAGAAATCTAATTTAAAAGTGCATGAGCATGCCTGACCAGAGTGCCTCAGTTGGTTGTGTGTTGTCCTGTGCACTGAAAGGTTGCCTGTTGAATTCTCAGTCAGGGCACATGCCTGGGTTGCAGGTTCAATCCCCAATCGGGCCATGTACTAAAGGTAACCAACTGATGTTTCTCTCTCACATCAGTCTCTTTCTCTCTCTTCTCTTTAAGCATGCCCTTCAATTAGTAAATGCAGCTTTAGTGCTTGCTAAGTCAAGAATAAAATAAAAAAAATATATTAACTTCTCCTTTCTTGGGATCCCTGAAGGTTGTGAAATGAGCCCAATTATTCAAAACTGATACATAATTGTCATCAAGCTCTGACAGATATCTTCTACACAGGCATGTGTGAGTGCCTATGCATATATTAGATGAACTCCGTTTCTGTCACATAGAAACTGCAAGTCCTCCTTCAAGTTGTTTACCTTCCCTGACCCTCAGTTACTGCAGCTATAAAAGGAGCATGGTAATCCCTGCTTCGTGGCACAGGGCTGTTTTGAGATGGAAGGAAAACATGACATAAAGTGCTTTAAAAATACGTTCGATGTGTTCTGTGCTTGAAGGACTTCTGTTGTGTGTTGAAATGGAATGAAAGTAACAAGTTAGTGATTTTTCAAAATTTTTGTTATAAAAGCATGGATATAACATTAGATTACATTTAATGAAAATGTTTCGTTTGTCAGTGGTTTAGCTGAGAGTATTGGGTTTTATTTGGCTCTAACTCTTATTTCTTATTTCTAAGCGAGTTACTTAATCTCTCGGAAACTTAGTTAAATATAGGAAGTAATGTCTGTTTTAAGAATAGTTGTGAGGATTAAATGGGGTAATGTAAGAATCACATCTGCAAGATACACACATATGCACAATCTTTTAAAAAAACGTATTTACTGATTAATTTCAGAGACGAAGGGAGGAGAGAGAGAGAGAGATAGAAACATCAGTAATGAGAAAGAATCATTGATCTATCAGCTGCCTCCTGCACACCCCCTACTGGTGATGGAGCCCACAACCCAATCTTGTGCCCTTGGCCAGAATCAAACCTGGGACCCTTCAGTTCGCAGGCTGAGGCTTTATCCACTGAGCCAACCTGGCTAGGGCCATACACACAATCATACCTAAGACATGTAATGGAGAATGCTAAGAGGCGAATTATTTAGCATGTTGTGTTGTTCACATTAGATACAGGGTTTATTTTGTAAGGTAGTGGTTCTTCCTCTTGCCCCAGGAATATTTGGCAACATATGAAAACAATTTTGATTGCCATAACCAGGGGGCAGAAGTGTGCTTGCTAGTGGCATCTAGTGGGTACAGATTAGAAGTACTGTTAAAAAATGTGATCGTGCATACTGCCATGCCCCCCACAACAAATTATGTGGGTAAAAAAAATGTTAATAGTGTCAAGATTGTGAAACCCTCATTGTAATGCATTATGAAAGCAAAGATGTGCAGGATTCTCTTCCCCATATATCTGACATCTGAAAAATTTGTGCTCAGAGAGAAAACAGTCAAAAAGTATTCTGTGATTTTCTTTTGCCTTTTTCCCCCTTCATATTGTCCCATGGGCATTTTTATTATTTTGTCAGAGTTGGGGGTCAGTGGGGTCCAATAAAACAGCCACATCTTGTGCAGAAGCTCTGACTATTGTCATAATAAACCGGAACATCGTGCCCAGTATGGTGACATGATTCCTGACTCATTACCATGTTCTTTTCTTGGGTGATATTCAAAACTATTTTTCAGAGACTGTGTATGTCTGCCTAATCTAAACTATATGCAAGATGCAGGCTGATTTGGAATAGAAATAGACAGCCTATTTGGAATAGAAATAGACAGGTCTTCAGTCCTGTTCCTAATTATACCAGCAGGATCAGAACTTTTCTTTATGATTGGCAAGATCATCCATTTCCTAGGTAGGTCAATTCACACACAGAAAGAAAGAGCAAGAAAGAAAGAAAGAAAGAAAGAAAGAAAGAAAGAAAGAAAGAAAGAAAGAAAGAAAGAAAGAAAGAAAGAAAGAAAGAAAGAAAGGAAGGAAGGAAGGAAGGAAGAAAGGAAGAAAGGAAGGAAGGAAGAAAAACAAGAAAAGAAAGAAAAAAGAAAGAAAGAAAATTAAGGAAAACCTTCCAGATGTAATGTACCACAAAGCCTCATATTCCACATCTAGACTAGTACCGATTTTTTAGTTGCTCAAGGCAGATATAAGATTGTCATTTTATAATCCCAGATCATAAATCTGTGCACATGAGCCTTCAGGAGATGCCTGATGTCTTGCTGTAGGCAAAGCCAGTATTTCTCCTATTGGGAATTCATTCACAGGTGTCAACTCAATTGCACAGAAGGTCAACGGCATAAAGACACATTATCATTTGGGGCCAATAAGAGTCATGTGAGTAACGTGAACCCAGGTATGTAGATGACAGCAGTTGGACTATTATCCTGGGAAAGTAAACAGGAACCTTATAAAGACAGGCCATTTCAGGTCATATTTTAATCTGAGAAATCACCCTGGTCTATTCTTTTTAAAATATTTCCTGGTAGCAGTGGAGAGTAAGCACATTAAAGCTGATTATCCCTAAAGTGGGCCCTCAAAATGGTTGCCAAGCTGAATGAATTAATAGTTGGGCGTTTAACTTGAGATGGAGCAATTGACTTCCCATTGGTCTTAGAATAACAGCCAAAATCCTTTGCAGAGTATAAGGAGCTAGTTTCCTTCCAGTGCCCTGAATCCAATTCTATAATTACATCAGGCCTGTGGTGATCTTTGCTCAGTCATTCTACATAGTACCTGCTCTGTACAGGGCTCTCAATGCACAATTATGCAATAAAGAAATACATAGATGAATAGATGAGTCTACACCAGCCGTGGGCAAACTACAGCCTGTGGGCCAGATCCGGCCCCTTCGGCTGTTCTATCCAGCCCTCAGAACCAAAAGAGCGGAGGTTCTCTTGCTCTCCCCTCCGCTCCTTCCCCAGCAGCCTAAGATGAGAGTGCCAGCATGGTCAGGTTGCTTTTGTTCTGTCCCTCCGGTCCAGTTTAAGAACCCATTGTGGCCCTTGAGTCAAAAAGTTTGCCCACCCCTGGTCTACACTCATAAGTTTTCTCAGGCCATTCTAGGCCCAGGGAAATATGATAAGATGTTGATCATTACTCTTGTGGAAGTATCTCAATCTGATTATGATATTTGAACATATAAACCAAAACAAATCTTCTGAATGATTTAATAAAGTTATAGAAAATAGTTATAAGAACTTTGAAGGAGAACCATGCACAGGCTGTTTTTATGTCCCTGGATAGCAGTTTCTGTTTGCTGCCACATTCTAGTCAAAGCATTCTTGTTTCTGTTGTTATTTATTTGCTTGTCTTTAGAACAAGACAACCTTGGTTCCACTTAGTGTCTTTGTATTTCATTCTATATACTTGAACTTTTGTCTATACCCCTCTGTCTTCCTCTACTCATTCACTTCTTCCCTGATGGATGATTTGTTAAGAGACATCTCCCTAATAATCTCCCTAACGGGACTCCTCTCTTCTCTGGCATTTTTTTTGTTTGTTTTTATATTGCTCTTATTTTTCATTGTACTTGTTACTATTTTAAAATATGCTGCATACTTATTTGTTTAATTTTTATTTTTTCTACCTTCTAGAACAGCGGTGGGCAAACTTTTTGACTCGAGGGCCACAATGGGTTCTTAAACTGGACAGGAGGGCTAGAACAAAAGCAACCTGACCATGCTGGTGCTCTCATCTTGGGCTGCTGGTGAAGGAGCGGAGGGGAGAGCAAGAGAACCCTCTGCTCTTTCGGCTCCGCGGGCTGGATAGAACAGCTGAAAGGGCTGGATCTGGCCCTCGGGCCGTAGTTTGCCCAAGGCTGTTCTAGAATGTATGTGTCATGAAGGGAGAAAATGTCTTGTGTTTTTTCTTGACATGTTCTGAAATGTTCTCCGTAGCATCTCAATGATGACGTGGGACCTAGAAAATACACAGTAATATATTTTGAGTGGATATATGAATAGAGACAGAATGAATGCATAAGTAGAGAGGCCTTTATAGAATTCCAAAATCTGGATTTGATCTCATAGGGTGAAAAGAATGCCCTAGTGTGTGTGTGTGTGTGTGTGTGTGGGCGGGGGGAGGGCAGGATGAGAAAATTTGAGGCAGTAGAATGTGTGCAGAGTCATTGAGGCATAATGGAATCCTGGTGTATTTGGGGATTTTTTCCCCCTAAAATCATATATGTCTTGGTTAGGGGCCAAACACAGGCTGCACAAATAGAAAGTTGAGAAGAAGGCAGATTATGAAAGGATCTCACAGTTAATAAATTCATCATCTTTTCTCTATGCAATAGGAAGCCACAGAAGGCATTCTGACTGGTAAATGAAATGATGCATTTTGCATGTTAGGAAGATCATCTCAGCTGTGGAATGGAAAGGAAATGGAAGAGAGAGTGGCTGCTGGCCAGGAAACCAGCCGGATGACTATTGACAAAAGTCTAGAGAGTCTTGCCAAAGCATCTCCTGTAGGATTCTCCCTTTTGTTTTCTTTAAAAAGAGGACCTGACCTTTTTAGTATTACAGTAATCCTCAGAAATAGCTATTCTTCTCATACTATTCTGTTTATTTTTTTTTATTGTCTTGTTCACGCCATAGGCTTTCATTCCAAGTTGATAAATGTAGGGAAGTGCAAAGAGAAAGGAGGAATAAGGAAGATCAGAGACATTTTCTTAAACCTGTTTCACTTAAGATGCAGGATATCAAAGGTTAAGCTATATAAATGCATGTATAAATAGAGGATAAAATGAGGCCACGATAACTCACATTGAAAAACTAAGGCCAGAGAGTACGGAGGCCATGAGAAGGTCAGTATTATCATATCAGACCCAGATAGAGATTATAGGGTAGCATCTAGGGAAGGAAAAATAATATTAAAGATAGGAGTGCTGGCAGGTATCAGAGTAGTAGAGATGGTGATGCAGGCAAATGTGTTGATACAAATGCAATGAGACAGGGACCCAGGTTCAGCCGGCTCCAGTCCTGACCCTGATCCTTCCTGATAGCAAGAGACTAAGTGAGACTATTTCTTTTCTTTTTTTTAAAAAAATTTTAAAGGATGCGTTTATTGATGTCAGAGAGAAAGGGAAGGAGATAGAAACATCAGTGATGACAGAGAATCATTGATTGGCTGTCTCCTGCACACCCCCTACTGGAGATCAATCCTGCAACCCAGGCATGTGCCCTGACCGGGAATTGAACTGTGACCACTTGGTTCATAGGTGGACACTCAACCATTGAGCCACACTGGCTGGACTAAGTGAAACTGTTTCTTCCCTCCCTGAAATTTGCTTCCTCATCTATAAAATAAAGACCTTGGTGTTAATGTGTTATGTAAAGCAGGGGTCCCCTACTTCCCCAAATTCTTCACCATAGTGACAGAATTATGAATACTACACTCATTGTTTTAAAATTTGAGAAGGCTACTACATTTTTTGATGATGGTGCTACAATAGTTACCCACACCAGAGTTATTAGTGTCAGAATATATGACTCAGGGTAGCCATTCTGTGTTGTTGATGACTCTGATTAGTGATTATATATTTCAGGTTCACAAAAAGTAGAAACATTACTGCTGCATTGGAATCATTTAGCTCCCAGACGAAAGGTTACCTAACAGGGACCCGAGGAGAAATGTTTACAATCAAAGACAGCCAGAGAGTTGGGCTTGGATTTTTGAGGGCTAAATGATGCGTGGGGAGCATTCCAGCTTTTTCATTTGGCTTTCTTCCTAAATTCTTTTAAACACATTTTTTTATTTATTTCAGAGAGGAAGGGAGAGGAAGAGAGAGATAGAAACATTAATGATGAAAGAGAATGATTAATGGGCTGCCTCCTGTACACCCTACTAGGATCATGCCTACAACCTGGGCATGTGCCCTGATCAGGAATGGAACCTTGACCACCTGGTTCATAGGCCAATGCTGGATTACTGAGCCACACCAGCCGAACTCTCCCTAAATCATTTTAGGGAAGGCAATCAGTGCTGTTTTCACATGACAGCCTTCAAGAGACACTGATCAGAAGATTTCCTCAGCAGACCCCTAAAGTGTTAACACTGTAGGGTGGGGCAATGGGCGCACATCCAGTATGCAGATGTATTCTGTTGAGTTGTACGCTTGACACCTGTATGAATTTATGATCCCATGTCACCCGGTATGTTAATTGGGAAAAAAGGGGGGTTAACATTATGAAGTGTTAATTTCCGAGGGGGAGAGACACAACCAGGGGTCCTGGCACTGTTTTGTCTTCTTTACCGCTGACATTTCCTATAAATGGTGAGGATCTGTGTCTGAGATTTAAAGAGCTCCACACGGGTTTTTCTTACACCTTTGGAACTAATTTGTTGACTTTACGCATGAGCTGAAATATTCTATTTCTGAGACTTCTCATTTTTTCCTGAATAGTGGAGGATGAATGCTTTTTCATCCCAGTTACTTGGCACAAAAACCTACTTTCCTTTGCAGAGAGGATGATTTTGATCACGTAAAAATGTTGGCTTTGGGGGAAAGCAGGCTTTGCATAGTTTTTTGAGGGCGTCACGGGACACTGTTTTAGGGGAAAATATGACCCGGGAAGCTGGCTAACTGAGAGGGCATGGATTGGCATCAGAACAAGCTCTGAAGCCCTTTGACAGGTGATCAGCATTTACTAGAATAGCCCTGGTTTCTGCATTTCCGCCAAATCTGTTAACCAGGCCCTCTCTCAATGTGAGAAGGTCCCATTTGGAATGATCCACTATGTACTCACCTATTTCAGGGGGGCTACGTCCAGAACTTGAGAGATTTAAGCAGTTTCTTACAGATCTGCTCCATGACTCAGAGTTGTACAAAGCTGGGGAGAGGGGCTCTCTTCTTAGTGTGACACCTCTTTTGGCACAGTGTATCATTCTCACTCTGTGACTCAGTTCACCTAGGAATTAGATGTGAGCCGCCCTATTGCATTTTGTGAATAGGTTCCTTCTTTTTTAGAAGGGGGGAAGATGAATGGACACTTTCCCTATCACATATCCAAGCTCTGCTTTCTGTTCTCCATATTGTCACCTGGGGTTCCTCTCTGAACTGTTAGTGTGCAACTCAGCTGGGTTCTGAACAGGAATTCCTGCCTCTTTTAGGCTTGTGAGTTTCTCATGAACACATATTGACTAGAGAGAGTTGGATTTTGGGATCTTGACTCTGTAACTGATTTAGTTCATCACTTATTTACCCACTAGCCAAGCCTGTGATTCTAGAGCATCAGCAATTTTAGGTAATTATCTATCCCCTCCATCTTTAAAAGGAGATAGTGAGCACCAGGTGAGCCGTGTGTCCCAGGGGGCCATGTGCCCTGGGTGAGCCCTGTGTCCCAGGGGAAGCAGTGGGACCCGGGGGGAGGGGCAGATAGAACCAGAGGAGGAGAGGACTCAATTCGTGTGGTCCTGAGATAGTCACCATAAAACAAGCAGATTGTCAAATGACAGCAGAGAGGGGAAGGAGCCCTGGGGGGAGATAAGAGAACAACCAAAGGACTTGTATGCATGAATATAAGTACAACCAATGAACACAGAACTCTGGGGAGGGAGGGCATGAATGGGAGGTGGGGGGGGGGCAATGGTAAGCTATGTACACATATAATACCTTAATAAAAATAAATAAATAAATAAATAAATAAATAAATAAATAAATAAAGGAGATAGTGAGATGTGACTTAGTTGAGAAAAATAAATGAACAGGAAGGACAATTGCACAGTCTAGTCTATGACATATAACAGGTGCTGAATAAATGTTACTTCTCACTTTTCCTAATCTGAAAATGTCAAATACGGAAAAAAGATACCACCAGGAAATTGAGATATAACTTCTCAAAACTTTTGACATTCTTGACTTAAAAGATCAATTTCTAAATTTTAGATTAATCTAGATACCCCCTGTGAGTGAAATCACACAGTACTTTTCTCTTTGTGAACTGGCTTTTTATACTCAGCACTAGAAGCCAGGTGCATGAGTCCCCCAGCCTGGCCTGCACCCTCTCCAGTCTGGGACCCCTCACTTCTTAACGCCTGTCTGTCTGCTGCTCCTTAGCACTGCCTTAGAGGTGAGAGAGGTTCCTGCCAATTCTGCTGGGCTCATACACTGTAAGCCCAGCTTCTGGCTGAGCAGTGCTCCCCCTGTGGGAGCACACTGACCACCAGGGGGCAGCTCCTGCATTCAGCATCTGCCCCCTGGTGGTCAGTGCATGTCATAATGACCAGTAGTTCCACAGTTCAGTGAATTTGCACATTAGGCTTTTATTGTATAGGATAATAGTCTCATGGTCCATCCATGTTATAGCATACCACAGAATGTGCTTGTGTAAGACTAATATATCATACATGTGTTATAGACCACATTTTGTCGATACAGTCATCTCTCGATGAACATTTGGGTTGCTTCCTTCTCTCAACTACTGTGAATAATGCTACAACAAAGATGGGTGTGCATCCATATTATTGACATCATATTTTGGAATCTGATTTTTTGTTTCTTATGCTGGCATTATTAAAATATTGTGCATTTGAGAGACTTGGAGCATGCAGTAAGGTTGAATTATCTGTTAAGGGGAATTTACATATATCATCATACACATAACATTTGCAAAAGATATAATCTTGCATCCTACTTCCCTCATTATAGTAGACGCATATGATGGAAATAATAACCCAGAAAGCAAAAACTCAGAACGATGAGCAGTCCCTACATTTGATTCCCTCCGATAAAATGAGGTGTCTCGGGTCTTTAGGAACTACTTTGTTACCTTAAGAAAAACGTACTGTCAGGTGTAGTGGACGAAAGTGCCTGCATGAAGCAGTTTTGATTTAACACCAAGTGCAAAGCCTTTTTATGAGAAAGCAGGAGAAATCAATGATGATGACTGAAGGAGAATGCAAAGCCATACCACCAATCCCCAGCATTTATAAACACCAAGGCCCGAGTAAATAAATATAATCTAAATGAATAAGGAAACGTAAAAGGGGAGAGCCCAAAGAGAAAACATAACCTACCCTCTATCTGAAAACGGAAACTCTACGTTCACATCCAAAATGTTATCTTTCTCTGCTCACTTCAAACAGAAATCAGGTGTGCCCACTCTTTCTTCTCCCTGATTTTAATTTGTGCCATTATAGATGAAATTTTAATTAGTGCTATAGATAAAACATTCAAAATTTCAGAAACAATTTATACCTTTACTTAAAGTCACAGAAAGCAGACATATAAATGTATTGTAGATATGGGTTAGCAAGGTGGCAGAAAATTAATAAGCCTATAGACTCAAGAAAGGAGATTTTATTGGAACTGGGCAATAGAAACACAAGCTGTTTCAAAAGCAATACATGCACTGGTGGCTCTCATTCTTATATTAGTATCCTGGAGGCAGTTGGTTAAAATATAACTGGCTGGCGTGTCCTGCACATCATGGATCCAATTGGTAGGGGCAGGCTCTGAGGCATCTCACCCCATCCCCAGGATTCAATGGCTACTTACTGACCCAGCACTCTGTGTCCAAATTCTAATTGCATACAAAAGCTGAGTGTCTGGCCGAAACCGGTTTGGCTCAGTGGATAGAGTGTTGGCCTGCGGACTGAAAGGCCCCAGGTTTGATTCCTGTAAAGGGAATGTACCTTGGTTGCTGGCATATCCCCGGGGGGGGGGTGCAGGAGGCAGCTGATCAATGGTTCTCTCTCAT
This sequence comes from Vespertilio murinus, assembly GCA_963924515.1. Lineage (NCBI taxonomy): Eukaryota > Metazoa > Chordata > Mammalia > Chiroptera > Vespertilionidae > Vespertilio > Vespertilio murinus. Next base: position 9,129,836 of record OZ004716.1, on the reverse strand, counting down.
CAATGTTTCTAACTCTATCCCTCTCTCTTCCTCTCTGTAAAAAATCAAATATATATATATATATATATATATATATATATATATATATATATATATGTATATATATATATTAAAAAGCTAAGTGTCCGTTCTCCTCTCACCCTCCTGAGATTTTCTTCCATATGAACATCTGGTTTATTTAAAGTTGTTCACCACTACGTCAGGATGAGCAATGCTAAGCTGGTATGATTTGAAAGCTACTCTAGGAGATGTGGGCTAAATAACTTCCATAGATCAGTAGTGAGAGAGAGTCTGATGTAATAAAATTCTCAGGAGAGAGGTCTCTTGTTTTATCCCAGAGGCCTGAGTCCACCACACATACACACACACACACACACACACACACACACACCACTGTTGTGTTCATTTTTCCCTTGAGGCTCACTGGGTTAGAATTGACTGATGCCCCCAAGATAGGTAACATATCAGTGCTAGGGTCCTCTTTGGTTTTCAGCTTCTATTGAAAGTTTGGTCCTTGAGAATATTCTTTAATTTCTTATAAGTTCAACTAGGCAATACAATGCAGTTTTTCTATGTTTATTCGATATGTTAAGGTTTTTTAATGCTGTGTTTTTAGGAATCTAATCTGCCATATTCTGAAAATGAAGTCAAATTAATCTATGCCTATGAACAAACATTATATATACATATATATATTCCTAAAAAGCCATTATTACATGCAAAACTTCTTACAGAGTAAAATTTCCTAGAAAATTCATTTATCTTTTAAAGAAATGAAATTTTCTCCTAGTGAGTAAACACCCTTTCCTAGGCATACAATTTTTTAATTTAAATTTATTGGGGTGATATTGGTGAACAAAGCTGTATAAGTTTCAAGAGTGCGGTTCCATTGTTCATCATGTATATATTTAATTGTATATTTACCATTCAAAGTCAAATCTCCAGTGTGCAATATGTAATTATTCATCACATATTGCAAGCTCTAAGCAAAGTACTCAAAGGCTTCCCTGTGGTGTTCTGTTCCTGGCTCTTACTCTCACCAGGTCTTGCCTCATTTCCTGGGAATAGAATATGACTAGTATTCCCCACACTGACATATGTGCCATATTGTTCCCTTAATTTTGAAAAACCTCCTTGTATTTCAGTATCTTGCTGCTCTTCTTCATATATGACAATTGATGAAGTTCTACAAAGATTTCTTGGATCCTTAAAATAATCTAAATGTCCATCTTTTAACTTTGGCAAATAGTGCATTTTAGCAATTGGCATAAAATTATATGCAATTAAAAAAGTCCATCAACCCAACCTCTTAATCAGCCCTAGATATAATATATCAATAACTTTCTGTATAACCAAGAGGAATAATTTGAGCAAATACTTTTAAGTGTTCTAAAATAAATATCCTTTATTTTTTTACTAAAACTAAATTATAAATTGGTTATTTTTCCTCATTTTTTATTTCCTAGTTGTACATATTGGATATTGTTCCATATCATAAGGTGCTTTATAAACCAATTATCACAGTTCTTATAGTGGTTTTTTTTTTAAATATGTTTTATTGATTTTTTACAGAGAGGAAGGGAGAAGATAGAGAGCTAGAAACATCAATGAGAGAGAAACACCGACCAGCTGCCTCTTGCACACCCCCTACTGGGGATATGCCCGCAACCAATGTACATGCCCTTGACCAGAATTGAACCCAGGACCCTTGAGTCCGCAGGCAGATGCTCTATCCACTGAGCCAAATTGGTTTTGACTCTCACAGTGTTTCTTAATTGTTGCTGTATCCATTCCCTTTTGTAATTGGGCAGTGTCCTCCTTTGGAGACAGGGACAGCTTGCTCACCTGTGCAGTTGGAATGTCAACAAGGCACGTTCAGGATACAGTTGTTGAACAAATAGAAGTGACTTTAATTTCTCCATGTTAATGTATTTTTATCTCAATGGGTAATGTTCCTATTGTCTCAGTATTGCTCTGAAGATTCCAATAACTATTATGTGAATGTTACAGCTATAGAGGGGCAATCCTTGTCACCGTACATTATAAAGCAAATCTCACTGTACTCAGTGTGACTTTAAAAAAAAAAGGTTAGGAATTTGAAGTCCCTTAAACATTGGTCCATTGAAGGAGAGAAACAACTCAGACAGTCGTGGCTGCCATTTGACTGCATGGGCATTGCGGGCGTGGCATTAGCTTTGCCCTTTGGAAGATTTCTAGCTGACCTTTAGAAAAAGCTGGGCTCAGCAGTAATAACATCACGTGTTGCTGCTCCTATTACCAATGTTGAAAAATAAAAGCTCATGAAATATTAAAAAGGAGGGCCTTGGTTACTTAACAATTTTTATTTTTTTCCGCTCATGAATAGAAATGGACAGCAAATGTTTAAATGCAAATATCACGTGTGTGTGTGTGTGTGTGTGTGTGTGTGTGTGTGTGTAAAAGTCTCAAGACTCAATCTACCACATACTAGTTGCACAGTTTGATCAATTTCTATAACATTCCTCCCATGTCTTCACCTGTAAAATAGTCATAATCATAGCTAAGCCCGTAGCACAGTATCATTGCAAGTTTTGAATATTGAAAGGAATATTCACAGAGGGTTCTGAGCACACGCCTGGCAGGTGGTGCAGTGGGGAGGAAAGACCTGGCTGGTTAGTCAGGAGATGGGAGTGCTTGGTCTGATGCTGCCCCGAACTCCCTGCCAGTCCCTCTCCCTTTGTGGTTGAGTGAGAAGTGTGGTCTGGGTGCTGAGAGTGGCCCCTCCCATTCTTCAAGCTGGGAAGCTCTCAGCTGTGAGCAGCATCATTCATCTTCCCCTGCATCCTCCCCGATGGCTCCTCCCTGAGCCTCATTGTAACTCTTCACAACCCATTGTGGTTGCATGCCAGGTACCATTTTCAAGAACTTAGTGAAGAATCTACTCCTCGAAAATGAGAAAATATACTGTAGCACATTGAACAAAAGGGGAATGTAGCCGAAACCGGTTTGGATCAGCGGATAGAGCTTTGGCTTGGGGACTGAAAGGTCCCGGGTTTGATTCCGTTCAAGGGCATGTGCCTTGGTTGCGGGCACATCCCCAGTGTGCAAGAGGCAGCTGATTGATGATTCTCTCTCATCGATGTTTCTAACTCTCTATCCCTCTTTCTTCCTCTCTGTAAAAAATCAATAAAATATATATATTTTTAAAGGGGGAATGTATGTTGAGAGGACCTATGACAGAGGAGAGAAGGGGGTTCCAAGTTGGCAGCCTCTTCCGGTCTGGGAGCAAGGGGTATGTGTGAAGCAGGGAATGGCAGGGGTCTAGAGGGGTGTCTTCAGGGAAAAGAAAAAAAAACTAACACATTATCTGGCTTTTTGGCTGTATAATAGGTTATATTGTAAGGCATCTTTTAAAAACCCTGGGAAAGTGCAGATACACTTAAGTTTTCACAGAAAAATTGATAAAAGGAGAATGAGACAATTATCGCTAAGCAAAACAACAAAACAGTTGTTCGAAACAGGGAATGAAGTCATAGAGCATTTCTTGGCTCAGTAATAACACTTTCTATGGATATAGCAATAACAATGAAATATTAATTTATCTGACAACTGAGACGATGTATTCAGTAGAAGGTAGAAAGGTCAGGAGTATGAAAGAGCTCCATCCACAGCCAACATAAAAGAAAAGCAAATTGGACTAGTCGGGAGATAAGAGGATGTACATAGCATTCAGATGCATGGAGGTAAATACCAAAATAAAACTGCTAAATGAACGTTAAAAATACCATTGGTGGAAGACAGTTATTTCTGGTAGCAGGATAAAGATAGAAGAATAAAATTGGTAACTAATGGCATGTGTACAATGAGGTTTCAATCTCATGAAACATTGATGGTGCAGAATATGAGAGTGAGCAAAAGTAGGTTCACAGTTGTGTGCACACAAAACACAAAGTCTATTCTTGCTTTATTATTTATTAATTATTGCATTATTTATTTATTTATATTTTTTTACATGTTCATTGCTTTCAGAGCAGAAGGGAGAGGGAAAGAGAGATAGAAACATCAGTGATGAGAGAGAATCATTGATTGGCTGCCTCCTGCAAGCCTTGTACTGGAGATCAAGCCTGCAGACTGGGCATGTTTCCTAGACTTGAATCAAACCTGGGACCCTTCTGGTCCACAGGCTGACACTCTCTCCACTGAGCCAAACCAGCGAGGGCAAATTTTTTTGTTTCTATTACAATGGTACACCTATGTGTTGCCAATCCCTGTACATTCTTTGTACTGTTTCATGCAGACATTGTATGGAAAAAAATAATACTATTACCCAGTAATATAGGGAAGTAGCATGGGTTAAAGAAATAATGATATCTATAGATGGTAGTGAGAAGGATCATGTTTGAGTCTTTTGATGTTCAATAATGTGTAATTAACTTGCAGAGCAAGTAGCACTTTAAATGAGCTGAAATCTCTTATTCCTATTTAATTGACATGCGAGAACTCAGGAGTTGCAGTTGACCCTTTTACCCCCTACTTCCGGATAAATAGATCCACTTCAGATGAAGTGGCCAGCACCAGTCCCAAGGGTGGGGGAAGACTGATGTCAAGAATGCACACACTAAGAGTCTCTGGATACCTTACAGCACCAGCCTTGCAATTCAACAAGTTTTGTGTTGTCTTTAAAAAAAAAAAGGGGGGGGGGGTGTTACAAGGAAATAGGAGAGTATTATTCTATTACAGTGTTTTCCATTGTAGCATTCTTTTATTTGCCGTCCCTGGAGGAATAATACAAATAATTAAAAGTAATGTGCATAAAACTGGCCTGACTGGTAATGAGATAATAATTTTCCTAGCTATGCATTTAGACATCGACTTTGCAATTTTATCCTCCAGTGCTTCTGACTATTTCACATTTATGGACTGCTCTTAACAGTCACCATTAATACAAAGATAATCCAGAGGCCAAAATCTCAGTGCTTCTGGCAAAAAGAGGGAACTTTGGCATCTTAAAGCAATACTTATGCTTTTATAGTTTTTGTAACAGGATGGAGTCATGGACACAATCTCTGTCCTCACTATAAACTGCCTAGGACCTGGCATCTTTAGGTTCTAAGGATAACTATTATTGTTACTACTATTACTGCTAATAATAACAGGTGCAAATGGTAGAAAACTAATATTATTGCAATATTATTAGAGCACTTGTTAACATACAAGGACCAACATAATTTAACCATTACTAATGCATGCCTTGCTAGATTCTAAATGACATCCATGCATGGATGGATGCATGCGTCTATACAGATGTTCAACAAACATTTACCTGGTCCCAACCACATGTCCTGGTTCTATGTCCAGCAGGTGCACAGATGACAAGCACAGTGTATAACCTTCATAGAAGGAGAAAGAGCACCAGGATATGTGTTTTAAAAAAATATTTTTATTGAGAGGGAGAGAGAGCTGGAAACATCAATGATGAGAGAGAACCATTGATTCTCCTGCATGCTGCCTATTGGGGATCAACTCACAACCCGGTATGTACCCTGATGGGAAATCGAACTGTGACCTCCTGGTTCATAGGCTGATGCTCAACCACTGAGCTATGGTGGACAGGCATCAGGCTAGGATTTTAATATAAAATGGCAGATGGAATAACGCAGTCAGAAAAAAATAAATATCACATGATCTCACCTTTATGGAATATCATGAATAATATAAAGTGATGAACAAAAACAGATCCAGAGACAGAGAAGCATTGATCAGACCATCAAACCTCAGAGGGAAGGGGAGTATGAGGGGAAGAGAGAGAGATCAACCAAAGGACTTGTATGCATGCTTATAAGTCTAACCAATGGACACAGACACCAGGGGGGTGAGGGCATGAGTGGGGGATGGGGGTTGGGAGGTTCATGGGAGGAATAATGACACATATATAATACCTTTATCAATAAAGAAAAAATAAATGTAAAATAAAATGTTACCACTAAAATAAATAAATAAAATGGCATATGGGTAGTTGAAGTAGAGCAGGGTCTGAGCTCATAAACTCAGCTCCATCTGCTACCTTAGGATGTTGGTTTTACTGAGCACTTCTCTCCACAGGAAGGTAGAGAGCTAAGAGGCAAGGGAATCCACTGGCATCCAAAGGAAGTGATAAATCTAAATGTATCTGTGTCTTGGCTTTCTGATTATCCTCCAATCAAACTTCCTCCAGTTCCATCTGAATGCTCCTGTGAGGAGTAGTTTTAGGTGACTGATGCAAAGTTACAATCTCTTCTTTCTTCCCTGTCATCGCCATGCATCTGATACTAAGACAACTGGGACAGTCTAGATATAGGGGCTGGCAAACTTTTTGACTTGAGGGCCAAAATGGGTTCTTAAATTGGACCGGAGGGCCAGAACAAAAGCAATCTGACCATGCTGGCACTCTCATCTTGGGCTGCTGGTGAAGGAGTGAAGGGGAGAGCAAGAGAACCCTCCGCTCTTTCCACTCCGCGGGCCGTAGTTTGCCCAAGGCTGGTCTAGAAGCATAAGTCAGACAGAAATCAAAGCCCAATTTCACTTTAATTATGCCAGCCATGGGGAAGAATCTCCTAAAATTTTCATCTAAACACACTCTTTGTAAATCCTAATATCATAATCTGAAATAGACCTTAAGAAAGTATTTCCTGCCTTCTGAGATATAGGTTAGGGGCAAGTGAAACAATAGAGGTTTTTTCTCCATTGGCCCTGGGGAGAATTTTTTAAAAAAAAATTTTTATTAATTTTTAAAGAGAGGGAGAAACATCAGTGTACAAACTGGTAGAGCCTACAAACTGGGCATATGCCCTTGATGGAGAATCAAACTGGCCACCTTTTGGTGCACAGGCCAATGCCCAACAAACTGGGTCTCACCCACCAGGTGGCCTGGGAGTTTTAAATAGGAATAGGTGACTACCTAACACAGAGATTGGCTCAGCATGTAACAATTTAAAAAAAATAGAGCAATTTTATCATAAATTTAGGATATTATCTTAACCCTAAGTTAATTTTGAGACCTGAAGGGGAATTAGGAATATATCACTCAAATATACATAAGACAAAGAAAACCCTGTGTTCATTATTTCAACAGCTGTTAGGAAAAAGGACGTTTGGATAAGGAGAATCACAAGCATACACTGGAGAAGAAAATGCCATTTTAGATATTCCTTGTATTTCTAACATAACCACATTTCAAAGCATCTTAAAATATTGATGACATGAAGCAACTAGTTTTACTCTCCCAGAACAAAGAGAAAGGCTATTTATCTTAGACAGATTTTTGCCTTGCTGAACATTGTTTTCTCTTGAGGGGGATGGTAGGAGGGAGCTTCCTTGCATTGGTTCAATAACTGAACAAATGGCACTTTCAATCTTGTGTAATTTGGTCTAAGTATTGTCATTTACTAGGAGTAACGCCAGATGGATCCTGGGAACATTTCTAAGGGTTCACTGCTAACATAAAGAGAGGGTCCAACTACACACCTGTTCACATGGGATGGGATGGAAAAGAGAGGCATTTAATCAACAACAGGATATGCACATTGCTTTGCAGCAAACGTGCAAAATTAGTATAGACCTCTTAAAGCAAAATGCAACAAAACAACGGCCGGAAGGCTGGTTTGCTTCTCCTGTGAGGTGCCTGCAGGATCACTTTCCTAAGCATTTGCCGTGTGCCAGGCTGTGGGCTGAACATAGTCCTCACAACAAAGTTTAATGCTTATGCCCATTTGACAGATGAGGAAATAGTCTCCAAGAGGCTAAAGAATGCACCCAATTCACATTTTTTAAAAGTGGCATGGTGAGATTTTAATGTGGAACTTTGACTTTAAAACTATGCATAGTCTACCATGTTTTGGAGGACTAGAAAAATGTTACAATTTTAGGGGTGAAAAAGGATGATATAGGTCATTAGTCGACCACTCCTATCTTTTACCAGAATTCTATCCACAACTTAAGCAAGTGGTCCTCTAACCTATTTGAACACCTCTGCTACTTAAGCCTCTGAAAAGGTCATATCTTTCTTTTCCAACCATCTTGTGTTGCCATCACCTCCTCTCCTCCTCCCTCATTCAGTGTTCTATGCTGACCTGCCCCAAGACAGACCTCAGAAGAGCTTTCTCCTCTTAACCCATTGAGGGCTCTCCATTGCTTGTACATGCATTGTAGAATACTTCCCAATTTGACAAAAATCTGTCTCTCTAGCATCTTTCTGTTTTCCATATAGTGGGGGAAATACACTGAAGAACAGCTAGAGTTTCTACACTCTAAGCAGTTCGGTGACCCTATGTCACTGGGCATTCTTTTTCTTCTGCCTAAAATGGAGTCTGTAGACTTTGTCCTCCATTGAAAGCCTTTATTCATCTGTAACAAGCGGTAATGAGGAGCAACTCATTTGAGAAGTCTTAGTACATGCTTTCATCAAAGCCAGTCTCACCCAAATATGTGTTCATAGCTATTTGATGACAGAACTTTGTAAAACAAGCAAACAAACAAGCAAACAAACAAAAAAACAAAACAAAAACAGGACATCCTGATTTGTCTCCAAGTGGTTTCTTCCCCAGTTCACTATGATCAGGATGAAGGCAGTGTCCATTTTATCTTCTTGGTCTCCTTCTATTTATGTATATGCCTGGAACTGAGTGAATGCTTAGTAATTATTTGACATATGAACTTAACATCATCAATAAAGCTGCAGAGAAGGTAATGCTATTAATTATTTCATTGTCAATCTGTTTCTTTCTATTTACACTCTCATTCCATCTTTCTGCCTCTGTCTAGTCTTAATTCTTTCTAAATCATGCTTATGTATATTGTCAAATATTTAGCTCATCTGGGCATGTCTATCACATGATTACTCCACTAAGGGACATGGGCACACCTAGTGACACTGTGGGAAATCACATGTTAGTTTATGATAACTTTTAGACAATGAGAGGCAATGGATTGTCAACTTAACAAAATTACAGAGTGCATGAAGGCTACTTATAAAGGCTTGTATGTAGTTTTGACATTTTACCTAGTTAATGGAATATTTTAAATGCTTGAAGATTTTTTGTGTGTGAAAACATTTAAATATGTTAAAAGTTTAAAACCAGAATGGCCTCATAATGCCAAGTTCAGACGATACATATTTGTTCATACCCCAATGTTCTCTGGTTGCTGCCTAGGCAAGAAGAAAGCTTATCTCTGAAATACCAAGTCTCTGCTTCAGAGGGACTTCCATATGTTGGCCCACAGCGGTATCACCCAGTCCTAGAGTCACTGATATCAACCACCATCGAAGCTTAATTCATATTTACACATGTAGGAGGAGATGCAGTAGAAAAAATATTTTTCATTATGGTTTATAAGTTGTTTTCATTTAATTACGGTATTCCCAGAACCCATACATCAAAGTCAATGCTTTAATCTAAGTATTAGGTCAGCCACCCAAATTTTCAATAATCAGGTTATCACCCAATCAGTTATTGTGTGTATTACCAAATGGAAGCAGCAGAGGCAACATCTATGTGTCTGTTGTGAGAGGAAATCTGCTTATAGTGGGAAATTAGTTCATTGCTTCCCCCAGCTCCTTCAGGTCCTTGTATAATTTATTCTAAAATAATTCTGGAGTGATTTGTTAATAAAGTGGCAAGCATCTCCTCATGACCAGAGACATGTTATTGGCAAATGATTCTGCTCGGGTCTGACAGTCTCTTGCTTTCTATTTTGCCTGTGTTAGGAAACATATTAAACATATGGGTGATGGTTTGATTTATTAAACACACAATGATACATCTCAATTTAACAGAGAGTACTCAGAAAATATGCCCTGTTCCTATTTCCAAAGCATTGAGGTAGAATTAAGACTCGAGAACCAGGCCGTTTGCTGCTGACTTTCAATGACATGCATCAACAGTGATTCATCCTTCCTGAAAAGGAATAATAAATTTATGTTATTGCCATAAGAAAATAGTGAAATTGTAAAAATTGAGGTATTTTCCTTTAGAAATAATTTACTGATGTAATATAAGTCACAAACTTAAAAAGATATACAGCATTAGAATATGATCAACCCTTAAAAACCAAATCAAATTTATATTAATATTTTCTGCCAAATAGTAATTTCAACTTTAAAAGTGTAATCGTAAATAGTAGCAACTAGAAACACAAATCAAAATCCAACTTTACTTTCACAAATGCTTTCATGGCTTATTTTTTAAAGAGATAAAAAGCAACCCACTTCTTTTCCAGCAAAGCAGGTTTTAAATAAAATTAAAACAGAGAGTTGATTAATAAATATGGACTAATCCCTGTAATCCTTAAGCAGATTATCTGAACATAGATTGATTTCTGATGGCCATAGACAGTGCATCCTGAAGATACTGGGATTTTTCTTTATTTTATTTTTTCTAAATGCTACTATGCTTTAAAAAATAAATACATAAATTCCTAAAACCAAAACCACCTCAATTAATATTTGCTTAAATTACAGTAATCCAAATTCAATTTGGAGAAACTAAACACGTGGTTTTTTTTTAAAGTACAAGACCATGTGTTACAATAAAATACATTTTCATTTGGATTCTCTAGGCTTCTTTCTAGAGTTAGTCTCTTTTACTGGGCTGTATTAGTCAATGAGTCAGGTTTCTCTAAGGAGACAGAACTAATAGGCTGTAAATGAATGAATGAATGAATATAGGGCTCAGAGAAGAGCTCACATTGCACTCTCAAGTCCAAAGGCAGTCTGTAGGCAGAAACACCCTTCTTCTCTGGGGAGCTCATCATTGGCCTGATTCCAGACACTGGCCATTCAGCAGTTCAATGCCCAGGCCCATTTTTGTGAATGGGAATCCGTGCTCTTGGCCCATCTCGCCTCTATCTCACCACCTTGACAACTGTGTTTATGCCCAAGCTACATCTCCCTAAAGTGACCCATGATAGGGGCTACGGTCAGTTGGCTGCTGTCTTGGATTTTAGAGTATTTCCATGATGGTTGCTATCTGGTGGGGGCTAGCATGCAATAGAAATACATTCTATTCTGTGCTCAGTCCTGTATGTTCATCTGCATGCTTGCCTTCCAGATCTCCTGCAAAAGTAGAGCAGCACCTTAAATAGCTTACATGGGAAGATATCAGAAGTAAGAGAGGTTTCTTCCACACTCATTCTTGCGCCCCGTCTTTCTACAACCTGTTCTTGCCATCTCTTCTTGGAAAAGGCATCCGGGTTCACAGAGGTGAAGGGCTGTGTGGTGTGTCCTATGGTGCTTATCTGGAGGTTGACTGTGAATGCTGATCCTCTGGCTTTTAGACCGAAGCTTCTTTCTGTTGTACGTGGCCAGTCTCTGTCCTTAGTGTCCAACCTGACAAATGTGCTTCAAACCTAAATGGGCCCTTTCACTAGGCTTTTCAGCTGCTTTTCATGTCATTGATGTTGCCTTCCTCAAAACCCTCTCTCCCCTTGACTTCTGTGACACCACTATTCTTGACTCACTCTGTATGCCTTTCTTTGTTCCCATCACGGGCTTCACTTCCTCTGCCTCACTCTTAAATATTTATTTTTTAATGTGTTCTCCGAACATTTCTTTCTTTCCTTTAATGTCTCCAACTGGGTGATCTCATCCACTCTCATTTTTATGGTAATGACTCTACTTTATGGGCCAATGTCAACTTATTCTGAAATCCAGAGATCTATATCCAGTGCCATAAATGCATCTCATTGAATGCCCCCCACACAGTTCACCTATCATACCCCAAATGAGTGCATCTTTCTTGCCCATCTACATGTTATATGTTTCCCCGTGCATTTAATACCTGTTATTATTTGCCTACTCACACTCCAGAAACTTCGACATCTCCCTGAACCCAACCATCCTGACACCACAGCTCAAATGCTTCACGTGGCTCTGTTGTCTCTCCGTTCGTTCGTGGCTCCTTCTGTATGAGATGATTTCTTCTTGGAGGTTAGAACTTTTTCATGTGATTTTATCAGGGGCAGGTGAATGCTTGGAGTAAAATCAAAACCTGGGATTTATTGATCTCTTGGAGCAAATGGACTAACATAAGGCTTTTTATGGGAAGGAAGTCTCTCTGGCTATTTCAGTGCCCAGGTAGAGAGCGCCAGCGGGTAGTAATCTCCTCCAAGGCTTGGAGAAATCTGTGTGCGGGACCATCACTGCAGAGGCACGAAGGCATCTAGAGAGCAAATAGTCCTATCTATGCCTGCCAGTTGCTTCCGCACCAATGTTTTCCCTGGCCCCAGGTGACAATATATGAAAGTTGAGCTTATCTGAAAGGCAGTAAATTACTCCACTTCTTTTGTTTAAAAAAACAGAATAATAATGTGGTTCTGTCTCTGCAGGATTGTTTATTCCTAAGACTCTATAAAGGGTTTCTATAAATAGCCAAGCCTTATAACCTGGGCCATGCCAGTGCAATAGCGATCAGGTATTAGGTGCCATCAGGTGCCAGGTGCTTTATATATTTTATATGAATGCCCACGTTGATGCATGCAGCTCAAGTGTGTTACTGACCTCTTGAGGGTCAAACCGTAAGTGCTTGATTCCAGACTTTGTTTTAATACTGCGCTGCTGTATGCATTTATCTCCTACATCTTCCCAATGGATACTTTTCAACTTTTTGCCTTTATATTAATCTTCATATATATATATTAGAGGCCCAGTGCATGAAGTTCATGCATGGGGGGAGGTCCTCTCAGCCCTGCCTGCACCCTGTCCAATCTAGGACCCCTTGAGGGATGTCAGATATCCCTCTCACAATCTGGGACCACTGGCACCTAACTGCTCATCTGCCTGATCAGCCCTAACTGCCCCCCCCCCAGCCTAATTTCCCCTAACTGCCTCCTCTGGTGGTCTGGTTGCACCTTACTGCCTCCCTGCTGACATAGTCACCCCCAACTGCTCCCTCTGTCAGCCCAATCACCCCCCAACTTCTCCCTGCCAGTCTACTCGCCCCTCACTGCCCCCCCACTGGTCTGATTGCCCCTTACTGCCACCTTGTAGGCCTGATCACCCCCAACTGCACCCCTCTGCCTGCCTGGTTGGCCCTAACTGCCCCTCCTGCTGACCTAGTTGTCCCCAACTGCAACCCCTGCTGGCTTGGTCACCCCTCACTGCTCCCCCTGCCAGCCTGGTTGCCCCATGCATTTTGCTGCTCAGTCATTACTGTGAGGGTGCCCTGACCAATTTGCATATTACCCTTTTATTTGTATAGATATATCTGAATACATAGGTATGTATAAAGACAGAGTTTATCTGGAAAATGTATTTATGTTTTGAGCTTAGATATCCATTTCTTATACACAGGGTTAACTTTTAACCCTGCATAATCTTAATCAGCCTCAAGCACGTGGGCAGATGCATTGATTTTATGCATTGCTTTATTTGGATTCTATCTGATAAGTACGCAGTGTGGCCCACACTGAGTATACAATAACTAAGTTAGGTTCCATTTCAAGGACTTGGTGTCTAGTTGGTGCGACAAACTTGAAAACACATTCCCACACCCCAGACGTAGACTCAGGAGAGCCTGACTCTGGGCCCCTTAATCTCTCCATCACACCATTCTGTGTGTGTTTCCTCCAGAAGCCTCTCTTTCGTGGGTCAAGGACAGATGTTACAGCAGGAAAGGACTATTTCTGTGGCTGACATGAAAATGCTTTCAGAGAGCTAAGATATAATGTTATGACATCAGGTTTTATGGAAGGTGAGTATACGAAACATCATTTTGAAGAGCCCGTCAGTGTGTTCTCTAAACTTACAGCGGGAATCTATTGTCTGTGAGGCTTGGCAATGCCATTATGTTCGCACCTGACTGATAAACACGATGCTGCTGTTCACTGATAGGGGACGTGGCGCCACCGGAACGGGCTTTAATGTTTTCACAGAACAGCAACTTTATAATAAAGTGGGTTTTACAGTTTCCTCATTTCCCGGGAAATGAAGAGTAACTCACCATTTTTAAAATATGACAACCTAGCGACAGAGGTTGAACAAACTGAATTCTCATAAATAAGTTTCACACCATAGGCTTGGTTAGAAGAATAGCACTGTTTTTTGTGTTAGTGTTTTATTTTAACTATCCCCACATTGTGTGTGTGTGTGTGTGTGTGTGTGTGTGTGTGTGTGTTTATGTCACATCAACCTTTATATATAGCCAGGTTTCGAATAATTCTGTTTCATATATTGTGACAAGATATATCAAAATGTAATGTAAAATTATAGTACTTTTAATATTTGCAAGAACAGATACATTATTGAAGATACGTTTCCTGTGATGCTCCAATGTTTACTTATCCCCACCCACCTCCACCACCACACACATTGCATTTAGGCGACATGATAAAGTGTGCATTGAATAGTCAATATGGTTCTTTCTCCCATAGCAAATCTGAATATTGAGCAGTTATTTTCTGAAGTGCTATTTTGGATTCAAATGGCCCATCTAACTTCCATGTTAAAGAACCTGTGTGATAAAGGATGCATGGTCACAATAAAGGGAAATAGGGGGAAGTTGACTTCTCATTCATGAACTCTTAAGTATATGTCACATAGGTGCAAACACTGTTTTATATTCTGTTTACTTGAGTGGGTGTGTTAGTGGAGATTAGGAGGGAGGCACTAGAAAGGGAAATAAGGAAGAGGAAACCAAACTATACCGGTTATTATTATAGGTTTACAGTTGTAAATAATACAGTAATTAATAAATAATAATACAAGAATAAACTCTTGCATGCACTCACAGTTTTAAACCTACTTTTGCCCACCCCTTACATATATATACCCTGTTTCCCCCCAAATAAGACAGTATCTTATATTAATTTTCACTCCCAAAGATGCGCTAGGTCTTATTTTCAGGGGATGTATTATGTTTCCATGAAGTAGGTCTTATTTTCAGAGGATGTCTTATTTTTGGGAAAACTCGGTGTGTGTGTGTGTGTGTGTGTGTGTGTATCCATAGGTATTTTTAAAATCATATAATAAAACGTTTTGGAAATACAGATAATGGACAGACATCACCTGGCACCATCTGAGCATGATGGGTTAAATCCCACCAAGTAAACAATGAGTGAGAGGTCACAATGGGGAGAGTCTAGAAAATAACATTAGGATTGAAATTGGGCAACCCAGTTTCTAACTCTTTCTCTGCTACTTCGTCTTGTGATTTTAGGCCAAATACTTAAATTGTCTGTGCTTAAATGTCATCATTTTAATAAATGAGAACGCTGTGAGCAGCTTCCCAGATTCTGAAAGTTAGATGCAGCTATGTGGAAATGCATGCGCCAAGTGCCTGCCATGTAATAGACATTCAATAAATATCAAATTGCAAGTACAGAGCTTGCAGGGGAGGTGCGGCATTCTAGTCACTGAAATGGGTTGCTATGACCACACAACCTGTGGATCCACAGGACTGAGCCCTTATGCCAGAAATCACCTATTAGCTGTGTGAGAGTCAGCCACAGCGCCCTCTATCGGTTGTAGAACCCTAATGGAGGACTCACAGAGCAATGTCTGGGCAGGAATTGAGGTAAGCCAATGCTGCCAGGTGATTTCTGAGGCTTCCCTGAAACATGCAATTCTGTGATCCTGAATCACATCGCTGGTTGCTTTTAGAAAACTCAATGGGCAATAATAGACTTCCCAACTTTTCAAAACCGCTGATTTTATGAAGCAGAAGCTACCTTAAGAGGTTGCGACGCAGACATCTTAGCAAGCAATTCATTTTGACAAGTGAGAGCATGGCGGGTCCCTTTCTCAAAGATTATTGCCTAATGGATTTGCTTCCCTCGGAGAGAGGTAACTACAGGATTCACTTGAAATGAGCTCACATCCTGGGGGGGAAAAAAAGCCTTTCCAGGAACCCACCACTAGTGGAAGGGGAAGCCTCATCAACATTTTCAATAGTGTCAGCTTAGTGGGTTAGGCACGAGGGCTTTTACAATGGGCTTTAAACCTCCGTATCATGGAGTGAGAATTCACAATGGCAGCATTCTCTTGCCAAGGATCAATAAGCTTCATTCTAAAAACCCTTCCATCATCAGCAGGGACAGGGCTGTCTCGGCAGTTGCTGTACTTTTTGGCTGCTGTTCTGGAGCTCCCACAGTTTCAAGGAATAGCGTATGCCCCTGTCAGAAGTGAGCAGAATTCAGCAAGAATTCATTCTCCTCACAGCACCAGTTCTTTGGGAATACGTCTCCATGGTTATGGAAGGTTTGCCGAGTGCCTGTTAGGATGCCTCAAGAGTGAGATGTGGCAAAGAGGGGCAGAGATGCGCGGTATTCCAAGGAAGGAGGAATGGGTACCATCTTAATTTATCTGGGTCAGAAAGATATTTCAGGAGGAACTTGCCCATAATTGTACTGCCGCTCAGTTACCTAGGTGATGTGCTTACTGCAATCTGATGATGATTTTTCACCCATTCATGTAACCAGCAGCATGCATTGCTGTTTATTATGGCTGAGAACTTGGACTAAGGACTAAAATTAATGTGATAGATAAAATACTATCTCTGTCTCCAAGGAGCTCATAGTCTGGTTGGAAGACGTACATGAATTAGGGATTATAAAATAACCATGAAGATGGTTATGGAGTGGAGGAATGTCCTTGTGTGTACCCTACAGTCTGTATGGATATTTCCCAACAAATGACAGATAAGGAGGGAAACAATATTTATTACGGAGTTTGGCAATTTAAGTTCAGAATTTATCTATACCACCTAGTGATCGCATATGTATTTAAAAACTTTTATTGAATTTATTGAGGTGACATTGGTTATTATATTTTTATATGTTTTAGGTGTAAAATTCTATAGCACATTATCTGTATATTGTATATTGTATTGTGGGTTCACCACCCAAGGTCAAATTTCCTTCATCACCATTTATCCCCCCCTTTTACTCTCTTCTACCTCCCTACCCCCCTCCTTTCCCTCTGGTAATCACCCTACTGTTGACTGTTTATGAGGTATTTTTATTGTTGTTTTCTTAGTTCCTTCACCTTTTTCAATCTTGGTGTGGATGCAGATTTTTGCAGCCACTGTGGAAAACAGTATAGAGTTTCCTCAAAAACTTGAATATGGAATTGCCTTATGACCTAGCAATTCCACTTCTGAAAACATCTACACTAATAAAAGAGTAAAATGCAAATTTCCCTTCATGACAATCAGGAATGAGTATGCAAATTAACCAAACAAAATGGTGGGTTAATTTGCATATGTAGGAACCAAGTGGCTGGGGGTGGTGCCCAATGCTTACCTCATTGACTCAGGTGTTCCACTCCACCCCTGGGCTCTCCAGGCCTCTGGGCAGCATGGTAAGGTGAAAAGGTGGCTCCAGCTGGATTGAAGGTGGTACTGGCAGCCAGGGAAAGAAAAGCCCATTCTTGCATGATTCTTCATGCATTCAGGCCTTTTGTGTGTGTGTGTGTGTGTGTGTGTGTGTGTGTGTGTGTACATTAGAGGCCCAGGGCACAAAATTTGTGCACTTGGGGATGTCTGACTGACAGCTTAGGCCCACTCCCAGAAGCCAACAGTTGGACATCCTTAGCAAAACCAAGGAGGAGGAGAGGCTCCCACTACTGTGCTCACAAGCTGTGGGCCCAGCTTCTGAACAGTGCTCCCCCTGTGGGAGCACACTGAACACCTGGGGACAGCTTCTGCGAAGAGCATCCGTACCTTGGTGAACAATGCAAGTCATAGCAACAAGTTGTTCTGCCATTCAATTGATTTGTATATTGGCCTTTTATTATATAGGACTAGAGGCCCCATGCATGCAATGTATGCAAGGATAGGCCTTCCTTCTCCTAGGTGCCAGCACTGGCTTCCCTCTGGCACCTGAGCCCCAGGCCTCCCTCCAGCCACCAGCAGGCATCTGGGACCCAGGCTTCCCTCTGGCTGCTGGCAGGCACCCACATTCTGGGCTTCCCTCACAGACACAGCTTCATCCAGAAGGTCATCCGGAAAGATGTCTGGTCTAATTAGCATATCATGCTTTTATTAACATAGATATTAAGAATTCTGAAACACTGATTAGAAAGAATATATGCATCTCTGTGTTCATTGCGGCCTTATTTACAAAAGCTAAGATTTGGAAGCAGCCCAAATGCCCATCAGTAGGCGAGTGGATTTAAAAAATGCTGATTGCATATTCTTGCTAATTTGTTCACTTGGCTTTCCTGTTTTTTAGCCCTTGGCCAATTCTTTTGGCAATATAACTCAGCAACTGTGATCCTCCCAACCTCATTATTTGGAATTTGTGTTTGAATTAATTTTTTAATATTAATCTTAGCAATTTTTCATGCAAAATTTTAAGTGTGAGCATGTGGCCTCATATGCCAAATGCCCTGGGGGGGGGGGGGAAACAAAACACCCATTTGTTCCCAGGGCATTCATTCTAGAAATTCCCTAAATTGACCACCTCAAATCCACCAAAGTGATAAAGAATAGGGACAAAATGCATATGATATGCAGAAAATATAATCTCACCATCTTCCCCTGAGAGTTAGGCACATCTTCCCAGAGGAGGAGATATTTAAGATGAGACTTAATAGGTTAAAGCATTTTGAAATAATGTTGAAATTTTAAACTTTTAACAAAAAACATAAAATGCTACCACTCAAGTTTACTTAATCACTGATCAATGTACTTAAAAAAATATTTAGGGAGCACCTGTTATATTTTATTAGGCACTGCCAGGCATCTAAAATGCATCAGTGTGAGAGAGAATCAAATACACTTGCCTCTCTGTCTTTTGGTGTCTTCTCCATGTCCTCTGTGCTATCACATGACTTCCCCAAAATTGCCATCTCTGGCACATCTTATCTATACAAATGTCCCCTGTAGACTAGTGGGTGTTATCATTAGTAACTAGAAAAGAGCCCAGCCACTGTGGCTCAGGGGTTGAGTTTCCCCCTATGAACCAGAAGGTCAGGGTTCGATTCCCAGTCAGGGTACATGACTGGGTCATAGGCTCAATGCCATATAGGGGGCATGCAGGAGGCAGATGGTCAATGATTCTTTCTCATCATTGATGTTTCTATCTTTCTCTCTGAAATCAATAAGAAATATTTTCTAAATAACTAGGAAAGACAATTCTAACTATGTAATGAGGATTATGAGAGAAGTGAAAAAACTCGCATTTCATTCCTTAGTGCTGAGGTTACCTGGGTAAATGCAAGCACTCAGATAACAACTCACTTTATCTTGCCAGGAAATTTGCCCCTTGAGAGATAAAACTAGTACATCAAAGGGAATACGATTTCAATTGCATCTTCCTGTAGACTCTAGTAGGGAAAGCAGTTGGTGCCATGAGGGGTATTAATGTGGTCAGTGTATTGGGGATGTTCATCCTCACTGAAGTGAACCCTCCGTGGTGTTCTGTAGCTAACCCACCCTCTCACAGGACACAACTTTACAGATATCAAGTACGAACTTATGTAGACTGTTTCCAGTTGTATCTCATGAAAAAAAAAGGTGCACATTTCATTCATTAAATAATATCTTCATTTCTACTCATGAATATATTTTGTTTAATGAAAGAGAAAGGGGAAAATTTGGGGTTGATTGTTTTGCCCAGCTGGGTACACGCAGTACCTGTGGTTTTCCAGGTTCATTCTGATACCATATCTTGGGGAGGTTTCAGTGGGACTTGGTGAAATCAACTTTAGACAGATGAGCAAACACAGGTTATGAAGTATCAAGGGGGTCATCTGGTAACAGTGGCTAAGTTAGTC
This sequence comes from Vespertilio murinus, assembly GCA_963924515.1. NCBI lineage: Eukaryota > Metazoa > Chordata > Mammalia > Chiroptera > Vespertilionidae > Vespertilio > Vespertilio murinus. Next base: position 9,110,110 of record OZ004716.1, on the reverse strand, counting down.
CTGAGTCGAGTGTTTAGTTATTATGGGGAAACCGGGTGTTTTATCTAAGGAAGGCATTGGAGCAGGAGGCAATCTGATGGGTGAGACATCTAAGTTGAGGGAGATAGGAGAGACAGAGCTCTGTGGCAGGCAGTAGCCTTCCAAAGCGAGGAAATGACAGTGTTGAGGATACTGTGTATATTTGGTGAATGGGTTAGCTTATTTGCTTTTACTCTGCTGTATGTCTTTGGGAGTATGCATATTTTGGGGTGAAGAAACAGAGAGTAAGAGATACAGATAGGCCAGTAGGACCAAGGTTGAATTTTACTTTTTTCTTTTATCTTTTGTTTTCATTCTCTCTCTCTCTCTCTCTCTCTCTCTCTCTCTCTCTCTCTCTCTCTCTTTCTCTTCTCTTCTCTTCTCTTCTCTTCTCTTCTCTTCTCTTCTCTTCTCTTCTCTTCTCTTCTCTTCTCTTCTCTTCTCTTCTCTTCCACCTCTCTCACCTCTCTCATATCTATCTCTCTCTTGCCAAAGATCACTGCACTATATCCAGATCCTATACATGGAATAATTAAAAGGTTATCTTTTGATCAAAACAGAACTTAACTTTGGGCATATTTCAATATTATAAAAGAATTCTTCATCTGAAGAAATCTTACCCTAAAAGTAAAAGAACATGCTTCCTCCAAATATTTCTAAATAGAAATTGCCCCGGCCTGCGGGGCAACAACGTGGGCCCTCAGGAATCCTAAGAGAATGAGACAAGAGAGGGGCGCAAGGAAGGAGGGTAAGTCTTATAAATCCGATCAAACCCTCACATTTTATTGAAGTGTAACTGTTTTTAAAGGCTCGTAAAGGGGAGGGACAGGGTAAGGAATTGTCATGGGGTGATTGGTTGGGGACTGGGTATGTCTTCAGCTGATTGGTTATTCTGATGTGGGAGGTTCTTCTAGCCTTTGGCGAGCCCAGGGGCTTTGTTTGGTATGCTGGTTATCTTGGCGGGCAATCTTGGCGCCCCCCGGAAATCTTGGCGGGCTTTCTTAGGAAAAGGGGCTGACCAGGAAGTGAAACTGAACTCTTGTTTTTATGGCTCCCGGCAAGAAATTATGTAAACAAAGCATTTGGTGACTCTGTGTCTGTTTTTCCATCTGTCCATCTAATCAGTTATCATGGTCATTACTACTGTAATCCATCTTTCCTTTCAAACAGTGTATGTACTAAAGCCGATAAAGCAAGCATTTGCTAATATTAGAATACAGACAGGTGATATTTGGAAAGACAAGCTCTTTGAACTTAGTTTCTTGTGTTAACAATGTCATCTGGAAGGTGCAAGTGTGTGTAAAGAGCATTTATGACATTCGTTTTGCCAGATATGCCTGCTGTGAGGTATTTTAATTGACTTCTGCCTTGAGGACATGTCAACATACTTCATATCACTAATGAAATAATTTGGTCCAAGAAAACAGGAGGGGAAATAAAATTATTTTACATTGGCCGGTTTTTACTTATTTATTTCGCTGAATTCAAGATGATGGCATTTAAGAAATTAATCCTTAGGGCATCCGTTGTGTAGGCATCTCAGTTTATGCAGATATTTTGGGGTACACCAGATCCCTTGGAAAGATGTGCATTTTCTGTGGAGGAAAATATCAATGCTTTTCTGCTGAGGAGACTTTATTTCTCTTCTCCATGCTAAGCATACAAGGATTATTTGGCAATCCTGTGAGAGTGTGTGTGTGTGTGTGTGTGTGTGTGTATGTGCACGCGCACGCGTGATGGTTTCTATCTTTCAAGAAGCATGATGAAAAGAGACAGTATCATTAATGTTGTATATGTTGGAGAAACAACCAAAAATGTTATTATCGACTCTTGTTTCCTTTCCGTTCTCTTTCTGTATATTAAAAAACAAAACATCCTGCTTCAAAGAAATTGTTTAGTGCCAGCACTCACTTCACATAGAGTGGATAAAATTGATGTCCTGCTGAAACCGGTTTGGCTCAGTGGTAGAGCATTGGTCTGTGGACTGAAAGGTCCTGGGTTCGATTCCGGTCAGGGGCATGTGCATTGGTTGCGGGCACATCCCCAGTAGGGGGTGTGCAAGAGGCAGCTGGTCGATGTTTCTCTCTCATCGACATTTCTAGCTCTCTATCTCTCTCCCTTCCTCTCTGTGAAATATCAATAATATATATATATATATATATATATATATATATATATATATATATATATATTTAAATTGATGTCCCTAAAAGTAAACTGACTTTAAGTCCTCCAGCAAAAGAGCAGAACCAGAATTGGAATTCACTTCCCCATATTTTTACCCCGACACCCCATGATTGTCACGCATTTTCCTCAGAGACTTGATCCACGATTGACAATGGCATTTCTATCCAAAAAATGTCTGAGGTGGCTGTTGGAGTCTCTGTGAGTCTAAAGTTGAATGATTCTATGGAAATGATGACAGCGTTTTAGTGTTTTGTCATTTATAACCTAGTCAGGATCCAACAGGATTTTACACTTTCCAAATAAATCTTAATGCTGGCTGCTGAAGAACCAAAATGAAACTCGAGTAGTTTTATTTATTTTATCTTATCGTTTACTGGCATGCACAAAGCATATCTAACACCCTGCTGACATCTGCACAGGAATCAGTTCTGTGGGAAATAGGTGGATTCATGAAGAAATAGTAATGCTAATAATAACAACAAGATAATAATAATAATGTTACAAACAATAATAATTGTATTTGTTTACTAGCCCTATCATAACCAAGTACCACAGACAGGGTAATTTATACAATCATAACTTATTGTCTTACTTTTCTAGGGGTAAGAAGTTCAAAATCAAGGTGTCTACAGGTTGCATACATTTGTTGCATTTTTCTCATCTGTTTTTTGTGGCTGTCAAAAGTCTTTGGTATATTTGTCTTAGAGAAGCATTTCCCCAGTCAGTGCTTTCATCTTCTCATGGTATTTGACTATATGTATGTATATCTATAAACTTACCACTTTTATAAAGACACCAATCATATTGAATTAAGACCCACCCTAATAATCTCATTTTAATTTGATTACTTCTGTAAAGACCCTAGCTCCAAAAAAGGTTAAATTCTGAGTTTCTGGGGGTTAGGACTTCAACACACACACACTTTTGAGGGACATAATTTAACCCATAGCAATAATAAGGGTGACTAAAATAAGATTTTTTTTCCTCATCATGACTAAGAATTCCTAAACATTTATCACTTCATGTACCAGATAATAGGCTAAGCTACATTGAGCACACTTTAATAATCGCAACAACCCTGAAAGTAATATATTAGTAGGCTAATTTTGATAAAAAGAGATCAAAAAGTTAATAACTACCAAAGTAGCAAGGCAATTATTGGCAAATGGTTGAGAGTTTGCACGTTAGGGGATATTCTGCAATAGCTGGAGACACTGTTGACACGGGGAGCTATGCTACTAGTGTTCCAGTGGGATGCTACTAAACTTCTGACCCAACCCAGAATGTCAGTAGGGCCTGGGCTGATCCATCTGAGTAGAAGGGAACAATCCAGGTTTGCAGACAAGTCAGATGAACCCTAAGACCCATATTCTCGGCCACTGAAGGAGTGAGCTGGAAGAGTCCCCCGTGGCAGCTTCTTACCTGACAGAAGCTGGTGCTCTGAGTGTGTACATGAGTGGTCGGGGGAGCAGTGGCTTGAAAAGGTGGGTACGGAGGCCTTTTTTTCCTTAAAAAACATCATTGCATGTTCTCTAACCCAATTTTCAACAGCTTCTTTTGTTATCTTGAGATAGAGGTGAAATAATTGTTCAGGCAATTCTGGAAAAATACAGAAGAGCAGAAAGGTAAAATGTACCCACTTAATTAGGAAAAGCCAGCCATTGAGAATATTTTAATATTTTTTTTCTAGGTGCATCCAATGTTAATTCTGATATGGCTTCGGTCATATTGCATGCATTAGTAGGTGGTATTTTCTTTTTTGTGAATTTTATATGCATTAGTAGGTGGTAATTTCATATGCATTAGTAGGTAGTATTTTCTTCTTTGTGAATTTATTATTTTCAACTACTTCATGTAGTTTTTCAGACTTAGATGACTATGTCTGTGTAATAAAAAGTCATGGTTATTAGGTTGTATAATATTTTGTTCTTTCATTTTCTTTTTGTGTCTTTCCATCTTTCTTCCTTCATACATATGTATATATTTTATTTATTATTACAATACCAGAGGCCCAGTGCACAATGTGTAAATGGGGGGTGTCCCTCAGCCCAGCCTGCACCCTCTCCAATCTGGGACCTCTCAAGGGATGCCCGATTGCCCAGCAGTCCCTCTCACAATCCAGGGCTGCTGGCTCTTAATCACTCAACCGCCTGCCTGCCTGATTGTCCCTAACCACTCTGCCTGCCAGCTGATTACCCCCTAGCTATTCCTCTGCCAACCTGATTGACACCTAACTGCTCCCCTGCCAGCATGATCGTCCCCAACTGCCCATCCCTGCTGGCCTGATTGCCTCCAATTTCCCTCCCTGCTGGCCTGATTGCCCCCAACTGTCTTCCCCTTCAGGGTTAAGGGGACTGGGGGACTCTGTTTGGATGAGGCATGTGGTATATGCCGCCCTCCACCCCCGCAGGGCTGAGGGGACTGGGTGCCCCCATCTTGTGGGGGCATGATGGTCAGTTAGCATATTCCCTCTTTATTAGATAGGATTTATCTCTTCTTAACACTCACTAAGATTCATAGGTAGAACCAGGATTAACAAAACAAGTGGTATTAAAAATTATTCTATTCTATGTTTCCAAAGTTTAACACCTCCCCTTTGTTATCAGGATGTGCATATCTGTTTATAGATCCCCTTCCATTATGAAGCATGGTGATTTAAAGGTGGAAATGGTCCCACTGGTGTGGCTCAGTGGTTGAGCCAGGAGGTCACGGTTCCATTCCTAGTCAGGGCCCATGCCTGGGTGGTGGGCTCAATCCCCAGTAAGAGATATGCAGGAGGGAGGCAGCCAGTCAATGATTCTTTCTCATCATTGATGTTTCTATCTACCACCCTCTCTTACTCTCTGAAATCAATAAAATTGTTTCTTAAGGTGAAAAATCATAGTCCCTTCTCCTAGATATTTTATGATTTAGAGAAGCCAATCGCTTTTTCTACTTTAGCCATGTCTTTTCACATCTCTATTTTGGGTGGCCTTCTGTTCCCTCTTGGGGTAAGTCAGAAAAGACCCATGTGGCTTGTATGCACCCTGTTCACATGACATATTTTACTAGTTTCCTGTCAAATATAGTTATTTGGGGTTGAGATCAATTTATTGTTTCTCCCATCATTTATTCATTTTGTATAATTTCTCATTAAAAATGTAATGCACCGTGTTAGCCATGTGCAGATTTGGTATTCTCTCCATCCTGAAACCTCACCACACTAAGTGAAAAAGATGGTGAAACCTCTATTTACCCAAACTTCAAAGGGTCAAGTGAGGAGCAAAGAGCAGACTGATTTTTTTCAACACGTGTGTCAGGGGAATACAGTGGAGGAGTTGAAACCATCAGAGAAGGGGGAAGTGAAGACATAATGGCTTCTGAGAGGAAGGCTATTAAGAAATTGGGCAATTTGCCCTGCAGAACTCCCAAGGGGCTCAAAACTTGGAGGAACCATAAAGAAGGTGTGAACACAGGGAGATTCTTTGTATACAGTATGTCTTGTTTTATAGAGCAAATGGCATCTCTCAGTTTCCCCTTCATCCCACTGACAGTCCCAGGAGATTGCCCCTTACTCTCCCACTGACTCTCCTGGCCAGAGATAAGAAGCTTCTTATGTAGAAATATTTAATTAAAATATCTAGAGAGGGACATCCTAGTCAAAAAGTGAAGTGGAGATGAGGAAGATGTGGGGCAGTGTAAGAAAAGTGTAAAAAAAAAAGTAATGGCATATATATATAGTCTGTGTTATGGATCACTTGCCTCATTATTCATCCTAGACACAAAATTTGGGAAGCATAGTTTATGCACCCCACAGCAAGACCTTAGAGGGCACTTCTGTAGAGAAATGGAAGGATCCCCATAAATACTTTCACATGTAGATCCCCCTGACAATGTGAGGCTGATTTATGTAAACGATAAACTAAGGGTCGCTGGTCATTGCTATCCCTCCCCATGCACAAGGTTTAGTATTCTATTGAATGGAAATCCAAGAACCACCAGGTATTTAGTGATTGCTAAACATGAGAGAGAAAGATACAAACAAACAAACATGAGAGAGAAATATACAAACAAACACTAATAAAATGTGAAGAGCACATAATACAAAAAACACCTTTAAAAATAATGAATGCTTCATACATCAAAAAGTACACACACATACACACACACACACACACACACACACACACACACACACTCATGTGTGTATTTGGGCATCTGGAACTCATTTTTGTTTACTTAATGTCACCAATCTTGTAAGAACCCCTGCCCACTAATGCTGTTGGCACCAGTGCTCTATGGTCTATGACTGTTTAGGAATAAGTCTAGTCAGCTCTCCCGGCATTATCAGCTTATCCACTTTCTAGTGCTCAGTCGGGGGTAGGGTGAGTGGTGCCAGCTGGAACTCAGCACACAGAATGCATCCACTATCAATAAATTACTTTTCAGCCACTCGGTTTCTGCCAGAGAAGTGCCCTACAGTAGTGGATTGAAATGAAGTGGAGAATGGAATTTGGCAATATCCTCTTTTCTAACAACAAAATGAAACTTGTTAATATCCCTCACACATCCAGGGTTATTTGGTGCTAGACCGCACAAACAACTAAAAACGCATTTCTTCCACATGCATTTACTATCATTAAAAGGATATTCATTTGTTTTCAGATGTGAAAAATGTCCCCTCAGGCCTCCCTTCCAGTCTTTTTTCATACTTGGAAGAGAAGACTTGGCATTGGGTGGTGGCTTTAAGAAAAGACAAATCTCAGGACCCAGTATGAGATAATGAGCTATAGCTCACATTTTGGTGTCATTGGGCCATCCTGTTAAGTCGCCCCACCTTATTGAACCTCAGTTTCTTCACCTACAAAATGGAATTAATAGTTTTCCAAGGTGGAGCAGTGTACTAGTGCGCTGAGATTATTTGTCCAGGGTCCCAAGAAATAAATGACAATATCACAATAATGATAAAACTGGAAAGCTTAGGAAATTATTTACTTTAAAAAAACAAAATAACTGGATTCAGTTTTCTGCTTTAAAAACATGTTGTTTGAGATAAGAATGATAAGAGAACACCTCAAGTTGACTCACAAAAAAATGGGACTTTATTATAACAGTATTTAGCTCTTAATGTCACAGACCTCCAAGAGCCAGGATGTGCTGCCATTGGGGATATAAGAACTCAAATATTGTCACCGACCAGACATTTTCTTCATCTCAGACAATCTCTATGCTGTCTCTTGTTTCCATAACACAGGTCTTTTTCCTGTCTTGCACTTTATCAGTTCTCATGTGGCTCAGCTTTTTATTCTTCATGGAACCAGAATGTTTCTGCAACTCAGTTCACAATCTCCCCGGAGGGAATCATATAGCTACTGTTAGGCTAATGAAACTTTGTTATATATAGGGCCTTTAGGCTTGACTAGGAGAATTTAAGAGGCAATGATTAGACATTGTGTTAGTTTTTTGATGGGTATATCTAGAATTAAAATTTCTGAAATTGTGCAAAATCTGAAATTTACCTGATCTAGGCCAGCAGAAAATAGAATGATATTATCAGTTTGGTTCTTCCTGAGTTGTAATGATTACAGATTATTGTAGTAATGCATAATTTTCCATTTTTACCCAAATGTATTTCCCATTGGTGATTCTTATAAATGTGGTTATTTGTCATGCAAACAGAATAACTGAGAAAGCCCAAATGCAATGATCCTTACCCTTCCTTTGGGGTTTGGAATTTTACAAATTATGAGACAACTTCTACAGAAGGGGTGTATCAGTTGGTTTTTCCTTCCCTTTAGCAGGTAAGTTGTACCAAGCATGGTGTTTGACACTAGTGACGCCCAGATGTGGGGGCTGAGCTATTCTTTTTTGTTGTGAATCCTCACCTGAGGATATTTTCCCATGGATTTTTAGAGAGAGTGGAGGGAGGGGGAGAGAAAGAGGGAAACATCCATGTGAGAGAGACACATTGATTGGTTGCCTCCTGCACTCACCCCGACCAGGGCCGGGGACCAGACCATGCTTGCAATCAAGGTACATACCATTGACCGAAATCAAACCCGGGAGCCTTCAGTCCACAGGCAGACACTCTAACGACTGAGCAAGCTAGCTAGGGCTGAACTATTAAGAGATTTACAACCCTATTTGTAGAAATAGACAAAACAAATAATCCCCATGTATTATTATAATTATAGTAATGTGCTTTAATAATGAGCCACTGAGAAACCTTTAGAGAGGGCTTTCCTAAAGAAACAATGTGGGAGTTGTATCCCAATAAAGGAGGTGAATTCCGTAGGGTGGACAGGGTAGGGAGAATAAACACTGTGGATAGATTAAGCATGACACCATGAACAGGGGTGGCCATACGTACACTGTTAGGAAAATGATGAAGTCAGTTTTGTCATTGCAAGGATGGTTTTGGGGGTCAGAGACAACAAATAGCCCCTATGAGCCTTTAGATAATTGAATTAAGGAAATATCTTAAGGAGACCCCGACAAGGATGTCTGCTTTGGAAACCCTTCATCTTCTGGGCTATGGATTTTCTGTCAAAATGTGCATACTTTTAATGAAACAGGAGCCCTTGGTGTCCTCTTTCACCCCGGAACTAGTCTAATGGTCAACTCTACTGATGTATGGTAGTTGCCACAAATCCTAGTCAGCTTTGCTTTTTTTGAGTTGGAGGTTAAAATACCCCGTGGTTGGTAGGAAAGAGTTGCTACCTTTTTAAATGCAAAACAAGCCGGAGCTGGTTTGGCTCAGTGAAAGCCAGTAAGAAGCTCCTATGCTTAAGGGGGAATTGGGTGACCGCAGACAAGGCCCAGGCTGGGAGGGGCCTCATTGAAATACAGACTTGGTGTTTATTGACCCTTTGAAGCTCCCTTACTCAGACTGGACTGGAGATACGATGCTCACTGCAGCCCACAGTAGCAAATAACCTCAGAAAAGAGGACTGGAAATATAAGTCTTTAAAAACATTTTTCTCCCATATCTCTGCCCCTTCTTGCACGGTGCTGGGTAAATAGTAGGACTCCACAAATGCTTGTCCAATGGATGGTATTGGCAGCTCATGCACTTTATTCTAATTAAATTCCTCTCTCTAGGTGCAAAATGACTTTTCACTGAGCGCATTTCTGATGGAGTTTTTTTAGACTAAGATAATGCAGCCACAGAATGAACTCAAATCGCGTTTGGTTTGATGAGTGCTTTTATTATCTGCTGTTTGCTAGCAATTAGAGAGCAAAAACTCAGAAGCCTTTGTACACAAAAGGGGGATTAAGGCAGGGAGGACTCCTCAGCTACTTGCAAGGCTTTGGAAGGCCCTTCAGATGAAAGGTTTGGTCGTGTTCTGCTTGTTTTGCTTTGTTGTGTAAAACTCTCTGGAGCATATCTGTCCTCTGAGAGGAAGTTGGTGAAAGTGGCATCTGAGTATTTAAGAAGAAAGCCTCAGGGCATATAAATAGACTCTCCTTGAGCCAGAGAAGAGCCAGCTTTGGAAGATGTGCTTGCTTACAACCCACTTTGATCACCTCCTCAAAAGGCCTCCTTTTCAGCTTAGCTGGTAAATCTCCGCAAGCTCATATGTATTTTGTCACAGCCCTGTGTGAAATATTGTGTAATTAAATCTTACATTTACATCAGTCCGGCTGCATAATAAAGAGTCATCTGGTTAATTTTGGTTTCCAAATGTGCTTTATAACCAACTCAGAAAAAATATTACATGCGCTCCATGCCACAAATTGTTATGTAGGCATGTACTAGCATATTTATGGTATTATACCGCATGCCAAATGATGCAATAAATTCTAATATGGCCATGCTAATTTCCCTTGTGTTGACAATGTGAAGTTCTAAGCATTATTCTTTAATCAGAACACAACTAGTTCACTGAAGCCATAAAGTGGACTTCTCCCAAATATGCTTGCTTCCTTCCTTTTTTCCCCCCTCAAATAAATTAGCTCATTAATTCTTCAACTTGTCAGTAGACACAAAAAATGTGTATAAAATATTGTGTATATGGATAAATAGATGATAGATAGAAATTTCACAATTCAGTAACAAAAATGGGGGTGCAGGGAAATTCTGGAACAAATGTTACTTAAGTGCCTAATTGTCTTTGATAATATTCCAAGTAAAAATTATTCAAAAAATAATACAAGTAAACAAATGACTCGGGTACGGAGAGCCCATGGGATTTGGTATAGTATTTTTTCAGGCTTTTGAGAGCGAACAAACAAACAAATTAAACTGGGTAAGGGTATTATAGAGGTATTTCACTGGAAAATGGGAAAAAAAAAGTGTTCTTAATTTTGCCCTTTTTTCAAAATTTAGATATGATCTAGAAGAGATTAAATATTATTAATTGTACTTAGATTAGGTTCTAGCTGTTGGCCTATTTCCTTTAACTGTATTATTTACAAACCCACTGTGGTTGGTTTATTTTTTTTTTTTCTTTTTCATTTTCTTGTTTTCATCAGGAAAAAACAAACCAAAGCAAAACAAAAACACTGGTGTTAGGCCAAGCATCTACATTATGATCCAGGTGTAACTCTTGAGGTGCTTCCCAGAAAATAGATGTCTAGCAAGCTCAGCGAACAGTGGACTGGATTCCAAGTGTATGATTAGACAGCCATTAAAGTTACTTAAATTATATGTATGGGTTTATCAGCACCAAATTATCAGCTTATGTATTTCTTTAACAGTCCCAGAACTATTGTCAGCAGTTCCTCCAACATGCTGAAAATGATGGCCCGAGGGATCGAGGTCTGTGTATTTGGGAGAGCTTTTCCTACTCATTAGGCCTTCAGCCTACTGTCTAGAGGGAAAAAACTAATGCGGATTATAATATGAATGGTCCCTCCTGGAGATGTGAAACGCAGTGTAGCCGCTCTTCTTGTGATTTTGTCAGTGCTGATCCCCAAATCCATGCAAGATAAACAAACAGTCCAAGTGAACACACAGAACTTGAGGTGCTAATAGAACCTCCAGGAAATATTTCTAATGCACATTTTGAGAACTCGAAGGCCCTTCTCTACAGAAATGTTAGGTTCTCTGGGCTTAATGAGATACTAGCACAGATCAGGGGGCAGACGGATTGATGAGATCTGGTTGGCTTGAAATGAGATCCTACAAGATTAACCCACTTATTAAGTATGTGTGTATACATATGTAAACATTGAAAAAGCTGTATACTTTACAGTTGTCCACCTTATTAGATAAGCTACACAAACATTTTCATAACAGCTACATTAACAACAGCAATACATTTTTGCCATGCTAGAATAAATAAATTATTTCACTTCTGTAAGTTTGGAAGTTTGAAAGTTTGAAAAAGTTAAACACGTCCTAGGCATTATTTTAGTCACTAGAGGCACAATTGTGAAGAAAAAAACAATAAAGAAGAAATCTCTCTTTTGAGAGATCTCACATGCTGGGGGAAAGGGAGGGTCAGTGCAAATAAAAACAAAATAAACTATCAAACAAGTGAAAACAAACTCATAGATACAGAGAACATACTGATAGCTGTCAGAGGGGAAGGGGGTTGAAGGCTGGATGAGAAAGATGAAGGGATTAAGCAAAACAAAAACTCATAGACCCAGGCAACAGTGTGATAATTACCTGGGGGAAGTGGGGGTGAGGGGAGGAAGAAGAGGGTATTGGGGGGAGGTGTTAATAGTAATGGAGGGAGTCTTGACTTTGGGTGGCGAACACACAATACAATTTACAGATGAAGTATTATACATGAAATCAATTATAAATTTATTAACCAATGTCACCCCAATATATTCAATAAAAATGTGTGCTTTTATACAACACTAGAGGCCCAATGCACGAAATTTGTGCAAGGGGCGGGACAGGGGGCCTTGTGCCTCAGCCTAGCCTGCACCCTCTCCCAACTCAGGACACCTTGCTCCTAACCACCTGCCTGCTCACTCCTTACTGCTTGACTCGCTGCTCCTTAGCGCTGCCATGGAGGTAGGAGAGGCTCCTGCCACAGGCACTGTGCTCACTAGCTCTGAGCCTGGCTGCTGTTTGAGTGGTCCTCCTGCTGTGGAAGCTCACTGACTGACCACCAGTGGGCAGCTCCTGCATTGAGCACCTGCACCCTGGTGGTCACTGCACATCATAGTGACCGGTTGTTGCAATTGTCCAGTTGTTCCACTGTAACACTTGCTGAATATATATATATATATATATATATATATATATATATATATATATATATATATATATATATATATATATAGAAAAGACAAGGTAAGAAGAAAGCTCCTAAGAAGGACACCTAACACTACTGGGGTGTAACAGGAAAGGCTTGATTTGGTCCCCATTCTCTCCTCTGCCCTTCTCTTTCTGTCCTGCTCTTGATCTGTAAGGACAGCCTCTCCTGAACACCTATACTCCCTAACTTCTGGTTGGTTTTGCCGGTGGATGGCAGCAGGCCAGAAAAGGCAAAAGAGAGCATCCAGGATGTGCCTCTGCCTTCTTTCCTGCTTTGTGGTGGCACTGGGAGTGGCTTAGTTCCGCGCTGGATACTGGTGTGTGTTTCTTTCTGTGCCTGATTTATTTCACTTGGCATAATGCTTTCTAGGTACATTCATGTTGTCGCAAGGGCAAGATTGCATTATTTTTATGACTAATAGTCCTTTGCACATATGTACCACATCTTCTTTATCCATCTGTTTATTGATTGCTTCCATGTCTTGGCTATTGTAAATAATGATCAGGGAACATAGGGGTGCGTAGGTCTTTTTACATTAGTGTTTTGGATTTCTTTGGATAAATACCCAGAAATGGAATTTTGGGATCATTTTTAATTTTTTGAGGAAACCCCATACTGTTTTTCACAGTGGCTGTGCCAGTCTGCTTTCCCACCAACAGTGCATTGGGTTCCCTTTTCTCCATATCATCTCTGACACTGTTGTTTGTTGATTTATTGATGATAGCCATTTTGACGGGCATGAGGCGATATCTCATTGTGGTTTCAATTTGCATTTCCCTGATGATTAGTGATGTTGAACATCTTTATATGTGTCTGTTGACTACCTGTACATCCTGTTTGGGAGAGATGACTATTCATGTCCTCTCTCCCAAAACTGTGTAGGGATTTTATAAATACTTTAAACTTTTGTGGAAAGCGGTATATAAATTAAAAGTGCGAATAGAATACTTTTTTTATAGAATAGCAAACACATCCTATGGGAGATATGTTGAATGTAAATTAGCTAAAGAGAAGCAAGGAGATTTTGGTATCTTAGAGTTATCTATAAAAGAGTCGAAATTATATTAATACAGCAAAGTGGTTAAAATATGATCTGTAAAAATAGAATTGAATTTGATGGTTGCTTCCTATGTAAATGGTTATATTAATGAATCCTTCTTGTTGAGGAGCACAAGAGACTAGGTTGGAAAGTTGTAAGGAAAACATTCTGGGAAAAGGGAAGGGTGTGAAAGGCCAATGGAATTCTGACTTAGGGGAGACTTAGGGGAGTGTCAAAGGCGTCACCCCTAATTATTCTGTGACCTTTCCAAACAAGTCTGTGCATGTGCTGACCCCAGGTGTTTATTGGAATCCTATATCTTCATCTTTGGGTGCCCTTGCTTAAAGGACACTACACACACATGTGTCCCCCCAAGATTACTTCCCCTACTAATTGTATCTTAAAGGTAAACTTTATCTCAAACTGCTGTTACAATAAAAGGCTAAGGAGGCAGGCAATCGAGGCTGCTTGGCCCCTTGAGCCAGGCAACCCCTTAGCCCTCTCTTTCACAGTGAAACTGTCAGAGTCATCTGTTCATCTGTCATTCCTGGGCTGCTGTCAGCCCCCGCACCTTCTAACCTCAAATTTCTCCAATATCTGGAATAGGGCCCTAGCTTCATAGCCTGATGATTAAATAAATTTTAGCAATGCAGTTTAGTATAGAACAAGACCGTCAAGTGTAATTGCTATTATTTTTGCTAAAAGTGAAGTGTTGATAAAGAAAGCCCTAGAATATTATAGATCTTAAGTAAATATAATTTAAATGATCATGAAAACCACATCAATACATAGAAATATGTATGATAAATGTTAGGCAAGGGGCTAAATAATGTCGTACTAGGATTGCTCTCCTCTCCCTTTTTATAGTGTCCAATATTGAACTAAATCTCTTAAAGTAAGGATTGGAGATTTGGGGAGATATTTCTTTTATAATATAGTTAACATACTTATGCACCTTCTTTTGAACATTTTTAAGTAAAAAAAGTTGTCACCTAAATGATACTTCATAATGTAGGCTTGATTATAAAAAATCAGAATGTTGATTCTATAGTTCAGTTATGTCTGAAAGGTAATTCTGGATGATTAAAACAGTAAAGTGATACCATAAAAATGTTCAGAGTTGAAAAATTCCACATAATTAGCCTCATCTAAATCAAAGTGAATTTCTTTCATTCTCCATTTGTACAATTTCAGTGGACCTTCTACCATATAATTTTCAATGAATTTTGTTTTCAGAATAAATGCACAAAAGTTATTTGGGAATATCTCAGAGTTGAAACAGAAAGCTTTAGTTTATAATCTCCTACCTCACATTAAGTCAAAGGTCATTTCAAATAGAGCTCATGAAATATTTCAAATAATTTTATTTGCAATGTTGGAGCTGAGGCCTTTGGAAATAAAATAATATCACAACTTGAAAGATGTCTTTAACTTTGATAGTCCAATTAAAGCAATTCAGTTGCTATACTGTGGCAATTTAAATCATGTTCTTATTTTATTAATGTTGTCATTGCCTGGTAAGCATTGTCATACAAATTCTGTGATATTACCCAATAGTATTTTTTATTTTATTTTGAGATGTGTAGAGAGACAAGCACCTGTAAAAGAAGATGAAAATTTGAGCCCATAAGTTCTTTTCACAGTAGATGAAATGGTACATGAAGTATCTCCTGACTCTATTCTCATTTGTGATATTCAATGAATATGGATTAGCTACCCTCAAATCTAAGATAAATTATAGGAATAAATTCAGGGTGGATGTGTGGTGTGCAACTCACACTGATCTGCTTGCAGAAAATGACCTCAAAATGGTGATGGAAGGAGACTCAGCTTGTGGTGGTAAATACACAATATAATATACAGATGATATATTGTAGAATTATATACCTAAAACCTGTTAATTTGATTAACCAATGTCACCCAAATAAATTCAACAAAAAAGAAACTGCTTTTAACTTTATGTGGCTAGAGAGAGTTCTTGCACCAGTGTTTTCCACCACCAATTATATAGAAAATGTCATTAGAGATACTGAGGAATTGATGAGGAAGCAATTAGTATAGAATAGACTTCAGAAGAGACATTTATTTCAAAGCTCAAAGAAAAAAATCATATCTTTACAGTCTCACAGAACCATAATTTTATTAACATATTAATGATTTCTCTTATTTCTCTGATTGTCCTTGTTTACCCATCAGTTATTCCGATTGGACCATGAACAGCATGGGGACAGGTGCTATATTTTGCATGTTCACACATCTAATATCTGGCATTCAGTGGATAATAATGAATGTTTTGTTAAATTGAATTTGTAATCTAGCATTCTCTAGAGCATTGAAAAATATAGAACATGCTCTCATTCTACACATTTGATCTTTTTTTATTAATAATCCTATGGATCAAGATTTCCAAGATGAGAAAACTTACATATAGAAATATTTCCGAGATGGAATGCAGAAATAAAACCAGTCCTTGGCTATTTCAAAACATTCCTCATAGAAAATTAAAGTCTATTGAAATTGTAAATGTCAACATCAATACTTCTTTGGGTAAAATAAGAGGCTGAGAAAGAACCCATTTTGATTGTTTTACACAAGAGGACTTAGCTAGCTAATGACATACATTAGCCTAATAGGTATAACCTATAGCTGTTTGCACTTGATACCAGGCAACGGAAATCTAGCAGGATGTGATGTCATTCAGGTCCCAAGTTGTCTTTCACTAAATGTCTAGGGATTGAAGGAGACCATTCTGTCAACTAACGAATCCACAGTCCCCAACGATGTGCATAATATTACAGCTAAATGCATATATACATTTGTATTTGTATTCATCAACATACATCAAATTATGTATGTAGAAGCATAATTGAATTATTTCCTCACATAATGGTTTATTTTAGTGTTAATTTGTTATTTTTAATTAAATTTATTGGAGTGGCATTGGTTAATAGGGTTATGTAGGTTTGAAGTGTACATTTCTATGACACATGGTCAATATATTACATTATGGACCCACCACCCAAAGTCAAATTGTCTGTCACCAAACATTTGGCCTCCTTTATGCTTTATTATCTCTCCCAACCCTTTCCCTCTGGTAACCCCCACACTATTGTCTGTGTTTATGAGTTTTAGTTTTATATCCCACATAAGAGTGAAATCAGCCAAAACCGGTTTGGCTCAGTGGATAGAGCGTCAGTCTGTGGACTGAAAGGTCCCAGGTGAGATTCCAGTCAAGGGCATATACATTGGTTGGGGGCACATGCCAGGTGTGGGGGGGGGCAGCTGGTCAGTGTTTCTAGCTCTCCATCTCTCTCCCTTCCTTTCTAAAAAAAATCAATAAAATATATATCTTTTATAAAGAGTGAAAATATATGGTTCTTAGCTTTTTTTTTGGACTGACTTACATTCTTAGCATAATATTCTCAAGGTTGTTGAAAATGACAGTAATTCATCTTTTCTTATAGCTGAGTAGTATTGAATTGTACTCTCTCATTTTCAAGAATAACTTTAAGGACCCAGGTCCCTTTGAGACTCTATAATTTCTTTGGCCATATAAGGATGGAACATGTCTTGATTTCAGTCCATCTCATATAGGAGAACATGGTTTAAAATATATATAAAAATAATGCTAGCCTGAGTCAGGCTAGCAGGATTTTGTTAAGTGTTCATCCCAGTGTCACCATCCCTTTTAATTACATTCCAGTGACAATGATTGAAAGGGACTGGCTGCTGATGTCTTGGGATTCCTTTTCTTGACTTCAAATTATTTGACAATGGACCCAATTCTTCCTATTATTGTATTTTGTTGCCTCTATTCTTTGTTCTTTTAAAATTATTTTTCATAAAGCAGTCTTAATCATATTTAAAAATATAAATGAGCCCATGCCATTACCTGGCATTAAATAATAAGAAGCTCAATATCTATTGAACATAAAATAATATCGAAACTCTTTATCAAGCCAATAAGCTTTTGTATAATCTTGAAACCATCAGACTCAAATTTGAGCCATTTTTTTCTTCTTTCACTAAAGTTTGGTTTTTCAGTTTTTCTTTCAATTTTTAAAATAACACTATTTTTTTTGCTTGTTTTAGATACTTTGGGCATACTCTTTATTCATCTCAAAATTTTAGGGTCCTTTCATTTTATAACTCTTTATTGATGCTTTTTTATTTTTATCTTTTCAGGTCTTTGGAATGAAATCTAGCCTAGTAGCATTCTCTATTTAATCTCCACCAGGTAGTATTTTATTTATTAACATCAGAGTATTCATTTTTCACTCTCTAATTGCATGAATGTTAGTTGACATTTTTTCTTCACTAAATATTATTTCCTGTGGGATCAGGGGTGATCTACTCAGCTTCTATTAGCTTATATTAGGCATTAGTAAATATTGCTTGATTTACTGAGAAATAGACTGAATGGATCATTGTGGCACAAGCTCAGTAACTACTCTATCATAACGATGCCTGAGGGCTGATATATATGTGAATCAGGGTTTTCACATTGCGACAGTGACAGAGGTGTGGAATTGAGGATCCAACTTCTAATCATCCACTGTATTCTGCTCCACTAGTGAGCGAGTTTTTATTGGCCAACAAAATGCCCATGATCCACACAATATAAATTGTCTTCTTTTAACATATATTTTCATTGATTTCAGAGAGGAAGGAAGAGGGAGGGAGAGATAAGAACATCCATGATGAAAGAGAAACATTGATTGGCTGCCTTCTGCATGCCCCCTACTGGGGGTCCATCCCACCACCTGGGCATGCGCCCTGACTGGCAATCAAACTGTGACATTCAACCACTGCGACACACTGGTCAGGATATAAATTATCTTTTAATGTTATTCTCCATAGGATAATTTTTGAAAGAACCATAAATAACGTTGCTCTGACATTAAGAAAGCCTTCATTATATTTCTATAAAGGACTTGTTAATATTCCTTAGGAATATATGCTAGATATAATGTGCTTATATAGATTTATCTTAATCGATGGATAAAAGAAAGCTATCACTCCTAAAAAGCTGCTGAAGTTGATTTTTCCACTTTGTTAAGAGTTATATACACTACATGTATAACATCCTTTTGGGAAATAGGATGCATGTGTTGCTTGGGTAAGACTGCTCAGGCCACGGTAGACTAAGAAGATTCCCTGAGGACCCAGAACGAAGCCCAGATTCTTTCCTTACCTAACACTGAGAGCATGGGACAGAGAGGAGCAAAGGGCCATTGACTGAATGCTGGCAGCTCCTTGCTATTCCAAAAGCTGCAAAGAAGAGAAAATCTGTGTACGTCTGTACCCTAATGCATAATGCAAAATGATGACAGATATAGTTGGTGAAAGAGCACAAAGCCCCAGAAAGCTATGAAATAACTTTTTGAAAAAAAGATTCATCTTCCAAGAAAATTCAAATGATACTAGTAAATGTCTTATGGTGCATTGAAGAAGATATCTTTATTTCAATATAAAAAATGAGGCTTACATTGAAGTAGGAATTGATAAATACTTAGTGAATACATATACTCAAGTCTATTTTAACCAGTCAAGTGTGCACCCATTTATTCATCTGTCTATTTATTCACTTACCCATTCATCTACTTATTTAGTTGTAAAACATACTTTTTGAGAAGTAATTTCAGTTGGGGTACTGGACTAGATGATAGAAACACCAAATTAAGCAAAAATACTTGGTTTATATCACTATAGAAGACTATAGTAATAACCCACATTCTAAGACATTCTAAGATAGATACATATTTACTCTATTTGTCTGACATCCCTTTCTTTAGAAAACTACCATTCTCTCATTCCATGTGTTCTAATTGAGCTGACAATCTTAACAAGCTATCTAGCTCTGTGAAGAGATGGACCATGATATAGGACCTCGTAAAAACTGACTCTGTATTTCCCTGCATATAATTGTTCATTTAAGTCTTAATTCAAGGGCAATTTTATTACGGAAGCCAAACCAAGCAGAGAGCAGTCTTCTCAGAAGTTGGTCTACAGTAATTAGATAAGGCGCTCTATTTTTACAATGCAATTTCTAAGACTGAGGAGCCTGACTATAGAGCTATGACTTTTTTTTTTAATGGCTATATATGAAAAGCTTGTCTTCTGCGTGAAACTGGCCATCGCTAAGCAAAAAAGAGAAGGCAGAGAGAGGAGTTGTCTCTTCCTGGCCCAGTACCAAACCATGAAAGGAAGGATTCCCTACCTCTCTCTCTCTGAATCTGTGAGCTACATTGTCATTCTTCCTAGAAGACAATGGCATCTTGATGAAGTCAAACACTCAGACATCTCAGACATGTATTGATGAAAATGATGGATTTTCGGATAAAGGAAAAATTAAAATATTCATTTTTTTAAGTGAATAGACAGCATTAAAATAACTTAAGTAGACTTGTGTTTCTCCTGGAACTAAGACTGCAAAAACATAGACCATCAAAGGCTCTAAAAGTCTGAATAGACCCAGAGGAGGAAGAAAAATAAAACAAATGCACATTATTCTGTGATACTAACATGTTTCCTGCTCTCCTCCACCAACATAATTTCCCAGTCCAGGTATGTTCACCTCTTGTCAGCCCCTCTATCATCATCTTGCTGAGCATCCCTGACCACATAAACATAGACATTCATCTCTCTCCTATCAGGCTGTTAGGGAGAGTGATTGGATTAAATGAGACAGATTCATGAAATAAGCCTAATTTTTCTGCTTGCCTCAAAAAAAAGAAATCTAAAGATAATATAAACACAGTTCACAACTATTATAATACTAGAGGCCTGGTGCATGAATTCGTGCATGGTTTGGGTCCATTTAGCCTGCCACAATCAGAGCCCATGGGCAAATGGCAGGCTGGCTCAGTCCCTAATTGGGGGCAATTGGGGGCAGGGCCTGCCAGGGAGAGGGGCTTAGGGTGGTTGGGCTTCCCGCCCCCTGGTTGAACTC
Source organism: Vespertilio murinus (assembly GCA_963924515.1). Lineage (NCBI taxonomy): Eukaryota > Metazoa > Chordata > Mammalia > Chiroptera > Vespertilionidae > Vespertilio > Vespertilio murinus. The sequence continues at coordinate 9,089,715 of OZ004716.1, read as the reverse complement.
CACATCTAGGGGAAAATGTACATATTAGCCTTTTATTATATAGGATTAAATACATCAAAATCATATTAGTTTTCCATTGAACCAACTGTGATAACATCTGGTCTGTCTTTAAAATTATCCTTTCTGTTTCAAAATTCATATTGACCCACCAAGGTTTTTATTCTTATGTGTTTTTTTTACCCCCCATACTCCACTCCCATCCCCTTCTTTCTCCTCCTCCTCTGTCTTTTTTTTGTATTATTACTGACGCACAAAAATATCTATACAAGACCACTAATCTAAAGAGTATAGCTAGATGGTTTGACATAAGCAAACATAGGTAGCCACCATCCAGATTAAAATATATTCCCAGTTCACCAACTAGCACCATTTTCAGAATGAGCAAGAAAGTAATTCACAATTGAGAGGAGGGTCAGAACACTATTTAGAGTCTTTCTGATCACTGAATCTTCCCTGCATAAAAGGGGAGGAGCTAATCACTCTAAAAGCAGCATGTGTTATCAATGGACATCACGATGTCCTCATCCTCCTGAGACAGGAAGGCGGAAAGGGGAGCAACCTGCCCAGTTTATGAAGACCTGCTCAGAATCAGGGTTTGTGAGACTTTTAATGTTTCTCTCCAAACCTCTGCATTCCCAAACCTTACATATAACTCTGTGATAGTGCATGCCACATTATACAGTACCTCCCCTTTCATACTTCTGTAAACATTTAGAAAGTAAGCATCTTTTAAAAAATATATATTTTATTGATTTTTTTATAGAGAAGAAGGGAGAGGGATAGAGAGTTAGAAACAGCAATGAGAAAGAAATATCCATCAGCTGCCTCCTGCACATCCCCTACTGGGGAAGTGCCTGTGATCAAGGCAAATGCCCTTGATTGGAATCAAACCCAGGACCCTTCAGTCTGCAGGCCGAACCAGCTATGGTGGAACACAGGTGTTTTAAACAATCTTCTCCAAGTTTCTCTGGACGCATGTTTTCATTTCTTTTACATAATTATCCATGATAGACATAATAACTTTTTTGTTTGTTTGTTGTTTGTTTGTTTTTACATTCTGTGGCATAAACAGGATTTTTATTTTGGGTAATCCTCACCTAATATTTTTTCATTGATTTAAAAAATGGCTTCATAATATATCTACATCTAGTCCCCAGAATGGCAAGTTGATTCCATGGCAGAGGGGAATTCAGGCAGCAGGTGGGATTAATGTTACTAATCACCAATGGTAAAGCAGGGGGAAGGGCCCAGAAACCCAGGTGGGCCATACTAGGTGATCTCAAGCGTCCTTAATCAGGAGAGGGAGGCAGCAGAGTCAGGTCCGAATTACATGAGCAGAGAAAAATGAGCCTGGCCACTGCTGGCTCTGGAGGTAGAAGGGGGACAAGGCCAAGCCAAGTGCTCTGAATGGCTTCTGGGAGCTGCCAAAGGCATGAGAACGAATTTCCATACGAGCCTCCAGAACAGGAAGGAGCCCTGGTACTCCCTTGATTTTAGCCCGGGGCAACGCCTTTTGTTTTGACTCCTGAATTCCAGAGAGGTAAGATGATAAGCGTTTTTATTTAAGGCACTCCATTTGTGATAATGTGCTGTAGCAAAGACGGGGACATAATACAGTATCATGAGTGGGGTGGCTAATTCATAGGGTAGGTATATGATTAACTTCCTTATGAGCTACCACGTTTGTCCAAAGCATAGAGCAATTCACATTCACTCCCGGGATCAACACGTAAGACTTTAGGTGCCCACACCTGGCCAGTAGCTAGTGGTGTCCCCCTTCATGTTTGGAGCCATTTTCTTGGGAGTGAGGTGTTACCGCATTGCAGCTTAATTTGCTTGCTTACTAATGATGTTGGGTCCATTTTCAGGTACATATTCACTGCCCATTCTTTTATTTTCTTCTGGGAAATGTCTGTTTATGATCTTTGCCCATTTTTAATCGTGTCATTTGTCTTTTTATGCTTTGTTGTAAGAGTAATTATTGTATTTTGGATATGAATTGTTTGTCATATATAGGTATTGTGAGTACATTTTTTTTCTGATCTGCCTTGTTTTTCCATTTTCTTTATGACATCTTTTGATGAGCAGAAGTGGTTTATTTTTTTTAAATTTGAGTCCAATTTATCTTTTTAGTTTAATATGTAGAGCACTTTGTGTTCTGGCTATAAAAATCTTTGCCTACCTCAGAGTCATGATATGAATTATTCTTTTATTTTTATGCTAGAAGCTTCATAGTTTTAGTTTTTCTTCTTCTTTTTGTATGTGATGTTAGGTAAGGGTCAAGGTTTACTATAAAACCCTCAAAAGTTTAATACCATTATTTATATCCATTGATCTAACATATCAACTCCCAAGTTATGCAACCATAATTATTAGTGAAGTATATTATTTGATCATTATTTAATTTTGAAGAAATGTTCTCTTTTTAAAAATAAATAATACTATATTTATTATTTATGGGTCTAAAAAAGAATCCTATCTAATAAAGAGGAAATATACTAATTGACCATCACATCCTCACAAGATGGAAATGCCCAGTCCCCTCAGCCCTGCCTCATTCAGCCTCAGTTCCCCAGTCCCCTCAGCCTCATAGGGGAAGGCAGTTGGGGGTGATCAGGCTTGCAGGGGAGGGCAATTGGGGACAATCAGATCATGCTGGCAAGGGAGCAGTTAGGTGTCAATCAGGCCAGTAGGGAAGCAGTTAGGGAGCTATCATGCTGGCAGTCAGAGTGGTTAGGGGCAATCAGGCAGGCAGGCAGGTGAGTGGTTAGGAGCCAGCAGCCCTAGAATGTAAGAGGGATGCCCCAGATTAGAGAGGGTGCAGGCTGGGCTGAGGGGCAAACCCCACCCCCAATGCACACATTACATACACAAGGTAACTGAGATGTTGAGTGACTGGGCCAAGAACATACATGTAGTAAATGGCAAAATGAGGATTAGGTCCAGATATTTCTGAATCCAGAACCTATGCTCTTAGGCAGTTTGCTATGTAAATTTCTATATGGGGAATCTATTAGAACTAGTACCCCTTTAAAGTCATAAAACTTGAAGTGATTGTTTCAAGTGTATGTGTATATATGCTATCTGTATATGTGATGCATACATTTGTATGTGCGTGTCCAAGTGTGGTATAGGTCTAAGGATGACTCAAAGGAAGGTCTTATGTTTGCACGCCTACTAGTTTTTTTTTGTTTTTGTTTTTAAATACAGGGTATTGAGATAATAAATATATAACTCTTAATACATCAAGGTGAATTAGTATCTAATAGAATGACCTATACATGAAGACAATTTGTAGAAAAGCAAACAGCAATTTGATATGTAAGTGACCTGTTGGGATACAGACTAATAATTTCATTTACAGGCAAACAAAACCAATGGAACAGGATAGCTTTCTTTTGCCCCTGCAATCCACTGCCCACTTTCTTCCCAGTGGTCTTAGTGATCCCCTCTGCTCATGGCATCCACACTGGGACTGATAGCTGTGGAATTTTCCAGTGGAACTGCTTTACACCTCAACTTCCCCTTGACTTTGGCCAATTGGGAGCCATGATAGAAGACTGAGGGGGAGAGGAAGAAAGGGAAATAGTATTTCCTCTCTAAAGAATCATCTCTGAATGAAAGGGAACCTTCTTTCAAGGTTACCCTAAATATAGGACATTCTCCTTTCAGGTTCCCTTAACACCTATTCAGTTATCTCTTTGTATGTAGGGTTGGTTAAAGCCTTAGGGCAATGCGTTATTCTTCCTGGTATAACTTAAAACTTTCTACATATGTTCCTTAGTGTCTTCATCAAGATGTTTTAACACTTTGTCTATATTAGTATTCCACCTGCTTCTTGCCAGGATGCTAATATACATATACAGTGGGGCATCGTTTCTGAAAAGTATCCCATCTGGAACAATTCACTTCTCAACCAGACAACCCTTTCATGCTGATACCTGTATGATCAGTCACACATCTCTCAGGTGACAAACAAAGGAGAGAATGCAAATATGGACAGTTCACACAGTTAAAATCTCGGGAGATTGTGAATGTTCAGCTGTTTTGTTTTGGTTTTTGTTTTTTGTTTTGCTTTTTTGCTGCGTAAATTTTAAATTGTTATATTTTTAAGTGTTTTGGGTTTTTAACTGTTTTGTTTTTTTTCCTAAACATTTCCTTTCCTTTTTTGTTAAATTTTCATTTACATTGCATGCCCTTTTTGTTTTTAAAGTGTTTATAGATTAGACAGTACAATAGACACCTGTATAAGAGAAAGGTTAAAACAGGGACTCATTTGGGGGTCTTTAATGGATTGATTCATTTACATTACCATATTTGCCGGCGTATAAGAAGATTTTTTGGCCCTGAAAAATACTGTATTTGCCGGTGTATAAGAGACTGGGCGTATAAGACGACCCCCTAACATTTCCACTCAAAATACAGAGTTTGTTATATACTCGCCGTATAAGACTACCCCCCACTTGGAGGCATATTTTTCAGGGCCAAAAAATCGTCTTATATGCCGGCAAATACAGTATTTCTAATGGGGGTGGGAATGATTTGATTTTCAGTCTTCTGGAATGAATGAAGTTTAAGAAACTGAATTCCACTGTATGTTTTATAAACCTACTAGAGGCCCAGTGCATAAAATTTGTGTATAGGAGCAGGGGGGAGGTGTCCTTCAGCCCAGCCTGCACCCTCTCCAAATCTGGGACCCCTAGAGGGATGTCCAACTGCCCATTTAGGCACAATCCCAATGGGATCAGGCTTAAATGGACAGTAGACATATCTCTCACAATCCAGGACTGCTGGCTACCAACTGCTCGCCTGCCTGCCTTCCTGATTGCCCCTATCAGCTTCTGCCTGCCAGCCTGATCACCCCCTAACCACTCCCATGCCAGCTTGATTGATATCTAACTGCTTCCCTGCCAGCCTGGTCACCCCTAACTGCCCTCCCCTGCAAGGTTGATTGCCTCCAATTGCCCTGTCTTGCAGTCCTGGTCCCTCTCAACTGCCCTCCATTGCAGGCCTGGTACTTCCCAACTGCCCTCCTCTACTGGCCATCTTGTGGTGGCCATCTTGTGTCCACATAGGGGCAGGATCTTTGACCACATGGGGCAGCCATCTTGTGTGTTGGAGTGATGGCCAATCTGCATATTAATCTCTTGTTAGATAGGATAGTGGCCTGATGCATGGGTGGGGGCCAGCTGGTTTTCCCTGAAGGGTGTCCCAGACCAGGGTTGGGGTTCCCTTGGGGTGTGAGGTGGCCTAAGCAAAGGGCCTGTGGTGGTTTGCAAGCCAGCCACACCCCCTGGTGACCCAAGCAGAGGCCCTGGTATCTGGGATTTATTTACCTTCTACAATTCAAACTTGTAGCCTGGAGCAGAGCCAAACCTCCTGCTCACTCTGTGACCTGCAGCCATTTCTGTTGGAGTTATGTATCTACTATAATTGAAACTTTGTAGCCTGGACTGGAGGCCTGGGCTGGCAAGGGCAGGTGGAAAGCTTGGCTTCCTCCATTGCCGTGGAAACCCAAGCCTCCCCCCTGCTCTCTGTGGCTGTAGCCATCTTGGTTGGGGTTTATTTGCATACCAGCTCTGATCTGCTTGTGGGTGTGGCTGGTAGGTGTATTGGAGTGATGGTTAGTTTGTATTTTACTATTTTATTAGGTAGGATTATTCCTTGCTTTATAGAAACTTTCTATAAGAAATTAAGTAAATTTTAATACACAGAGACATTTACAAGTTGTTTCAAGAGTATATTTTGCAAACTCATATCTGGAGGAATTAAGAAAGGTTATGTGGGTCTAGTCCTCTCATTAAACAACAGAGAAGGAGCTCCCCTTTCCCCCCAGGCCATAGTATAAGACAATGACCTATATAGAGCCATAATTGTGAACTTGGGAATTGTATAGAGACTGATTATTTTTCAACTATAACTTACTCCTATCCATTGCACATAGTTGTACCATTCATAACTACATACTTCTATCCATAAAACTGTTGAATACAAGGCACTTTTTCCCCCAGAGAAAACACACTGCATTCTTTTTTATATCACATGGTTCTTTTTGGTTTCCAAACACAATGATGTAGTGTAAAGTATAAATAAATAGCTTCACTTAAAATGTCATTTTCAAAATGACTGTACTTTTGTTCCACTGTGGAAGGAATTTAAGTCAGAACAACAATGAGTTGCGTATAAAGAATATCCCATTTGACAGGTATAAACTCTGGAACTACAAATATATTTCCAGTTATTCTTAGATATGCCCTGTCTCTCTTCAGTGACCAAACTGATTGCCCTTGACAAATTAGACTGGTCAGACACAAAATAGACTCAGTATCACAGTATCTAAGGATTTCTTTTCCTCCTACTTACCAACCTGATCAGGTATGAGCCAACTTTCTGACTAAAATCATCATAAAGACACTGATCTAGGGGGATTTTTTTTTCTTAGCCATTGCATACATCATGGAACAAACACATCCCCTTTGTTCTCTTTGCTGGCATGTGATGGTGTTTTAAAAGACTGTTAATCATTTATCTCTTACGTACCAGTATTGTTTTTAAAATTCACTTGGTGCTTCTGTGCAGATGGCAGATTGGACAGATATAAGCCTTGTTGAAACAACATGGTGGTGGATGGGGAGGGGCTGAGCTGCTGTTTGTTGATGTCTTCTGGGGCACCTGGATCTCCTTTCACTTTGGATTCACAGATGCTTCTCTCCCTGTTGGTACCCATGCTCTTTGGAGGGATTCCTTCATTCCTGACATAATGAAAATAAAATTATAAATTGAGAATGACCTATCTGACACTCCAAAATGAGAATGCGACAGAGTATATTCCCTTAATGTTGCCTGATGATAGTGTTCAGCATTCTAATATTTTACAATTTATTCTAATCTTTACCTTCGACTCCTCCTCTACAGAAGGACTGATTATTTTTTTAACAATATGGCCCCGCAGATCACAGCGTGGTCTAAATACCTTTGTTCATGTTTCCCTGTCATCCTTTTGTGCCCCAGGCTTTTCTTTTCCCCAAATATCTGTGCTTTTCACTGGCCATTTTTTTAAAGCCTTTATGATGAGGAGGAATTTATTCTTAGCCTCTGCTTCAATTTGTTAATGTTCCCTTTCAATGCAGTATTTAATCAACTGATTTCTGTGGATGTTTGCTTCTTCAGTTAATTTAGCAAAATGCTTCGCTCTCGCTATTCATTCAAGAAAAGGCTCCTCTCTCTAATTTGCTTTCTCGTGGTTGTGGGTTGATTTATGATATGTGGTGGGCGTAGCAGAGGCAAGCCATGCCCTGCATGGTGTCCAGGTTGGAGGATGCATTCCTTGTTCGGCAACTAATCCTGGATGACCTGGCACTTCCTCTGTACCACCTTCTAACATCTGTGTCTCTCTTCTGTCCTCATCCTCGTTTCATAACATTTTCTTTCTCCTGTTTGTTGGTGCATGTTTCATCATTGAGTGTTAATAGAGAATATGTAACCAATGTATGATTTCTATTTGCTCTTTTAATATTACATAGGTAAATTAATGCCATATTATTAAATAAGGAAAATACTGAAAAATAAAGAGTTTTGGTGCATTCCTAAGGATGCATTGGATTTGGGTTCCCCAGAGCCCACATCCTTCCACCTCCATTTCTTGCTTGTTGACACATTTCTGGTTTATTTACATCATAAATAAAGTCGTGTTGACCTAAGAATGCTAGATCCTACCCAACCTACAATGATATAGTTGTGGCTCTTCTCCTTTAGAGGGCATCAAATCACTTGGAGAATGGGTTAAAAGCATGCATTTCTGTTGCTCCCCCAAAGAACCTCTAATCAGTATGATTTTTTAGAAATTTTATTATTTTGACAAGTTAGGTCTTAGGACTCATGCCTTACCCAGTTCTACCTAATAAAAAAAAAATAAGAATTGGTGAGGGAAGATTTCTCTACTGATATTAAAAAAAAAAAAAATCTAGAATAAATTTGTGTTGCCCTTTTGCTGTAACTCCTCCTTCCCGCTCTGGAAAATGAATAGATTCAGAGGTGCATCCACCATCTTTGACAACCTCTTGGAACTATAAGGTGAGAATCAGAAAGCTGTAAAGCCATCACCCAAAGTTGAATGAAGAGCAGGGGTAGGAAACATGGGGCCAGCAGGGCATATAAATTCTGTTTAAGTCATTTGGTCTGGCCTTGCCAAGGCATTAGGGGTGAGTTAATTAAATATTTGACCAAAAACAGCAGGCTGATTTTAAAATTGAGAATTGTGTATGGCCCGAGAATGAGAATGAGGTTATTTATGAATATCCAAATGGCCCTTGACAGGAAAATGGTTCCCCACCCATGGATAGAAAAGTGGAGGAGTTGGGTTCTGGATGACACTATTCATTTCCTGCTCCAGCTTCTGGATAGTCTGTCTCCATGCAACCTCTAGTTTTGTTAAGACTAATACACCCCTACTCATGTAAGTTGAAGTTGGGAGTTCAGTTACTTTGTATCTCGGTTTATATAGGCACCCATTCATTTAGAGGTTCTGGGCTTTCAAATTTAGTTTTACCATTTTTAAAAATATCTATTTTTATTGATTTCAGAGAGGAAGGGAGAGGGATAGAAACATCAATGATAAGAGAGAATCATTGATCAGCTGCCTCCTGCACGCCCCCTATTGGGGATCGAGCCTGCAACCCAGGCATGTGCCATGACCCGGAATCGAACCTCCTGATCAATACTCAACTGCTGAGCTACACTGGCTGGGCTGGTATCGCCATTTAAAAAAATATGTTGTATCCTAGTGAACTTCTCTTTCCTCTTCCCTCATGGGTTCCTGGGGTCCTATCAGTAAGTCCTCTATCCCCACTTCCACTTTGTTTATTTTGTTGCCTTTTTCTCCTTTGAAAGAGACCCAAATGCTGGCTTTGTCTTGGATATATGTACCAAAATGGAACATGCAACTTGCAAAATCTAGGCCTTTATAGGTCCCTTTTTTTTAAGAACACACACACACACACACACACACACACACACACACGCATACCATGTATATTAAAATGCATATTAAAATGTCAGAACAGAGTTGCATGATGAATTAAGCGTAAAAGTAAATGTGAAACCTCTAACTCAACTGCACGACAGCTATGTAGGTGCTGTTGTGTGCTTGTGGAAAACATCTCCCAGCTGTTCTAAAAAGCATGCAGCAGCCTCACCTGGCAGAGACTCCTGGTCCTGAGCATGTTTCACTCCAGGCCACTGCCTACCATATGGGTGGAAATTCCTACAGACCTCAGCCCCAGCCTGGATGCACAGTTAGGTGACATCAGGCCCCGCTGGCCTGGCATAATACAGTGAGTGTTGTGTGGCTGACACTTCATTGTGTTCTCTTGGAGATCTTTGCCTGTTACACAGTTGACAAACACAGACTCAGAACACCTTGATTCATTCTTTTGACAGTTATTTTGGTTGTCTATTTAGAATCAGATAAGCAGAACCTGTTTTTTTTATGGTGCTTCGATTACTTTCGTATCCATCATCTTATTGGAATCTTGAAACATCTGTGCAAAACAAATGGGAAAAAAAGTATCAGCCTTTATCAATGGAGATTATTAGGGATTTAAATATCAAAATATGGGGGGAAATTTAAGGTCATTTGTTCTCAAGGATGAACAAATGAAAGAGTCGAACAGGGAATCTCACTGGCTACTGGCCCAAGGTCATTTGCTTTGGGAACAGGAACTTGCATGTGGTCACTAGTATGCAGTGATAGGATTAAGACCAGAATCTATACAAGCCAACATTCAGGCATCTGTATTTCCAAAAGGTAATGGTCCTTTTGATGTGCAGCTGACATTATATTTTTTCTTCCTGATTTCAAGTTTGGAAATCTGATTGACTCTGAACTTTGCACCCAAATGCTCTCCTCTGCCATGTCCCCAGTGGTAATAAAACATCTTTGAATTACTAGTGGTGCAATGATGGAGATGCTTGTATTGGAAGATCTATGCTATCTTGGGTAAGATGAAGAGGGGAACAAACTGAATCATAATAAAAAACAAACATTTGGATTGTTTGTGAAATTATAAGACACAAGAGAGGAAATATAAGAACTGGGTGGAATTTTCTGGTGAGTAGGTAATAAGCAAATGTAAATGGAATGGAATGGCTGTGTCACCTCCATTTGTATATATAAAATAGTTTACCTGCTGGAGGAAAAGCAAATGGCGAATGGTTGCTGTGATAATTTTATTATAATTTTTATTGAAATACGAAGATGAGAAGAAAGATTATTTGCTTTGCAGGAATTTTCTTAATTTAAAAAATAAAGATATATGGATGTTGATAAATGCACAGATATACAGGCGAATGGAGAGATCCACTGATAAACAGATTAAATTATTCCATCTGAATGAAGTTTTTAGTCAGAGAAACAGATCTATTATTGTCATGTATTATTACCTAATTTTTGAAGCAACCCAGTGCACTTATGAATATTAAATCAGCTGGCATTCCTTGAATTTCTCCAGTTTCATTGTGGTAATCAGTGAATATGGGGGTTCTGATCACCTCACCCTAGCACACTTGTAGGGCAGAGGTACCAGGTTTGGAGGGTAATCCATGAAGAACAAGAAGTATCTTCATGACCCAAAAGTGGCTCATAGACCATGGATATCATTCTGGGAAGAGACAGATGTTTCTTCCCATAGATCCAGGGCAGTGACACCAGGGTTGTACCTAGGGGGGGAGGCAGGCTTTCAGGATGGAGATATATGTGTCTCCTCAAAGGGACTATTTGAGAGAGATTATGGAGAACTGCATGTCTAAAAGGATTATTAAAAGCAATGGGGATCTTAGTAGAGTCAAATACATAGGTGTTGGTAGCTTCAAGGTAGTCAGAATAACCAGCAAAACATCAACAAAGTCAGAGAGATAAAAGAGATAACTAGAAATACAGCCATAAAGAGCCCTGCTAGGATCACACACAATTGGGGAGTTGGGAGGCTATGGCTCTATGATGTGGTACCACTCAGGAACAGTCATAGGAAGATTGAAGCATTGCCGGAGCTGTGCACAGGTCCATTAACACAGGGCAAGGCCTCACTGACCCAGTGGAGCTTAAGAACAATCTCTGAGTGCCCAGCTTGTGTGGCTCAGTGGTTGAGCATTGACCTATGAACCAAGAGGTCATGGATCAAATCCCAGTCAGGGCATGGGTTAGGGGCTCAATTGCCAGTGGGGGGCATGCAGGAGGCAGCTGACTGATGATTCTCTCTCATCTTTGATGTTTCTATCTCTCTCTCATTCTTTGAAATCAATAAAAATATATTTTAAAAAAGAAAAGAACAATCTCTGAGTAAAAATAGCACAGAAAGGAACTCCAAAGCTCACCCCTCCAAAGGGAAGGAAAATAGGCAAAAACTCTCCAAATCAAGTTTGGCAGAATCTGGGAAATAATTGAAAATTTACAACAACCCAGAAATACCAAGTTCAAAGTAAGGTGACTAAAGCATAGTAGAAGAGCTTTGCGGAATGTTATTGTACTGCTGCCTCACCCACCTGCTTGCTTCTGTGGCCTTCTTGAAGATTCTTGCTTCCCAAGCAGCCATATTACTGGTGCGGTTCCCTGACTCTAGAGGTAGCAGAAATGACTTTATTTCAGGGTATTCTGTCTTGATGTGACTATTGCCTCCCTTAAGGGCTGATGCAAAGTACTTGCCTATGTTTCTCTTAAATCAGAATACTCTTAGGGCCAAACATGGCTATGTGCGGAGGCGGGGATGCATTCCTCAAAGACATGGCAAAGCAAATGAACCAGCTGTTGCAACTTAGGACAAAAACCTAACAGTCGTGTCCAATGATAGACATGCCCAATGCCTGGCAGGAAAAGATTGAGAGATACTTTGGAGAATCAAGGCTTTGAAAAACTCCTGTATATATGGAGTTTCAGAAGTCAATATGCATGCCTAGGGCAGGAAGGATGTTCTCAAGAGACCTACAAATAATTGAAGATGAAATCTTCAGCTGACCTTTCAGGCTATGTGCAAGCTCTAAGTGAAGGTTGCCTCTGAGGCCAGCATAAGCATCAGCATTGTAGGTGTTTCAACACAAAGCCAATCTGCAAATAATTGAAGTGTCTTTTCTATTTCCTTATGTTCTTCTTGTTGTTGTTGTTGTTGTTGTTGTTCTTCTTCTTCTTCTTCTTCTTCTTCTTCTTCTCTGCTTCTTCTTCCTCTCACTCTTGTTCTCCTCTTTTTCCTGAGACATTTAGAAAATCTTAGCTATTATCTCACTTAGACAGTAGAATAACATATTTTTCAAAGTGTTGGGAAAAAATGACAACCAAGATTCTTATTTCAAGAATATCTATCTTTCAAAATAGAAATAAAAATAACTCATTCCCATGTAAATATTCTGGCTTGAATTGCAAACTTTATCCAAACTCAATATGAGGAAGAGATGAGTGTGTGTGTGTGCATATGTGTATGTGTGTGCATGTGTGTAATTCTCTTCTCCTCAACAGCCTTGTCATCAATTGTAAAATAAACTTTATAAGGTGCCCATAACTTTGAAATTGGGAGAGTACAAGTTCAGCATATGCTATTGTTTATAGTGTGTTTATATAGACTTATGTGGCCATATTTTATGAAAATGTGTAAAATAAGGAAAGTTACAAAGAGGGTTCACAGAACAAGATACCTACAGTAATTTAATTTTGCTGCTATTTGGGACAAAAAATATCCTGTCTTTATATATTGGATACCATAAATATAAATAAATATTCTATCATATTGCAAGCCCATTTTTTTAGGAAAATATTTGCAGAAAGGCTCAATGAGCTTTCTTCATTCTTTGTTAGGGAAACACCAAAGTTGTTGGTATCAATCCTTTGGAGCTTCCAATGTGTATAATGTTCTTTGGGTAAATCTAAAATATCAAGGCCATGAGTATCCCAGAAAACACTTGCACAGCTAAACCCAATATGTCCATCTTTTCATTATCTAAGATCAACTTACTTCACAGGAGTTCACTAATTAACATAATGATGAATATTATGTCATTCATGAAAACAAAATTACTATGCTGGAGTGACACCCAGAGAAATTAATGGAATGGTAGAGGCCTCAGTGAAAATGGGCTTCCTGTTTGGCCTCTTCCTGCTCTCTGAAGTAGACCTTGGCTTCTTGATTCTCTGATGGTCCCAGACATTTGACATGAAACTGGAGGAGTCAGAAATTTCTTGGAATGTTCCATACTCCTGTGAAGAGTATTACGGCTGAAAAGTCCCTGATCTCTGCTTCCATAGCTCCTCCTCCTTCCTCAGTTATAGTTCTCATCACATTATATAGACATGTTTACTTCTTCCCTGTGATCCTGGAAGCTATGAGGGGGCAAGGACAATGTGCATCTCTCAAAATTCTGATCATTTTATAACAGAATTAGGCAAATGGAGTAGACACTCAAAATTAAGCATGGATGAATTAATGGATGAATGAACAAAATAATTAAAAACTTGAGATATTAACATTTTTATAGACTATGTCCTAGAGGAAACTTTTTAGGTCGCATGGTTCAGACTATCTTCAAAGAATAAATAACATTTCTTTCGTTCCCTTTAGTCAGTGAACCACACCACTGAAATAAGGACAGCAAATTAAACTACTATGGGACAACTCTTAAAAAAATACATTTCACACTATTAGCAAAGTCTGTTGAGACAAGTCTAGCTTTTTCTATTTTTAATATGCCTTTATTTATTTTAGAAAAAGGAAGGCAGCAGGATAGAGAGATAGAAACATCAATGAGAAAGAAAAAAAATCAATCAACTGCCTCCTGCATGCCCCCTACCACGGATCGAGCCCACAACCAGTGCATGTGCCCTGACCAGGAACTGAACCAACGACCTTTTGGTCTATAGGTCGATGCTCAACCACTGAACTACATTAACTGGGTATGTGGGACAGTTATTAATGTGCTTTGTTATTTTCTTTATTGCAAACCAAGCTCCTCTTCCTTCTTTTAACTCACTTCCCGAGGGAGCTGGTCAAATGCCCAACATCCCATTCTCATCAGAGCCTTCACCTCAATGTGCTAAACAGCTCAAGTTATTTCAACACGCACTTCTCTGATATCATTTCAATATTAGAATGTATTACATAATTTATCGTCCTGAGATAAGTAGCACAGGAAAACTCTACTTAAGCATAAAATATTATATTTTGAGTGAGAAAATTATTTAAAGCTTCATACTCCCAAATTATATATTTCTGGACTGTCAGGCTTTCCTTATTCCTGTGGAGAAGTTGTTTCTTCCTAGGGATGAGAATAATTTTTGATTATGACCTAAACACAGCCATACAGTATTTCCAGTGATTTAAATACCAGAAGACTGTTTTGGAGAATTACCAGATATATGCAGACAGCTTATCTGGAAGCACAGTTTTATTTTCATCTAAATCCAGCCCTTTCGATACACTTGTTTTACCTCAATTTCATTCTGAGGAATGAGGGCTTAGTTTTCCTTTCAGTAGACATTAAAGGAGACACTTCCACGGAAACTCTTTAAGAATTATCTAGGTCACATTCACAGCCTTTAACAGGCATGGTGAGAACCTTTTCTTCCTTTCCCAGCTGACAGGGGTTGTGTCGTGTGAGGGAAGATGAATAAGGAATCGTGGCTTCTCAGTCTTATTCTCACATTTCCCTCCATCCCCGGGGGTGGTTTTTTTCAGCTTTTCAGATTCACAAACTTAATTTCACTGGTTTACAGAGTGAGAGGGCTCTAGTCCCAGTGAATTGGTTCATGCTGTTCTAAAACACAGGGGACTGCTACAGAAGCCCCAATGTGAAGACATCCATTTCTATTTTTAAGAGTTTTTCAATGGAGGAAACACTAATGCCTGCTCATCAGAAACACCTGCCCTCAGGCGATAAAAATTATAGAAATCTATAGTGATTTCATTCCTCCAACAAGTATAACATGGCTCTCGAACCTGAAGTGTGCTGCTGACACACTGACTCTCGCAGGGGATCCGAAATGGCTGCAATGGCACCAGCATGCTGTGCTCAGCCTCAATGCAAAACTCCTAGCACATGCTTTCTTATCTTGCTCAGTTAAATAGAACACGTTGGACATATCAGTCCCGGCCCCATGTAGTGCCTCACCACATCTGATGTCCCTGTCCCATGACTCCTCAAAATTGCCTCTGCCCAATGGCTTAGGCCCATGGTCAGCAAACTGTGGCTCCCGAGCCACATGCGGCTCTTTGGCCCCTTGAGTGTGGCTCTTCCACAAAATACCAGGGCCTAGGCAAGTATATTTTGAAGAAATGGAGTTAGAAGAAGTTTTAAGTTTAAAAGATTTGGCTCTCCAAAGAAATTTCAATCCTTGTACTGTTGATATTTGGCTCTGTTGACTACTGACTTAGGCAAACATATAAATTGTTTTGAGAACTATCCGTTTCGTCCAATAACCAGTAACAGTCAGAAATGATTTGTCAGCCATAGATCTTATTTGCCTCATTGAAGTCACAGGCCATTGTTTGAGCTTTTCTTACAGAGCCCCCTTTGTTAATTAAAATGCCTTACTACAGTATTCCTCTAATGGGTGCCTGTGGTTAACAGGTATAACACAAATGCTTTGACTTGCAAATGTGTAGGACATGATAGGGATATATTTATTTGTTTAATCAAATGATGATGACTTTGTGGTCCTACCCACAGATACTGGCATAAAGCCCAGTCTTTTATTGGGGGCCCCTCACCAAATATGTCCATGAATTCTAAGAAGTCCTTCAAGAAATGTATATACTCATGTGCTTCCAGCCAGAATAGTGCAATATGTGCAAGATTTCCCCTCATGCCCTCTCCTGTTTTCTCAGGAATTAAAGCATTGGCCTGTGCAATGAAGGGCCCTGATTTCAATTCCAGTCAAGGGCACCTAACTGGGATGCAGGCTCTACCCCTGGCCCCTGTCAGGGTAAGTGTGGGAGGCAACCAATCAATGTATGTGACTCCCTCACATCAGTGTTTCTTTTCACTCTGTCTCTTCCCTTCCACTCTCTCTAAAAATCAATGGGAAAAATACCCTCAAGTGAGGATTAACAACAAGAACAACAACAACAAAAAAATATTTGCCTTCACCCTGGAAGAAATAATACACCTGGAAAAACACAATTTTTTAAATGTTCAGACAATAAACAAGTAGCACACAACTGTGACATTCGAGGGGGAGCAGATAAAACAAGTTCCAGGTGGATCCTGGCCTTGTGGGCAAGTAATAGAAATAGCTGAAGGTGAAGGAGCTCAGGTGGAGAACTGATCAACCTTCTAAGCTGCTTAAGTATATGGGATATTTGATCATAGACATGGGAGCTGAGAAGAGATAGAATTCTGCATGAGAGCTTGTTGGGGGTCCTAGATGGCAATGCGGCGGGGGAGGGGCGCTGAGGACTGTTTGATTTGCATAGGTTAATCATGTGGAGGCCTGGCATAGAGATATTAATGAAAAGCTGAGAACAGGACAGTAACACCAGAATCCATGCAGACATTGAAACATGGCCTTTCTGACCTAGTCAAAGTGAAAAGGTCTTACTGATCATTTTAGGCATTCTATGGACCTCAGTTGTTCGAGACCAAGGCTGCGGAGTAAGAATCCCACATCAGACAGGCACCAACAATCATACCATTTTAGAGCTGAGAAAAAAAGCAGGAGGCTTAAGAAGATTAAGCTAAAGAGCCAGAGCTTTGTTCAAAATCTGCTCCAAACTCATCCTTACATTTTGGATTATGATAATTTCAAATATAATGACTCAGTAACACAACACTCTTTCCTTATAATATTTGATTATATTAATATACCTCAATCTCCATAATAGTATGTTTGGGAATTTGGAAGAAAAACAAAGAAATTTACTTATTTGAATACATTGGAATCCAAGAATAATTAAATGAGAAGAAACAAAAGGAAGAACCATAAGTCCACATGGTTTTTGTCCTTTGAAATTGAAAAAAAAAAAAAAGTAGGTATACACTTAAAAAATGCCATGATCTTTCCTCCTTGCAAATGCTTTTTGGAGAGTTAGCATATTTCAATAATTCTATTTCCCTTTGATTGAATTTCTTTGATGAGAAAATAACTCTTGACACCCTTAGAAAAATCCAAAATATCTCTGTGGGTGCAAACTCAGTGAGTTGTGATTTGGAGACAAAAGGAAGAGAAAGGCGACTGATACTTTTATCTAATGGGCAGAGATGTAAATGAGCAGTGTTAAATCAAAGGGAAAAAAATGAGCACCTGGTTTTGAGCACTGCCAGGGTGCATAAGAATGATAGAGTCCATCTGTCTGAGATGGTGGAAATGTGTGACCTCAGGAAGAGATGGAGCGGGATCCTTTAAAGATGAGAAATGAAAATGTCACCAAAATTTTTGAGAAAATACTGCTTCCCAGGAGCAGATTAATGAAGCAGAAGCAATGCTCCAACTGTCAGCCACTGAATTATTAACAGAGGAAAAGCAGAATCTGTGGACAGGTGCGGGCTTGTCCAGAAATTGAAAAATCTTCAACCAAAACTCAAAGCAGAATCACAGGGAGCTCCACTTGACTTCTAGCTGAACACTGTAGTGGTTCCTTTGCCTTAGATCTTAATGTTTAAGAGGGTATCTCTTTTCATACATCTATGCCCACTGTCTTTCAAAGAGGGATAGTCATGCATCTGTGTCAAGAACTGCAGGTGGGAAAAGGGGAAAGGAAGATTGGCATTACATGCAATCATCCTATATGTGATTCCAGTCTGACATCTCAAATGGGAGTGTGACTTTGGAAAAACAAACACTTTTTTTCTAGCAGGAGAAACAAATAGTGGATTCACACTTGTGCTCTGGGTCAAAATAATGAGGTTTAAATGCAAAAAAAAAATATTTCATGAGTGACCACGAGTAAGTCTAAGATCTTGATCTGAGATTTTTCATTTGAAAATGCCTCCTGATTAGGTTATACAGTGAAGATTAAAAGACATACAATACAGAGAATACAGTTGTTCCCTTTCCTTTCCCTGGAACATCTGTGTTTCTGGATTTACTCTGCTCTGGGCTTTGCCTTCCAGATTCCACCTAGAGTAGTAGCTGGCTTCTCCAACTCATTTTGCTAAGCAACAACAACAAAAAAAACCACTTGAGATCCCTCGTGAGGGAGGAAGTCAAACTCACATAGGACAGTTTGCAGCCTGAACATAAAAATGAGCAATGTATCCAACTAAATGTCCAGAAAATCAGGACCCCTCACAGAAGGCTTCATTTGATTTCCTTCAATAACGATAAACAAGTAGACTCTCCAATGTCATTAGTCATCTGGATGGAGGAATTCAGACATTGAGCCTAAAATCCATAGCAGCCACTTACCCTAATTCAAGGATCTAAAACAAATTTAACACACAAACACACTGATTTCTGCAATTCCTACTTTACAATGAGTCTTTTCTATCTCACACATATATCCATGTGTATGTAAGTATGTCTATTAAATATTTTATAAGACGTTACTGTAGTAACAGTCTAATCAACGATGCTTTAATCTCTTTGTTATTTATAAGGATACACTTATGCATAAGATAGAACATGCATTTATGCATACATGTGCATAATTTATACTACTTTGTTCATAAATTAAAGAAGAGATTCATAATTACTATTGCGGGTGCTGCAATGTACTGCAAGGCGCCCCCTTAGGAGTGAAAGGCTTATTCTTTTACCTGATGGGAGTGCTGCTAAGATGACCTTGTTCCCTCAGTTGTCAGTCTTCCTTGTGAATGGTCTCAGCTGAAAAAAAAAGTCAAGACTATCCAGAGAGATACCCGTTACCTGTGACACCTTACATGCTGCAATTGATCACCATGAGGATACGAAGGTGCAGTCCCCCAAACTAAACAGACACCCAGTCTGCATCAGAAGGACACATTCCTCTGTCAGATGTTAATGCTAAGAATACTCCCTTCTAAAAATCCTGCATCTGCTTTCTAAGGAAAAAACACCTAAAACAAATACCCAGAAGGAAGGGTTGGTTGAAATGAGGAGAGAGGGTGTTTAGCAACAGACACAACAAGCATACAGAATCATTGCAACTAGGGGACGTGAATGGGAGAGGAAAGGGCTGAGCTGAAACATAAGGAAGGTATCTTCCCTACAGGAGGGATGGTATCCCCTGTATATAAAGCACAATACTCAATCGTGCTATCCATGGAGGCCACTCATGCTAACATGTTGACTCCTCCTCAGCTTAGCTTGTGTGTCTGTGCTCAAGACACTAAAATGCTCTAATATTTAAGGGGGGGAGTCAAATGAGAGAGCGTGTGCCTGGCACATAGCACCATGTCCAATGCACAGCACTAAATGAATAAGCTAATAAATTGTGAATGTTGTCATTGTTAGCTAAGGTATTCTCAGAGCCAAGGTTCAATGAGGCATCTATAATAATAAAAATGTAACATGCTCATTAGACTGGACAGCCAACAGCCGAACGACCTTCCAGATGTCATTCCAGACATCCTTCTGGATGAAGCCTTGGCAGTGGGAGGCAAGGTGAAGCATGAGGCAAAGGTGTTTAGGGGCAATGAGGCAGGCAGGTGAGCAGTTAAGGGCGATCAGGCAGGAAGGTGAGTGGTTAGGGGCAATGAGGCAGGCAGACAGGCAGAGTGGTTAGGGGAGATCAAGCAGGCAGGCAGGTGAGTAGTTGGGAGCCAGCGGCCCTGTATTGTGAGAGGAATGTCCTACTGCTGGTTTAGGTCCAATCCCGCCAGATTGCGAGAGTGTGCAGGCCAGACTGAGAGACACCTCCCCACGAATTTTGTGCACTGGGCCTCTAGTTTTTCATACAATTTCCTTTTTCCATTTTGCTTTATAATACAGAATCATATGCACATTTACAAAGCAAGGGATACACATAGTGATTATTTGTTCACAAAGCAGTAGCCCCCTCCAAAAGGATTTATCATACTTTTTTTAATGATGGGGCGCTTTCATTTGCCAACCCAAATGCCTATTTGACTTTTCTCTACCCTATTCTGTCCCTGAAAATGGGACTATATGGCTATCTCTTTTGCTTTCTGCCTGCCATAGAGGGTTTGGCCAATGGGAGATACCAAAATTGAGGTCAGAGGGTGAGAGGAGATTCAACTTAGGGTGTTTATTTCCCCCAAATTTTCCCATACCAGCTCACTGTGGGCCACTGTGTCCCTTAACACAAACTAACATCAGGTCCACTCCACTCACTTGAAGGTCCAGTAATCCTTAGTTCCTCAATCCTGACCTTTGTCATATATTTCTGCTATAGTTAGATCTAGGGTATTTCCCTCCTCTTAGATTGTTTCCTTGTATTCTGACCATACTTTGTTAAATTGTTTCCAAGTATCCAGCTAGAATGCCCCATCTCCTTCCTCCATCTGCTAGAACCTTGAGTAACCTGAGTTTTCCTGGGGATAAAAATGTGTTTTTAGTCAGAAATGATATTTTCATATATATATATATATATATATATATATATATATATATATAGTCAGTTGTCTTCAACCTGTGGAAAATCAGATGATTGGTTTTGAATTCAATATGAAATCTCTCTAACTTCATAAAGTAAACTTGTGTACTCAGATCTATGTGTGTCTAAAATTAGCAAATATATTGATAAAAGTCATTTTAAAATGGAGAGACCTCAACCATTAGGTTTTCTTATAATGATAAATGCTTTAGTTCTTTGGGTGTTGGTTTTTGTTTTTGTTTTCAAACTATATATACCTCAAAGAGACAAAAATATATATGTTTTTCTTTTTGGCTTACATAATAAAATAAATGCTAAGCAAATGTTTTAAGCAGTGCACCAACAATAACAACAATAAAAATAAAAAACAAATTTCTTTATTCTCAAATATTTTCATGACAACTCACTCAAGGCTGAAAATTGCCCTCAAATCCCCCCTCCAAAAGAAATTGACTAATAATATAAAGCATGATAATTCACACTACTAAAATATCATGTGGACACTAAAACTAGTTTTATGAAAAGGAGGAGGAGTATTTCAGTGAAAGATAATGTCTGCATCTTAGATGAGAAAATAGCAGGATATTCATTTTAAAGTGTGAAAATTTCTGAAAGAAAATACTAGTGCATTATAGCTACTGTGATTGAATCCCAGGTGTAGGGTAAGGGTGGTATTATTTGCTATTTCAAGTCTTTTGAACTCCTAAATTGACAATAATGAACATAGAATTCATTGCCAGAAAAAGTATACATGGTTTTCTCATATCTAAATTGAAAAAAAAAATTCTTACAGCTATTTAAAATTGTGTTCAAGAGGATGAATTTGTTTTAAGACTATATCTAAACTGTTCTGGCCTTGGAATTTAAGGAATGAAGTGAACAGCCCCAAAATTACTATGTATTTTTTGTCTGTAATAAAAGACCTTTCTTAGTCATAGAAACGTGGATGAAAAGAATATAACAGGTATCATCCTAATTTCCTCTAAATTATACTTAATTAATGTACTGATCTTCGTGTTACCTCTTAGAACTGAGTCATTTTTATAAGAAACCACATCAGTTTGATATAAATTTTCAAAGACATAGAAGTACAAATAGAACAATGCAGGGGATTTCAGCACAAAATTATCGTAATTCCCTGGGATTTAACTCACAGTCTTTTTTGGTGCCTTTCACATATTTCTATTTCAATATTGCCAGAGAAATCATAGGAACTTGGCTTGATGTTAATGGTAGGCTAGGAATAAAGAAAAAAATATTTAAGATGTATTTTTTCATCCTCTTTTTTAAAGTTTTATTGAATTTATTGGGATGACACTGATTAGTAAAATGATATAGGTTGCAGAATTCTATAATACATCATCTGTATATTGTATTGTCTATGCACCACCCAAAAGTCAAGTCTCCATCCATCATCATTTTTGGGGGGTTTTTTAGACAGTTTGCACAAGACCCAAGATTGTATCCCCCAAACAAGTTACATAGGCAAACAATAAAACACAAAAGAACCGCTGTATGGTATCAGTACATCAGCGAGGGTTTTTTACAATTTGGAAATGTTGGTAATTCTAGTTTTCCTCATCTAGTTCTTTCAACGTTCCCTTATTTTAGAAAGGCCTAATCAACTCTTTGGCATTGGCCTTCGTTATATGCATTCATCATAGGTACTCTTTGTCAGTGAATGCATAAAACACTCCATGTGGACGTGGTAAAGTTTATTTGCTATTCTTTCCTTATGTTAATTTAGGTGATTTCTGTTATCTGTAATTATAAATAGCATTATAATAAATTGTGATCCATGTTAATATTTGTGTAAAGCCTAAATCAAGTCATTTATAAACATGCTATGAATTACCAAAAAATATGGATATTTCCAGTTCAATAGGGTTAAATTGGTTGGACTGAGCTTTCTTTCTGGTTTCATCTTTCCTGTATTCTATATTAAAAATATTTCCAACTTCTTGACATTGTCAACCACTCTATTGAAATATCTAGAAATAGCTCTAGTTTTGTTCCTTTTTTTGTTAATCCTCACCTGAGTACATTTTTTTCCATTGAGTTTTTAGTAACAGTGGAAGGAATGGAGGGATATATATATATATATCAATGTGGGAGATAATTGATTGGTTGTCTCCCGCACCTGCCAGTACTGGGCAATACTGGGGCTAGAGACCAAACCTGCAACCCAGGTATGTGCCCTGCTCTCACCACTGAGAAAACCATCCAGGGCTCCTTCCTATCCTTTAAAAAATACATTTTCATTGATTTCAGAGATGACGGGAGAGGAAGAGAGCGAGAGAAACATCACTGATGAGAGAGAATTATGGATCTGCTGCCTCCAATGTGCCCCACATTGGAGATCAATCCTACAACCCAGGAATGTGCCCCAACCAGGAATCAAACTGTAACCTCCTGGTTCATAGGTAGACACTCAACCAGTGAGCCACACCATTTGGGCTCTTCCTATTCTTCCTTGTTACCTAAGTTGACCTTACCTTTATTGGACAAAAAAAAAAAATTATCCTTGTTCTCTCAAAAATAGTTCAAATGTTACCTCTTGTCTGTAGCCTTTCCTGAGTACCCCAGTTAGAGTTAAACTCTGTTTCTCTTATAGAATTTTACATGCCTCTATGTTAGCATTTTACATATTGGATTGTTGATATGCATGATGAACGAGTGCCGATCAGGCTTAATCTCTACAGGTTTGGCTGGGAGTGAACTTGACCTTGGTGTTTCCCACCTTAGAGTGATGCTTCCTTCAAACTCTAGCCTTAAATGTGGAATGCTGTTTGCCTTGTTTGCTATTTGGGAGCACACCTGGCTTTGTGTCGATGGGTAGTCAGGCAAGTCTTAAACCTATGAGACTCAAATGCTGGAAAAGATTGGTGGAAGAGTGAAGCAATCACTTCTCTGTATCAAAGTGACTCACAGACTCCTCAGGTCTTGCTCCTGGAAGCCATATGTGTTCCCTGCAGGTGAGGAGGCAAAAGAAGCTATGTGCTCACTGTGGAAGCTGGCAGGTCTCTCAGTGAAATGAAAAAAAAAACACTCTGTCTGTTGCATCCTTTGCCTTATGTGCTTCATAAAGCTAAGTACATGTAGTGCTAGATGAAAGCCTACTTTTGTGCGTCTGATTACCAACTACAGCCCATCCTAGAGCTTTGGTGCTGCAATTAGGTACACACATAACATGTATTTATAATAATTAGCCTAAATTCCTATTTTTTTTAGTAAATTATGTGCTATGTGTCTCCTTACAGACAACTTTAATATCTAGTTCCTGGAAAATGGCTCATATAATTGGTTTGTAATATAGTTTATTTTTATAGACTGTTTAAAAGAAAAGAGGAACAACAGAATTTAGAAACAGCCTATCCTGGTGTCTTGTGTCTCGTGGTTTTTGTTGTTTTCCCAATACAATTGAAGTCTCTTTTATAAACTGTACGCAGCCTCTGCATCTACCTTGATTCAAACTGACACTGTAGGAAACTTAATTATCCAGAATGACATTCTCCAAGGAAGCCATAATGACTTCCTATCTTATTAACTTTGTAGCCGGCATTATCTTGGCCAATCAAGAATCCTCCAGAATGCCAAAGGTCAACCTTGTCTCTTGCCTTCATAATCTATATATTGAAATATCTGGATAGATTTAGACATAGTCCATTCTGAGGTTTGAGGACACCATTAGACAACAAAATTCAAAGACGTGTGTTGGTTCTGCCTTTTGAATTCACATAGAGCTCAGTCTGAGGGGGGAAAAAAAGATAATATACAAAGGAGCTTCTTTAAGTTTATCTAGCTATGTGGATCTGGCCTCAACAGAATAGTAGGTTAATTTAGCCATGCATATCACCATCCCCTAATTTAAAGAGCTAGAACAATCATCAATAAATAGTAAGTTATTGACCATGATATGTGTTTCATTTTATAGAGTTGAGGCTGAGGAATGGAGGGATTACATAAACCAAGGAGGAAAGATAAATTACATACCAGAAAATTACAAATGACCACCAATCATGTAGAACATAGAGTTTGGGGGTCATAGGCAAAACACAACTTATAAAGTCAAAATTTAGGCAGGTTAGGAATAAATATGGGTAGAGAATGTTTACTAATTTGGATGGAAAAGTTCTTATATATGGGTGTATGTTGCTATTGTAAATGATCAACAACATACTGGAATCTGGAGATGAGAATTAGTCATTAACTAGATTTGTAATGGGGAAGATTACTGTTTCAAATTTTGCTAAGAGGATCTATGTTTTATTACCACTGTGCAGCAGAGATTAGTCCCCACACCAGTTGCTAGGGCTTTCCTGGTCTAGAGTTTTAAAATCTCAATGGATATTGGAAATAAAGGCAGTTTATTTATTTTTTAATGAAAGTTAGGACTTATTTAGCTGGGGATAAACAGCTCTGTTACAAAAAGAGCAGGATCACAATCACACAGGTCACATACAAATGATGATATGGCAGATCCTGACTCATTCTGTGACAAAAATTAATAAGCAAAGAATGTTCATGATGGAAGATAAGCCAATGAATATAATGTCAAACTTTAGAGTGAAGTCAATAACAATATACAAGAAAGGCCATAATGCTCTTTGTAATTCCTCTAAATCCAAAACAAAACAACCACAAAACAACAAAAGCGGTCTTGTTATTTTATTGATGGCTTCTTTTGCTGTGCAGAAGCTTTTTATTTTAATGTAGTGCCATTTGTTTATTTTATCCTTAATTTCCATTGTCCATATATGTAAAGGAGACGCATCCATAAACATGTTGCTATGAGAGATGTCTGAGATTTTGCTGCCAATGTGTTTTTTTCTAGGATTTTTATGGTTTCATGTCTTACATTTAACTCTTTTACGCATTTTGAATTTCTTTTTATGTATGGTGTAAGTTGCTGGTCTAATTTCATTTTTTTTTTTGCATGTATCTGTCCAATTTTCCTAACACTGTTTATTGAAGAGATTGTCTTGATTCCATTGTATTTTCTTGCTTCCTTTGTCAAATATTAAATGAGCATAAGGCTTGGGTCAATTTTAGGGTTCTCTGTCCTGCTTCATTGGTCTATATGCCTATTCTTGTGCCAGTACCAGGCTGTTTCATAATACAACTTAAAATTTGGTATTGTGATTCCTCCAACTTTGTTTTTGCTTTCTCAAGAGTGCTGCAGCTATTTGAGATATTTTTTTAATCTCATATACATTTTAGAGAAGTTTTCTTTAGCTCTATAAAATCTGTTGTTGGTATTTCAATAGGAATTGCATTGAATCTGTATATCGCTTTGGGTAGTATGGGCATTTTAATGATGTTGATTCTACCAATCCATGAACACAGTATATTCTTCCACTTGTGTATATCTTCCTCTATCTCTTTTTTCAATGTCTTATAGTTTTCCAAATACATGTCTTTTACTTCTTTTAGTTAGAGTAAGTTTATTCCTCTTTAGATTAAGTTTATTCCTAAGTATATAAATGTTTTTGTTGTAATGGTAACTGGGGTTGTTAATTTGGTTCCCTTTTCTGAAAGTTAATTATTTCTGTATAAAAATTCCATAGATTTCTGGGTATTAATTTTATATCCTGCTACATTGCCAAATTCAATTATTAAATCTAGTAGTTTTCTGATGGAGATTTTAGGGTTTTCTATGTACAGTATCATGTCATCTGCTCACTCCACGGGAGAACATATTTGCCAATGGTACATTGATAAGTGTTAACCTCTGGAATCCACAGGGAACTCATACAGCTTAGCAGAAGGAAGATAAACAACCCAATTAAAAAACGGGCAAAGGAACTCAATGGACAATTCTCCAACATGGAACACAGAATGCCAAAAGGCATATGAAAAAGTGCTCAAAGTCACAGCTCATCGGAGAGATGCAAATCAAAATGACAGTGAGGCACTACCTCACATCAGTAAGAATGGCTATCATCAACAAATCAACAAATCAACAAAGGACAAGTGTTGATGAGGATGCAGAGAAAGGAAATTCTCATGCACTGTTGGTGGGAATGCAGACTGGTGCAGCCTCTGTGGAAAAACAGTTTGGAGTTTCCTCAAAAAATTAAAAATGCAATCACCATTTTACCAGTGATCCCACTTCTGGAATATATCCCAAGAACTCAGAAACACCCATCAGAAAGAATATATGTACCCCTATGTTCATACCAGCACAATTCACCATAGCTAAGATTTGGAAACAGCCTAAGTACCCATCAGCAGAAGAGTGGATTAAAAAACTGCCGTACATCTACACACAATGGAATGTTAAGCAGCTATAAAAAAAAGAAAGAACTCTTACTATTTGTAACAGCATGGATAGACCTAGAGACCATTATACTAAGCCAATCAGAGAAGGATAAGTATTACATAATCTCACTCATATGTGGACTCTAATGACCAGCATAAACTAATGGTGGGGAAATGACCCAGAGACATAGAAACATTGAACAGACTATTAAACCTCAGAGGGAAGTCAGGGGAGGTGGGAGGGGGGAAGAGATCAACCAACTAATATGCATAACACAAGGACACGGACAGTGGGTTGTGAAGGCTGGGGTTTGGGGAGGTAATAGGGGATAGGGACATATGCAATACTTTCAACAATAAAGATTTATGTTAAAAATAAACCCAAGACGTCAGAAATAAAATGGATCAAGATTTTAGAAGCATTATGCATTAGCCTTCCCATAATCCTCAAAGCATATAAATGACTAAATATTTATTAACAAAAGTCTTAACTCTATGGGTGTTTGTAATTCTCCAATTTGTAGTCTTATTTATGTTGTGTCTCTTCATAGCAAAAGGGCCTTGATCATCTAGGGTAGTGCCAAAGATCCCAGAGAGTTTTATTTTTTATTTTCAAATAACATTTTTTGTAAAGTTTTAATAATTTTTCTAATTATCTGACTGCAGCATCAGCCTATGGGGATTCTAATTGGATCGATCCAGCATCCTTTGGGCTTATGAGGTCATAGGATATAGTTAACCTGAGCTCATGCCCGCTCATCATTTCCTCTTCAGGAAGTTCTTACAAAAGGGCCAGCATATAGAAAGAAGCATGTCTGCCTTCCTCTCTCTTTATTGGTGAATTCCACTATTTTTTAAAAATATATTTCTTTATTAATTTCAGAGTGGAAGGGAGAGGGAGAGAGAGATAGAAATATCAATGATGAGAGAGAATCATTGATCGGCTGCCTCCTGCATGCCCCCCAGTGGGGATGGAGCCCACAATCTGGACATGTGCCCTTGGCCAGAATGGAACCTGGAATTATTCAGTCCACAGGTCAATGCTCTATCCACTGAGCCAAACCAGCTAGGACTACCACTATTTCTTTAAGAGAACAAAATTGACACCACAACACACATATTTATGTAGCAAACATTTTTCCTGCATCTTCTGGATTGGTGGTTTCCAAATTTCCACCTTTATAAGACTAACTTTGGCATTCTGATAACATGCATAGACATAGTCTCTTATATTCTTAATCAAGTTGTATAATAACTAAGGTTTATGCTCCTATATTTAATTGAAAAAAAATAATAGTTTTTTTAATTAAAAAAACAACAACCTCATGCTGGTGGACCGTATGCACTCACAGAAACCCAGAAGACATTGGTTAGCCATTATAGAAATAATACACTGTGCATATACTCTGTTCTCAAGAAAGAAAGGAAAAAGCTAGGAAAGAAAAAAGCATAAAAGGAACTGCAAGATGAAAGCATGTGACAAGAGAAGGGAGTGGCAACATAAAACATTGAGAACTTTTTTTCTTTCATGCACTCCACAGGGCATTTTATGTATATTATAGAATTCAGGGGGAAATCTCCATTTTTCATATTAGAAAAGGGAGATTAAGTTCACATAATGAATCAGTCAGGGGTCCCATAGCATCTAAGTAGCGGAATAAAAATCTTGTGCCGTGTCTATTTCTAATAAAAAAAAAAAAGTCAATGATTTTACCTGGACAGTACTGAAGATTGAAAAATGTGTGCGCACCTAATTATAATGCAGATGGAGACAAAAGGGGCTCCATGATATAAACACAAATACTTAAGAAGTTTGGGAAATAGCTCAGTGACTGCCAGGGTAGGCATGTAGGCTGTTTTCTTTGGAAAGGTTAATTAAGGGCTCATTCAAGAAGAGCAGTGTAGCCTGGCTGGTGTGCTTCAGTGGTAAGCATAAACTTACAAACCAGGAGGTCACAATTTGATTCCCCATCAGGGCACATGCCTGGGTGGTGGGCTCAATCCCCAATAGGCTTATGCAGAAGGCAGCCAATCAATGATACTCATCATTGAAGTTTCTATCTCTCCCTCTCCCTTCCTCTGTGAAATCAGTATATATGTATTTTTTAAAAGAAGATCATTGTATATGCACAAATTTGATTTTGACTCATCATGGTTGAGAGTAAGGGGTGAGTGGATCCAGATGGGGAAATGGAAAACATAATCATGTCCAGGACCACAGCTATCTTGCTTAAGGCCTTGGTGTTAGTAAGCAGTGCGGCTGTTACCAGCCCACAATACTGCCCAGTCCATCATTTGGTATCATGAGTATATTCTCTTATTTTAAATATATATATTTTATTAATATTTTACAGAGAGGGATAGAGAGTTAGAAACATCGATGAGAGAGAAACATCAACCAGCCACCTCCTGCACACCCCCCACTGGGGATGTGCCCGCAACTAATGTACATGCCCTTGACCGGAATCGAACCTGGGACCTTTTTAGTCCACAGGCTCTATCCACTGAGCCAAACCGGTTTTGGCTATATTCTCTTTTATTATCATGAAATATTTCTATGTTTCTATCTGAGGAAGATCTTTAGCTTCCTATGATTTAGAGCTAAATATTACTAATTTCAGAATTTCTATTACCGAGAATGGTGCTGGCTAGAGAGCAAGTTCCTTATGTCTTTCTTATCCTTTTCTAAGGAATGGTTAACCTCTTTCACTCTATATTATGTGTTAAAGAGGATGGGGCATCATTCCAGAAAGTCACAGTAGTTGACAAACCTTGGGGAAGAATGGGCAAATGGCTGCCATGTCCAAATGCTATTATATTCAGGGGGGAAAAATCAATAAAATATCTTAACCGACTGAGCAAGTGAAGGAAGTTCATTTTTAAGCACACTACTTCTTGCCAGCACATGATAAGACCTATTTAAAGGAATTATGGATGTCTGAATGAACTACTAACATCCTCAAGAGCAAGCATATTAAAAAATAATGTATTACAACCATACTAAAATGTGAAAAACAGGTATTCTGCATCTCTATGGAAATACGGAGGTTACCAAAATGGATTTCCATGGAGAATTCAGCTTTGATAACAGAATCTGAATGAAAAAAAAATCACTGATCTTCATTAATCACCATTGGAGGCAAATTCCTCAAGCAAAAGGGTCATGGCAGCCCTTAGGTTATGCTAGCCCAGTAGTCGGCAAACTCATTAGTCAACAGAGCCAAATATCAACAGTACAACAATTGAAATTTATTTTGAGAGCCAGTTTTTTTAAACTTCTTCTAATTTCACTTCTTCAAAATAGACTTGCCCAGGCCACGGTACTTTGTGGAAGAGCCACACTCAAGGAGCCACATGTGGCTCGAGAGCCGCAGTTTGTCAACCACGGTGCTAGTCCATCAGAGAATTGGACACACAGGTCTTCTCATGTGAAGCTAGTGTGGAAAGTGGACGGGAAACTTAGGCCTACCAGTGGAGAGACTCTGCCAGGTTTCAGAGGCCAAAGAAACAGTCCCCATATGGAGCCCTGTGGATTTCTGCCATCTCCTTGGCCGGGCTGAGTTCCAGCCATGTGCCTGCATCTGTCAGTGCAAAAGGCAAAAATCTCTCTCCTCCCACCCTCTTACATTCACCTACACCACCCGCCCACTCCTTCCAAAATATATCTCATTTTATTGTCTTATTAGTGAGTGGAGACGAGCTCTGGAACCCTCACCCCACCAAAGACAGCCCACACCCTTCTGTACAGGAAACTTACTTTCCTACCCGGAGCAGGTGTTATTGTTTAAAAATACCAAATACAACTTCTTTAGCTACTATAAAAAGCATCACTTTTGAAGCCTTCTGTAATTTGCAGAGCAAATGGCATTAAGAAATTTGCTCTTGCACCTGCCTACTCTTCAGATTTGCATAAACGTTCATCGCTGTGCAAATGTAGCACAGCCTTCGGTTCTATTTAATGCAGGAAAGCAGAGGCCTTGTCCATATGTAAAGCATCTTCCAAAAGAGTCGCAGGCACTTCCTTTGCCTCACTCAGCACATGGGAGAATAAGGGCTTCGAAATTTGCATGCTCCAAGAAATTCTCTACAAGACAAAAGATTAAAAATTGATGGGGGAAGGCTGTGCGCATTAGTTTTGTCTCCGTGAGATGTAAGTGTCTATTTGGATACGTTGCATTCTGAACATTAGGCACTGACTGGTGGGAGAATTTCCTTAATCACATTAAGGTAGCAAGCCTCGTCTGGAGTCAATAATGTGAACAAATGTTCTTCTCTCCTAGTACTAGCGGTGATGATATGGTCCAGCAAATTGCTAAGAATCTAGAGCTTTCAAAATAGAAAATATTTTAAAAGAATAATAAGGTGGGAAATAGTAAAGAGGGGAATTGAAGCTGAGTGAGATGAGGCTCTAAGTACATTTGTTTCTTTGCATCTTGCTTCACGTGTAAATCTTCTCATACATACCACATGGAGTGAAATACTGAGCTCTTTACAACTTGTGTGTTTTCTTTTCCCCCACTAAGCCTGTTGTGTGTACTTTCTTAAAATGTGCTGTTGGGTAACTTGTTTTATCTCTATGGTCTTATCTCATACTTTCATAATTACTTTCTAGAATTAATACAATAATTACTTCTATGGTTAATCATTGGGATCACAGTATCCAATTTCAGTAGCAGTATAGTTTTATACAGGAAAATAAATATCCTATATAATAAAAGGAAATATGCAAATCAACTGGGCTGCAGAATGACTGGTCACTATGACACATACTCACCACCATGGGGAAGACACTTGACACAAGAGCTGCCCCCTGGTGGCCAGTGTGCTCCCACAGGGGGAGTGCCACTCAGCCAGAAGCCAAGGCAGTGCTATGAATGACCAATTATGGGCTTAGGCCTAATCCCTGTGGGGAATGGAACTAAGTCATCAGTAGGATGTGAGAGGGCACAGGTCAGGCTAAGAGACTCCCCTCCACCCCCAGCTGCATGAATTTTGTGCACATGGCCTCTAGTAAAATTATAATTATCCCGATAAAACTATATGACTCCCTCCCATGAGCCACAATAAAGTGATAAAGCTTCACATTTGGGTCTCTCACTACATTTCTGACTTTTTTTTCTCTCTGTCCTTTACCTGCTTCTTTAAAATCACTAGTTACATTTTGGGCTGAATAATTTTTAATGTTTGCAGGTGGAATCTGTCCTCATACTAAGGGTGATTAGCAACATCCCTGGCCTCTACCCCAGCCATTTCCAACCAGTGTGCTGCAAGAAATCTTAAAACATGAGCTGAAAAAGGTAGAAAATCGCAGCGCTACTCACTAAATTCCCATAGCATTGACCCAAAAGTCATAATTAAAATTCACTCTAGGCATTGTCACATCTCTAATGGATAGAACATTTTCTACCATTGACACCCACTGATGATCTTAACACTGGTTATGGAACTCATGTGTATCTTCAAACATACAAAATGATTTACACATACATTTTTTTATCCACTAAACAGAGGGTGGGGAATGTCCACCACCACCACCCCCAACCCCTCTCAGGCTGTATGTGGATGACAAAATCATTTGGCCTGGCCCTGCCAAGGCATTAGGGGTGAGTTATTTAAATTTTTGATCAAATAGAACAGGCTAATTTTTAATTGATAATTTTGTATGGCCCAAACATGATGTTATAAATATCCAAATGGCCCTTGAGAGAAAAAAAAGGTTCCCCATCCCTGACTCCTCAGTATTCCTCTAACTTGTGTCATTGCTCTTCTCTGAACTTTTCTGTGATTCTTCCTAATAGTGAGTATGTGTGCCACCTTAGACATAACCCTATTTTAATTACATATTGTTCTGTATTGAACCCATTTTTGTTTCTGTATTCCCCATAAATCCCCGAATTTATAAAATGTAGAGCTTGTTTTATGCACAGCTCTCTGTCTATCCTAGTAAAATGATGCTCACGTGAGAGAAGCTTATTTAACATGTTTCAAAGAGTGATAGAGTGTTCAGATTAATATCGAAATGAAGAAAGATATTTATTGGTGGACCACACACCAACATATTGATACTCAATAACTATATGTTTATAGAAGGGATGAGTGAAACTTTTCACGTAACGATGCTTAGAATGGTTGGAGCCTACACAACACAATGCCATTCTAGCAATAGATTTCTAAATCTTCCTGGATGTTCATTTCAAACTATAAAAGCTTTCAATTTGTTGCCCTTTAAGTGGAAGCTAAGTTCCTTTATAAAAATATTATCTTTGCTTCATTTGGATGTGCTGAATTAAATGGACTTCTATTTTATGTGGCCAGTGCTGTATAACCTTCACTAGAGAAGATGAATCTTAAGTGGTCCTGAGAGGCTTTGATCCATGCAAAATAATGACAGCCCATTTACCTTTCCCTCTCCTTTCACCCTCCCCTCACAGGGCAGTCCTCTTGTCCCGCAGTTCTTTGTGTGGTTTGGCAAGAACTAATGATTGCACATTTAAGCCTGTGAAATTTTATAGCCTGGATCATGGCAGCAGTGGCCTTTGGCATGAATTTGCCTGGTACATTGTACAGAAAGAAAGAGAAAGGGAATAAGGTAATGAACGGTTTGTGCACTCTTTTTTTCCCCCTTCACTGACATCATGCGAGTCACAGGCAGACCGGTGAAGATCGATGGCCAGGTCCTTAAATGGCTTATAAATTGGCGAAACTCAGAGAAAGAATGGGGTTCTACCTTGATTCTCGTTATATGCCAGCTTTGGCGACAGGTCTTAAAATAAGCCCTTCATCCATGTGTATCAATAAGGCAGACGTGAATATACTTCCTGGGTGATTCCTGGGGCACATAGAAGCTTTTTGCTGTTGCTTTTAATCGAATGCATTTAAAACATGGTGAGGAATTCTGCAATGAGTTGAACGGCCAGCAGAGAGAATGATGATAGATCAGTAGCTATTGGAGCAAGAAGTGAGAGGAGGGATGAAAGTATGATTTGGTGGAGGTCTATCTATATGTATAAGTCTGTGTGTGTGTGTGTGTGTGTGTGTGTGTGTGTGTGTGTGTGTGTGTGTTTATGGAGTGAGAAAGAAAGGGTGAGGGAGAGGTTGGTTTATGGGATTAAGGAAGCTTCAAAACCCCACAATCTCCCTGCCATCTGCCATGAGGAGAACCAGGAAACCTGGTGTTATAATTCAGTCCAAGTCAAGGAGAGCAGGGGTATGTAGGTGATATTAACCCCTCATCTGAGTCCCCAAACCCAGGAGCCATGAACAGCCATGTCTGAGAGCAGAAGACAAAGATCTCAGCTCAAATGGAGAGCACAAGTCTGCCCCTCCTCTGTCTTCTTGTTCTGCTCAGGTCTTCAGTGGGTGGATGTGTCCCACCAGCACTGGTGAGGTCACATGATCCTTTTACCCAGTTAACTGATTCGGTGCTAGGCTCTCTCAGAGACACTCTCACAGACATGCCCAGAAATGGTGTTTTACCGGCTATCTGGACTTCCCATAACCCAGGCAAGTAGATGCACAAAATTAACGAACGCAGGTGTGTTCCAAAAATCCTATCCTATATAATAAAAGCCCAGCGACTCCTACAGTGGGACCACCAGAACGACCATTTGTTGTGATGCACACTGACCACCAGGGGGCAGATGCTCAATGCAGAAGCTACCCTCTGGTGGTTAGTGTGCTCTCACTGTGACTGGGATGAGTGGTGCTCCCACAGCAGGCTGATCTCCACTGGCCACACCTTCCACCAGTGCAGGAATCCCATGCACCAGGCCTCTAGTATCAAATAGAGACAACAACATAATGGAGAAAAAAGGATTGGTGAGGCATGTAAATACTGAGTCCATTTTAGACCCTTAATTTCGACTTCAATTTAGAGTAAATGGAATAGACGCCACTTACATATTCTTATTAATGTTCTAATTAAGATCTTATGGGTATTAGTGTAAAATTAGCACACATGCTGGCATATAGCTGACCCTTTCCATTTCCTTTTTTCCTGAGCCCAAGTTTCCTGTTTAGACACTATC
Source organism: Vespertilio murinus (assembly GCA_963924515.1). Taxonomy (NCBI): domain Eukaryota; kingdom Metazoa; phylum Chordata; class Mammalia; order Chiroptera; family Vespertilionidae; genus Vespertilio; species Vespertilio murinus. The sequence goes on along the minus strand of OZ004716.1, from coordinate 9,054,920 downwards.
TGGAATACTATACATTTCCGGCAATTTACACATAATTAGTAAAGATTGCCTTATTTTGGCAATATAATACAATTTTCTAAATTTATTTCAAGTTCTAAAATTGTATTATAATTATTTTATCAAAGATATAGATATAGATATACTTCTGGGGAGGAGCTGAAAATATTATTTTCTCCTACAGTCATTCTCTGTGACTTTATGGTCTTTTTTTCCCCGTGAGCAATCAGTTTTCTTCCTCCTAATGTTATCACATAAATATTCTTATTTGCAAGGATAAAAATCAATGGCTTGATTCATATATCCATGTATCAAATGCCTTACCTAAAGTCATTTTCTAATATGGAAAAGCAAGGAGAAAAGTCATCTCTTTCAGAAATTGCAATTTGTTGTCTTTTGACTTATCGGCAGTGTCTGCAGAGTTTTTGAAAATTTTACAGTCAGATTTGCTTTTCCAAACAGAGGTGTTTGGAAGGTCTTCTGCTTGCCTTTTCACATTGTAGAATTATTACTCTGATAGGACAATGGGATAGATGAAAAAAAAAAAATGATGAGATGGAAGCAGACTAGGAAGTGGCAAACCTTGCACTTCAGTAGACTCCCAGGTCACAGGGTTGCATATGAGGCGAATATATCAGGAACACTTTCACTATCTACTGAGTGGATATGTTTACATGCATTCACTTCATAACACTATCTAATTGGTGGAAGAAGTAGGAAGACAAGGATAGATGTTTATTTTTAAAAGATGAAGTGTCCTCGCTGACATTATAGCATCCCATGCAACTTGATTGACCTTCTGGAAATAGTGTCCATGACATTGACTTTGCCTCTCACCCGTGCTTATTTTCACACACATACGTGCAAAATGTGCCAATGTGTGCACACATGCACACACCCGCATTATTTCAGTCTGCAACTTTCAGTAATGTTGTGCTGATTTTATTGCCATACTTTAGTAAAACACATTTATGAAATTGCTTTTAGTCCATAATGAACTCTACGTTGTGAGGACAAAGTGACTAGCCACAGAACCTGAAATGGATATGATGCGACCTAACAAATTAAAAAGCTAATTTCTTTCCTCTCATTGTATCAGCACCATCAATTTTTTAATCTCATTTTCATTCTGAAGAGTCCTTTGATTATGATATTCTTTTATTTGGAATAGCAAAAAACACCTTATAAAGTTCTTATTTGTAGTAGGAGAGGTTAGGGTGGGTCTACTTATTGAGAATCACTTGAGGTGATTTAATAATTTACATTTCTTTCATGTGTTTGAAAGGTAGACTTTGTTACAGTCAATAGGCACTGAAGTCACTCACATCATACCTTGCCTTCTCATTCCCTCTCCTATGAAACGAAATACCTGAATCAAAAATTACCATATCTTAGAGGCGCAGGCGGTATAATTATGCCAGTTTTCAAGGCAGCTCTCGTGGTTAGTGGTTAGATAAAATGTATGCAAAAATCGGTATTTTCACTGATCATTTGATTCAGTCTCATTAGATAGTATCACCTTTCCTCCAGACATCAATTAATGCAGTGGCTAGAGGATGAATCTCTATATTCCTGGCTTTAGTTTGCCATCAAATTAGATGCGGAGAAAAAATGAAGGACATAGTACAGTATGCATGCAAATATATATATATTTGATGTGATTATTTGAAAGAGTAGAAATATTTTGCAGCCACAGTTGCATGTGATTATTGGATGTGATTGGGTGTGATTATTTGAAAGACTAGAAATATTTTGCAGCCAATGTTGGATTTTTGGTGCTTCAAAGCAAAACCAATTCTATAGGAAATGTGAGTCTTTTCTGCCTTACAAGTCCTATCGCCCCGGGGCCTCTTTTCCCAAGAGACTGAGCTTATGATCTCAAATCACCAAATGAGCCCCCTCCCCCCCCTTTTTTTTACTAGTGAAGAAACCACATCCCAATCATGGTAACAGGGGGAAATCTTTGGAAAGACACAAGAAAGGCAGCAGGGTCCCGATTAAAACAGAAAAAAACACATTGTTCATTGTTAGGTACTTTCCACACATTATGGCCCCAGTCGGAGCCATGTCCCCACTGCAAGCAGGCTTTGCCTTTTACTAAATGAGATAAAGTGTAGCTGGTCTGCCTGCTGTTCACATTCACCAAGGAAAAGAGCTCTTCTCTGCTGGCATCATTTATTTAAGTTTACCTGCTTGCCACAGTCAGAACATTCAGATACCAAACAGAAGAGTGTCTGCAACCTTTACTGCAATGCGTTATTTCATTTTTCTTCCCAGTGATCTATATGGTGATGGAGAAGTATTTCTTTTGAGACTCACATGCCTTTTCCCCTATGTCCCCATGTCATCCTCCATTATTGCTAATGATTATGAAGCACAGATGCCTCCTCACCTCCATGCAGGTGTCCTGCCCACACCGCCAAGCATCCGCATATCACAGAAATGGATGAGCACACCAGGACACAGTGGTTACATGTGTCACTCAGCCCCGGCCAGTTTGGCTCAGTGGATAGAGCATCAGCCTATGGACTGAAGGGTCCCGGTTTCTATGCCAGGTCAAGGCATGTGTATTTGCAGGCTCGATTCCTAGCTCTCGTTGGAGTGGGTATGGGAGGCAACCAATCCATGTCTCTCTCTCTCTCTCTCACATGATGTTTCTCTCTGTGTGTGTCTCTCTCTTTTACTCTTTCTAAAAAAGCAATAGGAAAATATCCTCTGGTGAGGGTTAACAACAACAAAAAATGTTGGTCAAACTCTGCTGCTTACTGAGCTTGACAGCCTAACTAGCTCTTGCAGTTCCTGACCTCAGTTCACCGCCCCTCGGGTTTGGTATTCTGGCCCAGTGTTCATCAGAAATTCCACTTCTCCCAGTCAGCCTTGGTCCTCTCTCCTTTATTTTTACTAATTCTGACCCCCAATCTCACTTGTTCCTGCTTTAAAGGCTCTGTCCCTGGATACCTTCTGCAGATGTGTGCTAGGTCTTATTTTCAGGGGATGTCTTATTTTTCCATGAAGAAGAATACGGTACACATTTATTGTTAAATGAAAATGAAGGAAATTTATTACCTATATATGGTACGGTAGCACGGTAGTTGTCAACACAAACCAGACAAACTGTGAATCCTACAGTATCAAGAATTTACTCATGTATTCAACGACAATCATGTCATCATCTTCTGGAACATCATCATAACAATGCAATTCCTGAATTTCCTGGTGAATTTCTTGTGACTCCATTTCTTTCAGAATCATTGGACCGAATCTCTCATGTTTAACAATAGCACTGTCTCTAAATGAGTCCTTCTTGTCAAGGTAGCCTGCTCGCAGTGCATTTGCAATGCAACTGTCAGTGACTTCCTCCCATGAATTCTTCACCCAAGTCACAACTTCTTGCAGTTTAGGTTTCACCAAGTTTCCACACTGATTTCTCTCCATTCACACAGCAGTGACATCAGGACTCTGCTTAAGGTCACTGGTTGCTAGATGCCAGTCGGGGCGGCCCTAGCGACCAGTTTCAGGTAAATTAATTTTCATTCTGAGACAGAGGCTGGGGGCCTTATTTTCGGGGGGGGGTGCCTTATATTCCACTCAGAAGGAAACCTGTAAGTAAGTCTTATTTTCGGAGGATGTCTTATTTTCGGGGAAACATGGTATTTTCTGAGAAGTAGTGGTCTGAGGGGGTGGACAGCCAGAGTCCCGCTCCCTCTGTGTCTGCATACCCCTCCGTTGTCTCAGCCTGGCCCTCGCCTGTCCACAGACGGATAGGACTGCTGGTCCCAGAGCCCAGGGCACATAACTTAAGTCCAGGGGTCTGGGGAGACCCATGGGCAATTAAAAGAACAAAAAATAAATTGAGAAAAGAAATTTTTAAAAGGAAAAAGTGAGAAATAAAAGCGGGGGTTGGGATGGGGGAGTAATAGGGGTAGGGGGACCTGGGCAATTATTGACCCTGTATTCACGTCCAGGTGTGGGTGGGTTCCTATGTATGGTGTCATGAGAACCTCTACTTCATAAGAAAGGACCATGGGTGGACTATGTCTTGAAGGGCTTTGCAACATTTCTTACACACTGCAAACAAGGTTAAAAAAATAAAAAAAGCTGCCTGCTCAGCTGAGGATAATCCAATTAAATATTTTTCGAGGGGCTGAGGGATGCGGCGATAGAAAATAAATGTGATGTTGAATTTCTGTGGTTTGGCATTCATGGCAATTTTCAAAAGAGCACAATTTTCCTCAAAGATTCAAGCACTTTTAATGGAATGAGCCCTGGGTGATTCTTAACTCTGTTTCCCAGGGTTCCTCGGACGTATCACTTAACGACTTTCAGCTTCAATTTGCCAGTAAGAGCACCGAGCTGACAGTTTACTTTGCCTATCTGAAAAATAAGACAGGATAAATTGAGGTGGGAGGAAAAAAAATTGCTTTGTACACATTCTCTTGAAAGTGTTTGTATTGATTTTTAGAGAGGGAGAGAGAAAAAATCAAAGTGAGAGTGAGACATCTTTCGGTGGCTTCCTTGCATGCCCCCTACTAGTGGTTGAGCCCACACCCTGGGCATGTGCCCTGACCTGGAATGAACTGGCAACCTTTTATTGCACTGGGTGATGTCCAACTAACTGAGCCACACAGCCAAGGTCTGTGCACAATTATTATTATTTTTATATATTTTATTGATTTTTTACCCAGAGGAAGAGAGAGGACTAGAGAGTTAGAAACATCAATGAAAGAGAATCATCGATCAGCTGCCTCCTGCACACCCCCTACTGGGGATGTGCCCGCAACCAAGGTACATGCCCCTGACCAGAATAGAACCCAGGACCCTTCAGTCCGCAGGCCAACGCTCTATCCACTGAGCTAAACCGGTTTTGGCTGTGCACAATTATTTTTATTTTTTTGTTGAGTGCCCAATATACTTATCTTTTGATCTCACAAAAATAAAAAGATCTCTCTTAATTACCAAAAAGTTATTACTCTAAATTAGGCATAGGGAGGCAGGCATAAACTGGAAATGAATGCACATGGTCTTCTGTCATTCTCATATTTTTAAATGAGGCTAAACAATAAAGACAGGGAATTCTAGAGCAGATTCACCACCTGGAGACACTTTCACGTCTTATAAATTTGGGATTCTGGCAAAGCCCTGGGCTCAGAACCTTTAGGAGCATGGTCTCTCTTTGGAGCCAAGCACAAGGCATAAAACCAGTGATATTCCGGAGCATTTCATACAGACACCTGGATCTGTTGGGGGGAAATCTTAAAACCTAAGCATTTTGTTGTGTATTTTGTTGTAGTTGTTTTGGTTTGGTTTGTTTGTTTGTTTGCCATTGCAAACTTTCTGTAAAATTGATTCAAGAAAGGCACATGGTCCTCGGTGTGTGCTGAGCACTTAGGAAGTTACATCATTGGACAGCATGTTTTAGAACAGTGTTTCCCCAACTTTTGACATATGTGTACCCCTTCTATAATTTTTGTAATGCTGTGTACCCCTTGTCAAAAAAATGGATGCATTTTAATAACAATCAAAATATATTTATTTTTTTTTATTTTTTGGGTACATACACAAAATAATAATAAATGAAAAATAAAATTATTCATAACAAAATATAAATAAAAGTTATATTATAAATAACATTCATTTGCACACCGGACCATCTCATGCCTCACAAGACTGTCTTGACTTGACTCATGAGAACGTAGAATTAGGTGCAGCTAAGCACGGTGCAGTGCATATTCCCACCAAACTCTGGTGCAAAGTGTACCCCTACCAAACTCTTCCCGTATCCCTGGGGGTACACGTACCAGACTTTGGGAAACACTGTTTTAGAACAAGTTGTCTAAGTGAATCCTCTCAGTAACCCTGCTCAGTAAGGACTATTGTGCTGTATTTTTCCCTTTTTAAATAAGGAAAGAATTTAAGTGTCACATTCAATATTCACACAGTTACTACAACAAACCTGGGATTGGACATGGAATCTTTTTGCTCCTACCTTCATGATCTTTTTGCATGCATGTCATGATACCATACTGCCAAAAGGTTCAGGTATGGAACATGGAGCTTCTTTTGATGCGTCTTTTTCAGCTCAGTATAGTACTGGGCAGACCATGGTCTCCAAGGAAAAATGGTGATTCAAAGAGCATGGCACTTAGGAGAGAAAATAGAAACAGTCAGAGTTTGTTAAGAAGATCATTATTTATAATCTAAAAAATCCCTTGGAGAGATGACAGGCTGGCTCCAAGAATACCAAACAATGCCCCAGCCAGTTGCTAGGTGGTTAGAGCATCAGCCTGCAGACTGAAGGATCATGGGTTAGATTCTGGTCAAGGGCACACACCTCAGCTGTAGGCTCGATCCTGATCCCTGCCAGAGTGCATGCAAGAGGCAGTCAATCAATGTGTCTCTCTCACATGGATGTTTCTCTCTGTCTCTCCTGCTCCCTTCCACTCTCTCTAAAAATCAATAGAAAAAAAATGTTCTCATGTGAGGAACAGCAACAAAAAATATTCTAAATAAATAACCATGGTTTCTTCTTTTGGAGCTATTTCTTGAGAATGTCCAGGCTGGTCCCTGAATATCCTCCTGTCCTTCTCTTCAATACCCACACCAGGTGGTTATGCATGTGGGCATTGTTTTAGCCTGGATTCTTTTTTAAAAATATATATTTTATTGATTTTTTAGAGAGAGGAAGAGAGAGGGACAGAGAGTCAGAAACATCCATGAGAGAGAATCATCAATCAGCTGTCTCCTGCACACTCCCCACCGGGGATGTGCCCGCAACCAAGGCACATGCCCCTGACCGGAATCGAACCCGGGACTCTTCAGTCCACAGGCCGACAATACTCTATCCATGAGCCAAACCGGCTTCGGCTAGCCTGGATTCTTAATATCAGATCAGATTAGAATCCTATCACAGAGGGAGATGATCAGACATGCTCGCACAGTTCTTAAAACACTTTATATTGTCTTGTTGGGAAGTGAAAATCTGGATATTTAGAGAGGCCGAGGCAATGGTTATTAGCACATAGGTGCTACATTCAGAAAGCCAGAGTTCCATCTTAGGCTTATGTCTTATCATTTGAATATCTGAGCATGCTCCTTGAGCACCATATGTCTGAGGATAATACAACATTGCATAATCATGGGGAGATCAAAGGAGACGAGCCTTAGTCAGCACTTGACAGTCTCTTACTATTCCTGTGGATGCTGCTGGACACCAGTGCCATGCCTGCTAGCTACTGCGCAGTGGCCACCACAGATGATCCCCTAGCTCTGCGGTTTACAACAATAAGCAGTTGTTCCTACACTCACGGAGGTCCAGGTCAGCTGTGATTTGGCTGCGCCTGTTTGGATCTCAGGACGCAGATGAAATTGAGCGTGGCTTCGGGCTCTGGATGGGGTTCAGCACGGCTGTATGAGCATTTGTTCTGAGCCCCAGAATCCAGCGCCAGCAGATGCCCGGGGCATGCTTTTCTCAGAGCGAGTTACTGATGTGTGGAACCCAAGTCAGGCCTGCATCACTTCCACTAGCATCCTGTTGGGCAGAAAGCCAGCCACACAATCAAGGCCACGGTGTTTGAGAGGGAAGTAGACTTCATCACCATGCAGTTCGGGGCTGGAATAAAAATATATGGAAAATAACCTAGAATATAAATAAGCAGGATAATAATGGTTCTCCATGAATAAAATGAGGCCCTTTAACATTTGTTGTGCACAATTTGCCAGGTACCCCATATGTTGATTTTTCTTTAAAGGTGTGAAAATGAAAATTCACCATCACCTGCTACCATCATCGAACGGGGACTGTGTTTACCTTTTCCTGGCTGAGAAACACATTGAGGCCATCACACTTCTTGTACAGGTGGCTGAGATTCCTATGTTAGAACAACTGATTTCTCCCCTACCCCCACCCCCCCTCTGGCACTGTGTTAAAATTCCTGGAAGTTTTAGAATTAGGGAGCTATGGCGGAGTGCACCTTATGGGAGCTGTTTGCTGGAACTTGAGTAGAGAGTGGTCAGGTTGTGTGGAATAAAGCAGCAAATATTTCCTGCAAATCAGTGTTAATCTAGCTTCCTGCCAGGTAAAAGTTAGAACTGAATTAGAAGCATCATAAGGTTCCATAAGAAAGTAAACAAAAGAGAAAGCCAAAAGCTAAAGCCAAAACCAAAACCCAGTCGTATGTAGGTGGGGGTGTGAATGGAAGATAGAGATTAGGCTTTAATTGCATGAGAATTGACACCAGCTTCAAGTTACTGGACAGGATATTTGCTTTCCTGGGAGGAGTTCAGCTATCCATGACCTCTGGCTTAGTAGCTAATGTAATTTAAATATATATATATATATATATATATATATATATATATATATATATATATATATATTATTGATTTTTTAGAGAGAGGAAGGGAGAGGGATAGAGAGCTAGAAATGTTGATGAGAGAGAAACATCGACCAGCTGCCTCTTGCACACCCCCTACCGGGGATGTGCCCGCAACCAATGTACATGCCCTTGACCAGAATTGAACCTGGGACCCTTCAGTCCACAGACAGACGCTCTACCACTGAGCCAAACCGATTTCAGCAGCTAATGTAGCTTTAAAGGATAAATAAGAAACCAACAGAAAAATGATCAACATACCAATACAAATTAAAAATATTACAGGGCCGAAACTGGTTTGGCTCAGTGGTAGAGCATTGGTCTGCAGACTCAAAGGTCCTGGGTTCGATTCTGGTCAAGGGCATGTACATTGGTTGTGGACACATCCCTGGTGGGGGATGTGCAAGAGGCAGCTGGTGGATGTTTCTCGCTCATCTATGTTTCTAGCTCTCTATCTCTCTCCCTTTCTCTCTGTAAAATATCAATAAAATATATTAAAAAATATTACTGGAAGTCTTTTCAATGAGAAGGAAATATAAAAGACTGTAAACATCTGAGAAGTTCAGCTTCAATTGAAGTAACTGAAGAAATGCAGATTATAACAAAAATGTGCTACTTTTGTTTTTTTGGGAAAAAATTCAAATTGTTAAAATTTTATCTTAGTGTGGTAAGAATATTGAGCATGAGAACTACCCTTCTATGAATTTTTTTAAGTTTACAATACATTTTTATTGAGTGTTGGAAGCATTTTTACAGGAGGAAATGTTACTATTATGCTGCAGTGGTAGTGGTGTGGGTCAAAGTATAGTCTGCTAAATGTTTAGTGCAAATGGAATTTGACCCAAATGTTTAGGCTCAAATCTGTCACCATCTTTAGAAAATTTAAATGTGCATTATTTTTGTTCAGTACTTACATTCACAGATATTTCTCCTAGAGAAAACTAATAACTATATTTTAAAAAATTAAACCAAAACATTGTCAATACACAACAGATGTTGAATGGACATTTTATTGAAATCTTTCAATAGCAAAATTGGGACTCAATTAAAAGCTCACAGTAGTCAAGAAGTAGTTACTATATGTTCTGACTTCTACACATTATGTAAAATTCCGTGCAACTTTTTTTTTCTGAGACCTATCTTAAGAAATACCGATTTTATCATACTTTGTGCATGCAAAACATGGTGTAAAAACTGGGCATACTTTTCCAAAGCCACAAGCTATAATGAGGCACATGAACTATTGGCTTGAATTCCAATGACAAGGAAAAACTAAAATATCTTTCCCACATCTCTTTAGAGGAAAATTGCAGTGGCCTTCCCATTGAATAATCACTGATCCCAAGTACTTTAGAAGCATCCATATTATATTAAAAAACAAACAAACTGCTGTTTAAAATTTTAACCCTGCTATTTAGCTTCTATAAATTCTTGCTTGATAAGATTACTTCTACTTCAGAGAGGCCATTAAACCTTCCCCAGACAAGGTTATCAGTGCTGGCACCAGGGTAGGCCTCTGGTTGAGGTCTCAAGGCCCAGCACATACAGGCTCTTTAAAAACTTGCAAAAGGGGCCAGAAACACTCCGTATTTGGGAGACAAAGAAGGTAAAAACATATAAATAGGGAAAATTCCTGCATGTTGGAGCCCAGAATTTGAGAGACATCTTCCTCTGGACCCGTGTGTAATAAATGTAGCTCCATCTCTCTAAGTATTGCTTTGTTCTTCCATTTTCTGTAACACTTTGAAGTTACAAAAGAGGAGAGTTGCAGTTAGTGCAAGAAATAGGTAATACTACACTGCTCATTAGCACTGCTCCTGTTTCATTTTATGAATCATACTTTTTTCTTATTAAAAAAACAAAACAAAAAACAAAACACTAAAGAGCTGGAGAGACACCTAACACATTTCTTTAATGCATTTATTCAAATCATAAACATTCGAGGACCTCACATCTGAAGCGACTAGCATTGAAAGTAAAAATGAGAATAGTAAACTGATTGTTGATTGAATGTGTTCCTGTTAATAAAGTCTGTTGTGCACCCTCAACCAGAGGGCTACCTGGAGAAGTTACCTCCCGCACATTGTTTTCAGATGGTGGCCTGAATCCATGTTTACATCATCTCCCTCCAACCTGCCCCATAATATTTATTAAACTGTTAAAATATTAATAAATATTAAATTATATTTACATGTATAAATATAGACCTAGGGCAATGACACATCCACTAACGTAGAAAGCTGGCTTCAGTATCTTCATTTCACATAGCAAACTGCAGGAGAGAGTGTATATGGGGCTAGTGCAAGAGCAGGCTTCGAATTGAAGGCAGATTTGCATGTCTTTAAGTCATCCCCTTCCCTTCATTCTGCACTCTCTCCTCCATATTTATCAAATGCTAGTGTCTGGATCAGATGGCATGATCCATATGTAAGTGGCTTGGATGCTACAATCTGCTCCTCAAATGGGAAGTGCTGATTATAGAACAAAGAAAATGTTCCCTGTAAGTTAGCAAAGTCAGGCCCATTTTAACAGCACACAGAAACAGATTCTTATCCAATAGTGATCAAAATCATTACATTATAGAGCTTACATTCTGAGGTATTTTTAAAATATTTCCATTGCACGTTTCTTTGCACTCACGACTCAACTTTGGTATTATAAACCATGTGAAGATTTAAGGGATGGTTCCTTCTCTCAAGGGTGTGATATTCTGAGGGGACAAAATTAGGCACATAATAATTTCTTTAAGTACAGTCATATCAATGACTTAATCACACAGTGTTGAACATAATGTGAATCACTAAAAGACAGTCTAAACCCCAGGGGTGAAGGCACATGGGAATTTTAGGAAAAAAATCCCTTAAGGAAGTACCATGTTTCCCTGAAAATAAGACGTTCTCCGAAAATAAGACCTACTTACAGGTTTCATTCTGAGTGAAATATAAGGCATCCCCCCGAAAATAAGGCCCCCAGGATTCACAGTTTGTCTTATTTGTGTTGACAACTACCGTACTACCTTACCGTATACAGGTAATAAATTTTCTTTATTTTCATTTAACCATAAATGGGTACCGTATTCTTCTTCATGGAAAAATAAGACATCCCCTGAAAATAAGACCTAGCGCATCTTTGGGAGCAAAAATTAATATAAGACACTGTCTTATTTTCAGGGAAACAGGGTAGCTGTTGCCAAGTTCCAAGACACCCAACCCCATCCATGCGATTTAGCGAATTTTAACCAACAGCTGATCTTTTTTTTTCCCTTCTGTCCCAAGAAGATTGCAAGGAAGCAGCTAGGCAAAATGCACAGATGCATTGTGCCCCAGGAGGAAGGACAGACAAATCCAAGATGAGTGCCTCTAGGACAGCAAGTACTCAGATCTGAGTAGACATAGTGCTCTGTGAGCACGGGGAAACAACAGAAGTGTAAGAAGCATTTAAAATGAGCCTTGAAGGATGGGTTGTCCTTTACCTGATGGACAAGATGCGGAGGAGGTATTTCTAGAGGAAGAGGCAATGAGTGACTCTTTGAAGGCATGAACATATTAAACAACAACAACAACAACATAAAATGGTTTGAGAAAGCATCCATATTAGTGTCAACGTCAGTATCCACAGGGGCTCTTGATCGCCTCTTCAAATAAACATTAAGATTTACAAGTTGCCGAAACCAGTTTGGCTCAGTGAATAGAGCCTTTGGACTGAAAGGTCCCAGGTTCGATTCCAGTCAAGGGCATGTACCTTGGTTGCGGGCACATCCCCAGTGAGGGGTGTGCAGGATGCACCTGATCCATGTTTCTCTCTCATGGATGATTCTAACTCTCTATCCCTCTCTCTTCCTCTCTGTAAAAAATCAATAATATATATATATATATATATATATATATATATATATATATATATATATATATATTTTAAAAAACTGTATCTGTTAATAGGAGAACCACAAAATTTAATTTGGTACCTAAAGGAGCCCCATCAGAATAGGAGGCCCACCAGCAATGAGGCAATGGAGGCTTCTGTGCTGCAGGAGAAAGGGGCCAGGGCCCGGGACTTGATGGGAAGACAGATAATCCACAGTAAGATGGAAAGTGCTAACGTTAGGCAGTTGTTTTGCCATGACTTGCTGATAAATCTTTCTGAAGTAAAAAGAGGTTATCTTTGGCAATAGCTCTCTTTCTGGTACAATTTCCTTACCTAAATTCTTGTAGGTAGTTAAGGAGGAGCTGAAAAGAAGAACTTCCTGAGTCTCTGTCTCTCAAATACAATCAGCCTGAAATAATCCTTAAACCATAGAGACACATTTTGGGGAGACATGTTTTCCTCTCCTCGTGAGTTTGTTTAGAAGCCTCACTCAGAGCATGAGCCAATGTCTACTGATCCCTTCAGAGAAAGTAATTGGGTCCCTACATAGAATATTCTAGTAAAGGGTCCCCCCTTACAAAATTTCAAAGCAATGGCTCCTTAGAACATTTTTATCATCCATACAATGATATCCCAATCAGACACAACTTCCTAATCCGGGATTTTTTTTACCATAAGCAGTGCTTCTTACTACCTGAATACACTTCCTAACCCACCTTTGTCAAGTCTCCTGGGAAGAGAGAGGGAGAGAGACAGTGGACTAAAGTTCACTTCTTGTTCGGAATGTCCAGGTGTGCTAACCCAGAGTGGCACTAGGCCCCAGATTTTAGGTGGCAAACAGAGGATCTTGTTGTTGAACTCCAGCCTGAATCCATTTTAGACTTACAATGGGAAGAGAAGGGGATTGCATATCTGAAGATTATGATACTTTCTAGGCATAGTCTGAGGCTCCCCAATGTTTTGAGAACCGCTGGCGATGGTACTTAAAAAAGAAGAGGGAGAAGAAGCTGGCAGAGAGAGTTCACTCATTCATCTGATGCCCATTTATTTAGTTGTTTGGCTAGGAGATATAGGCAGTATTGTGAAATGGTCCGTGTTTTGTGTAGAATCTGCAATTTTAACTTCAAAGCACTGGCGGATTTTGTCTGAAGCAGCAAAATGAGAGTATTATCTCTTTCTTCCTTCCTTCCTTCCTTCCTTCCTTCCTTCCTTCCTTCCTTCCTTCCTTCCTTCCTTCCTTCCTTCCTCCCTCCCTCCCTCCCTCCCTCCCTCCCTCCCTCCCTCCCTCCCTCCCTCCCTCTCTCTCTCTCTCTTTCTTTCTTTCTTTCTTTCTTTCTTTCTTTCTTCTTTCAGGTAATGACTCCTCTATTTGATCAATTGCACCAAGAAGGCGGGGTAGGGTGGCCGATGGGAATGAGACCAGCTAAGACTAAATATGTGGCAAGTGTTTGAGGAAATGGCAAGGTGGGTGGAGAGAAGCAGGCAGATCTCAGAGGCTCCTTACAGACACACTATGCAGATCTTGGTAACAGGGCGGAGGGGAGAAGGGAGAGGAAGTGGTCACGTCTTTGCCAAAATGCTACCTGAGGTTGAGGAGAAAAGAGGTCTTGTTAGCAAATAAAATGGCAGGTCCCCAAAACAAGATTTTTAGCTCTAGTATCTATATCTTTCCAATATATTCATTTAAAAATATTTTTATTGATTTCAGAGAGGAAAGGAGAGAGAGAAAGTGTGAGAAACATTAATGGTGAGAGAGAATCATTGATTAGCTGTCTCCTGCATGTCCCACACTGGGGATCAAGCCTGCAGCCAGGGTATGTGCCCTGGTCAGGAATCAAAACATGATCTCCTAGTTCATAGATCAACACCCAACCACCTAGCAACACGGGCTGAGCTGTATTCACTTATTTTTAATTTTTTTCTTTATTGATTAGGAACTGCATATGTGTCCTTATCACCCCATACTCCCCCTCCTCCCCCCATTCATGCCCTAACCCCCCTTTTGTCTGTGTCCATTGTTTAGGCTTATAGGCTGTATTCACTTTTAAAATCTCATGTTTGCTGACCTTTCCAGATGCCCTTCACCTGTCAGTTCAGATAACCCATATTTTCCTTTTAATGCTTCCCCAAGGTCAGGGTGGTTAAGACCTTTCAGGTTTCATTCTTGTTATAAATGAACACATCCCCTCGGCTGTAGACTACGCTTGGTGTTTTCTAAAAACAAATGCACACCTGTCCCAGACCTTTGCAGTGGCTTCCCTTAGATGGATCATTGTCCTTTCTCTGAGGGAAGGGAGAGTAATTCCAGTGCCTTTTTCTCATCACCTGCCCTCTGTTCCAATTATTTCTAATTCTGAGGCCCCCTCTTCCCATTCATCCCACTCAGTTCAATCTTCCCCTTGTGCAGGGTGAGGGATCACAATGCCCACAGACTCACGCCAGGATGCCAAATTGCCAGTTAGCAATTAAGGAAGCCCATTCATAAACAGACATAATCATTCAATTATGTGGAAGGCGGGAGAATGATTGCTCCCCCCCCATGCTGGCATCCAGAGCCACATCAAAGAGGCCAGCATTTATTTCAGATCATTATACCTTGATGACTGATCAATTTGACCATCTTCCTATTCTGTGGGACAAACAAAAGGAATCTTTGTCTGGGTTTCGCAGCCATTGATCATTCCTCTGGCTTTCAAATTGCCAGACTGAGATCAAAGGAAAAGGGGAGACATGATATTTTGGAGCCTAACGCTGAGAGCAAAGCATGATCATAGCTGGGTGTTTTCTAATTGTTAAATATTGCCCCTGCCTACTCTGTATTGTGGGATAAACAAACAGTGGAGACACTAAGGTGATTATGCCTCCTAATATATTGTTAATCACTCCCCCAATAATCAATTCAAATGTAAATTCTAATCCAAATGATCCACGTACAGGTTCTGCCTGTAATTGCTGTGTGATTTAATCAGTCATGTTTCCTTATCTGCACCTCAGTTTTCACCCATGGAAAATGAAAAAATGGAAACTTGATCATTTTTTTGACATTTTTTTATTTTATTTTGTATTGATTTTCCACAGAGAGGAAGACAGAGGGATAGAGAGCCAGAAACATCCATGAGAGAGAAACATGGACCAGCTTCCTCCTGCACACAGCCACTGGGGATGTGCCCGCAACTAAGGTACATGCCCTTGACCGGAATTGAACCCGGGACCTTTCAGTCCACAGACCGATGCTCTATCCACTGAGCCAAACTGGCTTTGCAATTTTTTGACATTTTCATAAGCATGCTAAAGACTGCACTTTGATATTCAAGGGATACACCAAATTAATTTACTTGTTATCAGACTTGTTTTTATCCCAAAGGCAACATTCATCAGAAGTACCTGTGATGAATATGAACTCAGGGATATTTTTAATAGAGAATATACAACCTATAATATGATGCCATGCCCATGGAGGCATCTCTATAAAATGTAAAGTCTTAGAATAAGGTCTAACACTTTTGTTTGTTTAATCATACCCTGGATTTATACAGTACAGGATATGAAAGCCTCGCCTAATCCCTTAAAATCCCCTTCTTCCCTCTAAGGGAATCCACCTTTGACAACCCATCACATTTCATTTGATGCAAATATATAAGGACGCTGTCAGCATTTATCTTCGGTTTTCCGTGAATGGGGCAGCACTTTGCATGTGACTTTGTGACTGCATTTCTCTCTGCACTTAGTAATATGCCTTTCAGTGCCTTTCTCATCAGCATATGCAAATATCTCAGTGATTCTCTTTATGGATTCATGTAATTAGTGGTATAAAGGCACCGTAATTTAATGTGTCCATCTGTTGAATTAAATTTGGATTTTTCATTTCTTCTCATTTTTACAATGACCAGAATGTTGGGGGCGGCGGGGGGGCAGTGTGTTTTTTCTAATTGCCACTGTATCTTTTCATCTTTTTCTTTGCAAGAGCTCCTTGTGATTTGATTGGTGGTATATTTATACCTGATGATTAATTCATAGAAATGTATTGTTACATGTTACCCTAATAATGGACTTATATTTATAGTGGTAGAAATAAGCTTTCACCACTCTTTACCTTTTGCTCTGTTATTAGATGGGTCCAGGGAGCCAGCATCAATTACAAACATGAGAAAGGGCAAATGATTGAAAGATTTAGAAGTATTACAATTCTTCAACCAGGAGCAGAAGGAAGTGTCACAACCTCTTCCTCCCAAATCTTCTCCCGTCTGTTCTCTGGAAGACGGAATGGATGACAAATACAGAACTCCAAAGGGAAAGAGAAAAAGAGAAGGAGTTTCAATCCACACGTCCATTTATTCTTTGTGGTTTTAAAAGTTTATTTGCACAATTATTTCTTGGCACAAGGAACATTTCTGAAGTATGGACATACACCAGTCACTCTAGTAGATGATAAAATATATTATTTGTTACCAAGGAGTCTAGGAGAAATTTTTTAAAGAATGCTATTTCTTTAACACTTGGTGTGTTTTATTTGCTTCACTATGACATTCTATTTCTTTTTAAAAAATATATATTTTATTGATTTTTTTTACAGAGAGGAAGAGAGAAGGATAGAGAGTTAGAAACATCAATCAGCTGCCAC
This sequence comes from Vespertilio murinus, assembly GCA_963924515.1. Classification (NCBI taxonomy): domain Eukaryota; kingdom Metazoa; phylum Chordata; class Mammalia; order Chiroptera; family Vespertilionidae; genus Vespertilio; species Vespertilio murinus. The sequence continues at coordinate 9,038,066 of OZ004716.1, read as the reverse complement.
TTGCACACACCCCACTGGGGATGTGCCTGCAACCAAGGTATGTGCCCTTGACTGGAATCGAACCTGGGACCTTTCAGTCCACAGGCCAACACTCTATCCACTGAGCCAAACCAGTTTAGGCAATGTGTGTGTTATTCTATTTCTTTTCGCAGAAGCACAAGGTAGGGTTTTCTCACTTCTGTAGATATACAAACCGAGTCAGAGAATGGCTTCTCCCAGTTTAGGGGGTGTGGTGTTTACAGACAAAGTCAATTCTGAATGAGCAACTCTATGTCTTTAGTTCAGATGTCTGCTTTCCTCATCTAGGATAGGACAATGATATTGCAATTATCTATCTACTTAAATTGAGTTTGGCATGAGAACTAGAATATCATCTAAAAAATTTTAACCATGGCTATTGTTATTTTCATTAGCCTTTCTCAACCTGAGTACTTTTAATGGTCAAGATGGACCCAGATGAATGGAGGCAGAAGGTGACTGATTAGGTCCGTCTTGGGGTCTGGGCCGAAGGCTATGCTGACACTCTTTAATTTAGCTCCTTGCAGTGAGTAGAAGGTCAGACAGTGAGGACAAAAGCCCTGTTTAGGAAGAGGTGGGGGGATGACTATTATATACAAATCAAGACCCACTGTAGGATAGGAAAAGGCTCCAATGCATCAATAGGGAAGGGGGGAGGAGGGAGAGGACTCTGACATTACCATACCCCTTCTCCACTTTCCAGAGTTCTGTTTCACTACCTTTACTTCTCTTTGCTCACTTGCTGGTGATTTGATCCACTTTCCAGCGTCTGGTGACGGCCCTTTGCCACAGCAGGGCATGCTTCCAGTGGGTAAGAGAGCTTCCACTCTGCATTTCTTTAACTCACAAGATAGCGTCCTAACCTCAGTCTGACTTCTTTATCCTGAGAGTTGCTCCAGACAGGCACTATTCAGATCAGTTTGACTGCTTTGCCCTTTTTCCCCCTCTGCTGTTTCTCTACCATGTTTAGACAGATGCCTGGAAGAAAAACACTTGTATTTGGGACTAGACAGCATGTGTTTTTACTCTGGCTCATACCAGGACTAAAGAGTTGAGTTGGCACAATGCATCTCCAAGCAGTTCTAAAGAGTATTCATCTTTATACCACAATGATAATATCTAATTTCAAGCTGTTCTAAGTCATAAGTAAGATAAACAGGGTGAGACACTAGGCAGAAAAATGCATGATTAAAACATGATTTTTGTTGTTGTTGTGTGTAATAGAAGACTAAGGCTGGATAAGCTGGGCAGAAAAAAAAAACCTACAAAAATGTGAGAATATGTTTTCACTCTTGTTCATATAATCCCCCGTTTGAAATTTATACAGTATTTCTTTATGCATATCTTAATTAAAAGTTCAATGACTAATAAGGCACGGACCAGACTCCCCTCCAGATGGTCTTTTTACTAAAGAGCTGAGCACACTTCTAGGAAAGTATTTGCATATAGATGAACTCAGCAGTCACTCTGGACCTCCGGACCCATTTCACTCTCTCTGGTGACAACCCTTATTTCTTTTCAATACCTTTGTTTACTCAGTGCTATCATGACTTGTATTTTGAAACCTTTAGTATGACTTTCAGAGCACTCTACCTTTATTCTTAAGAGCAGAACATGAAATGTAATGCCACAAATTGGAACTTGAGTTTAAATACCGGGGGAACCGAGCTTTGATAGTCACTGCCGTGTGATCCTACCATTTTTTCCATGAAGCACCCAGTTGTATCTTTTGAATAAAAATGGAACGGGGGAACAGGCCCAAAGATCACACTTTAAACAGTTTCCAACAGTACCCCATGGCGTTTTTTGTTACAGGCCTAGTAGAAAATCGGTTTGATTTTTATAACCAGTAATATTGAGTTATGGTGTCTTTATTACTACTTACACTATCTGACTAACTACAGAGAGGATTTGACAAATGAAAGGATTTTTACAAATGGAGATACATAGGCAAAAAAAAAGAGTGGAGAGAAATGAGGAGATGGTACAGAAATAGTTTAAAACACTGTGGGGTGTTCAAAATGCCTTGAAAAGTGTTGAAAGCAAAAAGAAATGAGCAGAGTACTGATGATTGCTCTCTTCTTCTCTCTCCCCGCCTAGATAAGTCTCAGTGTTCCTTCACAAGTCATTTCCTTTTAGAATCAACCCTTGTATTCCTCCTAGGTGGGTGTAGGTTTTCCTCTTCTGTTCCCTTGGCACCTGCAACCTTCCCCATCAAAACTTTCACAGAGGGCTGTGTTGTAACAGTCTATTTCAAGGGGTGGGCAAACTTTTTGACTCCAGGACCACAATGGATTCTTAAACTGGACCGGAGGGCTGGAACAAAAGCAACCTGACCATGCTGGCACTCTCATCTTGGGCTGCTGGTGAAGGAGCTGAGGAGAGAGCAAGAGAACCCTCCACTCTTTCAGCTCCTTGGGCCAGATAGAACGGCCGAAGGGGCCAGAACCAGCCCGTGGGCCATAGTTTGCCCACGGCTAGTCTATTTTCTCCCTCTGTAATGTTGGTGGTCTTGATCCAGCATCTAGAAGGGTTCAGGAAACCTAGAGAAGGGGCTGTGCATAAATTAAATAATAGTCCAGAAAAATCATAATTTTGAAAGGCATTTGGGGGGGAGCAGAGGAGCTTGGCTGAAGAAACCAAGTTCTTGTCTCAGGGCCCCTTGTTTTTTTATTAACACAATTTGTGCTAGGGCATGGTGGAGAACTACACATCAAAGGGTAGGGTTTCTACAGAATCCGCTGCCAGGATGGGGAATTACCTTAGGGTGTTCAGTTGTTTGGCCAACAGGAGGCAATAACATGTAGATTAAGATGCCTTGAGCTGTCTGGCAGCAAGCAATCCTTTAATGCATCCTGGGTTTGGGGAAATGTCTTTAGCCATTCCCAACAGGCCACAGCATATGTGACTCAGCCCTTGTTGAGTCCCCAAGTTCCATCAGCCTTTCATTGAAACCCATGCAATTATGACATGCTGGAATTGGCTTCTGGGCACTCTATCTCAAGGATGATATCCTAGGCATCTCCAGAATGCCCTGTTTAGATCCACATCTCCACTGTGTAGCATAGAGTTTGTGCTTATTATGTGGTTATTGAAGTGGGATTAATGCGGGTCTTTATAGGAAGCTGAGGTCTTAATGAGATCATCAAAGAGCATAGTATATATTGTTGCTATTGCTAAGGTATAATCTCATGGGTTTAGTGATTATGAACTAAATACATCAGAGATCCTGGTCAAAGGGATAAAGAGGTAGGATAAAGGACGAAAGGGAGACAGTCCACTAATCCTGAGGAGATGATAAAGTTGGACCAGTCTGTGACTCTCCTAAGAAAGGTTCCTGTAAATGTCCTCCTATGAGGACCTTCGAGCCCTGAATAATTGCTATGAGTATTTACTTTTAAAGTAGAAAAGGACACTCGCTTGGAGGTAGAATTTAAATCATAGTAACAAAGAGAAAACACATCAAAGTAGGGGAAGTGGTACCAAGCAAGATCCGATAAAAATATATTTAAGGAAATTAGTTCAGAGTCAGGAATCAGTTCTAAATGCTATTCAGGATAGCAGATGGATGGGGGATTATTTTAGAGTTTAGCTTTTACATATATCTCTGGATGTCACGACTTAAAATGGTTTGGCATGCTTTCACATCCTGGTTGTATGATTGGGAGAGGGGTGGTACAGGCTGGCTCAAATAACCTACCCAGGCCAGAGGACTCACAGAGGAGGTTTACATGTGAAAGAGATCCATTGCAATGCTGCTACATGAGCACTAATACATACCTGGACAGGATCTTGAGCCATACTCTTTGAAATCTCTGTGCAAATTACTAAATGTTGTCATCTATAAAAGTTGATACAAGAACAGAACTGCCCTGGCTCAGTTGGTTGGGTGTCATCCTAAGCACCAAAAGTTTGCTGGTTTGATTCCAGGTCAGGGTGCATGCCTAGGTTGCAAGCTCAATCTCCAGTAGAATGTGTGCAGGAGGCAGCCGATCCATGTTTCACTCTCATGTGGATGTTTTCTCTTTATCTTTCTCTCCCTCCCTTCCTCTCTCTCTAAACATCAATAAATATATATTTAAAAACCTGAACCTATCTTGTAGGCTTGTTCTAAGGATTTAAAGGACATAACTTAAAGCACTTAGAACAGTGCCTATCACATTATAGATGCCCACTAAAATCTAACTTGTATTCTAAGCTGTTACTATTTGCTACCCATGAAAAGGCTGTGTATATCAAAAGATCTTGTCTACCAATGACACTACATGCGTTCAGTAATATTTAATTTGGTCCCTCCTGTTTTATTAATCAAATACATTTATCACTGCTGCCAGAGCTGATTCAGCAGGAGATACCATGTGTCCACCATGAGTTGACACAACTCCAGCCAAAGGAACGGGCATTTCACATTTTCACCAGTGTGGCTGGGGTCTGAGCCAAAGTTTACCACTTGTTGAAATAGTGACAACATCTACTTTACTTCTGATATGGAATTCTAACATTAGATTTTTCTCTTTTTAAATCCTTTAATATTTTAATCATTCTTTCCATTCCACATTTTCCACCACTGTGCAGGGTGCCCAGACCTTGAGGAGAATTCTGCTCTTAAGCAATGTTGCAAGTTTAAGGAGACCATCACCACACTGGACACTTGTCATCACATCAGCCACCTTGGGAGCAGGGGGATCAGGGGTGGGAAGGAGGAGAGTATCCGGTGAACGTTGTAATATACAGCTCACTTTAAAATAGCCCTTTTAGGAAGCCAACTCAAGCAAGCTGAGCTATTAATCCCACTGAAATTTATAGCCATGGGGACACAGGGGAGACCGAGCCCTGGGCAGCATCCCATGAAGTCTTTAAGGGAGAGAGAAATATGCTCCTTTTACATATTAGATGCTGGGATGATCTAATTGCCAAATCCATCAATGCCCTTCTGGGGCTGTTGGGATGTGATCCTAGGGACTCTGCAGAGTGGTTTATAGCACGGTAACAACTTTCATCCTTTTAATGGCCTTGCTAAAAACAGGGTCCCTGTCTTCCTTAGGAGGTACCAAGAGCCAGCATCAGAACAGCAATGCTATCAAAAATTCAAGGTAGCCCTGGGCGGGTGGCTCAGTAGGTTGGAGCATCATCCCATACACCATAAGATTATGGCTTGATTATAATTAGGGCACATACCAAGGTTTCGGGGTCAATCCCCAATCGGGGCACATGTGAGAAGGAACTGATCAGTGTCTCTCTCTCTCTCTCTCTCTCTCTCTCTCTCTCTCTCTCTCTCTTTCCCTCTTTCCTCCTTTCATCCCTCTCTAAAATCAATAAAAATATATCCTTGGATGAGGATTAAAAAAAAAAGTCAAATGATCCCATTTCCCCAGGTTACTTAACTGATATATCTTCTTGTATGTTTTAAAAGGATTACTATAGGAAATTTGTGTATAATATGCTACATATGTGCCTTTAGCTTCTATTCCTAGAGATTAAATTCTCATTCTCTTTCATTCTCTAGGGTTGCTGGCAACTGTAAGAAACCCAAGCCTGGCACGATCAATTGATGGAGGCAGATAGGACTCAAACCGATGGAGGCAGGTAGGACTCAAATCTAAGTGAAAGAGAGACAAGAGGTCAAATAAATTTGCAGATTTAGTCCATGAACTGTAGATGACATGTTTTGAGTTCTTGTTTAACACTAAGCACTGTGAATTACATTTGAATACTCACAACGGAAGTAAAGATGAACGAATCGGAACTGTAAGCGGTAACTATCTTAGGTAAAGCAGTAGCGGGAACAGGAGGCAGGGTGTGGAGTTAAACTCAGAGAGTCTGAACTCAGAGTTTTAGTTCTGAACGGTCTGCGGCACCACCTTCTGCTGTGCTGAGCTGCCTGCCTGCTTTTTCCCCTTTCCTATGCCCCGTTCTCTGGACCCATGGCAGTGGCCTTCAATGCCTCTCTCACTGGTTCTTGGCAGCTTCATCCCTGATCTTTCCTTGCTTGACCCTGGATGCCTGTTTCCTCCTTCCCCAGAGTACAGAACCCTTAGCTTTCTAAAAACTGATGAAAGCCCATGACCTGTGACCCCTCCTGAAATCCTGCCCGAGGATACAACCCCCAACAATCCTATTGTGAAGAGCACAGTACAGAATAGAATCCATAATTCCATATCCAGATGGCCATGGTCTCCATCTTCTTGTCTTCTGCGGCATTTTAGTGTCTTTTACTACTATACCCTTCTCTTCCATGTTTTATAGTATTTTCACTGAACTATAGAGCAGATAAGAGAGGGATTTGAAGAGTACCAAACAAAAATATGCATCTTTAGATCCTACATGGGACTGTGATTTAGCCAACTTACTGAGTCTCAATCTTTTGTTAGTAAAATAGCAATGATAATACATAACTAATACAGCTGTAAAATGGATCGAATAAGAAAACATTGATAAAGCAGAGAGTATAGTAAGAAGGACATAGTAGGCCCTCAGCAGCTCCTAGCTATTTTAAACAATGTTGTCTTTTTCAGAGGTGTATTTTATTTAATGAGTTCTTAATGTTTCTCAACTTGAAGGCAATGTGATCCTCTTCCATGTTAAAATCTGACTCTGGTACTTGGCCCGTAGCAAGCGCTCCATATGTGGCGATGAAATTGGATTTCCAAAAGTTGTGAAGATTTAAAAATGAATTCATGGAAATTCTTTCCCATCTCCACATTCTTGCTCTGATCTAAGAGGAATTCATTGGAAGTGGCAGAGGGAAGAAGGGAGGGGCTGAGCGGGTTGCAAGTAGAAAAGAAGGGATTTAAGAAAAGGTAATGTGCCCTGACTGGTTTGGCTCAGTGGATAGAGCATCGGCCTGCGGACTGAAGGGTCCCAGGTTTGATTCCAGTCAAGGGAAGGTACCTGGGTTGCAGGCATATCCCCTGTAGGGGATGTGCAGGAGGCAGCTGATTGATGTTTCTCTCTCATTGATGTTTCTAACTCTCTCTCTCTCTCTCTCTCTCTCTCTCTCTCTCTCTCTCTCTCTCTCTTTCTCTCTCTCTCTCCCTCCCTCTCTGTAAAAAAGCAATAAAATATATTTTTAAAAAATAATAAAATAAAAATAATAGATATTTATCTAAATAGTCTGGCAGTGAGAGTGGCGGCAGGCCTGGTCTCCCGGATGGGAGGGAAGATGAGCGGGAACCCAGGCGCTGCTCCTAACAAAGAGCCCGCTGGGGCCAGAGCCTGCCTGCTTGACCCCTCATGAATGTGGGAGGAAGGAGAGGGAGCCAGGAAAGGAATGCGCATGCTCACACTCCCACAGCCTTTCCCTGGGAAATCCTCATCTGCTCAGGCAGCGGGGCAAGGATGCGCCATGGGAGCAAAAGCACTTGAAATGGGACTTTGCTGCTTGCAGCTCTGTGACCTGAGGGGCATGGCTCGGCTCTCTGATTCTTCATGCATTGGAGGAATGAGGAAAGTCACCTCTGCCAAACAGTACCTATGTGGCAGTTAAATAAAGCAAACCACACTAATGCTGTTCCCCAGTGTACGGGCCAGAAGCTGTAACCTGCTATGAATGCCAGATAGGTATTTTAGGCTGAATGGGAAGAGCAGTGTGTGTGTGTGTGTGTGTGTGTGTATGTGTGTGTGTGTGTGTGATTTTTTTCAGATGCTTCTCTGTTTATTTTTATTGAAGAGTAACCCTTAACTGAAGTGCTGGCACCAGTGTGTTTACTAGGGGACCCTGAGCTCTGGGCCAGATTTCATGGAACCAGAACCAGGAGTGGGCACTTGATCTTAATTAAATTATGTAGACTTGTTTCTCCCAGAATTTAGTGTCTGTGCAAAGCTTCATGAGCAAAGTGTGTGTGTGTGTGTGTGTGTGTGTGTGTGTGTGCGTGCGCGCACGCACACATTTATTAGAGAGAGAGAATGAATGTGTAGTAATCCATGTATACTTTTTTTTCTAGGACTGCATACTTTATTTAAAATGTATATTTTATTGTTTTCTACAGAGAGGAAGAGAGAGGGATAGAGAGCCAGAAACATCCATGGGAGAGAAACATCCATCAGCTGCCTCCTGCACACCTCCTCCTGGAGATGTGCCCGCAACCAAAGTACATGCCCTTGACTGGAATCGAACCTGGGACCTTTCATTCCGCACACCGACTCTACCCACTGAGCCAAACCGGGTTCGGCAAGGACTGAATTCTTAATAAATGCTTTCACAAGAATCTCAATCTCATGCTCCCCTTCTAGAAAAATCATTCAGAATCAGTGGCCATGGAAATTACTAGCCAACGATGGACCAGCTCTAAGACAGACGTAGGTGTCTTAACATCTCACAGCAAAGGCCATTTAATGAAAAACAACAACACTGAGCAGTATATAGAGTCTGACACACTTGGGTAGATCTACTGTAGTGCCTACTCTTTGACCTTGGAAAGTCATTGACCCTTATGTGCCTCAGTTGCCTTATCTGTAATCTCTATTTCCCAGGACTTTTTGGAGAAATGAAATGTGTTGTGGGGCTCTTCCCAGATGCTCTGGTCTCTCTCACACATTTAATAAGTAAATAGCATTTGTTCTTTCTATTATCACTACTATTGTTCTCTTTGCAGATTATTTAGGGGTTGTTGTTGTTGTTGTTGTACTTTTTTCCATTAACAACTGTGTCCTCCTAACTTACAGTTAAACCAGAGTTAGAGAGTGCTCTCAAAGTCCATAGTTAAAGTGAAAACATTATTGTAAATACAATTGGAAGAGACTGGTTGCCATGGTGATGTTTTAGCCAAAGTAATGGAGAGGTAAGTTAAATGGCAAGGGATGTTGTAAAAATAGTTGTCTGTATTTTTAACTGCACTGAGTGTGATGGATCGAAGAAAGATCTCAAATTGTAGTCAACTGGCTGTTGGTTTTTTTTTGTTTATTTTAATAGAAAAAGTGTTTTTACTCCAGTTCTGTTGTGATGCACAGTCATATGTATCCATTATTAGTGAATGATCCTGCAGAAAGGAAGTAGCATCCCATGATGATTTTATACTCTGATATCTGATATGTGCAATTGTCTGTTCTCAAAATCGTTTCCCTGTTCACCCACCTAGGACTCAGCTTCTCATATGTGAAATGTAGAAAATAATGATATGTAAAGGAATGCTTGTCTAAGTATTGCAGAAGCTAATTCATGTACGGTAATTAACGGAGAGCAGCACAGTTAGCGAACAATAAAATGTGTTCATTATCGTCATCAAACCCACATCAGCGTTGATGCCATTATCATCATGATCATATCCTCGCTGTTTTAGGACTGTAGAGTCTGTGCTGTCCCGAGGGATCATTTAGATGAATCCTACCATCTTACAAAGATCATTTGCTACATATCAGAAAATGGGGTTGACTCTGGTGACATCTATGAAAATTGGATATCCTCTGGAGACTCATGAGCTAAATGTTCCCTTATATCCACAAGCTTTATAGAGGTAAGAGGTATGCATATTAAGTTTACTGTTGAGTAATAGGCAGGGCAAAATGTTTGTCTGGTTCCTGGCACTGAATAGGTATTCAGCCAATTCTTATCAAGGGAATGCATTACAGAATGGATAGATTGGTAACTCAACTCTTGAGTAAATGAATTGAAAAGCAGAAATAGGGCATCAGCTGAAACCAGTGTTGCTCAGTGGATAGAGCGTCAGCCTGCAGACTGAAGGGTCCCAGGTTCGATTCCAGTCAAGGGTATGTATCTTGGTTGTGGGCACATCCCCAGTAGGGGGTGTGAAGGAGGCAGCTGATTGATGTTTCTCTCTCATTGGTGTTTCTAACTCTATCCATCTCTCTTCCTCTCTGTAATATATATATATATATATATATATATATATATATATATATATATATATATATATATAAAGAAATAGGGCTTCGGGCGCTATGCAGCATGACACAGGGACATGGCCTCATCTAGGGTGGCATTGAGGGGTGTTCCCCTCAGCACAGTTGGTTAATTTCCATCCATTGGGAAGCCCCTGTTTGCCTGGGTCACTTCTGCCCCAGCAATGGTTGTTGGCTCAGGAAGAGGCAGGTATAACCTGGTACCCTCTTTGACCAGCTCATACCATGTCATCACCCAGGCCTTGTGAATATAACATGTTTCTCAAGCTCACTGATCATTGCCAAGTAAATGATTCAATCCCTATTTCCAGGTGTGGGGAACATCTGGCCCTCAGGCTGTGTAAGGCACAAGAAATCATGTGATCTGGCCCTGCAAAGGCATTGGGGGTGAGATTAGAGTATTAATTGTACTTAACAACCAGTTTCCTTTCAATGATGGTTAAACATGCGAGGTGCTTAGCATTGTGTCTAACATTATTTTTGTTCAGTGGATTATTTTTATTATTACTCATAATAATATAACTCAGTTTTGATTGGGCTGCAGATAATTATGAGCAAAGTGCTAATGCAATGTAAGAGGCATCGATGGCTGCAACACAAAGGAAATCTCTATTTCTCTGGCTGGTGGTCAGTAGCCCACCGGGTCTGGCTGTGGCGGGGAGGGCATGCTGGCCTCATGGAAGATTAACTCCTGTCAAGGGTTTGGAAGCTGATGAACTGAGCTCATCATCTCACCTAAGGAAGCCATTTCCTCTGCCCATGCTTCCTGCTGAGCTAGCACCTTTGAATGATACCCATGCAGCATTTAACCGGTGTGGGCATTAGAATGCATTTAGTTCAAAACGGCCTTTTCTGTGGGGCATGTATAATCTGGCTGGAAATGTTTGTTTTCATATTCTAAGCCAATCTGGTTACCTGATAAGCAGAATAATGAGTGACCCCTGCTGATGGGATTCTGCCATCTGAGTAATTCTGCATAGTTATTCTATAGTTTTAAATATTCATAACAACTATTCTATCCTAAACCCTTCCATATGCATTTTAAAAAAGCAATATAGACTAAGACAGGCAGATGTTTATATGATAGGCTAGCCTCATTACTTTTACTGACTTACATGCATATAGTCTATACCAGGGGTGGGCAAACTTTTTGACTCGAGGGCCACCATGGGTTCTTAAACTGGACCGGAGGGCCGGAACAAAAGCAACCTGGCCATGCTGGCACTCTCATCTCGGGCTGCTGGTGAAGGAGCAGAGGAGAGAACAAGAGATCCCTCCGCTCTTTAGGCTCTGCGGGCCGGATAGAGCAGCCGAACGGGCTGGATTTGGCCCACAAGCCATAGTTTGCCCATGGCTAGTCTATACACACACTGTCATTTATATGTGCAAACACCCTCTCATGCATACTTGCATTACTGCCCTTTTTTAATTATATAAGAATGTTTTGTGCTTGGGAAAACATAGCACACATTAAGTTTACGAATAGTCTCATATTTATCCTGTGGCTCTTGAAAACTTAAAAATCTCCATGGCCGAACCTTGAGAATATCATGCTATGTGAAATAAGTTAGACAAAATTCAGAGCTATATGATTTCAATAATATGCGGGATCTAAAACTGAAAGCAACAAATGAACAAACAAACAAACAAATAAAAACTTGTAGACAGAGAGAAATGGGGTGAAGTAGTCAAAGGTAAAGGGGTCTCATATACTAGCGTATGGTGAAGAAAGATTTTGGCTTTAGGTGGTGGGCACAGAATGCAAAATGAATATCATGAGTCATAGAAATGTATTTGAAATCTATATGATCTTATTAATATCACCCCAATAAATGTAATAAGAAAACAAAGTCTCCAAATGATTTAGGATCAATACTGATTCTGGTACTTCCAAAGGGAGTATTAAAAATTACCAGAACTAATACTGAAATGCATATAGAATTTGGGACTTGCCAAAGTGTGTTCACTAACTGCACCTTAAATTGGGATAAAGAATTCAAATTTGGAAAGGGAAACCGGATAAATAATCCAACAGGGATGATGATGCCATGCTTGTACAGTGTTTTTCCATGTCCCATATGTCTCCAAAACAATGCCAAGAGAGAGACAGGCTGGGCTGTTATCTTTGGCTTAGAAATGAAGAGGCCACGGCTCAGATCATTTCACTATCCCCCTTTTCCTTCTACTCCCACTGCAATATATTTTTCAAAGCCTTTGATCTCCCCACCCCAAATTATAAGACAACAAATAAGACATTGAAGACAGAGGCTAGTATTTACAAAATTAGTCATGAAGTAACCAGATGCCAAGCAACATTCTTTTTTTAAAAAATTATTTTTTTATTTATTTTTTATTAAGGTATTATATGTGTACATAGCTTACCATTGCCCCCTCCCTCCCATTCATGCCCTCCCTCCCCAGAGTTCTGTGTTCGTTGGTTGTACTTATATGCATGAATACCAGTCCTTCGGTTGTTCTCTTATCTCCCCCCAGGTCTCCTGACCCTCCCTGCTGTCATTTGACAATCTGCTTATTTTATGGTGACTATCTCAGGACCACATGAATAGAATCCGCTCCTCATTTGGCAGTGTGCTTGTTTTATGGTGACTATCTCAGGACCACATGTATAGATTCCGCTCCCCCTCTGGTTAACATTCTTATTTGGTGCTCCCAACACTTGCCAATTAAATTCCTAATACCTGACATGCCGCATATGGAGGATTTCAATTCAGTTGACAGATCCATAGCTTTGTAGAACCTTTCTATTCAACACTGGTGGCTGAAACTTACATTCAGTCCACCATCTCATGTTAAACCACACTGGACCACATTCTCAGGAACTGATGGTGGTTTTTACCGTGAAATCTAACTTCAGCCTCTTGATGTGTTTTCCATGTGACCGCCGCCTCTGTGCAAAGCTGCTTGTCTCAGCCTTGCATGAGTTGATAGCTGGTTTCCTCAGTCAAGGAACTTAAATAAGATGACATTAAAATAATTCAAAAGAGCAGATTCTTATTCCATCTTGGTCTGTTGTGGCGAGAGAGGATTTGGACTGTGGTGCTACCAGGACTGAGATGTTCTGAGAGTGCTTGCTGTGAATGGGAATGGCAGGGTGTTGTTCCTTTATATACTGTGTTTCCCCAAAAATAAGACATCCTCCGAAAATAAGACCTACTTACAGGTTTCCTTCTGAGTGAAATATAAGGCATCCCCCCCGAAAATAAGGCCCCCAGGATTCACAGTTTGTCTGGTTTGTGTTGACAACTACCATACCGTATACAGGTAATAAATTTCCTTTATTTTCATTTAACAAGAAAAATAAGACATGGAAAAATAAGACATCCCCTGAAAATAAGACCTAGCGCATCTTTGGGAGCAAAAATCAATATAAGACACTGTCTTATTTTCGGGGAAACAGGGTATATAGTGCTACTTTGCAGGGGAACGTAACCCTCAGGGTGTGGTCAACTCCCAGGCTCTATGCTTTGGAATGTTGAGTTTGCCTTCATTAAAACGTCCAAAATGTCATCTTTGTCTCTTTCTCTAATGGTTACTCACACATAGGTGAATAACAAGACAAATACAGAAAAATAAATGCTTAGCTAAAATACTAAAATATCCGGTTTTGTAAATATTGTTTTCTCTTGAACTCTCTGCGAGCCTGACCCAGGTAATGCATGCAGTGGGAAGCTAAATCTGCAATGCCACTGTATTACCCAGCACTTGAGAGACATAAAAATTCTATCAGGAGTAGAGCAGCAATGTTAAATTGGAAGGAGGATTAAGACCTAACATCTTATGTAAAAAGGATGACTTTGGAATGACTATACACTGCATTGATATTTAATATTTCACAGATGTATGCATTCTATTTTTATGTGCTATTACTCGAACAGGGGCATTTGATGAAATTTCTCTGTCATTGTGCGCAGTTTGTTTTCTTTTAAATTCATGTTACAATGAGTTTCTCAAGTCAGTGATAGCAAGAAAAAAAATGACTGTGATAAAAATATTTTCTAATCTACTAGAGTCAAAGCTGTCTTTATCAGTTACTCTATGGCCTCATGGTTGTTCATTAAGTAAATTTTAATACAAAATAGGGATGACTGGTGGAATGTATAGATGTATGAATGGATGAGACATATTATCTTACTCTTAAACATATGTATGTCTGTCTATATGCATTTATATTTTACTCAAAGCAAATGCCTAAACATGTTGATATATTTATATATACATATTATTTATCATTTGTATATCTATCTATCTATGCAACCATCTATCCATTTCTTCATAGTAAATATATTTCAGAGGTAGATTTTTCCTTATATTATTTTACTATATATATTTAAATTGTATAATTAATAATTTTTTAATTATAGAGTAACAGACTACACACTTAGTTTTTTTTTTAATATGATTTTTAAAAGTTGATTTAAGAGAGGAATAGAAATGGAGGAAGAAAAACATCTGTGATGATAATCATCAATTGGCTGCCTCCTGCACGCCCCCTACTGGCAATCCTGTCTCAAACCCAGATATGTGCCCTGACCAGGAATCAAACCATGACCTGGCTTATGGGTCCATGCTCAGCCCCTGAACCACACTGGCCCGTCCACACTTCATTTTCATATCACATCATCTGATGTCTAATTTTCCCCAGAAATCCTTGGATACTATCGAATTTCACCCTGAATATTACTTATCATGCCAGCCATCTAAGCCCCTTCCTTTTAAATGACTCTCAGTCATTTGCCTAAGTCCGATACTAGTTGTGCAATTTTTATTTTGTCCTGTCTAATGCTTGAAATAGTGGGAAGGTGTTGGAGACTGAATTATGCTCCTCCCCTCAAAAATGTAAATGTTAAGGTCCTAACACCCAGTTATGTAAGAGTATGACTATTTGGAGATAGGTCCTTTAAAGAGGTAATTAGGCAAAACTGGTTTGGCTCAGTGGTAGAGCATAGTTATGCAGACTGAAAGGTCCAGGGTTCGATTCAGGTCAAGGGCATGTACCTTGGTTGAGGCCACATCCCCGGTAGGGGGTGTGCAAGAGGCAGCTGGTCGATGTTTCTCTCTCACCGATGTTTCTGGCTCTCTCTCTCTCCCTTCCTCTCTGTAAAATATCAATTTTATATATATATATATATATATATATATATATATATATATATATAATAAAATAAAGAGGTAATTACGATAAAAGGAGGTCATAAGGGTGGTCCCTAATCCAGCATGACTGGTGACCTTAAAAGAAGAGGGAATTAGGACACAGGTGCACACACCCCAGGTGACAACTATGTAGGGGCACAGTAAGAAGGTGTTATCTCCAAGTCAAAGAGAGTATCCTTAGAAGTGACCAAAACTGCCCACACCTTGATCTCTGGCTTCTGGTCACCATAAACTTCTGTTGTGTAAGCCCCCCTGGTCTGTGGTATTTCGCCATGGCAACCCGAGCACACTAATACAGAGGTTAGTCACATTTTCGTTACTCTATCCATTAAAAAAGAAAATGGCCTCGAGGGTATTATAAAGTGCCAAATGTAATTTAATCTATATTTTTTTAAAAAACAGGTTTTCTGCGTATCACCTAAATGCCATTTAGACAATATATTTAAGGAAGCACGCATGTTGTAAGTATTGAACTGGATATTATGAATTGGATCTTGTTCAATCTTCTTTACTTGAATGATTCACAATATCCAATTTTATTATGCAATATACTCTTGTTTCAGTGAATTAGTCAGATACAAGCAAATGACTTTTTTTCTAGCACTGAGCTCTATAGCAACTGCTGCGTGTTTTATAAATGAACAGTTTTTCTATGAAAGGAAAAGAAGCACTGTTTCCTCTATGCCTGTGTATGCAATTCTAAGCGCCATATTTGTTATTATATTATTCACTTTTTCCTGCACTTGACACTGTAATGTTCAATGTGCCCATTTACCAGGTGAGAAAACAGATAAGATGTGTTGCTTATGCCGAAACCGGTTTGGCTCAGTGGATAGAGCATCAGCCTGCTGACTGAAAGGCCTTGGGTTAGATTCTGGTCAAGGGCATGTACCTTGGTTGTGGGCACATCTCCAGCTGCAAGAGGCAGCTGATCGATGATTTTCTCTCATCGATGCTTCTAACTCTCTATTCCTCTCTCTTCCTCTCTGTAAAAAATCAATAATATATATATATGTATTTTAAAAAGATGTGTTGCTGAAGTCACAAATAGTCAAATGACTAGTATGAGAAAGCACTAAGAGGCATACCATGGCCTGCCGGCCTCGGTGAGCCCTCGCTCCCTTCTGTACCTCACTGAGGACAGTATCATCATTTTGAATGACACTGTTGTTCTTTCTGCAGGTGAATATGCTTGAGCTTTTGTTAGTTTATTTGCTTGTTTATGCTAAGAATGATCAAAACTTTTTTGAATAAGTGATTTTGTCAACCTTTATGACATTAACTAATTTTTTTAAACCGTATTTTCATATTTTGAAATTTTTTTGTTTTGTAAACACATGGAAAACTTTGACAGATGGACATTATACAAACTGTGCCAATATATCTACTGTTCCTCTTAACCAGCCATGGGCAAACTATGGCCCGCGGGCTGGATCTGTCCCGTCTGGCTGTTCTATCCGGCCCATGGACCCGAAAGAGCGGAGGGTTCTCTTGCTCTCCCCTCTGCTCCTTCACCAACAGCCCAAGATGAGAGTGCCAGCATGGTCAGGTTGCTTTTGTTCCGGCCCTCTGGTCCAGTTTAAGGACCCATTGTGGCCCTCGAGACAAAAAGTTTGCCCACCCCTGCTCTTAATAAACCTGGAGAGGATAGAGTGGTAGGCACAGCCATTTTCCTACAGTTGAATTGTGAAACTGTAAGACATTAAACGAAAGTTAAAATGAGTTTTCTGTTCATAGTGTGATGCTCATAATAAACGTTGCATTACCTGGGCTGAGAGATAGACACTTGGAGTGAATGCTTTGTTGGGGAAATACATGTATTGTGCTCAAGCTGAATCAGATTTAGCTTTCATTTAACAGATGGACAAGCTCTTTCATAATGTTAATGCTTACTCTGAATTCTCATTGAGGGCTGTCATTCGGAGTCTTCTCTGACTCTCTGAAGAATGCGTAGGCCCAAGCTTTGTATGTGTCTGACTGCGAGGAAGGAAGCAGATTGCAGAACTGAGTTAATGGTGTTTTTAAGGAAGAAGATAAACTCATAGGCAATGCACAGAGTTTTCAGACTGTGAAATCATCAACTGCAGAAAGAGCATCCTCACAAAGTCTGTGGGAAAACAGAAAGACCTACATATTATTATCATAAATGAGGTCACTGGAGCAGACATGAATGCTCACAAGAGTCATGAGAAGCACTCTGTGAATCCTGATGTCACATTAATTGGAAAGGGCTGAAGAGAGCAGTGTATGTAGTAAGACACCAACTCCTAAAACACTACAACATGCCGAATGCGGTTTGGCTCAGTGGATAGAGCATCAGCCTGCGGACTGGAAGGTCCCAGGTTCGATTCTGGTCAAGGGCATGTACATTGGTTGCGGGCACATCCCTGGTGGGGGGTGTGCAGGAGGCAGCTGGTCCATGATTCTCTCTCATCTCATCGATGTTTCTAGCTCTCTCTCTCTCTCCCTTCCTCTCTATAAAAAATAAATAAAATAATTTAATTAAAAAAACACTACAACAGTCACTCAATCAAGACATATTCCCTTAGATCATGATACAAATTATTTCTGTTAGGGCATTGCAAGGTGTGGACATTGTAATGGCATTTTCCATGCACAAAATGCCATCATAGATGTTCCATCAACTATGACTCAATGAGTGAGTCTTCATTTTTTCTTCAAGGCAAAGTCAATGAAAATGAAGTTCTCACTGGTTTGTAATTAAACAGTTTGTACCAATCCCAAATGTTCCAGTAACTAGCTGAATGATTTGTTGGCCTAGTGCTGAGATTCATGTGCTAAACGTATTTTCTTATCTATAAATTTTTTCCACTCAAAACATTACTTTCCTGAGGTGGAGGAATATATATATTATATGAGTCTGTAAAATTGGGTTCATTTGGAGAGCTATATGAGTCATTAATACATGAAAGGCTCTCCAAATCCTGATGGTAAAGACTATGGTACATGTTAAGTAAAATTTTTCAACACTTATTTAACAAAGGCATCCATTTTTACTACCTTTTATTATACCTGTTAATGATCCATTAAATGCATTACCATCAAAGAGGAACTCTTTGCCAGGCCTCTTTCCAGACTGAAGTCATTTCGAGATCCTCTCTCTCCCACTGATTCGGCGTGCTACAGACTCCATTTGGATGCTCTGTAAGTGACAGAAATTGTTTCCTCCCTAATCTTCACTGGTGAAGGCTCCTAATATCTCTGAGAATGGTTGGGTTTTAGAATTTGAGCCCCATATTTTGGAAAACCCAGGCCAAAAATAAATAATTTTTTTAAAAAGAGGATCATAGATTAAAATGCACGATGCAAAAATAACAAAATTCTTAAATGACCATAAAATCCAGATGGCCTCCGATTTGGCCATGAGTTTTTAGATGCAACACACACACACACACACACACACACACACACACACACACACAAATAAATAAATAAATAAATAAATAAATAAAAATAAAAGAAGTAACTGATGAGTTGGATTTCATTAATTTTTTAAAAAATTCTGTTTTACCTAGTGTGAATATTGGTGTTATGAACATGTGTGTACAAATATTTCTTAAAGATCCTGCTTTCACTTCTTTTGGGTGTACATCCATGCCTTGGACTGAATGCTTGTATCTCTCCAAAATTCATAGGTAGAAACCTCAATGCCCAATGTGATTATATTAGTAGGTGAGCCTTTTGGGGGGTAACTGGGTTATGAAGCAGAGTCCACAGAAATGAGATTAATGGCTTTATAAAATAAGCCCCCAAAGAAATTCACCCCATGCCCTTCCTTTATGTCAAATGCCTTTTTGTCCCCATTATGGCTATAATAAGAAGGGAACCAGGTTAATTCTCACTGGCTTTTTCTGGGCTTTTGACAGCTGGTTATGACAAGCTACAATTACCAAGGAGAAATTAGCTCTCAGAGAGTTAGGAGTAGTAGACATGGGAAGCAGCTTCTTTCAGTGTGTGTGTGTGTGTGTGTGTGTGTGTGTGTGTGTGTGATATGACTTACTACCTGCTTTGATTCCTTGTTCACTATTTCAGCTCATTTGTGTTTACATGATTGCATGTTGCGTAATCACTCCCATCATTTCTACCAGTAGACATAAAAATTGAGGAATGGCAGAAACCGGTTTGGCTTAGTGGATAGAGCCTCGACTTGTGGGTTGAAAGGTCCCAGGTTCGATTCCGGTCAAGGGCATGTACATTGGTTGTGGGCACATACCCAGTAGGGGGTGTGCAGGAGGCAGCTGAGTTGATGTTTCTAACTATCTGTCCCTCTCTCTTCCTCTCTGTAAAAAATCAAATATATATATATATATATATATATATATATATATATATATATATGAGGAATGCTTGCTACAGGTTGGAAACGTTGACATTATGTGACCCAGGGCAATGCATTTATTGCAGCCCTGTCTCAGACAGGGCCTTCAAGGCGATTCAGAGGTGTCAACAACATGGATCTTTTGAGCAACCTTCATGGGAGCAATGCTTTGGGTTTTATCTTCTCTGCGAGGAAACAGACCAGAGGCATCAGGCCCTCCCCCCATCCCCAGGTCGTGTCACCGCAAAGCCCACCCCTTTACCACAGCAGCCTGCTAGCGGAAGCCCACCTGTGGGAGACTCTGTCTGTCCTTTGTCTTCTACACCTTCAGGCCAGAGAGGAGTTTCATGGAAAACAAAACATGACCTCTGCTCCCATATGCAAAAAGCAGGACTGCTTTGGCAAAATGTGGAGCGCATGTTTCTTTGATGACCTGTGTTTGTAAGGCCTCTCTGTCCTTATTGGCTGGTTTTATCCTTTGAGCACCACTGGCCCTTGGCAAGTCTCATTATGTAGCCTCACTTTATAAATGAGGAGTTCAAACAAGTTGACTGGTTTTGTGGCAGTCTTTGGTTAGCAAAAGCTTTTTTTTCCCTCCTCTCCAAGACTTTTACCACCAAAAAGAAAATAAAAATCCTACCTGTAAATAATGGCAATGTTGTTTGCAGGATAACTTGGACTATAAAAACAACACTTAGATACTGTAGAAACTGTCAAAAACACACAAAACATACATGCAGTAGTACAATTAAGACAGAAATAGAAACACATTTTACTTTTATTTGCATGTTGTTGTCATTTGCTATATTATCTTTTTAAGTATATTTAGACAACTTAAAGCTAATTGCATGTTTACCTTTAGTTGCTTACTTTTATGTGGTAAGCTTTTCGGCAGGTTGATGAATTCTTTATAAACCGCAATAGAATGCTTGCGTGATATTTTCTAATACAAATACATGATACTTCAGTTATTTTTTATTGGTTAGTATGCAATTAATGATTTTCTTTTTTGCAAGTCCAGAGAATGTTGAAATAAACATCTTTTCATATAACCATTTCTCCTGATTTCACAGTATTATTTTATATTATATTATAGAAGCAGGATACCTGAACCAAAGAGAAACACTACATTTATATTACATTAGTTCAGGAAAAGTGTGCATTCTATAACACTATGCATATAATTTTTAGTTTGGAAACTGAAAGCTAGATTCCAGCATGTTGGGAAAATGCAAGAATCAATTATCTGAGGTTCTCATAGGCAGGGAGACCCAGAGAAGTGACAATGACCTTCTCCATAACATTGAAATCTGCCAACATAGGCAGGCATCTGCCCTGTCTTGAAAAAGTGATGAGGCAGCTCAGAACAGGGCCTGATATACACTAGGATTATACATTGAGTGGCCAGATTATTATGATCTATAAATGCATAAGAATCTGGCCACTCAGTATATTTGTATCTCAAGTGGGTACCAAAAGTATTCTAGACTTTTGCTAGAGATCAACCACCTATTTGCCCTGAGCTTTCTATCAACCAGTGCAATTGGAAAACTGATCAGGTGCACAATTTATAATATTTTTAATATAAAATAAATGAGGTACTCAAGAGAAGTACACTGAGTGGGCCAGATTATTATGTGTTCAGAGATCATAATAATCTGGCCACTCATTGTATATCCCATATAATAAAAGGCTAATGTACAAATTGTCCCCTCGACCAGGAGTTAGACCAGCAGGCAGGCTGGCCAACAGCCCATGTCCCATCCCCCTGGTCAAGCTGGCTAGACCCCACTCATGCATGAATTCATGCACCCGGCCTCTGTGTATTCAGAGATCATAATAATCTGGCCACTCAGTGTAATCTATCTGCTTAGATTTCTTCCCTTCCCTTCCCTGTCTGCCAACTCCTATCTGACAGCACCACTGGCCTGGCCTTTCATTCTTAGCTCTGACCTCTCTTTCTCCTTCCCAAGGAGAATGCCCGCCCACTGCGCCAGTGCACAATCAGCAACTGCCTTCTCTCTCCCTTCCGGGGAATTGCTTGGCTTGGCTTCGGAATTGTCGGCAAACCTTCACTTAATGTTTGTATTTGCTTGAAAAGCCTGGGAAGACTTAGCAAGGACAAGCAAATGAATATAAAATAGAGGAGGAGAAAAGGGGCAGAATAAGAAATAAGAGTTAACAGGGCTATTTCTCTGAGATCAGAGACACAGACACACCACCCCCACATGTGCAAGTCACAGACTCGGAGGTTCAAAGAGGAGGATTCTGAATTCCAAGGTAAAAGTTACTCAGAAAAGCGCAGACAGAATGCAGATGTTTCTCATTTATATGGCTGACGTGTCTGACTTAGATAAACATGTGAAATGCTGACTATCTCCGTGGCAGTCTGTGTATTCTGGGTTCTGTCCACAAACACAGTCTAGAATAAGAAAGAAAAAAAAAATAGAAGAAACTATTGGTTGTCAGTTTGTCACGACTTTCACAAACAATGACCCGTTTAATCTCTATGAACTCTTGTGCTAATTACTATCCTAATTTTTAGGCACCATTATCGGGCTGGGTTAGATTAAGTAAAATGCCCCAAATTCTTACTATCATCCAGAGTGCTTTTAAAGATATTATCTATGTACTGATATCCATTAAAGATATTACTTCTGGGCATATGCTTAGAAAAACATATATCATGGGTCAATGATGGGGTGGGTGAGAGGGGTAACTGTAATTCTTCCAAACCTAAAGATAAATTAAAAAAAAAAACAAATACATACCACATACCGGAAGTTTGAATGACAGCATTATTTTTAATAACAAAAACTGAAAATGGCATGCATACACGTCTGTAGGATATAGATTTAAAAAAGGCTGAGATAATTGTAGACAGGTAAAAGGACTGAAATTATATGCACAAGTATCCCCAAATTATAATATTTGCCAAAAAAGCAAGATATTGAATGATTCATTCTGAGTGATGACATCATATAAAGTCTGAGCACGTGAGAGACAGTTGCAAACATAGATTGTAGCAGTATAAAAGTAAACATTTGCAGGTATAGAACAGAAAAAAAATCAGAAGAGTGATTTTTTTAGTAGGGACTTGGGAATAGAATCAGTGAAAATTTACAAAGGAAATTCCAATTCTACTTGAATAACCACGAAGCCAATGGTGAAACTGAACAGTTTTGTTTGGTTAGGAGGTGGTGGCACTCATGTCTTCATTGTATCATTATTTTAAAAAATTATTGAGTGGATAAAGGGTTGGGAAATCAAACAAGGAAGGAATGCAAGCAGTGCTTCTCAGTAGATAATAAACTATTTGGATCTGGGTTACCTTTGTTCCATATACAATTATAGATGTCTTGGTTCTACTTCAAACTAAATCAGCATCTATAGGGAGTAAGCCTAATCAAAAGTAAGCCTGTATGCACCACACACACATACATAAAAAACATTGTCCCTAAGATGTATTGTGTGTGTTTGTGTGTTTGTGTGTTGCATACTGCATTTTGAGAACCTTTGTATCTAAAAGAACATTTAATTCATGGAAATCAAATGATGAATATTTCCCCAAAGATCTCTTAGGTTATATATTTTATAACTTCACCCAATTTTTAAACAAAGTGATGCAAAGAGAACAAATAAAAATTAATACCATGGTTTCAATGTTAGTCTTGCCTCACACTGGCTGTCCTGCATAGATGTTTAATCTCTTTTTTCCCTCATTTCCTGCATATAAAAAGAGAGTAATGAAGTAAACACTATATAACACTTTCTTTTAATGGCATTTCCAGAAAATGTGAATTACCCAGGCCCTTTTAATATTGAAGAGTGATTATATAAGTTCTTTTGTTTTATCAAATATTCATTGATTGCCTAGCACACACAAAACAGTATTTTAAAGCAGAACCCAACTCTTACTATAGACTGGTTCTGCTGCCACAGGTGGGGTTATGTGGTGTCATTTCTTCAGTAGTCCTGCTTCTCAGTATTAAGAGAAGGATAAAGTATGTGAAAGGCCCATACATTATATAAGACACGATTCTAACAAAGTTTAGCAATAACATTGAGGAATAAACATTTCCCTTCCTTTTATAGGTTTAGAACCTGAGGCTCAGTTATATTAAATAACTGTTCACAGTTACAAAGCCAAGTGTTTGAATTGCATCCCACAACTTTTAAACCAGGGGTGGGCAAACTTTTTGACTGGAGGGCCACAATGGGTTCTTAAACCGGACCGAAGAGCCGGAACAAAAGCAACCTGACCATGCTGGCACTCTCATCTTGGGCTGCTGGTGAAGGAGCGGAGGGGAGAGCAAGAGAACCCTCCGCTCTTTCGACTCTGCGGGCTGGATAAAACAGCCAAATGGGCAGGATCCGGCCCGCGGGCCATAGTTTGCCCATGGCTGGTCTAAAGAGTAACTTCCTTTCAGTTATTCAGAAAGTTACTCAATGCAGATGGTTTAATCCTCTGCCCCAGAGGGCATGCCAATACAGCCCTCCGTTCTCACCATCCACCACCGTTTAAAAGCTCTTGGAATCAACCTCTCCAGGACATGTCAAGGCCCTTTGAGGATCTGAGTAACCAAGACAATTATAATATTGAGAGAGAAAAAAGTGAAGAAAGCCATAGACCTTTTCACGTTCCACTGTGGACTAATTTCAAAGCCTGGTTAGTAACTTGGCTCTCCTTCATTGCCTTTAGTCTAGCTTCAGGGTCTCTGATGCTCTTGTTAGTTGCCTCTTCCCATTCCAGTCTTTGGTAACAACCCTGGATGTGGAGTTCCCACTATTTCTCAGGGGACAAGACCCGGATGTGAGAACAAAATTGAACATATAAAGTATCGAAACCATCCCAATGTCTCACACAAAGGGTACACATGACCAAATATTACCCATTATTTACCCGTTCTCCCAAATGTTACCATGTGTGAGGGTTTCCACTCCTAACTGTCTGTTGTGTCCCACTGTCATAATTGTGTTATTGAACAACAGTTTGTTTTAATGCCTGCCTACTCTTTGGACTATAAAAAGTTGCCACTGAAGACATAGCTTATTTACTTTCAGAACTAAACCATAATGCCAAAAGTAGATGCTAAGCTTATACTTGTTCAGAATTCCAAAGCAGCCACTAGAATGTGCTCACTTGCAAAATCCGCTTAATGTAAAATCCATACTTATTTATATCCTTTGTAGATAATTAATGCTTATAACTTCAAAGAGACACATTGCAAGCAATAAAATAATCATATGTGGGTGAGTTACAATAGTTTTGTAACAAAGGTTTTGCAAATATATTCATGACATTGACTCCTAGTGAGAAGAGAAGAGAAGAGAAGAGAAGAGAAGAGAAGAAAAGAAAAGAAAAGAAAAGAAAAGAAAAGAAAAGAAAAGAAAAGAAAAGAAAAGAAAAGAAAAGAAAAGAAAAAGTTAAAACTGGTTTGGCTCAGTGGATATAACATCAGCCTGTGGACTGAAAGGTCCCAGGTTCGATTCCGGTCAAGGGCATGTACCTTGGTTGCTGGCACATTCCAGTTAGGGGGTGTGCAGGAGGCAGCTGGTGGATGTTTCTCTCTCATTGATGTTTCTAGCTCTATCTCTCTCCCCTCCTCTCTGTAAAAAAATCAATAAAATATTTAAAAAAAAGAAGAAAGAAAGAAAGAAAGGAAGAAAGAAAGAAAGAAAAAAGAAAGAAAGAAAGAAAGAAAGAAAGAAAGAAAGAAAGAAAGAAAGAAGGAAGGAAGGAAAGATACCTTTAACTTCTAACTTCTGCATTTGGTTCATGGGATAGTCTCAGAATTCGCTCATTTTGGGATCGATCCCAGTAATTTTTCACCATTGATGCGGCTGTTTTCTCTGTAATTCTGACCAAGTCTGTTCTTTTCTGTCCCTTGGCTAGCTGAGGTAGTGAAGAATATTTGGTGACCCTTTACTATAAGTGGATATTGCAAATGGGGATACTTTTGAGGGCACTTATTTCATTGAAACTTTGTATTTCTGCTCTTACCTGTGTGGCTCAGTTAGCTGGGCATTGTTATATGCACTGGGAGCTTTGCACATTGGTTTCGTATCAGGGCACATGCTCTAGTAAGGAGCATGCAGGACACAGCCAGTGGATGTTTCTCTCTCTCTTTGATACTTCTCTCCCTCTCTCCCTCTCCTTTACTCTCTCTGTCCTAAAAATCAATTAGAAAAAAAAAGAATCTGTAATTCTTAGGGAAAAATACTTTGTTTAATAGCAATAACTAAATAGATGTCTTAAAACCTTGCCAAAAATATTCAGTCTAATGATGACATGATATTGTGAAATCACAATAAACATATTATTCCCTTTATAAGATCCTTTCATTGTACCAACTGCTGTGTCAAATACTAGAGACATGATCTGATTCTCACAAAACCTTGCAATACGGGCATTTTATACCTGTTCTGTAAATAAATAATTGGAGATTCAGAGTCAGCTAAATTGATGTTCTAAGTCTAGATGACAAGAAGTAGCCACATACAATCTCACACCTGTCAGAATGGCTATCATCAACAAATGATAAGTGCTGGTGAGGATGCTGAGAAAAAGGAACCCTTGTGCACTGCTGGTGGGAATGCAGACTGGTGCAGCCACTGTGGAGAACAGTATGGAGTTTCTTCAAAAAACTGAAAATGGAACTCCCATTTGATCCAGTAATCCCACTTCTAGGAAGATATCCCAAGAAACTAGAAACACCAATCAGAAAGGATATATGCACCCCTATGTTGATAGCAGCACAATTCACCATAGCTAACTAAGATTTGGAAACAGCCTAAGTGCCCATCAGCAGATGAGTGGATTTAAAAAATGTGGCACCTCTATATAATGGAATACCATGCTGCTGTAAAAAAAGAAGGAATTCTTACCATTTGCAACAGCATGGATGGAACTGGAGAGCATCGTGCTAAGTGAAATAAGCCAGTCAGAGAAAGACAAATATCACATGTTCTCACTCATTTGTGGAATATAATGAACAACATAAAACTGATGAGCAGAAACAGATCCAGAGACAGAGAAGCTTCAATAGGACCATAAAACCTCAGAGGGAAGGTAGGGGAGGGTTGGGGTAAGAGGGAGAGGTCAACCAAAAGACTTGTATGTGTGTATATGAGTCTAACCAATGGACACGGACACCAGGGGGGTGAGGGCATATGGAGGAGGTAATGGGGGGCCTAAGGATACATAGGTAATGCCTTAATAAGAAAGTAAAGAAGTAGTAGCCACAAAAAATGAATGATTTCTTATAGAGTGAGGTTCAGTCCTTTTTCTTCTTCACCATAAGTGTAAGCACCTGAAAGGAAGGAGTCATCCTCATGATGCAAGGACAATGGCACTGCTGGTGGCCGCAGTATGAGATCGGTTGCTGGTGGATAGCTGCAGACACCCTGAGATACGGTAATTGGGTTTGCGACATGAAGCAACTCGGGTGTCTGCTGAAAGCTGGCGCTGGTCCCTTCTGGGTGACCTTTGTTGACTGTGCGAAGGGGCTGCCTTTCCTAATGCCGCTAAATGCCATTAGTAGCGAGGGCTGTGAGTCTCCTCCTGTCACTCGCACTAACCTTCGCATAGAAGTTTCCAGGGGACCTCTTCCAGGGAAGGTCACCAGCTCATTCTGTCATCAAGCTAGTAGCCTGTGATGAGAAAAGACAGGCGGGGAGTCAACGGAATGATAAACTGAAGAGTTTTGAGAACACAAGGGAGTTAGGCTTTCAGACCAGGAAATCAAAAACACTGCTGATCAGAGGGACAAATGAGGGGTGGGGTGGGGGGGACACTATTCCAGAAGATTATTATTTCGCTCCCCTTTTCCATCAGAGAAAGGAATTAAATGTTATAGTGTTGCATCAAATATCTTTAGGTATTGATTCCAAAATCTATGCTTGCCTTTTAAGGTGACTGAAGTGATATGGGTGTGGGGGTGGGCATCTAAGCCAGGTATAAGGTAAGATGGTTTTTTATCAACAACATTTCAAAGGTTTCCATAAAGATGTGCTACAGGGTGGAAATTCAAATAATTTTTTGTGTTACTGGTCTCTCGCGGAGGCCCTCCCATGTTGTCACAGAGCACAGTGGATCTCACAAGGTTGCTTGGCTCCCTGAAAGGGAAAAATGTACGCCCTAGGATTGATGTTGTGAGAGCGCCCTCTACTGCCCCTCCTCATTTCCAAAGCCACATAGACCTTGATGGGTCAAGATCCAAAGTTGAAAAGATGTGAAAGTAAGAAAATATGTGAAAAGGAATGTCACAACGAAAGGGCACTTTTCAGGACCACATGGTATGGGGACTGGAGAAGAGGTTGATGGAGGATGCGTTAAGGTCTTACAAGGTTTCAGGACATTCCATTGTTAAAATTATGCCTCAGTATAAAATAAAATAAGAGGTCGCTGTTAGTAAGTATGTTGCCTTGGAACACGTTATCAATTGGAGTTACTGCATTCTTGGCATTTGAGTTTCTTTGGGGGGGGCTACTAAAGCTAAAAGGCATTTAATTACTTCTAATATTTCTCAAAAGCATGAGCAAGTTTTCTAAAATGCAGCCCCTTACTCTAGCTAACCAAAGAAGAAACCTATATCGCGCATGCCCATTTAGTGAAGTATAGTTTTGTTGTGAGCCCTACTGTGCGACAGAATGGTTAACGCTGGGTTTGAATATAGTATTCCTGATAAGCGTAGCATACTTTTCAATGTTCTCTATATTTCCACTCCCACTATTTATAACTTTAAATGATACCCAACTAAATTTCTCCCACGGATGGCGGTCTCTTAAAGGGTATTTCAGGAAGAGAGACTGGTGTTCATAGAACATGAGCTAAGGAAACCTACACCAGAAGGGATTTGAAATGATCCAGTCTGAGATACCATGAAAGTATAGAGGGTCCACACATACTGGTCCAGATTGGCTATATTAATTTCTAATTAAAAAGAAGCATGTCCCTGGCCAGTGTGCTCAGTGGTTGGAGCATCAGCCAGCACACTGAAGGGTCCCGGGTTTGATGCACTCATACCCAGATTACTGTAGGTTCAGTATTGATGTTCTCTCTCTCTCTCTCTCTCTCTCTCTCTCTCTCTCTCTCTCTCTCTCTCTCTCTCTCTCCACTTGGCTCTCTCTGATCCTACCCTGTCAGGGATGTTGGAGCATTTCATTACAGCCTGGTGAGAGTGGAGGGTTAGACTGGTCATTCAGCCTTTGCTGGTGTGCACAGGAGTAGAGTTTGGCTGTGTTTGGCTAGAGTAGATTGATTATTATTTAAACTGTTTCTCTCCCTTTTATTGGTTAAGATATTACATATGTGTGCTTATTCCCCTTTGCCCACCCCCCCCACACACACACTCATGCCCTCACCCCCTGGTGTATGTGTCCATTGGGTATGTTTATATGTATGCAGCCACTGTGGAGAACAGTAAGGATTTTCCTCAAAAAACTAAAAATGGAACTCCCATTTGACCCAGTAACACCTCTTCTGGGAATATATCCCAAGAAACTAGAACAGGGCTGGGCAAACTACAGCCTGCGGGCAGGATCCTGTGAATAAAACAATTGAATTAAAAAAAAAAAAAAAAGGCCGTACCCTTTTATGTAATGATGTTTACTTTGAATTCATATTAGTTCACACAAACACTCCATCCATGCTTTTGTTCCGGCCCTCTGGTCCAGTTTAAGAACCCACTGTGGCCCTTGAGTCAAAAAGTTTGCCCATCCCTGAACCAGAAACACCAATCAGAAAGGGTATAAGCACCCCCTATGTTTCTTTCTTGATACACTGCCTCTTTCCTGGTGTTTAGACTTGAGAGAACAGGTGTTCCATCTTAGGACCCTGAATTCTCTAACTGGCCTATCTTTTAGTCTCCACCTTTCAGAATTTCTTTGTTTTATATATACTATATATCATAGGTTTTCAGTTGTGCTAATAGGAGTAATACGGAAAAGTGCAAGTACTTTATTTCTCTAGCCGTGTGTGTTGTAAGAACATACATTTTCATGAGGCATATTTTCCTAAGGGACCTTTTTGAGATGCATCAAGAAGGATGGTCTGTATGGAGTACAGGAAAGTGAAGAAAAAGAGGATCTTTGAAGATATTTCAAAGACAACAAAGGTTTTGAGGCTCTAATATTTGGAGTTTACAGATGTGTTATATTGAATACAAACCAGGAGTAGATTTCTTGTGTGAGGCTTACCATAGCTTTGTCAACTGCATAATGTGTGCCTTGGCTTTGCTTGCTTGCTTTTTCTTAATCACTTCATCCCTGACACATCATATTCTTCTTCCTCTTCTTCCTCCTCCTTCGATTCCTCCTTCTTTTCCTCTTCCTCCTCTTCTTCTTTCTCTCTTTCACCCTTCCACCTCCCCCTCCCCCCGCTCCCTATTTCCTTTCTTGGTCTACCCTTGGAATTAAGCTGCCATTTTGCAAGGAATCCCAGGCCATATCAGAAAGCATGTTATCATGCCACATGGCACCCAGTGAAATTCTAAAGAGACAGAAAGATAGCCAGAATCAACCACCACCAGATACGTGATTATTTGAATCTACAGATGATGTCCCCAGAGCTGATGTCATGTGCTAAGCCTGGGGAAGGAGAATATCATTGGGCATCAAAGCAGGCTTATGATTTAGGCCAGATTATTTAATCATGCTGAACCTTGGTATTACCTTCTATTAAAAGAAGTATAGTAATGTTTTTTCATTGTTGAAATACAATAATATAATTGGTTTAAAATACCTATTAGAGGGTTGTGAATATACTAATACTAAACATAAATCTGATATTCTGTCTTCTTTATATACTTAAATATAAATAGGGTACTTGAAATAATTTAAATATGCTGATGATAGAAAATTGTGAACTTCATCAGAAGAACATATTTTATGTAAAGAAGTTTTGGATCTTGGCTTCCAGGAAGGAAACAGAGCTCTTTCACAAGTTTTAATGTTGCTGAACAAGAAAATGAATTAAGACAGGGCTGCCCTAGGTGGGAATGTTACAGCGAATAGGAATGAGATGAGAAAAAATAAATTCTTAAGGAAGAGATGAAAGAAGACAGAAAGTTGCCCTAGCTGGTTTGGCTCAATGGATAGAGTGTCGGCCTGTGGACTAAAGGGCCCAAGGTTCAATTCCAGCCAAGGGCACATGCCTGGGTTGCAGGCTGCATCCCCAGAAAGGGGTGTGCAGGAGGCAGCCAATTAATAATTCTCTCTCATCATGGATTTTTCTATCTTTCCCTCTCCCTTCATCTCTAAAATCAATAAAATATATTTTAAAAAATAAGACAGAAAGTTTAAATGGATTCATCAAAGTTAAAATTGCACTTAAAAAATAATAGGATGGATTAGCCTGTGGAAGAGTCTCAGTGTTGAAGCATTACCATGCAATGTGTTAAAATGACACCTTCAACTATTTCAACATCTTTCCATTGTGGTTGCTGTAAGGATTTACTTTCTGTTGGATTAGTACCTTCTGTACACTCAAGGAATCCACCTTTTTAAAAAATATTTATTTTATTGATATTTTACAGAGAGGAAGGGAGAGAAATAGAGAGCTAGAAACGATGACGAGAGAGAAACACCAAACAGCTGCTCCCTGCACACCCCCTACCGGGGATGTACCCACAACCAAGGCACATGCCCTTGACCAGAATCGAACCCGGGACCCTTCAGTCTGCAGACCGACGCTCCACCACTGAGCCAAACCGGTTTCAGCAGAATCCACCATTTTTTTACCACACACACACACACACACACACACACACACACACACACACACACACATCTTTTTAGGGAAGAAAAAGGGAAAGAAATTCTCTTTCAATGATTGCATATAGGACTCGCTTAGAAATCTCCTCACATCATGATATCTTTCCTTTGGATATGCTCTGTTTGCTCCAAGCTAATTGAACAACATGAAACGTATGTGTGATTTACAAAGCATAAACAATAGGAACTACAATCATGATTTACAAAGTGTACTCAGCAGAGACTGCATTTGTTATTTATAAAGTTTGTACAGCTCAGTTTCTGTGACTTCAGAAATACACACACGCTTTGGTTATTTACTCTTACGATTTATAATTTTATAACAGCATTGTATTAAATAGCCATCCTTATAAATTTAGAAATACGTTTCAGTGGAGTATGAGAGACTTGGGGGATTTTTCCCCCCTAATATATCTTCTAAGGGGAGGACTCTTCCTCTTTAGTGGAGAATGATGAAGAAAGTTTAACAGTGATCCCACCTGTGTACATTGTTTTGATCGTGATTTCTTCAAAACCCGTGTGATTTTTTTTTTGCATTAAAAGCAAGAAACTCAATTGTTCATTGAAAGTCCCTTATTATTTGAGAGATGATGGTTCGATAATAATTATTGCCACATCCTAGAATTTCACAAACCCTGAGAAACTGATTGACTTAAATAAGTCTTGCAGTTGTACCTAGAAATAATTATAATATAAAAAGGTAGCTGACATTATTATTAACCCATTTTCCTCCATTAGTGTGGTTTGTTCATAGATAGAGTTTCTCCATGCAACTACAAGGGAAGGCAAACAATCTAAGACTAAAATAAATATAAAATGTAAAGGTATATTTTAGGGAGTTGAAACAAGGTAATTATCCAGGTTTTTGCCTAAGGATTAGGAAACCTGAGACTTGGTGGGTACATTCTGGTATCAAGCCTATTTTCTGCTACCCTCTGTTATTTTTAAACATATTGCAGCAGAACCAATAATAAAAATACATTTGACTTGTTTTGTTTTTAAATATCTTAAAGGAAGAAACCCGTCCTTTCATCTGCCATCCAGATGACAGATTTCAGCTACACTTAAAATGAAAAATACATAACAAAAAGGAAATGTAAAAAGCTAAGATTTTTTTTGTATGTTTGTTTACTAAACACAGCTCACTCACTTCCAAGGTGTTTTAGTCTCATAATTGAAAGAACCCCTTTTTATATATTGACAACAGAAGTAACAGATGAGTATAATATATTGACAACAGAAGTAACAGATAATATCATATATATATGTAAAGTAAATTCACAATATAATATCATATATATATGATATTATATTGTGAATTTACTTTATTTCAGTGTCTATGGAAAAGAGAAAATGTTTGGCTATAGATATCCCTGACTTACAAGCCTAACTTTATATATATATATATATATATATATATATATATATATATATATATATATATATATATTTTATTGATTTTTTACAGAGAGGAAGAGAAAAGGATAGAGAGTTAGAAACATCTATGAGAGAGAAACATCGATCAGCTGCCTCTTGCACACCCCCTGCTTCTTGCACACCCCCTTCTGGGGATGTGCCCACAACCAAGGTATATGCCCTTGACTGGAATCAAACCCTGGACCCTTCAGTCCTCAGGCCAATGCTCTATTCACTAAGCCAAGCCGGTTTCGGCAGAAGCCTAACTTCTTAATGAATGTATTGCTTGAATTGCTTATCCTTTGGAGACTTCAATTCTCAGGCTTTGTGAGCATTAGACATGATGATATCAGACACCTTTCAGGAGAATCAACTCTTCTCATTGAAGAAATACAAATACAATGTAATTTCCCTTGAAATGCTTTTTTTGTAGATTTATGTTTAACATGTATTTGAGGAGTGGGGTGTTCATTCTCCTTTGTGCATTTTTTTTTCCATTTTGAATTGGTACCGACACAGCCTTCCCTAGAAGCCACATCATAACCTATATGGAAAGATTTTTATTGGCTAACCAAGCTTTAGACGGGGAGATATCTTGTTTCCATGGTGATCAAATCCACTCTCCGGGCACACTTAAATTCTAAGCTATAAGGAGTATTTAAGAAGTGAAACCTAAGATATCTTTTTATAGATCAATTTCAAAAGAAGTGAAAAGTAACGTGTTAAGCCCTTGTATCTGAGGCCAGTCCATTTCACTAACATTTAATGCTGGCCAACATTGGAACTCCTCATCCTTATTTTCTTAAATGTTATGTATGTATGTATGTATGTATGTATAAATGTATGTTTGTATGTATGTATGTATTTACTTACTTTCAAACCATTCCTTCAACATGGAATAAGTGCTTAGGTATATAAATATATAGAGACATCAGTTATGAATAATGAAAGATAACTATTTTGACACAGCTTCTAAAATGGCTTTGTGAGGAGTTCCATGAATCAACAGCTGAAACTGATGAAAAAATTTTTAAAAATAAACATGCCAAGTCTATGAAAAATCATCTTAGTATCACAGCAAATGAAGAAACATAGTAAAAACCTACCAAATCTCATGAAGACAGTGCAAGTTGAGCCACGAGCCATTGTCTCTCTCATCTTCTGCCCAGCTCAGCGTAGAAACTCAACTCTAGGTGATGTGGCCTACAGAGTGAGGATTCCCCACACATTTCAAAAAATTGCTGGGAGGAATAAGTCTCTGAAATTCCTTTCCGCTCCCAGCCTCACAGTACAAAGACTAAATTTCAAGTGCCAAGAGCTCTCTTTCTTTAGCTATTATATGGAAAGGTTCTACCCAAGCAATGGAAGGATAAAATCTCTGTAATAAAATGTAAAATTACATTACCTGCAACAGAAAAAATATCCTGGAGAGGTTCAATGGTGGATCTTAACTAATAAAAGGAACTATCAGTAAACTTGGTGATAGATTGATAGAAATTATGCCAGCCAAACAACAGGAAGGCACAGATAGATAAAGCCAATTCATTATGTACAATGAGCATCTGATAAAATAGAATAGAGAGCTTTGTTTCTATCACACAAAAGAGGCCAGAAAGCAGTGATAAAGCATATTCAAAATACTGTAAAAAATAGAAAAACATAACTATAACTCTTATACCCAGAAAAACTATCCTTTGAAATGAAGATATAATCAAGACAGTTCCAAGAAAAACTGAGAAAATGTGTTGCTAGTGGAATCAAATTACAAGATATAAAGATCTGTGGGATCTAAGTTGTATTGGTGTAAGAATATGATACTAAATGGTAACTATAATAAAGAGAAACAGATATATGAATAAAAAGATAATTTTAAAACTTTATAAATACATAAACTATATCAACAATTACATTTAATATTAATGGAATAAACTATTCAATCAAATATTCTGAACTTTGATTTTAAAAACATTTCTACCATAAGACAAATATATTAATAGAGAATCAGAATGGCATTTATAATTATAAAAAAGTTTTATCCTATCAGTATGATATACAATTATATGGAGTTTTGTATAAATTTGCAACTACCTAAGTGTGTGTGTGTGTGTGTGTGTGTGTGTATTAAAATAATAGTTAAAGGAAAATTAGTTTTTCCCATGCAGAAAAATTAAGTTAGACACACACCTAAACTCCATATAAAAATGCAACTTAAAAAAAATTGGAGTTAAATTTAAGACCTAAAACAATGAAGCTATTAGAAGAAAACAGGATAAAATCTTTTGATAATGGTCTAGGCAATGATATTTTTGGCTTGGCAATGATTGTTTGGACATGCCCTAAAAGCACTAACAATAAAAGCAAAAATAAATGAATGGATTGCATCAACCTAAAAAGTTTCTGCACAGCAAAAGAAGCAATCAATAGATTGAAGAGAGAACCTAAGGAAGGAGATAAATTATTTGCAAACCATATATCCACTAAAGAATATCTAGTTAATCATCATGGCAGTGCAATTCAAAATCACTATACGGTATTATTTCACACCTCTTAGGGTGGCTATTATAAAAAATATAAAAGAAAAGAAGGGTGCATGAGGATAGTGAGAAAAGGGAACCTTTATATAATATTGGTGATGATGTGAACTGGTACAGTTATTGTGGAAAACAATATGGAGATGCCTCAATAAATTGAAAATAGGTCCTGGGCAGTGTAGCTCAGTTAGTTGAGTGTGGTCCAAGGTTTGATTCCTGTCAGGGCACATGCCTGGGTTGCAGGTTCAATCTCTAGTTGGGCAGCCTATCAATGTTTCTCTCTCATTTCTCTCTCCTCTCTCTCAATCAATTAATCAATAAAAAATCAATAAAAACAAATTATAATAATATTAAAATTCTCCAGTAAATATAATTTTTGCAAAGATAACTTATGAGCTGTTTTTGCAATGTTAAGATTGTGTGTTTTCCCTATAACTTGAATGACCACATGGACAAAGTAAAACATTAACTGTGTGCTTGTTTTTTGTTTGTTTTGTTTTTGTTAGTCCTTGCTCAAGGATATTTTTTCCCATTGACTTTTAGAGAAAGTGGAAGGGAGGGAGAGAAAAAGGAGAAAAGAGAAATAGAGATGATAGATAGACAGATAGATAGATAGATGATAGATAGATAGATAGATAGATAGATAGATAGATAGATAGATAGAGAAACATTGATGTGGGAGAGATACATGATTGATTGCCTTCTATATGCACGATTGAACCTGCATCCCAGGTACCTGCTCTAGATTTGGAAACACATCCAAAATTCATTTTTGCATAGGCCAATGATCTAACCATTGAGAAACCTCCAGCCAGAGCAAATGTGTATTCGGTTTTTACCATGTGTACCAGTTGATAATGCAGATTTTGTAATCAAATAAAACATGATAATTTCAAGAGAAACACTAAAAGTACTTTATTCAAAGTAATGTCCATTACTACCCTGTTTCCCCGAAAATAAGACAGTGTCTTATATTAATTTTTGCTCCCAAAGATGTGCTAGGTCTTATTTTCAGGGCATGTATTATGTTTCCATGAAGTAGGTATTATTTTCGGGGAAACATGGTAGCTACACATTTCCCCCATCTTTCAGGGAATTTGTGGATACCGTCCC
Source organism: Vespertilio murinus (assembly GCA_963924515.1). NCBI lineage: Eukaryota > Metazoa > Chordata > Mammalia > Chiroptera > Vespertilionidae > Vespertilio > Vespertilio murinus. The sequence continues at coordinate 9,001,844 of OZ004716.1, read as the reverse complement.
AATAGAACTTTTCTTGTTTTGAGGCAAACCATGTAGAGACCCAATTCTCCACTTCTTTGTACTTTTTAAGGTGTTGCTCAGATAGCGCATGTGCTATGGATCAGAACAAGTGGTAATCTGAAGGAGCAAGATCTGGTGAATATGGTAGATGGGTTAATACTTCCCAGGCAAGATCTTTTAACGTGTCTTTAAATGGTTTTGAAGTGTATGATGGTGCGTCATCACAAAGCAAAATTACTTTGCTGTGTCTTCTGGCCCATTCTGGTTTTATGATCCAAGTGTGGTTCAAAATTGATTATTTGTTGTTGGTAGTGATCAGTATTAACAGTTTCACCTGGTTTTAGAAGCTCATTATACACCACACCTTCCTGATCCCACCAAAAGCAGAGCATTGTCTTTTTTTCTGAAGCAATTTGGCCTTGCAGTTGATGTTGATGGTTGACCTGGATCAACCCTTGATTTTGTGTGTTTGGGATTCTCAAAATAAATCCACTTTTCATTACCAGTCACAATTCTATAAAAAAATAAAAATAAAAAAAGACTTTGGTGCTGTTGAAGCAACATTTTACTGATGACTTTTTGGTTTTCCATTTGTCTTTTGTTCAGTTGATGTGACACCCATTTTACTTCTTTAAAATCTTCCCCATGGCTTGTAATCAATGGGGAATTGTTTGCTGAGAAATGTTTAATCTTTCTGCAAGTTGTTTTTGAGTTTGACACGCATCTTCATCCAATGATGCTTGTAATTGTTGGTCTTCAAACTTTTTCGGTTGACCTGGACATTCTTTGCCTTTCACATCAAAATCATCTCTTTCAAAGCATTTAAACCAGTGTTCACAAGTATCTTGAGATATGGAGCATGTTGACCATAAGCTTCTCAAAGTATATGATAACTTTCAGCAACGCTTTTCTTCAAAATAAAGTAACAAATTAAATCTTTCCACAAATGCTCTTTTTTGGCATGAAATTTGACATTTTTAAGTGTAAAAATATCTATGATGTTAACACCTTCAGAAAATTTGACATATGAAGTTTTGAAGCTTGCTGTCAATACAAGAAAATAGCACACATATCAAATGGCATATACAGGCAGGCCTTGGGTTACATCTGACTCAATTACATCATTTTGTGGTTATGTCGCCATCTCCCATTTATTTATAAAAAATAAAAAACAAGTTCCATCATTTTGACGTATGTGCATATGTGCTTTATGTTTTTTATTATTTATTTACCACAAGTAACGGTCAGGACTCTTTATTTTTTATTTATTTTAATTTATTTATTTTTTTATTGTTTCACTTCCTTATTGCTGTGCAGGTATTCCATGTGAGTGATGTAGGTGCTTATGTAGGTGGGTTCTGACTTAAGGTGAAAATCTCGTTATGTCATGCTGTAGGAACGGATCTCCGACATAACCCGAAGACCTACTGTATATCAACATATGTGTAACTCCATCTATTGAAAAAAACAAAACAAAACCAAAACACATTACTAACCAATCCACCTGGTAAGCTGAAATCATTGTTAATGTAAACAAAACAAAACAAAACAAAACAAAACAAAACATTGAAACCTATAAAGAATTTTTGTGAGTTTATTTGAGCCAAACTGTAGACATATACTGGGAAGCAGAACCTCAAGGAATTGAGATAATGCTCCGGAGAGTGGCGGGTTACATCTGTATTTATATATTGCCATCCAAGGAGGGACATAGGTGGGTTACCTGAAATTCATTGGCGATAGATTAAGGAGGCAGGATAAAGCAAAGCGGTGGGAAACCCCTGGGATTGGATAAAAAGTAAAATGATGGACACATAACATACTTATAGGTGGGTACAGGAACAATTAACATGATAATGAAGGCATTTGTGGTATCTGTCCTGGTGCCCACCACATTTGGTTGTACCTCAGGGGCTCCAGAAAAAGGGAAGTTACAAGTTACCCAGACACTTGAAGGGTGTGTTATCACAGATGGAAAAAGAGAGACAGGCTCAGCTAAGGTAAAGGCTGACCTTGTCAGTGAAGATACCGGCGTAGGATGTAACTACCCACCATAGCTGCCTTAGTTCAAGTTTAATTTCAGACCATCCTCTGGGGTTCCTTTAGGCCTCTGAGTTTGCAAGACCTCCATGCAGGCCTTGCCTGAGCTGGTCAGGTCAGCATGTGGCCCCTTTCATCCACACAAAGTAACTTAATGTAGAAAAACAAACCACTTTTGTGAAAGAATAGCATCAGTTAGCAGTAACCCTCATGTTGACAATAAAAGTAAAAATAATCTTTAAAGAAATAGTATAGTACACAGCATGTTTTGGAAGGGAGGTGGAGTCACAAATCACATCCTTATGATAAATAGGGAACCAATGTTTATTGAAGCCAGTTTTTAAAACATACTAGAATCAATCAAAATCCAAAGTCAGATTTATTTTACAACGTGTCCCATTGTAATGAAATTCAAGAGAGAATTTCAGCAAATCATTTTAGCACGTCTTTCTGGGCAAACCATGTTGCTGAAGATTTAGTGTCATTTCAAAAGAGTCTTATAAAAGGCCATTCTATGTTAATTTGTGAAATATTATTGCTTATAACACCTTGGGGTGAAATTTGGTTCCTCAGTGCTCGGTTTGCCTCTCTCAACAAACATTAGACAATTCAGCAGGCAGAGGAAAAGCTAATTCTGCTTCTTTGTTCATTAGCATGCCTGAACCTATGGATATTTGATTTTATTCTGGCAATTAAAATATGAATCAGACACATTGTCACGGGGAGTTTCTCCACGGGAGACATAGTCCTACCCCCTGCTCTGTGGAGAACCATTTGCTAGGCCATCTCCTTCAGCTAAAATGTCATTTTGCATTATTCGGGCATGAAATGCATTGAGCTGCCTGACACAGGGCCATAAAACATTTTGTCTGCCATCAGTTCCAACTTGCTGAACAACTATGTTAGATGGAAGGGAGAGCTTCCCCATAGAGCAGTGTTTCCCAAAGTGTGGTTCGCGTACCCCCAGGGGTACGGGAAAAGTTTGGTGGGGGTACACGTTGCACCGGAGTTTGGTGGGGATATGCACTGCACTGTGCTTAGCTGCACCTAATTCTACGTTCTCATGAGTCAAGTCAAGACAGTCTTGTGAGGCATGAGAGGGTCCGGTGTGCAAATAAATGTTATTTATAATATAACGTTTATTTATATTTTATTATGAATAATTTTATTTCTCATTTATTATTTTGTGTATGTACCCAAAAAAGAAAAAAAAAATATATATATATATATTGATTGTTATTAAAATACATCCTTTTTTTTGACGAGGGGTACTCAGCGTTATGAAAATTATGGAAGGAGTACACATATGTCAAATGTTTGGGAAACACTGCCATAGAGGGTTAGTTCCTAGGTAGAAAAATTGGCACCCAAAATCACCTTATTTACCCCATTTTTCCCAACTTTCTCAAGTGCCCCTCTAATTCTTATTCTAAGATGCACTCTTGAAAGAGTCCTGGACCAGGTAAACTAAGGTAAGCAATTTGATTCTTCTCTTGACTCCTGAGCTTTTCCTTGCTAGGCCACGGAGTCAGTGAAGGTACCTAGTAGTGGATTGTAACACACGGTGGGTCAGCTCTGACCATGGGGCAAATGGGCAGAGCTAGCCAATGCTAATGGGGTTTCAGCTAGTAGCCATGATGCTGGCTTTGTAACCCAATTCTTCTATTTAAAAAAAAATTTATTGTTGAAAGTATTATATGCATCCCCTATTCTTATACAATGACCTCACCTCCAGCCCCCTCCACCTTACCTGAGGCATTCACCACACTATTGCCTGTGTCCATGGGTTATGCATATATGCATAGGAGTCCTTTGGTTTCTATCTTTCCACCCACCCACTGAGTCTTTATTGAGTCTTCTCTTCTTGAGGCAAATTCATTAGAGCCTGAGTCTCTGTCTGCCCCATCCCGCCCCCCACCTCCACCCCAGCTTTTCCATCTCCACTCCCTAAAGGACATGAGGTCTGAGATGGAAGAGCTGGTACTCAAAGCATGCTGGGATTGCTCTGGTTTATCCCTTCCTGGGTGACCTTGATATACAGCTTTGGCAGAAGCACCTAATAGGTAGTTTGTTAAATGGATGAATGCAGGATTGTGCTTACAGCTGTGCTACCTGTTAGGTTTGAAAGGAAGCAGGAAACAGACCACCAGGAAATTTTAAAGTAAAGTTTATTCCCTGGTAATGGGCGGAACCCATTATGGAGGTAGAGAAATCAGAATTGGAGGAGTAGGGAGGGAGCAGGGGGAGACCCAGCCAGGCTGACTCCTGGCATGGAGGACAAGCAACACCTGTCTTGCCTGGGGATCATTTTAAGGGCCAGAACCGAAGGGGGTTGGTCCCAGGGCAGAACAGGAAGGGGTGGGCTCTAAGGATACTTTGACCCCTGCTGATTGGTGGTTCAATGTCTTGGAGATGTCTCTGTAACAGGTGCCAGTCATATGTTAGCTCCTCCCACCAGTTGGGAGGAGGGATAACCTTACACTACTCAGACTGTCACCCATTTCTTGACATTGGAGCAACATGAATGAAGTTGCACATTCTTTGTTCTTCTCTTATGATATAAAATGAGGATGAACCAAGAAGATACAGCCAAATCTCAACTAGTCTGGAATATAATCTGTATGAAAGGAAACATAGATTAGGAAAGGCAGACCATGGAGTGCTTTGTCCGGCTAAGAAGTAATGGAGAGATAGTCATAATTTTTAATTATTGGGATCATATTTCCAATGGGCTAGTCTATGAACTTTCCACTGTCGGACAACAGGCAAGCACTGGATTTTATACTGACCTTCAGTGAAGTCCTATGTGAGATACTTCTGAGATTAGGGAACCTGACTGTACCGGTGAATCCAGGATTCTGAACATTTTCCCTTTGTTTAAGTGATTCCCACCGGAAGCAGAATATGTCTGTGAAATGCTTAGACAAATGCGGTTAATATGGCCTATCATTAATTTGTCAGGTCTAATTAATGGTATCAGTTACCGGATGCAGAGGGAGACCATTACACTTCCTGGGAGTATAAAAAAGGCAGTCAAGGAGGCTGCCGAAACCTGTGCTCTCCCAGGATAGCTGAAAGTAATGGAGTGAGAAATAGTAAGCTAAATAGAATACTTAAGAGAATTAAGAATATGGATTTATTAACTCTGTTCCACTGCCATCCTGGGTGGACCCAAACATCTAGGTCTATTAAGCAACATCAACAAAAACCCAATATTCTAAGCAGCAGACTTCCAGTTAGTGCCGAAGGGAGGTTAACATCCACACAGATACTGTCTTTGACTTTGCTGCCCTGTGCTCTAGTTTTTCCATTATGCTGGGCTGTGTTTCGGGGGGGGGGGGGGGTAAGATTCTCCCCCTCCCAAACTGGTGGGCGGAGTTTATACATGATCCCTGTAAGGTCCCCCCCCCTCCCAAACTGGTGGGTGGAACTAACACATGACTGGCACCTGCCACAGAGACATCTCCAAGACATTGAACCACCAATCAGCATGGGCGAGAGTGCCCTTGGGGCCCATCCCTTCCTGTTCCACCCTGGGCCCAACCCCATCCCTTTCCATCCTTTAAGAAGGACCCCAAGCAAGACATGTGCTGCTCTTGGATGTTGACCGCCATCAGCCTGACTGGGTCCGATTTCCTGTCCCCTCTCCCTCCAATTCTGATCTTTACCTCAGTGATGGCTTCTGCCCATTACCAGGGAATAAACTCTACTTTAAAACTCCCTGTTGTTATGTTTCCTATTTCCTTTCAAACCTAACAGGGGGTACTTTGCTAATAGTCTTCTGAAACCCTGAACATTGAACCCAGCTGCATCACACCTATACTTCTAACCCACAGAAACAATGAATGAGAAACACGCAATGTTTTTAAGGTGCTGAATTTATCATAAGGTGTTGTGCAGCAATAGGGAGCTAAGACAATACTTAACACAATGATCTGATCAAATGAATGACATTGTCTGAATATGGATAAAACCACATATTCTAGTTGAAGGTAAATATTATTTTGAGCTGAAACCGGTTTGGCTCAGTGGTAGAGCATTGGTCTGTAGACTGAAAGGTCCCAGGTTCGATTCCGGTCAAGGGCATGTACCTTGGTTGCGGGCACATCCCCGGTAAGGGGTGTGCAAGAGGCAGCTGGTCAATGTTTCTCTCTCATTGACGTTTCTAGCTCTCTCCCTTCCTCTCTGTAAAAAAATCAATAAAATATATTTTAAAAATATTATTTTGAATTGGCATATCAGCCCCACTAGTTGATTTATTATCCTGAAATTAGTCTTCAGTGCAGATTATCCCATTCCAGAGATATTTAGTAGATGCCTGCAGAAATGCACAAAGTGGAGAGCACAGTAAAAGCCATGTATTGTCTAATTCAAGTATAAAACACTTTATTACAGACTGGTGACCGTGGTTAAATATTATTATTTTTGAGGGGACTGGGTCAAATAAAATGTCGCTAAAATTGGCTTTATTCTGCAACCCGCCTGAATCCGGGAGCAGTAAAATTAATGAGAGAACCCTCAGATAATGTCTAGCTCCTGACCTTGCCTATTTGGAACAGTTTACGTGCCATCCAATTCCTTACACATCAAGTATCACTGCATCCCAACGAGCAGGGTCAGAGTCACCGCATTCTGCATAGACTATGTAAGCTTCCATTATAGTTATTAACATTTTATGTCTAAAATTACTGTCAGCCGACTACTAGTCTCTCTCCTTCTGTGACCCTGTTTTATGTCCATTCACCCCATCTCCAGGGCCTCCTTTTTTTGGTCATGTTAATTTTCAATTTCTATTCCAGTTTTAATTATGACCAGCACCGTTATTTCAAGGCAGCAAATCTGAGAATTGCTTTTGGAATCTCTGGGTAACTTCAGAAAAAAGTATTTATCTTCTTTCAAACCTCCGAAGTTAAGGAAAGGTCTGACCTCTGGCAGATGTGGATTCTAAGTACTTTGGAACACGATCCTGAATCGTGGACGTGGAATACCCATAGTCCTGGGAGACGCGCTTGAGTGTGGGAGGCAGAAAGATACACCTTGCCACCCTCCCTCGTCACCGTAACGATCCTAATCCGTGCACGGAACTGGCATTTGAAATAACACATTCTGCTTTTAATGGACTTGCGGCCCGTAAGGAGAAAAAACATTGCCATGCCCGGCAGCAGATGCTTGTATTTAGTGCCATTATATTAAAAAAATAGAGCCTGGAGAATAGACAAACGGAGGCTCTTGGCGTATGTGCCCCGGGCTGAGGGAGATGCGTTTCGTTTCTGGCCATGTCAGGCAACTGAGCACTCTCATTGAACAAATACGGAGTGATGGCATGCGCAGGAGGAAAATGCTGGGAACACGGGGCACCCTGGGACATAATGGGATCTAAAACCTGAATTTCTAGCCGCATCCTAGGTGAGCACAGATGGCTGGGGAGAGGTTATGACTTGGGACTGTTTTTTCAGTTTGATGCAAGGAACCACTGCAATGGTCGGTCTCTGCCACTGGCTTATTAAAATGGAGAGGGAGGGGGGGTGAGACAGGTTCGATTCTGGTCAAGGGCATGTGCCTGGATTGCGGGCATATTTCCAGTAGGGGGTGTGCAAGAGGCAGCTGGTCGATGATTCTCTCTCATCAATGTTTCTAACTCTCTATCTCTCTCTTCCTTTCTGAAAAAAAAAATCAATAAGCCGAAACCGGTTTGGCTCAGTGGTAGAGCGTCGGTCTGCGGACTTAAAGGTCCCGGGTTCGATTCCGGTCAAGGGCATGTACATTGGTTGCGGGCACATCCCCGGTAGGGGGTGTGCAGGAGGCGGCTGGTTGATGTTTCTCTCTCATCAACGTTTCTAGCTCTCTATCTCTCTCCCCTTCCTCTCTGTAAAATATCAATAAAATATATTTAAAAAAATCAATAAAATACATTTAAAATTAAAATTAAATGGGGAGGGGAGTTAGTGGTGGAGGAAGAAGAGGCAGTTCTGTTACAATTACACCTGGACGCATCTAATATTGGGGTTGCTAAGTGCTTTAATAGAAGTGGAGATAATTCACAGACAGAATGGCCCAGCGGATGGAGAGAGAGATAAGGCATGAGGGAAGACTCGAAGGCAAAAAGGGCCACATTAAGCATGAGCAGTAGAAAGCAGCAGAAGCTCTGATGTGGGGGCAGTACCCAGGGGTCCCTACAGTTGTGAACAGCCCTCTCTCGCTTTAGGGTGGTGGAAATAGTAAAGGCTTTGGAGTGAGACAGGACGGAGGTACATCCCAGCTCCAGGATGAATAAATTCCCTGCCCACGTGTGCAGGTTAGCTCTCAAAGCCTCTGCTTTCTCTTTGGGGAAAATGGCTTAATGATTCTTGTCTCTGAAATAGTTTGTGAGGATTAATGTCTTCGAAAGTGGAGCTCAAATGAAGGATGGTGGCTCTCTCTTGTTTTATTTCTAATTTGAAGAGTTGAGAAAAATCCATTCTCAGTAGAAGAACAAAACAAAACAAAATAACACACAAAAAAAACCACCACCGCCACAACAACAACAACAACAACAACAAAACTTATCATTGGATACATTGAATAACAGAACCACGTGATTCTTACCTCTGGGTGGGTATGGGGCAAACCTAAGATTATTCAGGAAATAAAAAAATAAAGGTTGTGTTTGCATCTCACTTGGATGGATCACTGTAGAATTGTAAGAGATAGAGAAAGTGCCCAAAGAGAAAGTTAATGAAGAAAAGCATGTAAGAAAAGAAAGGTGGGGGAAAAGTGCCATCATAATGAGCAAATTAATTTTTAAAGCATATTTGACACTGTGCTAGAATCTGTGGTCAGATGATGGTCTAGAGATCCGGTAATGTCTTCTGAGGGAGACACATGCATGTAGGAACTAAACCACGGCAGTGGAATGGCCTATTAGTAGCTAGAATCTATTAGGTGCTTATGAATATTGAATGAATAAATGAGTGAATGAGTGGACAGAGATGAATGACAGATGGATGGATGAGGGCTTTGGTCTCAAATCTTATTTTTAGAATTCTAATACTAGTGTGTTAGAGTTTTAGTGGCTTGTGAGGAGAATTGCATTTATCTTCCATGTTTTTCTCCACATTGCTCCAGGACAAAGAACAACTTAAAGCTGATTTTTCCATGCGCTATCAGTGCTCACTTCTGATTATTAGGTTATCAGATTTCTCTGTCCTTATCTAAATATAAATGTTTCCTTTCGTTTTAGAGGAAATAGATATATATGGCAAAGAAAACATGTTCCAGAGAATACATGAATTATTTTGCTCATAATAGGTTAGTTTCTCTAAAATAAATATCATATTAGAAAAACAAGTTGAAGATTAAATAAATCCCTTGACATATAAAATTGAAAAATGGGTAATACAAAGATAGTTGAGTGAATGGAATTGGGTGTGATCAAAGCAATGTCACCCAACTTCAAAAGAATTTTATGCAAACTAAAAGATGCAGGAAAGAGAAAAACAGCTTCTTTATTTTTAAATGTATTATCCCACTATGGCAAGAGGAAAGATCACCGACATTCCTGCAGAGGGGACAAAAAATAGGTTGGGAGGAATCATTCAGTGAGATTCCAGGAGCAGACAGAGAGGGCGATCTGGTGATTATCTGGGCAGATCACCCCAGGTCTCATGTGTTTGACTTCACCTCTTTGCCATCAGTTTGTGAGAAGCAGAGCTTAAGCATTTTAGAAGAAGCAGGACCCCCCCCCCCCCCGCCAAAAAAAAAAATAAAAATAAAACTAAGAAAGAATTGCTTAGCCAGAACACATAGAGCTACAGCAGCTGTTGTGTCAAAAAATAGGTCAGATGATTTTGCAGCAGACAACCAGTTTTTGTGGTTGGACTCTGGCGTGTCCAAGCTGAGTCACTTTGGACAAGTCACTAGGCATCTTTGGAACACTTCAATTGGGTGATTTTGGTGATATGGGGTGATTTCAACAAGGAAATGGTCCACCTCTCTGCATGCTGCTCAGCTCAGTCTGTTAAAATCCAATCCAAATGGCCTAGCATGTCCAGAATGGCATCACCCCTGGTGAAAAATGAAGGAGGTAGTTCCATCATTCCAGCTGAAGGACAGAATCCACAGCGGACCAAGGATGGAGAAGATAAGCAGACCCTTTCCTTATTTAAGCCTAAATCTTCCCATCTATAAAACAAGGCATCATTTTTTGGGGGCTTTGCTTTGCAGATAAGTTATGATGAAGAAAAAATACAGAATAAATTCCAAAAATAATACTTTATAGTAAATTATAAAATGGCTGTTAATGTCAAATGTCATCATCATGATTGCTCAATAATAAACTCAAGGACACTTAGAAACAGGCCTTATAGCCTCTATAAACAAGATCATTTAATTATAAAGTAGTCATATCTGTATTCAAAGATGAGGTACATCACTTTTTTCTGTTTTTTTTTTTTTTTATGGCAGTAGTGGGTGGGATCCAAGGAGCATCACTTTTTTTAGCTATGTCACCTCAGACAACTCATTTAACTTTTCTGAATCTGTATTTCCTCATCTGGTTGTGAAATCCTATCATTCAGGAAGTTTTAAATACCTAGTTTGATGATAAATAAAACACTTAGTGCATACCTCCCTATATGGTAATTCTCTTCCTCCTCTATTGTTCTAATGCATTATAGTCTAATCTCAGTGTAGTCTCTAGCATTGTTCTTAGTGATGAAACTTGACACCATTCATTCCTTCTGTTGTCTTGGGTGGCCAAAGTAGTCTTCACTAAAAAGCCTGTTACGTCCTGTTCCACTGGATGGCTCTCAACTTCCATATTCACCACTGAGACTATGTGAATATTCCTTGATGACAGTTGAGATTGCTCATCTTCTGAATGGAAGAAAGAAATCTGAAGAAAATGGAAGAAAGAAATCTGAACATGGTGTTATGATATGACTCTAGAAGGTCAGAATACTGTTGCCAATCCTTGAATACAGTTGATGAAATGCCTTAGGACCTTAACGCTTGTTTTTATAAACTAGAGGTACAGTGCACGGATTTGTGCACTGGTGGGGTCCCTCAGCCTGGCCTGCAGGGATCAGAGAAAACAAGCTTTCTGACATCCCCCAAAGGGTCTCAGATTGCGAGAGGGCACAGGCCAGGCTGAGGAACCCCACTGGTGCCTGATTGGGGCTGGGGAGAGACCATGGGAAGGCTCCAGGGCCTGTCTCATCCAGTCCTGATCGGCCACACCCCAGCAGCAAGCTAACCTATTGGTCAGGGCATCTGCCCCCTGATGGTCAGTGCATGTCATAGTGACTGGCCTAACAGTCGGACACTTAACATTTTAGGCTTTTACTTATAGGATTAACCTAAGGGAAATTTGGTTTTGCTATAAGTCATTCCACTTGAAGTTATAGAGCCAATCAATGACATTGAGTGAGGACTTATTGTATCACTCCTCCAATGATAAATCAGACAAATATGTTCCAGTCATCTCTTCATTAATTGGTTTATCCATGGCCATCTCACACACCTAGAGCTTATCCAACTTGAGCAGTATGGGGATGCAGTAGTGCATTGCTGAGTTTACCTTCTAGACTGGGAAAATGAGATTATGAAACAAGGATAAGAAGAGACTGTGCTAAACCTTGAATGCCACACTAACAGATCTATAAAGTATTGTATTTTCTTGGTCGATGTTTCTAAAAACGGATTTCCATGCTATCACTTTGTGTGTGTGTGTGTGTGTGTGTGTGTGTGTGTGTGTGTGTGTGTATTCCCACGTGTGCCTATTTGTAAATATAGTAGGGGAAGGAAGATTCTGTTGTCAGTTAAGTTTTGAAAAATTCTGTGCAGGACACTGTAAACAAGTGTCATTATTGAGAATTTAATATATTCCCCTGAATTGTAATTTTTTTGTTGTTGTTGTTGCAAGGAATGGAGCATTTCCAAAATTTATTCCACTCAGGGTCACAATTTGTGGGGATGCTAGTATTTCTCAGACTATGATTTGAGGACTGAACTCTGGTGAACAGGAGATGGTAATAAGGTTTCGGATGGAATGCTTATGTGTATTAATTAAGTGTGGAGGCAGGAGGCAGAAATGGAAGGTGACGCAAGCCAATTTCCTAGTGTCATTCTTTGCTTGTGTAATGACTGAGACAGAGATTCCTATTAGACCTATAACCTACTCAAAGACTTCAGAGTTCAAACTAGATGTAAACGTGTGGGAGCATCACTGTTATGATGCTACAAAGGCTTTAGCTGTTTTGAAAAACTTGTCACAGGATTTTCAAGCACAATGGTTACTGGGATTGAATTATGACCTCTTGATTGATAGGTCAAAATCCAACCACTGAGCCACACTGGCCAGGCTGCACTAGTGGAATTTTTTATTGGATAAAAAAAGGAAGTCAAAGTTTGTTTCTTTCTCAAACTGTCATCTCTTTTCTGTTCTTATAAATGTCATGGTGAATTTGAGAATAATAAGAGGGAAGATACTATTTTCATGTGATTCAATTCTTTAGCTTCAAACTAATGGACTAACATGGGAGCATAAAAGAGAGTGAAGAACAACCATCCCCTAGTTTCATTAAAAGACAAAAAAAAAAAAAAAAAAAAGCTGAGTGGCTGGGTCAGCTGGAGTGTCATCTCATACACCAAAAGCTAATGGGTTCCATTCCTGGTCAGTGTACACACCTGGGTTGTGGGTTCCATCCCCAGTCAGGCCTGATCTCTGGTTAGGCTCTTATGGGATGCAACCAATCATGCTCCTCTCTCTCTTCCCCTTCCCCTCTACAAGTCAATATTCCAGCTAATTTTCATTATACACCACTTTTGTGTGCATCCCACATGGTCTGACCAGTCTTATTTGACTGTTTCAGTCAGCCCGAACTCTTTGTGATTGTGCTTCTTGGTATACGGTCCAAAGTCCTCCTGTTATTCTTGCTTGGCAAAGCCTTATCCATATGTCAAGAGTCAGTACCATAGGATGGAAATACTTTATGGGACCATGTGCTTTACTCCACTGCAGTGGTTGGCAAACCGCAAGCCACATGCAACTCTTTGGCCCCTTGAGTGTGGCTTTTCCACAAAATACCATGGCCTGGGTGAGTCTATTTCGAAGTGGCATCAGAAGAAGTTTAAGTTTAATAAATTTGGCTCTCAAAAGACATTTCAATAATTGTACTGTTGATATTTGGCTATGTTGACTAATGAGTTTGCCGACCACTGCTTTACTGCAATACAATTGAGTCTTTTTAAAAATTATATTTTATTGATTTTTTTACAGAGAGGAAGAGAGAGGGATAGAGAGTTAGAAACATCAATGAGAGAGAATCATCGATCAGCTGCCTCTTGCACCCCCACCCCCCCAAATGGGGATGTGCCCACAACCAAGGCACATGCCCTTGACCGGAATTGAACCTGGGACCTTTCAGTCTGCAGGCCGATGCTCTATCAACTGAGCCATACCGGTTTTGGCACAATTGAGTCTTTTATAACCAGGAAGTACATTGAAAAGAGACCTATTGTTTTAAGATCTCTTGGATCTCATCTATGTCCATAAATATAAGCCCTTAGGGAATATTTACAGAATTAATGAATCATTATGTGCTTATAAGGCAGAAAGTTTTTGCCAAATAGCGTACCTAAATTATTTTGCCTTCCTTGTGTCTGTAAATATATTATTTTCCTGAGAAAATTAGGATATCAATTTTTTTTTCATGTGGAACATTTCCTATTATAAATATGAGTTAGAAGAAGCAATTTCGTAGAGGTTCATTTAACCCAGTCATGTTAAAATGTCCACCAGGGAAATATTTCTGAAATCTAAGTAATGCATAAATATTTTTACTACAGACCATTTCATTTCTAATTTCCTGAATTTAACTCAAATCAAGTTGATTTTGATAATAGAGCTGTGCAATTACTTTTAATCTAGGATATGAACTAACTAACTAAATACATGAATCTAAAAATGCATAAAGCTTGGGAGGTGAAGTGGGAATCAGGGTTAAACATAAAAATTCCATACATATTACATTTTCTCTTTTTGTATCATATTCAGCGAGTCCATATATTCCTGTTAATACTGACAATAATTATATTTTTTCCCAGTGGAAATGAGAGTCATTAAATAACCTTATCATTTAGAAATGTGTTCTAACATGTATGTTTTTACTATAATTATGAAAAGGTCCTAAGCCATCAGATTAAGCAGCCAGTGAATCTAATTTTTCACCTAACAATGCTAGGTGAAAAATTAAATTTACAAGTATATCCCAGACTGAACAATATTTTTCCAAGTCAAGTAAAAATTTCTTGAGGTTGAGAAATGCCTTCTCAGCAGGTAATATTAGAGTTAGTTAATGAAAATGAAATCTGTTTTTAATATATAAATAATATACACATACATATCTATTTGTAAGGCAGAAATATTATACATTAAAATGTATATAGATATATAGTATGGCTTAACGGGAGATAGGTTTTCCTTTGTAAACAAATAACAGGTACATAAATTTGTATTTGTTAACAAACATGCTGTTAACTTATTAGCAATAGCAAACTTTCTGATTAAGGGGGTGATTGAGAAAGCATATCATTGGCAAACCCTGAGCTTGATGATTTGAAGTATGTGATCTTCCTTAAGTCTTTTGAAATGATGATCTAACATCATTTACTTCAGATGAGGGATGGGGAATTCCCAATGGCCCCAAAGAAGGATTTGTCAAAACTTGAGTAATAAATGTAAATCGGAGGTGTCCTGATTGATTGTCCTGTTAAGATTGTCCATCTCAACATCTCTTCTCATGCACTCAAGACTCACGCTTCATCTTCTATTCAAACAAACATGCTCTAATTAAGTTAAAACTAAATGTTTTAAAGATCATTAATGAAGACATGTTAATACAAAAAATGCAAAATACATGTTTGTTTCTTTAATGGTGGGTGTGAGTGAAAATAAAAACATCACATAATATTTACAAAGTTCTTATGTGCTCTCAAATTCTTATTTGTGTACCACTTTTTATACCAAAATCAAACTTGTGACATAAGCATTATGACTTCTACTTAATAAGATCATATTCGTTTTCCCCACTTTTTTTTAATATGGTGAAAATAATCAGTAGACAGCATGATTACTCTTCTGAACATTTTCACACATGATACTTGATTTTGTGCATGCTAGATACTAATTCTCATTGTAATCGCTATGTCTTGATGCTTATCATTTGTATTATATTTATAGGAGGTTTATTCCAATAGTTAATCTTGTAAGCCTAGAAAGTCCCACTATTTAAAATGTGTTAAATATCACAATCAAGAAGTCACACGTAATAAGGTACACATAATAAGGAAAACCAATTTTTATTAAATAAAAATCCCTAAGCCCAAAGAGGTTAAATATATGTTCAAGTCTTCCCCGCTAGGAAAGGGCAACATTGAGAATACAGGGGGGTTTGAGTTTGTTCCAGTCATGCTAGCTACTTGGAATTAAAACCTCTCATGATATCCACTTGGTATTAGATTAGGAAGTAAAAGTTAATGCCTCCACCTCTGTGTTTTACATTCTGCTGCCTGCCCATGATGTTTCTGCTGGCAAATGTTCTAAGTAATGGTATACCAAGTCTACCTTATATTTCTAAAACAACAATGCCACCAAGTTGTTTTCTATGTGACATTAAACACTGTTCAACTTTAATAATGAAACGGGGGAAAATACACTTAAAATTATAGATTGAAGTTCCCAGATCTGACAGAACCTATTTTACTTTTTCCATCCAATTCCGGAACTACCGCCATCTTAGTGAAAGCTGAATTAAAAAAAATAAATGCTCAAAAGGAATGAGGAAAGATGCATGGATTAGTACGCGTGTGTTGTGTTTTGCTTTCACTGGGCTTACTCCCTTGGAACAATAGCATAAATGACAAGGAAAGGCAGACAACCCATGAGCACACTCACGAGGAGGCTAATAGAATCTTTACAATGAATAGCTAGGAAGGCAAAGGACACACACATAGCATGTAGCAGCCATGTCCCAGCATTCTATAACAAGGGATCAGTCAATTGAGGCCTCTTTCTGTTAAATAATGCTAAATTAAACCTCATTATAAAACTAAATGATAGAAGATTTGTAAAACTCTAAGGTTAAAAGTAAATTATTCTTATCAAAATATGGCTGCGTATTCTATAATATTTTCTTCCCTGTGTGGGTCTTTTACTCCAATTTGTTCCATGTTCAGCCAAGATGCATATCCTGCCTCTCCATCAGAGGTTCTTCTCCATTTCCCAGGAAGCCCCAGTGTCAGGCAAAGACCATTTCTGCCTCTTGCCTTAAGGGAAGACTAGTCTCTTAATGTATTTTTTAGTTTATTTTATGTTATTTTTGTTATTTCTGTTCTTTCTCTTCTGTATGCTCATTCAATTTTCATTATATTTAAATAACACAATGAATATGCACTTTTATTTTGTATTTTGGAAATTTTGTTATGCTCTGAGAACATGCCTCTTATTCTCAATGAAATCCTTGTTTAGCATCTCTCAGGTAGATTTATTGAATACAGACAACACTAAAAAGCAGTGTTGTAATTCTAGATCTTTTCTAAAATAAAATGCTTATATAATGAAATAAAAGCAGGAACTGAAAAACACCATAATAGTAGTGCAAGCGTGGTTAAGAATGAGGGCTTTGTTTAAATCCCACCTCAGCCATTTAATAGCATTACAAAAAAGCATAATGCTGGAAAAGTGTATTAACTTCTGTTTAATTATACCTAAAATAAAAAATGATAATAGCAGAGATGAGGAAGGTTTTTTTCTTTGTTTTGCTTTGTTTTGTTTGTTTGTTTTTTGTTTTTTGTTTTTGTTTGTTTGTTTTGTTTTTTGTTTTTTTGTTTTTTGGGAGCTTAAATGCCCACTCTCATTGAAATCAGAGTAGTGGATGGTAACTGGGAAATACCACCCTTGCTAAAAGGATTAAATACATATAAATCCTGTTAGCTCAGCATTTGACACATGATATTTAATCAATAATTGTTGGTATTATTAGCATTACTAGTAGTTGTGGCAGCAATGGTATAGAAGTACTATTATAACTATTAGTGCTGCTATTATTATAATACTCTATCCTGGCCACATAATGAGTGAATACAGGAATTGATCAATAGACTAGGATTTTCATCCTTATCAGAAAGGAGTAACATACATGATAACGGAGAAGCACAATTTTTATATAAAATATCATTTCAAGTGATTTAGTCCTTGTAACCTAAAGAAACCTAGATGATCATTTGGTTCAATTCCTCATCTCTAGAGGAAAATACCAAGTCCAGGAGAGACCTAATAATTCTGTTAATGATCACGTAGCTCAGGGCAAAATAAAGCTCCCTTGGATTTAATTATGTGGCAGACCAAACATCCACATGCATAGTGGGATGCCTAATGAATTCCTTTCACAATGGTGGAAGTAGTTTATGATATAAAAAATTCAATACATATAAAATGTTACATATGTTATTATAAATACTAGTACATACATATATTTAACCTATTGTAGGATTCTGTAATAACTCCTCTAAACGAGTAATAGTCATGAGAAATGTATATTAATATGTCTGATAAAATTTGTAAAGCTTGCTGTAAAAAGACTAATATTATGTTTGTAATTTATTGATTTTTTTTATAGAGAGGATGGGAGAGGGATAGAGAGCTAGAAATATCAATGAGAGAGAAACATCCATCAGCTAGCTGCCTCTTGCACACTCCCCACTGGGGATGTGCCCGCAACCAAGGTACATGCCCTTGCTTGGAATTGAACCTGAGATCCTTCAGTCTGCAGGCCAATGCTCTATCCATTGAGCAAAACCGGTTAGGGCTAATATCATTAATGAAACATTACATGTTTTTAAAAAATGAGCAAAATATAGAAAAATAATCAGTTTCATCAATGTGCTTGCACTGTCCCTATCCTGAGCCCTGTGCCTATTCCCTCGAGAGGACCTGTGAGCATCTGGACAACTGCGGGTGGAGATTTTGCAATGACTTCTTATTAACTGATGTTTTTTTTTGAATCAGCTACTTCCTAATCATGGAAAAGAATCCCTGATTATTGAAATGAAGTCATCCACTGGAATTTCCCTGAGGATGGGCTAATGGTCTTACAAACAGATATTTGGCCAAAAATAAAGAAATGTTTTTGATGGTACTAGCAGAGAAGAAACCCCCTGTCCTTTCTCTTTTTCCTTCTTCTCAGCTCCAGTCCATGTGAAGGTGAATATATTAGGCCCACACTTAGCTGCCCAAACCACTTGATTCATTCATTCTTTTTTTACATTCATTCCATGAAATCTCATTAAATGTGTTCTCTGTGTTTAGGGCACTGGGAATACAACAGTTAATACTCTGTTTCCCCCAAAATAAGACAGTGTCTTATATTAATTTTTGCTCCCAAAGATGTGCTAGGTCTTATTCTCAGGGGATGTATTATGTTTCCATGAAGTAGGTCTTATTTTTGGAGAATGTCTTATTTTCGGGAAAACACGGAGTTTATCATCTAACCGAGGAAGGAGACCAGTATTCAGTCATTGATGAGTAACGGATGAAATCACAGTGGCAAATGCACTTTGAAAGCACACGGAAAAGACAACTCACCCAGACTCGGGGGACGGGAATGCTTACTGAAGAACATGCCTTTAAAGATGATACTGGGAACAGGAAGGATACGATCAAGGGTACCCCAGATAGGGGATCAGCATGGGGTAAAGTCTGGTGGCAGAATGGACGGGGGATTCCACAAAATTGAAAGAAGCTAGGAGTAATACCTGGAAAGCTGTGAGTTGAAGGGCTGGATATATATGTAAAAATTCAAGGAGAAAAGACATTTCTAAAGCATAAGATCTAAGATTGTGGCCTCATTGATGTATGTGATATGTGTGTGTGCGCGAGTGCGCGGGCACACAGCTATCTGTGAATATATATATATATATATATATATATATATATATATATATATATAGCACCTGTCAGCAAATTAGCAGTTAGATATACAGGGGCTCAACAATGGATTTCTCATGGGAGACTTTACAATCACTTACAATCATCTCCTCCTCTTCATGTAGTAAATCTTCAATTGAGTCTGAAAACCGTTTTGAAGAATCTATCTTCCTCAAAAGCACATTACATATATTGTAGGTGCATTCTCCACATTTAATCTTCAGAGAGACTGACTAAATGGGGCATCAAGTGAAGGCTACAATTATTGTTCGTGAACTTTTGATAATATTATCTGCAGATGTCTGTTCACATTTGTATAAGAGCACAAGCCTGACAGAATATAGAGATGTGTTTGTTTTCTCTTTCATTTCAAAATTCCACTACTCAACATCAACTTCTAAGGTCTGCGATGAACAGTGACAGCATTTTCAAGGGATGCTTGTCTAACGTGATTGCAATTCCATGAGCGGGAAGTCTTTTTTATTCAGAGACAATTACTTATGGAGAAATGCTTTCCCTGAATCAGATGACACAAGGCGGAATTTGCTGAAAGACATATAAAGATAACTTCATTCTGGCCCTCACTGCTTTTGCTCGATGGCTAGAGCATCAGCCAGCAGACTGAAAAGTCCCAGGTTCCATTCTGGTCAAGGGCACATGCCCAGGTTGCAGGCTCAATCCCCAGTAGGGCATGCAAGAGGCAGCTGATCAATGATTCTCTCTCATCATAGCTGATGTTTCTATCTCTCTCTTCTTCTCCCTTCCTCTCTGAAATCAATTAAAAATATATATTAAGAAAAAAATAATTTTACTCTAAATTAGTTAATTCAGTTTGTATTTCTCTGTGCAACACAAATGGACAAAACTGGCCCCCTGTGGTAAAAGATGATTTTAGAAGATGGTCTCAGAATGTCACTAATGAACGGTGACAAACACAACACAAAAGAAGATGCTGGATATATGGACTACACCTTTGATAAGAGTTGCTTTCTGCTTGGAAATAAGAGAATTCAGTAAATTACCAAACAAAATCAGAAAGAACAATCTGTAATTGGTAAGAAGATATTATAGAAAATGGTAATTAACCAGATAGGGATGCCAGCTTTCAGCAATCTTATTGAACACTAGTGACCTGGTGATTGAAATTATGCACAGAGGGGGGAGGGGTTCCCTCAGCCCAATCTGTACCCTCTTCAATTCAGGATCCCTCTTGCAATCTGGAAGCACTGGCTCCTACCTCTCACCGAACTGCCTGCCTAATGGCCCTAACTGCTTTCCCGTCCTGACCTGATACCCCTAACTGCCTAACTGCACTCCCCTGCCAGCCTGACCCCCCTAACTATCTGCTCTCCCCTCCTGGCCTAATTCCCTAACTGCCTATCTGCTCTCCTCTTCTTGCCTGATCGCCCTAACTTCCTATGTTCTCTCTACTCCTGGCCTGGCCCCCCTTAACTGTCTATCTGCTCCCATTCCTCTCTGCGCCCTGCTCTTTGGACCCCCAGTGCAGGGGAGAGATCTCTGCCTTGGCCCAGCCCCAGTCCTGATTGGCTGATACATGATGGTGTCTTATCCAATCTGCATATTCCTCTATTATTAGTATAGATCATACTTGAATTCCTAGCCACAACAATAAGATAAGAAGAAGAAACAAAAGGCTTTTATATTGGAAAGGAAGAGATAAAACTACCATTGTTTGCAGTTGACATGATGCTCTAGAAATAGAGAATCCTAAATACTCCACCAAAAAAACTACTAGAACTGATAAATGAATTCAGTTGAGTGGCAGGATACAAAATAAATATCCAGAAATCAACTGCATTTTTGTATACCAATAATGAGCCATCAAAAAGGTAAACTAAGGAAACAATCCCAGTCACAATTGCTTCAAAAATACCTAAAAATAATTCTCATCAAGAATGTGAAAGACCTGTACTTAGATAATGGTAAGACACTGAAGTAAGAAATTGAAGAGGATATAAACAAGTGAAAGCATGTACTTTGTTCATGGATTAGGAGAATTAGCATATTTAAAATGTCCATACTACCCAAAGTAATTTGTAGAATCAACACAATTCCTATCATGATATCAATAGTAGCCCTGGCTGGTGTTGCTCAGTGGTTGGAGCATCAGCCTATGGACTGCAGGGTTCTGCGTTTGATTCCTGGTCAAGGGTATGTCCCTAGGTTTCAGGCTCATCTCTGGCCATGGTCAGGGTATGTGGGAAAGGGTACTGATCAATGTGTTTTTCTCACATCAATCTCTCTCTCTCTCTCTCTCTCTTTCTCTCTCTCTCTCTCTCTCTCTCCCTCTCCCTCCCTTCTACTCTCTCTAAACAAATCACTGGAAAAAATAATCTTCTGGTAAGGATTAATAGCAAAAGTAATAACAAAACAAAAGATACCAATGGTGTATTTCAAATAAATATTCCAAAAATTTATATGGAGACACAAAAATCTCCAAATAACCACAGCAGTCTTGAAAAAGGAGAACAATGCTTGAGGAATTGTGCTACCTGGTATCAAACTATACTATAAGTTCATAGTAATCAAAACTGGAAGGCAATGGTATAAAAACAGACTTATAGATCAATGGAACAGAATAGAGAGCCTAGAAATAAACCCACACATTTATAATTAACTAATATTTGACAAAAGAGGTAAAAACATACAATGGGATAAAAATAGTGTATTCAATAAATGGTGCAGGGAAAATTGGACAGATACATGCAAAAAAATGAAACTAGACCACTTTCTTACACTATATACTAGGGTCAATTAAAAATGGATTACAAATCTAAATGTTAGACTGGAAACTATAAAATTCTGGAAGAAAACACAGGCAGCCAAATTTCAGACATTTCTAGAGGCAATATTTTTCTGACATATCTCCTTGGGCAAGGGAAACAAAAGGAAAAAATAAATGGGATTACTTCAACTAAAAAGTTTGCACAGCAAAGAAAACCATCTACAAAATATAAAGGCAAGCTACTGAATGAAGGTATATTCTCCAGTGATATCTGGTAAGATATTAACATCAAATTTTTTATTTTAAAAACTTATATAACTCAACACTCCAAAACAAAGCAATTCAATTAATAAGTACGCATGATACCTAGATAGACACTTCTCCAAAGAGTGCCTACTGTTGGCCAAGAGACATATTAAGAGATCCTCAGTGTCACTAAATAATCAGAAAAATGCAAATTAAAATCTTGAGACATCACCTCAAACCTGTTAGAGTGATTATCATCAATAAAAAAATAAATAAGCATCAAGTGTTGGCGATGAGTTGGAGAAAAGGGAACTCTCATGCACTTTTGGTAAGAATGCAAAATGGTAGTCACTGAGGAAAACAATATGGAGTTTCCTAAAAAATTAAATTGCCTTATGAAGCAGCAGTTCCACTTCTGGGAATATATCCAAAGAAACCTAAAACATTAATTTGAAAGAATATATAATCTTATGTTCATTGCAGTGTTATTTACAATAGCTAAGATTTGGAAGCAGATTAAGTGTCCATTGGTAGATGAGTGGATAAAAAGGCTACAGTACATTCACATCATGGAATACTACTTGGCTATTAAAAAAAGGAACTCTTGCCCTTTGTGACAGCATGGATGGACCTGGAGAACATTATGCTAAGTGAAATAAGCCATCTAGAGAAAGAAAAGTACCATATGATTTTACTCATATGTGGAATCTAATGGACAAAATTAACAAATGAAATAGAGACAGGTTCATAGAGAACAGACTGACAGCTGACAGAGGGTGCGGGTTGCAGGATTGTGTGAAAAAAGAACAGCTCAGACAGATACAAGAGTATGGTATTCACCAAAGTGGGTAGGGAATGCAGATGGGCTTCCAGAATAATTAAAACAAGGGGTCAAACACTATTAGAGATCTATCTCCAGCTCTTACCTTAGTCCGGCTTCTACCATTGCTATCAACACTTCCCAAGTGCCAGAAGCCAATTCCAGCATGTTAGCAAGGGATGGATCATTTGGGAATGGCTGAAAGCCAATTCCCCAAACCTGAAAAGGATGCATAAAATAATTGCTTGCTGCCAGACAGCTCAGGGCATCATAATCCACATGTCATTGCCTCCTCCTGGCCAAACACCTGGTCAGAGGTAATTCCTCATTCTGACAATGGACTCTACAGAGGAAACCCTGTCCCTTGATGTGTATATCTCCACCTTAACTTAGGACTAATTGTGTTAATGAAAAGCAAGGGATCCTGCCCTAACAGGTTTGGCTCAAGAGTGTCTGCCTGCAGACTCAAGGGTCCCAGGTTCCATACAGGTCAAGGGCATGCACCTTGGTTGCTGGCACATCTCCAGTAGAGGGTGTGCAGGAGGCAATTGATTGCTGTTTTCCTCTCATTGATGTTTCTAATTCTCTTTCCTTCTCCATTCCTCTTGGTAAAAAAATGAATGGAATACATTAAAAACAAAAACAAAACAAGGGGTTCTGAGACAAGGAGAACTTGGTTTCTTCAACCAAGCTCTTCTCCACCCCCCCAAATGCTTTTCAAAATTATGTTTCATCTCTGGACTCTTATTTAATTTATGCACAGCCCCTTCTACAGGTTTCCTGAACCCTTCCAGATGCCTGGTCAAAACCACCGGCGTTACCCAAGTTCTACATTCTGTGACTTCTATCACTGATGATGGATTAACGTTGCTGAAAAGTTAAAAATTATCAGAGGATCTGATTGCCTCACCTTGTAGATGTGGTCTATCTTTAGAGCAGTTTACTAGTCCCTGTGAGGGAGAGAGAGGAATGGGTTATATATGAACACATATGTTTCCTCAGAATCACTTGTTTCGAGAAGAGCATCCCCAAAAGAATGAGTAACATTTACAAAAGGATGTGAGATGGCCAAAACAATAGTTCTTCACTATACTTGTTCAAACAATCCCCATGATCTTTTCAGTATTTTATAAGAGTTTTAAAACTTTGCCTAACTATGACAGTAAAGTTAATCTTATAGTATTATCTAACATTCTCTCTCTCTCTCTCTCTCTCTCTCTCTCTCTCTCTCTCTCTCTCTCTCTTCACCCAAGGATATTTTCCCATTTATTTCAGAGATAGTGAAAAAGTGAAAAGGAGGGTAGAGACACAGAGAGAGAAACATTGATGTGAGAGAGACACATAGATTGGTTGCCTTCTACACACGCCCTGACCAGAGCCAGGGTTTGAGCCTGCAATTGAGTTAGGTGCCCTTGACTCGAATTGAACCTTGAACCCTTCCATCCACAGGCCGACACTCAAACCACAGAGCTAAACCAACTAGAGCAATTCTATTTTTTTTTTATTAAACTATAGGCCCAGTGCATAAATTTTGTGCACTGGGGTGGGGGTGAGGGATGTCATTCAGCCCAGCCTGCACCCTCTCGATGTCTAGAACCCTTCAGGGGATGTTTGCCAACAGTTGGAAATCACTCTCGCAGTCCAGGACTCCTTTCTCCTTATCACCCATTTGCTCACTGCTCCTCACCACTTGGCTGGCTGCTCCTTAGCACTGCCATAGAGGCAGAAAAGGCTCCCACCACTGCCCACTCACATCAGCTGTGAGCGCTATTTTTCTGTGGAGTTGTCTGTGAACCAACTGCTCTTTTCCTTCACGAGCAGCATGTGAGGGCAGAGTGTGCTGTCATGGAACACAGAGGGCTGCCCGGAGCTGAGGGGAGGGGAGTGGCCAGGCCCAAGGGGTGAGAGGTGGACACAGAGGACACTATCTCACCCAATTGTGGGGCAGGCTGGCTGGCCTTTATCTGCCTGGTCCCGCCCAGGCAGGCACTGGGTAGGGTGGCCGCCTCTCCATTCCCTACCTATCTGTGACACCTGTCTGTCACCCTTGGGAGGCCTCCCCCAAAGTGAGTTCAGCTCAATCCCTGAATGTAAAAATGCATGGAGCAGGGAGCCTCCACCCCAGTGCCCCTGATTCCCAGCGACAGGACCTGGTCTAAGGATGGTGGCCACAGGTGCAGAACATAGATCTGTTTAAAGAAAAGGTGGGAATGCAGACTTTCATATGAGCTCCTATTCCAAAACGTGGCAGTTTGTTCACATTGTGGCAAAGACACCTTCAAGAGTAACATAAATGGGTAAAGTCAGGGCCAAACAGGGCCATTTCCTCATCCAGTCTCTCTGAGGTGCATGGACAGAATCAAGTCTCAATTCTTTGCAGGTCACTTCCTATTTTGTTGTTGTTGTTGTTGTTGTTGTTGTTGTTTAAGCCTAAAGGACAGTAGTCTATCTGCATTCTTATTTTTGGGATATTTTCATCGTCGGATAGAAGGATACATACATTGGGGCAATCCTCTTGAGATACAATATTCCAGTTGCACCCATGTGATGACAACAGTGCCCCTCAGAGGGAGGGAACCGACAGACGATGGGAAGCAGGGAATTCTGAACACCAAAGCAAAGGTTCAGAACATGGAAGAAGTCCTTGTCATTCTGCTGAGAAACCTGGACTCCTTCCTCTCCAATCACATGCCAGACAGTCACTCAGAAATATCTTCACAGTGGCCACCTTATGGAATTCTCCCTTCTCTCCGTTCTCCTAAGCAGACTCCAGACTTTTACTGCCTCTTTCTCTTAGCCATCATTTTGTGTGTGTGTGTGTGTGTGTGTGTGTGTGTGTGTGTGTATTTATTTTCCCCAAAAACATTACAAAGTTTATGTAAATATAACATACAGTGATGCAGCCTCCTTTGTAGAAACAGGGAAGGAAGGGTGGTTAAGTAAGGCACACAGGGAGCTGCAGCAAGCGCCAGCTATGGGGTGGGGGGGCGGGGGGGAGCTAAGAAGGAGAGGAGGTTGGTACTGGGGCCCAGGCACTAGAGTCATTGCTGGGGAAGTAGGGATCCCCTCTGAGTGCCACGTTCTGAGGCTGAACTAATTGGTCCAGCTGAGGCAGAGGTGGGTGGCCATATCAGCCATCTTTGATGCTGTTTATCCTTTCTTACCCCAGCTCTGTTGTAAACCCCAGAGCCCTTGATTCCAAAGGCCTCATCCAGAGCAGAGGCTCTGGAAGGGGGTGAGAGGAAGTGAGGAGGGCAAGTGTGAAAGCCGATATGCCTGTGTGCTGAGGGATGGCCGGAGACAGTGGTGAGAGATAGCAGGGGCTCTCATACATACCCTTCTGTGGGGGCCACTGGTGAAGGAGGCCAGAGGAGTAGGGTAGGGATGGGGCACCATGGCCCCAGCCTCTTAGGCAGCCCTATCTGTCCTCTGCAGTGCACATGGAGGAAAGGGGCTGCCTCTGAGGAGGGGCCAGCCAGGCGAGGTGACCATCTTGAGTTCTGGCTGAGATGATGGTCCTCACCCTGAGATGACCCAGGCCTAACTCTCACCTCTGTGGGTATCAGGAGACAGAAAACAACCCTGCTGTGTGTGCAGCCTCCTGCTGGCCTGTTAATATGCAAATTGGTCATTACTGTGACTCTGTGAGGACCAATTTGCATATTACCTCTTTATTACCGTATATAGATTTATTGGGTTGATATTGGTCAACATGAACATACAGGTTTCAGGTGGGGTTTCTATGTTATAGAATCTGTATATTGCACCATATGCCCATCACCCAAAATCCGACCCTTTTCTGTTACCATATATTTAGGACATTCTCTTTTTATTTTTTTAAAATATATATTTTATTGATTTTTTACAGAGAGGAAGAGAGGGATAGAGAGTTAGAAACATTGATGAGAGAGAAACATTGATCAGCTGCCTCCTGCACATCCCCTACTAGGGATTTGCCCGCAACCAAAGTACATGCCCTTGCCCGGAATCAACCCGGGACCCTTCAGTCCACAGGCCGACACTCTATCCACTGAGCCACACCAGGTTGGGCCATTCTCTTTTTAAATCAAGTATTTCAAATTATTCAGAGTGTCTGAGTGAGGGCGGGAGGAGCTGTTAGGACTTCCTGTAGTTCCCATTCTTATCCCTGTGCTGAGCACAGAGCCAAGTGCCGGCCCCATCAAAGCCTTCATTATTCTACATTTGTGTGAATCTGTGTAAAAAGTTCATTGTCATGTATTAATATTTAAATAAGTCATTTATTTTTATATCTTTTGTACTTTTAACTCTGTCACGCTCTCTACTTTGCCTTCTTTTTTTTTCTCCTGTAACAAGATTACCTCTGATTTCTCACCATATGCATGTCAAAATCTGGGGCTATCCTCACTATTTTGTCTGTGCCATCCTGGACATTTCCAAGGCTATTGGCTATTTTAATTAGTCAAGTGTGTTAGCTTAAAGATTGTTTTTGAAACTAGCCTTTCATTACTCAAGACCAAGAAGAAGAAAAAAGGAGAATCAGAAATTTACAGTTTTTGAATACATTTAGGAACGAGGAACTTGAGATCATAGGAACTGAATTCACACTGTACTGAATTCACACTTCATTTGTTTCAAACATCATTCCAGCTTACAGAGTCTGTGAGGAAAGGCAGAAAGAACTCTTACTACCGTTTGCAAGTTTCCATCATATAGCTGTGCTCAGCATAGTACAAAACATTCAATATATTTTTATCAAACATACCTGAGGAATAGGACTCAAACTCAGGTCTGATATTACTTTCTTCCTTGAAATCATTTTTTTTATGTTTCAATTACACTTATTGTATTAGCTTCAGGTGTACACCCCAGTGATTAGATAGTGTAAAATTCACTAGGCAATCATCTGCTATTTCTTTTACCATAAGAATTATCATGTAAAAAGAAATGCAAATGGAAAATCAAAAGGCTCCATGATTTTTATTGCAGTCAGTTGGTTTTTAATAAAAAGGAAAATTACTGCATGAGAGGATCCAGATCTATTAGCATACCTTTAAACATTTTCCAATATTAACACTGCATTCCGCTGTGGCCTGCCTGTGTGATTCTGATCCCCACAGCATGCTGGGACTTTTACCTCTGCTCAGCTAAGCCTTCTTCACACACATGTCTGTCAATCACTCCC